>OY728156.1:288176361-289428861 GCA_963277665.1 Viscum album
TTAATGATTGGTTAAAATGGGAAGTTAATTTTTATTATTATACCAATCCCAATAATTTAGCGGTGAAAAATAGATATCACCATGACTGGGGGATAGTGAGCCCTGCATACGCACATGTGGTGCATTTTTATCATATGATAGAAAAAGGAATGAATATGGCTTTTCAATAATAATAATAATAATTCAAAATATCATTGATACTTGAGTTATTTGTTTAGAATTGTAATAAAAATATAGAGTAAGGTGAAAAAGAAATGTTCTTGAAAGAATCGGTAAACATGATTATCCCTTATTAGGCTAACATCCTTTAGATCTCCTCTCAAGGACATTATTTTAGGACTTTTAAAAATTCCATAACACTTGGAATGTGTTGTGAAGTAAAAATATGTAAGGGGATATTCAATAATGAAATATAAATTTGATTTGAAGATGTGACGATGGATTTTCCAATATGTACTTGAGGGGATGAAACTATAAGAATATAAAATTATTATAATAAATTTAATCTAAATTTAATAAAATCCAAAATAAAATTTCATTAAATAATATATTTTTATGTATATAATTTCTTCAAATAATATATTTTCGAAATTTTTTATTATTTTAGACTTTATATTTTTTGGATAACCTTTAGTAAACCTATTTTCATTTAACCCTTGGTAATAAATTTCTTGAAATTAAAATTCAGAAATTTATACATATGTAAAATCAATTAAATCATTAAAGAACTATTTCTCACATTTATGGACATATTAAATTTTCTATTATTTATTTATTTTTTGTTATTATTATTTATATTAATAGAAATTATTTTCATGAAAAATCATTCGTTCCAATTTAGCAATACTCATTTAATTTAACTTCAATTACAAAAATATAATGTTTAACATATAATTTAATGTAATAAATCTTCTCAAGTATGTCATATAAGTCTATAAAATTCATTTTAAATGTTATGTCATTAATATTATATAAAATTTAATATTATTAAAAAAATTGTTTTTTTTTCAATCATTTAAATTAATATTATATAGTTTTAGAATAATCACATGTCGTAATTATATTATTTAATAAAATTTTTCGTTCAATTATAAAATGAAAAAATTTAATTATTAAAAAAATACACTTTTAGGATTCACGATATCGTACTTTTTCCCTTTGTGCACCCATAAAAGATATTAAATAAAAATTTATCAAGATCTTTAACATATATTTAATTTAAATTTTGTAGAAATCCTTTTTCAGGACATGTTTCTCTTAGATATCTCAAATTACGAGTTGTAATTTTGTGATACTGCTTCCACAAATCTTGAATTTTTTTTAAAGATTCTATCTAAGAAACAATTCATTTCATGAATACATTAATGAATAAATCTAGGCATGAGTTGTAGGCTCTTCGGGTTTGTGCTGGTATTTCTTGTATCTTTGCGGCTATGCGTGAGGTGGTAACAAATAAAGGCGTGTTTTCTCCAATTCAATCCATGATTTGTTTGTGCAGTACTGGAACAAAATTAAATGTAATTTTCATCCTCCTCATGGTACAATGGAAGTCATATAGAAGACTCCTTTTTTGGATGGATTAAAGATAATTCTGATGGCTCTTCAAGGGGAATCCCTTGTCCCTATGTTTTTTTTGATGTCTTTAGGGATTATTAAATAAATGCTCTTGGATATATTTGTTGCTCATTTTGTATTGCATCCACACTTGAATCAAGGATTTTTAAGGTTATTGTGGCATTGGAGCTGGTATAAAAATTTGGTTGGAACATGATTTGGATTTAGTGTGATTCAACGACTATTGTTTTTTCTTTTCAATCTAAGTCTCTACATCATTCATGTAATCAAACTAATGACTATATTCTATTCCCATACACTATTTATTCAAAGGATTATTATTATATAAATTCTTATATACATGAAAATGTTAAGGTAGGTGGGATTACTAATAAGGGTGTAAATTGTAATGATTATCTTTTATGAGATCATTTTCTAGAAGTTAATCTTCTTATTTTGAGGAAGGATAATTTTAAATATTCTACATTTAGACTTGTGTACATTTTCTATAATAATATAAGGGTATAGATTTTCATGTCAGGATCTTAGTGTTTCGTAAAAAAATTAAAAATAGTTTATCTGAATTATTTGTTTGAGATAATTCTCTATACAAATTTTATATTATATGATCAAATATTATTTATTTTAAAATATTATTGATATCAAATTTGATACTATTTACTACATTGATATTTAAAATTATTAATAAAATAATATAAATGTGAAGAAAAATATAATGCCTCTTTTATAACAATATATTCTATAAAAAAATTTACTGACATTACTTATGTCCATTATAATTATTCCAATGTTTATAGTATCTATGTGACCGTTTAACATATCAAAAAACAAGGTATTAAGAATAATGTGTTGGTTTCCAAAACTGTTCTTTGGAGTTAAAAGTAATTCATAATATGAAAAAAAAAATTTCATTTCATTAAATTTCATAAGAAAAATCTCATCCTTTTATTATTCCTTAATCAATTTCAAATTCAAATATTTTTCCATGACAGATAAGGGAATTTTTCAATTTTTAACCATTAGTAGATAATGATATATATTAATATAATGATAGATCATTCGATCTATCATTAGAAAATATCATATAAAAATTATTACCACAATTTATCCAATATGCATAAATCATCATGTGGAATGATAATAATTTCATCAGAAAGCATGATCATAAATTTATCTTAAAATTTCATGTAAATGGTTATATTTATGATACATTCAAAATATTAAATTCCAATTTTTTTAAATAATGTCCCTAAATTTAAAAAATGATCATATCATTATTCCCCCAATCAACTTGATTTGGGAAATAATTATAATACACCAAATATGGGAAGTCCATTATCGTGTAATATCTTTAAATATATAAAAAAATTAAAACAAAAAAACTATAAAAAATATTTAAATGAATTCAAAGTATAATTATTTCAACATAACAATAATATTAAATTCTATAAATTCAATCCCTGATACTATAAACCACATTACATTCATATCAATCCCATGGTCATTAAAACTATACAATTTTTGTAAAACAACCAACCTGTAACAGCCCAAGATTTTATAAAAAAATATTCTTTTTAATTTTGTTAATGTCTTGTGTTGTACGCTACACCAAAAGGAGCTTTCACAACACGTATCCTTGTCTTGCCTTGCATTACACGCAATCGCGACCTTCCTCGATAGCGTGTGTAATACGCAATACCGAGTTTCACTAAACAACGATGTGCTATTAAAATATTATTAAAACTAGCTGTTATGAATAGTAATAACCACTTTTTAAAATTCTGTAAATCTTATTTTTCAAAATGAACTTCATTCTTGGATTCGGAGTATCGAATTTATCCTAAGGTGAAATTTTGGTACTTTTCGGATAACTTTCATATTCTGATGAATAGTGAAAATTACTAAATTATAATTAAAAACAACTTTTTTAATCGAAATAATTAATAGTGATAAATTATTAATTTGAGTGGTTTTAAAGTATATTTAGAATATATTTTTACAATTTATTACAATGTTGGTCATTGGTTGTAATTTCACATTTAAACCAGACATAATCAAGTGTCAATCTTTTGATATATATTGTTTCCTAAAAACACGCTATTTATTTTAACAGCAGGATTTAATTATAAAATTAATTAATGCAACTTCTATGTTATGAATTTGGTAAAATAGATTTCATTTTTGAATTCGGAATATGAAATATAGCTTAGGATGAAATTTTGGCATTGTTCTGAAAAACATCAATTTTTGATGAATAGTGAAACTACTAAGTGGTAGTTAAAAAAACTGAATTTTTCATAAAACCTAATTTTTCCGCATCTGTGAATGAAATTTCGAAAATCCGAGAGACACGGTTAATATCAAGGACTAAAATGTGGTTCAATGAGATGAAAATAATTTTTTGGTGAATAGTAACTTTTTACTTTTTTTTACCGCGGTTAATAGTAAATAGGGTAACTAAGGGTAAATATGATATTACTATTACCCTAACACATGTCCTAATTCTATTGGACAAGTGTAATTCGACCAAAAACAAACTTAGGAATAAAATATGACCATTTAGGCCCACTTGGATTAGATTAGGACATTTATTATTAATTTATTTAAAGAAAGGTTAAAATAGTTAAAATCAAAGTTTAATAAGTAAATCATTTTTAATATGGGGTTATACATAAGATAAATTCGATTGTAAATATTCATTAGAAAGCTAAAAAGATTTCCTACATGATGGTATTTTATTTGTAATTTTTAGACATAAAATAATTTAATTTATTTATGACACAACGATGATGCAGTAATTATCTTATTAATGAAATATTGACATAATTGATGTAATTTGAGATTTTTTATGAATTCCACTAATTTTCTAGGTTACTATGATATATTAATGTTTATTTAATCAACTTGGTTCGAACATTTAATTCTGTAATGACTTTCACAAAAATCATATATCAAATAGTGTCAAAATTGACACAAAATAGTTTTTAAATCAAATATTATATTATTAATTGTTATTGTATTCCTAAAAATCTAAGGTTCGGCCAAATGACTTAGATAAGGATATATATATTAATAATAAACAATTTGGGGTTCGTTTGACATGTTATAGTAAGTTTATTAACCATATAGTTAAAGAAAACAAAAAGACATGGTAAAAGTTAAATTATTTAACTTAGAGTTAAATCTAATTGATAAGGTTAAAATAATATCCTAAACTTGTCTAAATTCTATTGGTTAATAGGATTTCGACCCATCCCCACTTTAGCTTCGAAATAAGACCCTTTGGAACCATTATAAACCGATTTTGACTTTAATATAAAATAATATTTTGAGATATTCCTAAGGTGCCCCTCTCCTCCCCTATAAAAGGACACCTCCTCCCCCTCCTCCTCACACCAATTTGAGCACTCAAGCTCGGCCAACCTCTGCCAAAATCCCTTCTCCACTTCCCTAGAATAATCCTAGAGGTCCTGGTCTTCTTCAAAGACCAATCTTAGTTCCCTAAGTGAAGGATTCAAAGAGGCGTTTCAAAGAAGAGGTAAAAACCATTACCGATCTTTTCAATTTCTTTCTTCTTCAACATCTTCTTCTTTAGTTGTTTCATGATAAATTAATAACATCAGTATTAATTACATACTGATATGTTATTATAAATATGAAAAAACTCTAATTAACCTTCTATCCATCCTGCGAAAAAAGGAAATCACCGCGCGTGCGTACGTACGGAATACCGTCTCCACGCCGTGGTGTAATCTATTTTCCGCCACCACCTTAATTGGATGGGTATAATGGTTTAATGAGTAACTATATATGATTATTATAAAGTGATATTGATACTGAAATAGTATAAATACACTTCAACGCAATTCCACGACCATGGGAACGATATCATCGCTCGTGCGTACGTACGGACTACCGTCTCCACGACGCGATGAGATTCATTCTCCATGTTAACCATTTAAGAATGATTATAAAGTATATATAAGAAATAATAATGAAATATATGACATTATAAAGCTACTGGATTTATGAATATATATATATATATGTACGTCATCTACTTACTTCCATTCAAGACAATAAGGAAAGGAAAATAGCGTTCATGCGTACGTACGGACTACCGTCTCCATGAACTGTGTTTTTCATTTCATTTATCTATCTATTATATATATGTATATACTGAATATATATGATATATAAATCATATTTTATATTCTGGAAGTAAGTAAATCATGATATAAGTAATAATAATGTCAAGAACAACAAATCCAAACACCTACGATAAATGAAACGATTTTACCCAAAACACTTCTTTAACATGGAATTTACAAAAGAACGGGTAATATAATGTCATAAGTGAACCATATATGATATCATAACAATGAATATGATTCTGTAATAAGTCAATAACATGATTTAAATCATTATACAGGAGGTTCAGACACTTACAAAGCAAGTCGGACCTAAGGTAAGGGAAATTTCACAATCTCATTTTTATCCGAGATTGTTTATTCGTAAATATTTACTGGGGTGTATTTTATCATCCACATCCATGTTTAATCAATATGTAATATTATTTACATCCACCTACAATTGTTTAAATCCATTTTTACCCTTCGGTGAGTTTTAGTAATATGTATGAAAGGAATCTTTTGTCGTTTTTCGTACGAGGTACTTTTTGACCTTTCCGACAAAAGTACAAAGAATTTTTTTTTAACTTATACGGCACGAACGGATTTTTACGGTTTTATAAAGCCTTATTTTCATGAACCTTACTCTAAAATATTTCATGACTATTTTCAATAAAATCTCTTTCTTTTAAAATTGCATGATGTTTTGTGAAAAGGAATTGATTTTGAAGAAGAAAGGATATTTTCCTCAAGAATTCATTTCAAGTGTTTTATCAAAATTATTTTCCATCTAAGATAATAAAGGGTTCTGTTTCTATCCATATTTTTACATTGATTTTACTATGTTGTGATGGAATTCTGTTTATGAATTCCTTTATCTTATATGAATGGTTTTATGATGTCATGATGTTTAAGAATCCCATTTTTATTACATGGGTTATGCAATGATGTATGATTTATGTTTTTGTGGCACACATAAGAATGGTTTCATTATGAGATGGGTGGGACCTATATCACCCTCCAATGCATTGGGTAAAGATTTTATATCTCATGAGATAGACATGGCTGGAATGGTAGGTTATACCGGTTCAGTGAAACAGGACTGAAACGAGGGTTACTCGATTCAGAAAGGGACTTTGTCCACTAAGATAGTCTTGGCAATGAGTCTTGACTAACAAGAAATGATTCTCTATGATTATGTGTGAATGCCACAATGTTTCATGTTTTATGTTATGATTATTGTGATTACATTTCACTACAATGATTTATCCCATGTTATGAAATTATACTCTCTTTGGCAGGTTAAGATTTCCAAATGTTATGTTCTTATGAATATGATGTGATTGATTTTTCTTTTGTTTACCCTTACTGAGAATTTGAGCTCACCCTTTTATGTCTTCTTTTCCCCAGGATATAAAGAAAGGTTTTAGGTAAAAAAAATGAAGATCTTTATGGGAGATATTGAAGATCTTACACCACGATTAGAAGATTACGTTCCGAGTTTCCAAAGACACTAAACTATTACGATCCTTGTGTGTGTGTGTTTTTGTTATGTACTAAGTATTCCGCAAAAGTAATGTAATGTCCATGTACGATAAGCTTCTGGTCTCTACAGTTGGAATCAAAGGAAAGGTTTAGTCAACCTTTGGAAACTAGGATGCAAAAACGTTAGTGAGATCCCTAGAGATATTTATAAGGTATGTCTAGGGATGCCCCTAAGGATAAGTATATGTATAGGATATAGTCCTAGAACTATGGTAACGATATTAGATTAAACCAAAGATGTTAGATATTTAAGTTACTCCCCCTTTATTATGATTTTTTCCTCTCACACTATTCTTTTTGGGTTTTAGAAAATGGCTGGAAACAAGGTGATTCACGATAATGGAGGATATGATGGACAATGGAATGATATTCTTCATGAGCAACCAAATGAAATGGGATTTGGAAGTCCAAACATCATTATTATGCCGAATCAACAATCTCATAATATGATCAATAACGTAAAATTTGGTAAGTTTCCTGACTCGGCTAATAAGAGAAAGATGGATTTTCATGATGATCATAGAGGAAAGAAAGTTCAATTTCCCCTATGTAAATCATGTGGGAAGAGGCATCAAGGAGAATGTTTCAAAGGAACTGGAAGATGCTTTAGGTGTGGAAAAGAAGGACACAAAGCCAGTAAGTGCAAAGGAAAAGGATCAGTTAACACCAGGGATGAGGATAATGGTATTGCTACGACTTCAACAATGGTTAAATGTTTTAAATGTGGAATGTACGGGCATTATGCAAACCAATGCCCTAAGGGAAAGTCTCATGAAGATAATCAGTATGGTCTTATGGGAAGTATTTATGTGGATGATGATGAAGAGACTACCAATGATATGTGAGATGAAAGAATTTTTGAAGCTCAGTCAATGGTTTAAGAATGTAGTGGAATGATTACATGTTTATCATGTGTAATGTTGTATAAGTAATCTCATGGTACTATGGAATAAAGAGACATGTAAGGATTGTTACATTGTTGTCTGATTAATGTTACCAGTATCCATGAAAGGTTATTTAGATATTTTTGGAATGTAGTTGATATGCGCATAATGAAGGGATAAGGAGAAAATTAAATGTTTGATAGTATTCATGAGCTCATGACTGATATAAGGAGAAGGTTATATCATGGTTTGAGTATATAGAATTTTTGGATTTTGGTATGTGGAAAGAGTTAACTTTTGACAGCATTCAAGTTTTCACTAAGGTTCAATGGGTATTCAAGAGAGTACAAGATTAAGGCCTTTGAATGTTTGGAATGTGTCCAACAAGATATATCTTATGATATATGGGGATCAACGATGGTATTAAATCTCTGGTAATCGTTTTCACTATGATATGAGAATGGACTGCAGTATTATGGATAGGACTAAAGATTGGAATGGATTATGTTGGACATAAGTTAGTATTGTTTAAGGATAGAAGTTTTTTCGATATTATTTATGGGATGTTATAGTAATATAGTTTTAGAAAAAGGACAACCTGCAGGACGGGCGACAGCCCATCGCTTCGGACAAGGCTGTGGGAATCGAACCCACAACCGAAGTGCGACTGGCCTTTATCGCCTACCAATGGCCTACAGAAAGTCCCTGTTTAGTAGAAACTAGTTTTATTATATTAAGCAGTATGATATATGAAGTATAAGTCCATTTTAGGAACTATATATGATTAATCTCACTATAGATCGACTTATGTATATAATTTTTACTAACCTTTTGTTTGAGATAGATGGAATGACCCGTCATTCTATCACATGATCTGCTAACACTTCACGAATAACAAATTCAACTTCATTTATTTAAGAGATGAAGTGGAAATTGTTCAAGGCATGAACAACAGTGAGATTGTACCAAAATAAAGTAAGTATTTATTAAAATTCAAATTTTCAACTTTAGGGGAAATGATCTTGAAAACCAAAAATGTTGTCCTAGTGATCTTATACCTGAGGAATCAGATGGTACCTTATATCATCACAAATCTATGGATTTGTGATTACTGGATTTTCCATAGCCATGTTCTCTACCACTCTCCATCAGAACATGATGGTTAGATTTCTCTTCCATATCCATATTTTCACCTATGTGGAAACCCAATGATTAGTTTATTTGGGTAACCGTTACGTTTCATACTTTTATTTTTAAATATTGGTTTTGATATTCTTTTTTACGATGTGGGTTTCTATTAAAGAAACTTTCGAATAGTAAACCATTTATAACCCCGATGAATTTCGAGGGCGAAATTCATTTTAAGGGGGGTAGAATGTAACAGCCCAAGATTTTATAAAAAAATATTCTTTTTAATTTTGTTAATGTCTTGTGTTGTACGCTACACCAAAAGGAGCTTGCACAACACGTATCCTTGTCTTGCCTTGCATTACACGCAATCGCGACCTTCCTCGATAGCGTGTGTAATACGCAATACCGAGTTTCACTAAACAACGATGTGCTATTAAAATATTATTAAAACTAGCCGTTATGAATAGTAATAACCACTTTTTAAAATTCTGTAAATCTTATTTTTCAAAATTAACTTCATTCTTGGATTCAGAGTATCGAATTTATCCTAAGGTGAAATTTTGGTACTTTTCGGATAACTTTCATATTCTGATGAATAGTGAAAATTACTAAATTATAATTAAAAACAACTTTTTAAATCGAAATAATTAATAGTGATAAATTATTAATTTGAGTGGTTTTAATGTATATTTAGAATATATTTTTACAATTTAATACAATGTTGGTCATTGGTTGTAATTTCACATTTAAACCAGACATAATCAAGTGTCAATCTTTTGATATATATTGTTTCCTAAAAACACGCTATTTATTTTAACAGCAGGATTTAATTATAAAATTAATTAATGCAACTTCTATGTTATGAATTTGGTAAAATAGATTTCATTTTTGAATTCGGAATATGAAATATAGCTTAGGATGAAATTTTGGCATTGTTCTGAAAAACATCAATTTTTGATGAATAGTGAAACTACTAAGTGGTAGTTAAAAAAAACTGAATTTTTCATAAAACATAATTTTTCCGCATCTGTGAATGTAATTTCGAAAATCCGAGAGACATGGTTAATATCAAGGACTAAAATGTGGTTTAATGAGATGAAAATAATTTTTTGGTGAATAGTAACTTTTTACTTTTTTTTTACCGCGGTTAATAGTAAATAGGGTAACTAAGGGTAAATATGATATTACTATTACCCTAACACATGTCCTAATTCGATTGGACAAGTGTAATTCGACCAAAAACAAACTTAGGAATAAAATATGACCATTTAGGCCCACTTGGATTAGATTAGGACATTTATTATTAATTTATTTAAAGAAAGGTTAAAATAGTTAAAATCAAAGTTTAATAAGTAAATCATTTTTAATATGGGGTTATACATAAGATAAATTCGATTGTAAATATTCATTAGAAAGCTAAAAAGATTTCCTACATGATGGTATTTTATTTGTAATTTTTAGACATAAAATAATTTAATTTATTTATGACACAACGATGATGCAGTAATTATCTTATTAATGAAATATTGACATAATTGATGTAATTTGAGATTTTTTATGAATTCCACTAATTTTCTAGGTTACTATGATATATTAATGTTTATTTAATCAACTTGGTTCGAACATTTAATTCTGTAATGACTTTCACAAAAATCATATATCAAATAGTGTCAAAATTGACACAAAATAGTTTTTAAATCAAATATTATATTATTAATTGTTATTGTATTCCTAAAAATCTAAGGTTCGGCAAAATGACTTAGATAAGGATATATATATTAATAATAAACAATTTGGGGTTCGTTTGGCATGTTATAGTAAGTTTATTAACCATATAGTTAAAGAAATCAAAAAGACATGGTAAAAGTTAAATTATTTAACTTAGAGTTAAATCTAATTGATAAGGTTAAAATAATATCCTAAACATGTCTAAATTCTATTGGTTGATAGGATTTCGACCCATCCCCACTTTAGCTTCGAAATAAGACCCTTTGGAACCATTATAAACCGATTTTGACTTTAATATAAAATAATTTTTTGAGATATTCCTAAGGTGCCCCTCTCCTCCCCTATAAAAGGACACCTCCTCCCCCTCCTCGTCACACCAATTTGAGCACTCAAGCTCGGCCAACCTCTGCCAAAATCCCTTCTCCACTTCCCTAGAATAATCCTAGAGGTCCTGGTCTTCTTCAAAGACCAATCTTAGTTCCCTAAGTGAAGGATTCAAAGAGGCGTTTCAAAGAAGAGGTAAAAACCATTACCGATCTTTTCAATTTCTTTCTTCTTCAACATATTCTTCTTTAGTTGTTTCATGATAAATTAATAACATCAGTATTAATTACATACTGATATGTTATTATAAATATGAAAAAACTCTAATTAACCTCCTATCCATCCTGCGAAAAAAGGAAATCACCGCGCGTGCGTACGTACGGAATACCGTCTCCACGCCGTGGTGTAATCTATTTTCCGCCACCACCTTAATTGGATGGGTATAATGGTTTAATGAGTAACTATATATGATTATTATAAAGTGTAATTGATACTGAAATAGTATAAATACACTTCAACGCAATTCCACGACCATGGGAACGATATCATCGCTCGTGCGTACGTACGGACTACCGTCTCCACGACGCGATGAGATTCATTCTCCATGTTAACCATTTAAGAATGATTATAAAGTATATATAAGAAATAATAATGAAATATATGACATTATAAAGCTACTGGATTTATGAATATATATATATATATATGTATGTCATCTACTTACTTCCATTCAAGACAATAAGGAAAGGAAAATAGCGTTCATGCGTACGTACGGACTACCGTCTCCATGAACGGTGTTTTTCATTTTATTTATCTATCTATTATATATATGTATATACTGAATATATATGATATATAAATTATATTTTATATTCTGGAAGTAAGTAAATCATGATATAAGTAATAATAATGTCAAGAACAACAAATCAAAACACCTACGATAAATGAAACGATTTTACCCAAAACGCTTCTTTAACATGGAATTTACAAAAGAACGGGTAATATAATGTCATAAGTGAACCATATATGATATCATAACAATGAATATGATTCTGTAATAAGTCAATAACATGATTTAAATCATTATACAAGAGGTTCAGACACTTACAAAGCAAGTCGGACCTAAGGTAAGGGAAATTTCACAATCTCATTTTTATCCGAGATTGTTTATTCGTAAGTATTTACTGGGGTGTATTTTATCATCCACATCCATGTTTCATCAATATGTAATATTATTTACATCCACCTACAATTGTTTAAATCCATTTTTACCCTTCGGTGAGTTTTAGTAATATGTATGAAAGGAATCTTTTGTCGTTTTTCGTACGAGGTACTTTTTGACCTTTCCGACAAAAGTACAAAGAATGTTTTTTTTAACTTATACGGCACGAACGGATTTTTACGGTTTTATAAAGCCTTATTTTCATGAACCTTCCTCTAAAATATTTCATGACTATTTTCAATAAAATATCTTTCTTTTAAAATTGCATGATGTTTTGTGAAAAGGAATTGATTTTGAAGAAGAAAGGATATTTTCCTCAAGAATTCATTTCAAGTGATTTATCAAAATTATTTTCCATCTAAGATAATAAAGGGTTCTGTTTCTATCCATATTTTTACATTGATTTTACTATGTTGTGATGGAATTATGTTTATGAATTCCTTTATCTTATATGAATGGTTTTATGATGTCATGATGTTTAAGAATCCCATTTTTATTACATGGGTTATGCAATGATGTATGATTTATGTTTTTGTGGCACACATAAGAATGGTTTCATTATGAGATGGGTGGGACCTATATCACCCTCCAATGCATTGGGTAAAGATTTTATATCTCATGAGATAGACATGGCTGGAATGGTAGGTTATACCGGTTCAGTGAAATAGGACTGAAACGAGGGTTACTCGATTCAGAAAGGGACTTTGTCCACTAAGATAGTCTTGGCAATGAGTCTTGACTAACAAGAAATGATTCTCTATGATTATGTGTGAATGCCACAATGTTTCATGTTTTATGTTATGATTATTGTGATTACATTTCACCACAATGATTTATCCCATGTTATGAAATTATACTCTCTTTGGCAGGTTAAGATTTCCAAATGTTATGTTCTTATGAATATGATGTGATTGATTTTTCTTTTGTTTACCCTTACTGAGAATTTGAGCTCACCCTTTTATGTCTTCTTTTCCCCAGGATATAAAGAAAGGTTTTAGGTAAAAAAAAGGGAAGATCTTTATGGGAGATATTGAAGATCTTACACCACGATTAGAAGATTACGTTCCGAGTTTCCAAAGACACTAAACTATTACGATCCTTGTGTGTGTGTGTTTTTGTTATGTACTAAGTATTCCGCAAAAGTAATGTAATGTCCATGTACGATAAGCTTCTGGTCTCTACAGTTGGAATCAAAGGAAAGGTTTAGTCAACCTTTGGAAACTAGGATGCAAAAACGTTAGTGAGATCCCTAGAGATATTTATAAGGTATGTCTAGGGATGCCCCTAAGGATAAGTATACGTATAGGATATAGTCCTAGAACTATGGTAACGATATTAGATTAAACCAAAGATGTTAGATATTTAAGTTACTCCCCCTTTATTATGATTTTTGCCTCTCACACTATTCTTTTTGGGTTTTAGAAAATGGCTGGAAACAAGGTGATTCACGATAATGGAGGATATGATGGACAATGGAATGATATTCTTCATGAGCAACCAAATGAAATGGGATTTGGAAGTCCAAACATCATTATTATGCCGAATCAACAATCTCATAATATGATCAATAAAGTAAAATTTGGTAAGTTTCCTGACTCGGCTAATAAGAGAAAGATGGATTTTCATGATGATCATAGAGGAAAGAAAGTTCAATTTCCCCTATGTAAATCATGTGGGAAGAGGCATCAAGGAGAATGTTTCAAAGGAACTGGAAGATGCTTTAGGTGTGGAAAAGAAGGACACAAAGCCAGTAAGTGAAAAGGAAAAGGATCAGTTAACACCAGGGATGAGGATAATGGTATTGCTACGACTTCAACAATGGTTAAATGTTTTAAATGTGGAATGTACGGGCATTATGCAAACCAATGCCCTAAGGGAAAGTCTCATGAAGATAATCAGTATGGTCTTATGGGAAGTATTTATGTGGATGATGATGAAGAGACTACTAATGATATGTGAGATGAAAGAATTTTTGAAGCTCGGTCAATGGTTTAAGAATGTAGTGGAATGATTACATGTTTATCATGTGTAATGTTGTATAAGTAATCTCATGGTACTATGGAATAAAGAGACATGTAAGGATTGTTACATTGTTGTCTGATTAATGTTACCAGTATCCATGAAAGGTTATTTAGATATTTTTGGAATGTAGTTGATATGCGCATAATGAAGGGATAAGGAGAAAATTAAATGTTTGATAGTATTCATGAGCTCATGACTGATATAAGGAGAAGGTTATATCATGGTTTGAGTATATAGAATTTTTGGATTTTGGTATGTGGAAAGAGTTAACTTTTGACAGCATTCAAGTTTTCACTAAGGTTCAATGGGTATTCAAGAGAGTACAAGATTAAGGCCTTTGAATATTTGGAATGTGTCCAACAAGATATATCTTATGATATATGGGGATCAACGATGGTATTAAATCTCTGGTAATCGTTTTCACTATGATATGAGAATGGACTGCAGTATTATGGATAGGACTAAAGATTGGAATGGATTATGTTGGACATAAGTTAGTATTGTTTAAGGATAGAAGTTTTTTCGATATTATTTATGGGATGTTATAGTAATATAGTTTTAGAAAAAGGACAACCTGCAGGACGGGCGACAACCCATCGCTTCGGACAAGGCTGTGGGAATCGAACCCACAACCGAAGTGCGACTGGCCTTTATTGCCTACCACTGGCCTACAGAAAGTCCCTATTTAGTAGAAACTAGTTTTATTATATTAAGCAGTATGATATATGAAGTATAAGTCCATTTTAGGAACTATATATGATTAATCTCACTATAGATCGACTTATGTATATAATTTTTACTAACCTTTTGTTTGAGATAGATGGAATGACCCGTCATTCTATCACATGATCTGCTAACACTTCACGAATAACAAATTCAACTTCATTTATTTAAGAGATGAAGTGGAAATTGTTCAAGGCATGAACAACAGTGAGATTGTACCAAAATAAAGTAAGTATTTATTAAAATTCAAATTTTCAACTTTAGGGGAAATGATCTTGAAAACCAAAAATGTTGTCCTAGTGATCTTATACCTGAGGAATCAGATGGTACCTTATATCATCACAAATCTATGGATTTGTGATTACTGGATTTTCCATAGCCATGTTCTCTACCACTCTCCATCAGAACATGATGGTTAGATTTCTCTTCCATATCCATATTTTCACCTATGTGGAATCCCAATGATTAGTTTATTTGGGTAACCGTTACGTTTCATACTTTTGTTTTTAAAGATTGGTTTTGATATTCCTTTTTACGATGTGGGTTTCTATTAAAGAAACTTTCGAATAGTAAACCATTTATAACCCCGAGGAATTTCGAGGGCGAAATTCATTTTAAGGGGGGTAGAATGTAACAGCCCAAGATTTTATAAAAAAATATTCTTTTTAATTTTGTTAATGTCTTGTGTTGTACGCTACACCAAAAGGAGCTTGCACAACACGTATCCTTGTCTTGCCTTGAATTACACGCAATCACGACCTTCCTCGATAGCGTGTGTAATACGCAATACCGAGTTTCACTAAACAACGATGTGCTATTAAAATATTATTAAAACTAGCCGTTATGAATAGTAATAACCACTTTTTAAAATTCTGTAAATCTTATTTTTCAAAATTAACTTCATTCTTGGATTCGGAGTATCGAATTTATCCTAAGGTGAAATTTTGGTACTTTTCGGATAACTTTCATATTCTGATGAATAGTGAAAATTACTAAATTATAATTAAAAACAACTTTTTAAATCAAAATAATTAATAGTGATAAATTATTAATTTGAGTGGTTTTAATGTATATTTAGAATATATTTTTAAAATTTAATACAATGTTGGTCATTGGTTGTAATTTCACATTTAAACCAGACATAATCAAGTGTCAATCTTTTGATATATATTGTTTCCTAAAAACACGCTATTTATTTTAACAGCAGGATTTAATTATAAAATTAATTAATGCAACTTCTATGTTATGAATTTGGTAAAATACATTTCATTTTTGAATTCGGAATATGAAATATAGCTTAGGATGAAATTTTGGCATTGTTCTGAAAAACATCAATTTTTGATGAATAGTGAAACTACTAAGTGGTAGTTAAAAAAACTGAATTTTTCATAAAACATAATTTTTCCGCATCTGTGAATGGAATTTCGAAAATCCGAGAGACACGGTTAATATCAAGGACTAAAATGTGGTTCAATGAGATGAAAATAATTTTTTGGTGAATAGTAACTTTTTACTTTTTTTTAACCGCGGTTAATAGTAAATAGGGTATCTAAGGGTAAATATGATATTACTATTACCCTAACACATGTCCTAATTCTATTGGACAAGTGTAATTCGACCAAAAACAAACTTAGGAATAAAATATGACCATTTAGGCCCACTTGGATTAGATTAGGACATTTATTATTAATTTATTTAAAGAAAGGTTAAAATAGTTAAAATCAAAGTTTAATAAGTAAATCATTTTTAATATGGGGTTATACATAAGATAAGTTCGATTGTAAATATTCATTAGAAAGCTAAAAAGATTTCCTACATGATGGTATTTTATTTGTAATTTTTAGACATAAAATAATTTAATTTATTTATGACACAACGATGATGCAGTAATTATCTTATTAATGAAATATTGACATAATTGATGTAATTTGAGATTTTTTATGAATTCCACTAATTTTATAGGTTACTATGATATATTAATGTTTATTTAATCAACTTGGTTCGAACATTTAATTCTGTAATGACTTTCACAAAAATCATATATCAAATAGTGTCAAAATTGACACAAAATAGTTTTTAAATCAAATATTATATTATTAATTGTTATTGTATTCCTAAAAATCTAAGGTTCGGCAAAATGACTTGGATAAGGATATATATATTAATAATAAACAATTTGGGGTTCGTTTGGCATGTTATAGTAAGTTTATTAACCATATAGTTAAAGAAATCGAAAAGACATGGTAAAAGTTAAATTATTTAACTTAGAGTTAAATCTAATTGATAAGGTTAAAATAATATCCTAAACTTGTCTAAATTCTATTGGTTGATAGGATTTCGACCCATCCCCACTTTAGCTTCGAAATAAGACCCTTTGGAACCATTATGAACCGATTTTGACTTTAATATAAAATAATTTTTTGAGATATTCCTAAGGTGCCCCTCTCCTCCCCTATAAAAGGACACCTCCTCCCCCTCCTCCTCACACCAATTTGAGCACTCAAGCTCGGCCAACCTCTGCCAAAATCCCTTCTACACTTCCCTAGAATAATCCTAGAGGTCCTGGTCTTCTTCAAAGACCAATCTTAGTTCCCTAAGTGAAGGATTCAAAGAGGCGTTTCAAAGAAGAGGTAAAAACCATTACCGATCTTTTCAATTTCTTTCTTCTTCAACATATTCTTCTTTAGTTGTTTCATGATAAATTAATAACATCAGTATTAATTACATACTGATATTTTATTATAAATATGAAAAAACTCTAATTAACCTCCTATCCATCCTGCGAAAAAAGGAAATCACCGCGCGTGCGTACGTACGGAATACCGTCTCCACGCCGTGGTGTAATCTATTTTCCGCCACCACCTTAATTGGATGGGTATAATGGTTTAATGAGTAACTATATATGATTATTATAAAGTGATATTGATACTGAAATAGTATAAATACACTTCAACGCAATTCCACGACCATGGGAACGATATCATCGCTCGTGCGTACGTACGGACTACCGTCTCCACGACGCGATGAGATTCATTCTCCATGTTAACCATTTAAGAATGATTATAAAGTATATATAAGAAATAATAATGAAATATATGAAATTATAAAGCTACTGGATTTATGAATATATATATATATGTATGTCATCTACTTACTTCCATTCAAGACAATAAGGAAAGGAAAATAGCGTTCATGCGTACGTACGGACTACAGTCTCCATGAACGGTGTTTTTCATTTCATTTATATATCTATTATATATATGTATATACTGAATATATATGATATATAAATCATATTTTATATTCTGGAAGTAAGTAAATCATGATATAAGTAATAATAATGTCAAGAACAACAAATCAAAACACCTACGATAAATGAAAAGATTTTACCCAAAACGCTTCTTTAACATGGAATTTACAAAAGAACGGGTAATATAATGTCATAAGTGAACCATATATGATATCATAACAATGAATATGATTCTGTAATAAGTCAATAACATGATTTAAATCATTATACAAGAGGTTCAGACACTTACAAAGCAAGTCGGACCTAAGGTAAGGGAAATTTCACAATCTCATTTTTATCCGAGATTGTTTATTCGTTAGTATTTACTGGGGTGTATTTTATCATCCACATCCATGTTTCATCAATATGTAATATTATTTACATCCACCTACAATTGTTTAAATCCATTTTTACCCTTCGGTGAGTTTTAGTAATATGTATGAAAGGAATCTTTTGTCGTTTTTCGTACGAGGTACTTTTTGACCTTTCCGACAAGAGTACAAAGAATGTTTTTTTTAACTTATACGGCACGAACGGATTTTTACGGTTTTATAAAGCCTTATTTTCATGAACCTTCCTCTAAAATATTTCATGACTATTTTCAATAAAATCTCTTTCTTTTAAAATTGCATGATGTTTTGTGAAAAGGAATTGATTTTTAAGAAGAAAGGATATTTTCCTCAAGAATTCATTTCAAGTGTTTTATCAAAATTATTTTCCATCTAAGATAATAAAGGGTTCTATTTCTATCCATATTTTTACATTGATTTTACTATGTTGTGATGGAATTATGTTTATGAATTCCTTTATCTTATATGAATGGTTTTATGATGTCATGATGTTTAAGAATCCCATTTTTATTACATGGGTTATGCAATGATGTATGATTTATGATTTTGTGGCACACATAAGAATGGTTTCATTATGAGATGGGTGGGACCTATATCACCCTCCAATGCATTGGGTAAAGATTTTATATCTCATTAGATAGACATGGCTGGAATGGTAGGTTATACCGGTTTAGTGAAACAGGACTGAAACGAGGGTTACTCGATTCAGAAAGGGACTTTGTCCACTAAGATAGTCTTGGCAATGAGTCTTGACTAACAAGAAATGATTCTCTATGATTATGTGTGAATGCCACAATGTTTCATGTTTTATGTTATGATTATTGTGATTACATTTCACTACTATGATTTATCCCATGTTATGAAATTATACTCTCTTTTGCAGGTTAAGATTTCCAAATGTAATGTTCTTATGAATATGATGTGATTGATTTTTCTTTTGTTTACCCTTACTGAGCATTTGAGCTCACCCTTTTATGTCTTCTTTTCCCCAGGATATAAAGAAATGTTTTAGGTAAAAAAAGGGAAGATCTTTATGGGAGATATTGAAGATCTTACACCACGATTAGAAGATTACGTTCCGAGTTTCCAAAGACACTAAACTATTACGATCCTTGTGTGTGTGTGTTTTTGTTATGTACTAAGTATTCCGCAAAAGTAATGTAATGTCCATGTACGATAAGCTTCTGGTCTCTACACAACCATCCCTTTATTTAATTATCTGAATATCATTACCATATTTATATTTATCCTTCCCTTAATATTGTGTTCCCAAAAATTACTACAATACCACCTCATTAACTTTTTTTTGGATTCTAGTAGAATTCAATATATTATTTCATATCCTAAAGAAAAAAATATTGTACACCATTACATAAATTATTCATTATTCCATAATAACTGTAACGTCACGGTTTTGTGTGCCGTTCAACAGGTGCCCCGAACACATTTCGCCACGTGGCCTCATGTGCATTTCCCCAGATGCCAGAGGCTGCTGACTAACAGCGAGGGTCGAGGTCTGATAGTGGGTAAATAATGCCCTCATTTGTCAAAGTGTAGAACAGTGGAATATAATGTAAAATTACAACAACAGAAGCAGTATACCATATGCAACTGGAATAAAAACTGCATTAGATATAACCAACCATAAATATATATATGATGCAACATGTCTCCAATTATAAGAAAACTGTCAGAACATGTTACATAGCAGCACAAACAATACAGAGTACAAGTACAGAAAAGACAAATTGAACTTCCAGTGGCATCGCGAGCCTGAGCTCGGTCTCATGCTCCCCTACACCTCAGCGGAAATCAAGTACCTATATAAGGACTTGTTCCCTTATCTACACCTGCAGAAACATAATCTATTCGGGCCAAAAATCATGACCCAAACAGGGTGTGAGAAATATATCTCAGTAGGCACCCACCAGAGGCCCGTACCCAATTGTGTGTAAACATGCAACAACAGTGTGCAGTAGTAAAATGAAATAAAGTAAGCAGTACTAAAAAGTAACTAACTTAACCAATTATATTGCTATTTTAATATCCTTTAAATCATTTAATTTTAAATACCACCATAGTGAATATTCTAAGTAAACGACCAATGTCCTCAAACACATACAACTCCTACCCTCTGGTAAAGAGAATCCAACCATAATAATATGCCCACAAGCATACAGATATTCCCCACAGGCGTAAGCAGTTTCCCCCATAGGCACAGAATCAGCTGCCCACAGGCACAAAAGAAGTTTCCCACAGTCTAGGTAGTACAATGCCCACAGGTTAATTACCACACAGCCCTTAGGCTAAACAGGTAACCGGGACAAGACCAACATGTAAACATGGATTAAAACAAGAAATTCCTATTAAGGAAATTCTACAATCATTTCATTAAAGGCATAAAATAGAAAAGGCATAACCTCGAGCATCCTTTCCAAATTGATAAACAGAGGAACGCACCCCCGGGGTGGTCTTGGATCCAAGCGGCAATCACAAAAAAAAATTTAATATCACATTTAATTACCTATACAATTCTGGGTATTAAAATTATCCACGACCTCAGCCACAAGACACCCCAACATGGGTTCGTGGCGCTAAAATACACAAAACGCATAGCAGTTGTAAAATTAAACACCAAGACACCTTCTTTAAACACCCACGAACGATATACGCGAATGCAGCCTTCTGAAATGTCCAAGTACACCATAGATTTGAGGTAAAATTATTCTTGCATTACACAAATAACTCTAGTTAGGGGAATAATTGGCTAGAATGGTTAAAGAGGAGTGGAGGGCTTACCCGTGCAGTTCCAACGAGATCGTATGAGGAAGAAACAAATTCCAAACATGCGCAGGGCAGATCCTCGAAGATTCAGCCTTACTCCCCCGAGCTCTCTTCCCATTCTAAGCCTTCTCAATAAACAGGGGAGTCTATAGCCCATTTTAAGAAAAAAAAAACAAAGTACACGACTTGTAATTCTGAGTACACGGAATGTAATTCCCATTTTTAAACTAATCATTTGGCGGCTTCCCGCCAACGCGGCACTATTCACCTGCCGACATGACTACACAGCGTGTCTTCATGAGTACACGTTGTGTGTTATCGCACAGTTGGCCACTGCCTACCTATTCGCCTACCAACTGACTACATGGCGTGTAAAGGACCACTACATGGCGTGTAGTTGGTTCCTACACACTTTATCCCCAGCATGGACACATGCCCCGTGTACTCATCCCACATGGCTAGAAGTACACGTCATGTGGAAAAAGTACATGGCATTTACTTTCCAAATTTTGGGAATTTTGTCAATTTTCCATATTTTCTCAAAAACACTTAAGGAAAATAGAAAATAAGAAACCCGTACCTAAGAAGTAAGAACCAGGTTCTTACAAACTCCCCCCTAAAAAAAATTCATCCTTGAATTTCCCTTCCAAGGGCTGTGAAGATAATACTGAGAATATCTCTAGCCACTGAGCACGTATGTCGGTCTCCCGCTCCCAGGTTTCGTCCTACACTCGGCCATTCTTCCATATCACCCGTACGAGAGGAACAGACCGTCCTTGGAGAAACGTTGTTCTCTTATCAACAATACAAATCAGATGCTCCTCAAAGGACACATCTAACTCAAGATCAACCTCCTCTAGCTGAATGATGTCATACGGGTCTGAATGATATCGGTGTAACTGAGATACATGGAAGATGTCGTTCATGGATCGATACCTCTATGGTAACTACAACTGATGGACAACTGGATAGACTATCTCCAAAATCTCAAATCGCCCCACATACCTCAGTGAATGTTTACTATATCTCCTGATCCGCATGTGTCCCATCCTCGGAGAAACACGCAAGAAAACCTACTCCCCGACCACGAACTCCTAAGGTCATCTGCAGCGATCAGCATAAAATTTCTAACAAGACTATGTAGTAACCATCCGCTTCTGAAACAAATGGTCCTTCTCAGAAGTCTCCTACACGAGATACGGTCCCAGTGAAGCAGCCTCAATAGCCTGTAACCATCACAAAGGTGATTGGCCTGACCTACCATATAAAGCCTTGTATAGTTCCATCTCAATATTTGCCTAAAAACTATTGTTATAGGAAAACTCAACTAGGTGTATGTTCTTATGCTAAGATCCCCCAAAGTCTTGGATGTATGCTTGCATCATGTCCTCTAGCACATGTATCATACGCTCTGATCGGCCATCTATCTGAGGGTGGTATGCGGTTCTCAAAAGAAACTGTGTACCCAAGGAACTTTGATAACTCTCCCAGAAACGAGACATAAAACGGGCATCCCTATCTGAAAAGATAGAATGAGGGACACCATGAAGATGTACGATATCTCGAATATACAACCTTCTCATCTCGTCAACACCGAAGGTCTCCTTGATCAAAAAAAAGCGAGCAACGTTCATGAGACTGTCCACAACAACCCACATGGCATCGTTGCCTCATGGTGACCTCGGAAAACCAGTCACGAAGTCCATCACGACATCATCCCATTTCCACTCAGGGATGGGTAACTACTGTAACAGTCCAGCTGGTCTATAATGCTCTCCCTTCACCTGCTCACAGGTCAAACACCACATAACAAAACCAGCCACATCGCTCTTCATACCCGGCCACCAGTACTGACGTCTCATGTCTAGGTACATCTTGGTAACACCGGGATGAACTGCCCAAGTTGAAGCATGAAAATCCGGCATCAAATCCTCGCGTATATCCCCTAGAACACACACTCGTCCGTGGAAACGTAGAACCTCATCATCGGCTATTATCCAACTAGGAGAAGGGTCCTCACATGCCACCAAATCATTCAGAACTAGGCCTTCTAAATCAGATACCCGTCTCCTCCTCACTCTATCCAGGAGGGTAGAAGTCACAACAAAATATGAATGATAATTTTTCCTGTGACTGTCATGCACCTCCAAATGCATCTCAGAGAACAAAGCCATAAGCTTCCACTCGCCACTAGCCTCCTGCGCAGCCGGTATCTTTGCCTTCCTACTTAGTGCATCAGCTACTACATTACCATTACCAGGTGTATAAGCAAGCTCAATATCGAAGGACTGATGTTATTCAACTAAACATCCCTGCATCACATTAAAGTCAAGCTAAGTAAAGATATACTCTAGAATTTAGTGATCGGTAAAAACCACAAAATGTTCTCCCAATAGATAGTTTCTCCAACAGCACAATGCATGAAAAACTGAAGCCCACACGAGATCATGCATCTGGTAATTCATCTCATGGGGCCTCAAATGCCGAGACCCGTATGCAAAAACTCTATCGCCCTGCATCAACACAGCTCCTAGACCAATACCTGAGGCATCATAGTAAACTGTATAGCTATTCCCCTACTCGTGGTGTATCAGGATCAGTGATAATGTCAGCATTCCTTTTAGGTCCAAAACGGTTGTCTCGCAATCTTCCGTCCAAACGATCATCACACCCTTCTTAGTCAAACCCATCAACGGTGCTGCTAAGAAATGTATGTCCTGTATGAAGCGTCTGTAGTAACCAGCCATCCCCAAGAAACTATGTATCTCAAAAACTTTCTTAGGCTGCACACAAGAAAATACTTTAATCACCTTCTCTAGGTCCAGGACAACTCCTGCCCTTGTGATGAAATGGCCCAGGAAGTGTATCTGGTCCATCCAAAAGTGGCACTTTAAGAGCTTAACATATAGTCGATTCTATCTCTGTGTACTCAATACGATCTCAAGATGGGTGGCATGGTCATGTCGAGTGTGAGAGTACACCAACATGTCATCCATGAATACTAAAAAAAAGAATCCAAATAAGGATGGAACACATGATTCATCAGAGCCATGAAAACTATTGTCACGTTCGTGAGTACAAACGGTATTACCGTATACTTGTATAGACCATACCTGCTTCTGATAGCCGTGAGAGGTATATCATATGGTCTTAGACATAGCTAATGATATTCTGATATCAAGTCAATATTCGAGAACACTCATTCTCCATGAAGTTGATCAAAAAATTTCTTCAATCCTTCACAATGGATATCGGTTCTTAACCGTCAACTGGTTTAACTTCCGATAATCCACATATAGTCTAACGGAACCGTCCGCCTTCTTTAGAAAAAACCAGAGTACCACAAGGAGAAGTACTGGGTCGGATAAAGCCAATTTCCTGTAACTCCTCTAACTTCCTATAGAGCTCCTGCAACTCATGTGTAGCCATCCTATAAGGAGGAATGGACACTAGTGCTGCTCATGGCACAAGCTCGATTGAAAAATCCATGTCACACTCCAGATGAAGTCCTTAATAGTCATCTGGAAAGACTTCCCTGAAACGATCAACCACTGGAGGGAAATCCTTCTGACAAGTCCCCTAGTCTTCCAGATATAAAATCGCAATATGGGATGTGAAACCACCTTGCACACGATGCTCTGGTCCATCCCGACTCTCCTGAACTTCCCACACACCCTTGTATAGAAATTTTCCACCCTTTGGTGACGTGAAACACACCCTACGGAAATAGGAATCTATAAAGGCTCTAAAGGGAACCAACCTGTCCATCCTGATAATGACATCATATGTTTTCATATCAAAGACATAGTGGTCCCAAAAGAAGTGACACCCACCAATCTTGAAGGGGCACTCCTTGAAATGACGCACACCATCCATTTTAGTCCTCAACGGAGTGTCTAGCATCATTATATTAGATGAAGTAAAAACATAGATCCCAAGGCTCTCCACTATGGTTACATATATGAAACGATGTGTAGCACCCGTATCAAAAAGTACATAAGATAAAAAAGAAGATACTAGAATATTACCTCTGATTGTAGAGGGTCTGGGATCCAGCTCCTGCTGGGTCTGTTGCACTACATATACCTACCTAGTGTCGCGTCCCTGTGACATAGTCTGGCTAAACACAACTGTCCAACCCTGCTGCCTCTGAGATCTTGATGTCTGGCTACCACGACAACTACTACCATCTCTGTCTGCACACCCAGACGTATTCCTGTTCGCTGACTCGTAAGAAGCTACTGGTCATGCTCCCACTCGTAGAGTCTGCATAGATCCCCTCTAACTAGCCATCAATGGAATATCCCTGCAAAAGTGTTAATGATGACCCATTGTGTCGCATGCTCGTCTCTCCACTAAGTCTCGTGGACACTGTGGCCTCTTGTGCCCCTCTCTACCACAATGGTAGAACATGATCTGTCCACCTGAAGTATTCTTCTGACTGGTACTACCACCATGAGATAAGTTCATATGTCTCTTCATTTTGGCCACATTAATAGTACCATTAACTGGTTCTGAACTGCTCTGGCCCACACCACTAGATTCCCGCATGTTTCTCTCTGTAATCAGCGTCTAATTTACAATAGCGTGTACTGAAGGAAACCTGAAAATAGTCACTAGCTCCCCAATGTCATAAAGAAGACCATCATCAAAACATCTAGATATCAATAACCCATCCCCCACCAACACAGGTGAAAAGAGCTAAATCATGGTGAAACGACCAGAATAGTCCATCACTGACATAACACCCTGCTGCAGATTCATGAACTCTCAAGCTCTGTCTTCCCTCAGCGTCTCGGGAAAGAATAATTCATAGAATAATTCCTGAAAATCCCCCCACGCCTTGTCTCTCTGATGCGCTGACTGGGTGGTAACATCCAAACAGCTCCTGGTGGAATCACACAGCATATACGTCGCTAGCTTGACCCTCCGCCCTGGAATCATCTCTAGACGCTCGAAAATAGTCTACATCGATCCTAGACAAGACTCTGAAACATGTGTTCCACCATCCCCTGAGAATGTAGGTGTATGATTATACAGGAAGATATGAGTCAGCTCAGCCACAGATGTGGCAGCCAGCAGTGCTCACTGAAAGGTCTGCATGAACCGTAATAATCCTTCACAGAACTGCGCCTCTGTGCCTGTATCCGGTATAAGGGATGGCTCCATATCTATCTATAATGGAGGATCAACTAGTATCCCATGGCCCACCATCTCTGGAGTATACTCATTTCTTCTCTCCTAATGAACAATGTGCGGTCGTCTAGGTGGCATGACAGTACAATGTCAAAAACACGCCTCAGATTCAAGATTAATAAGACCGAAAATGAATAATCCATGAGTGAAACAAGAGGAAGAAGGAATTTCATGATTTGAAAAACAAGACTACACGGTGTTTATAATGACTACACGACATGTACTCGACTTCTCTTCCCCTGCCCGGGTCCTTCTACATGGCTGAGCCACATGGCTCCTATTTGAGAAAAACAACATGGCATGTATATCTTCTACATGGTGTGTATGGTGTTATTTCCAAATGCTTGTGTAGTTGGTGACATGGCTGACTACATGGATTAAAACAACACTGTGTGTTACACCCACACACGGCATGTACACTACCCCGTTTCCGAATCACACGGCTAGGTCCGCACGGTCTGTCCTCGGACAACACTACATGACGTGTTTTACAGGTACAAAACGTTTTCATAGAAGAGCTCTGCTGACCCTTGTTGTTAGTTACATGACCGGATACACGGCTCAACCTACAGGGCATGTTCTATATACACACGACATGTATACGAAGGGATTTCCTTGTCCCGTGTTTGTTAGTAACATGGATGGGTTCCCATTTCACTCTACACGGCATGTTCTTCATTAACACGGCGTGTTCTAGAAACGACTACACTAGCCTGTGTTGTTAGTTACATGGCCGGGTCTTCGGGTCAACACTACATGGCGCATATATCTGGTACATGGAGTGTTCACCCCTAACAATTCCCCTTTCCAGTGTTGCCGCCGACAAGGTTTGTGACACGGGAAGAGACTACACGACATGTACTCCGGGTACACAACGTGTACCCAAATAGTTTATTTTTCTTCCCAAACACAAGAACACACTTGGCATGTGTGAAGCACTACACAGTGTGTATACCGGGTTTCTGGATAGTATGCCTCAAAAAGATTCCCATAACCCTGAAAAAACTGAAAAAAAAACATCACCTATGTGTCAAATTCTGATCTGTGAGGGCCCATACTCACCACGAATCAAAGTTTGACATCTTATATGTGTTATACCAATATAAATAGTCAATTATCTACCAAATTCTGGTTAATGGGGGCCCATACTCCCTAATAACCAATGTATGGAGTTCATTCTATAAACAAGATCATACAAAATATCTTATCACATAGAAGGTATTTATCAAGCAGCTATCACAACAACATTCTTTTCTAGCACAACAACTATCACAACAACATGAAATTTCCTATTCACCCACGTGGCATGGAAACTATGCATGGCATGTGATTTATAGCATGTTCCTAAATAATGCATGAGATGGCATACCCTCATCTCATCGGGTTGCAACTAAATAGAACCAATAGATAAAAATATAAACATAATAAACATATGTGTGTCACCCTTCGGTGAAAATCAATTCAATTGTAAAATTTCAAAATCAGAAAATTTCAACACGAGGTAAATTGGATTTTCCCTGTAAACGGGTTAGCTATGCTCGGGAAAAACTTATTACTGACCATCGGTCCGTCCAATCCCTGAATAAGTCTCAAAACAGCATGTCAAAGAAAAAAACCCCTCTGATACCACTTTGTAATGTCTCAGTTACGGGTGCCACTCAACGGGTTACCTGAACTCGATTCGCCACGTGACCTCAAGCAAATTTTCCTATACACCAGAGGCTACAGACTAGTAGCAAGGGCCCAGGTCTGATAGTAGGGAAACTATGACCTCATTTGTCAAAGTGTAGCACAGTGGAATATATTGTAAACATACAACAACAGAAGCAGTAATCCGTACACAAGTTAAATAACAACTACATTAGATATAACCAACCAGAAATATATATATGATGCAACATGTCTCCAATTATAATTACATAGACAAAACGTGTTTCATAGTACTACAATACAATACAGAGTACAAGTACAGAAAATAAAAACAAAACAACCAGCGACATCGTGAGCCTGAGCCTGGTCCCATGCTCCCAAACACCTCAACGGAAATCAAGTACCAATATAAAGACCTCTTCCCTTATCTACACCTGCCGAAATGTAATCTTTTTGGGCTGAAAAGTATGACCCAAACATGGTGTGAGAAATATATCTCAGTAGGCACCCTACATAGGGTTGTTCCCAACTATGTGTAAACATGCAATAACAGTGTGCAGTAGTAAAATGGAATAAAGTAAGCAGTACTAAAAAGTAACTAACTTCAACAATTATATTGACATTTTAATATCCTTTAAATCATTTAATTTAAAATACCACCACAGTGAATATTCTAAGTAAACAACCAATTTCCTCAGACACCTACAACTCCTACCCTCAGGTAAAGAGAATCCAACCACAAGAATCTTCCCACTGGCATACGGATATTTCCCACATGTGTATGTAGTGTCGCCCACAGGCACAGAATCAGCTTCCCACAGGGACGGAAGAAGTTGCCCATAGGATAGGTAGTACAATTCCCATAGGATAATTACCACACCGCCCACAGGATAAACAGGTAACCATGCCAAGCTCAATATGTAAATAAGGAGTAAAAAAAGAAATTCCTCTCAAGGAAATCTTATAATAATTTCATTAAAGCCATAAAATAAATAAGGCATACCCTCAGGAATCTTGTTCAAACGGCTAAACAGAAGAACGCACCCTCGGGGTAGTCCTGGATCCAAGCGGAGATCCCAAACATCATTTTTAATATCACATTTAATTACCTATACAATTATAGGTATTAAAATTATCCACTTCCTCTGACACACGACACCCCAACATGGGTTTGTGGCACTAAAATACACAAAACTCATAGAAGTTGGAAAAGTAAACACCAAGACACATACCTTAAACACCCACGAACGATATACGCAAAAGAAACCTTCTGAAATGTCCAAGAATGTCATAGAACTAAGGTAAAACTATTCTCGCTTAATGAAAATAACTCCCGTTATAGGAATAATTGGCAAGAACAGTTAAAGAAGTGTGGAGGGATTCCCTGTGCGGTTCCAATGAGATCATTTGAGGAAGAAACGAATTCTGAACATGCGCTCGGTGGATCCTTGAAGATTCGGCCTTTCTCCCCCGCACTATCATCCCATTCTAATCCTTCCCTGTAAACAAGGGAGGCTACTGCACATTTTAAGTGAAAAAATAAAAGTAAACGGAGTGTACTTCTGAGTACATGGCGTGTAATTAACATTTTTAAACTGTTCTGCTAGTGGCTTCTCGCCAGTGCGACATTTTTCACATGCTGACATGACTACACAGCATGTCTTCATGAGTACACGGCGTGTACTATCACACAGATGGCCACTGCCTTACTATTCACTAGCCGACGGACTATACGGCGTGTAGTCGGTTCCTACACACTTCATCTGCGGCATGGCCACACGCCCCGTGTACTAATCCCACACGGCTAGATGTACACAGCATGTGGAAAAAGTACATTGTGTGTACTTTCCAAAAATTGGTATTTTTCCCAATTTTCCATATTTTCTCAAAAACACTTAAGGAAAAGAGAAAAGAAGAAACATGTACCTCAAAAGTAAGAACCATGTTCTTACAATACCATTAACATAATTGTTTAATTCATATAGATAAAAAGTCATTCATTCAACTTATTCATTGTCTCACTCCACATTTCAAATAGTGATTTCATGCGATTTATCATTTATATTATATTTAAGATGTTTCTAACTTTGATATTCATCAATATCCCTTGTATTATTTCTTTAGTAATCATAATTCACATTTTTCATGCACTTGATACATTGAATAGAGTGGGGTTAATTCCATGGAGATTTTTAATTAGTAGATATCATTTTCAATCGCCTCAGCAATAAATATTTTGATGAACTTATTTATAAAAGTTAAAACATTTTATAGTCCATTTGGGATAGACCTCCCACTGTTTCATTCCACACCATGATCATTAAAAAATATTATCTTATTTTATACATGGTTCTCATTTATTTCTATAAAACTCATCTTCATTTTCTTCCCAAAACCATGATAATGATACGTAACAATGACCTCGAATTCCACAATGATGGAATTTAAAAAAAAATTGAAGATACAAAATCCCCTTTTGGATATTTCCATTTAGAGACATTATTTTCATCCACTGAGGAATTGATCAACCTTACATTCAAATTGGCTTATAATTCATATGCATACCATTCATTTCCTATAAAATTTTCCTTATAGTAACTAGTAGATTGATCATTCGTCTAATTAATATGATGGAACACATTCACCATATTTATATGAAGAATAATAGTAATGTAACTATTAAAAAATAAGTTCTAGAAATAATCCCATTACATGGAATATATTTAATCTTATTCCATCATATTCTAGATGAGGTTCCACCATTGATCTATTTAACATAATGGACGAAGATTCTTCCTGATATGGTGTCATAATCCTAATTGGTAACATGGCCTCATGCGCATCTCCCCAAATTCCATATGCTACCCCCTAGCAGCGGGGGCCTAATTTAGTCAAAGGGAAGACTATGCCATCATTACCAATGTATCACAACAGATGTTAACCACGTACAATAAATAGCACATGTGAAATAAGTAGTAATCAAATAAATTTAAGGTATGAAAGACAAGAATACATTATAGTTACCTAATGTGTATCAAATACAAAAAAGGAATTTGGTGGTACATGTATCTAGAATGAAGCTAGAATGGCACATGAAAATGTAATACAATACATGTCCCAAAAAGAAAAAATCCCCCAATAGTTATCCCGGTGTTGAAAAACTCACAATGGCCGTATTCTCTCTTTCTCCAAAGCCACAATCATAAAATTATACCATGGAGCAAGCCCCAAACCACACATGCAACCATATAATCTATTGGGGTCACCAAATAGGCCGAATTAGGTTTCGAGATAAATATCCATGAAGGAAACCACCATGGTCTATACATTTCAAAAAACCACATAAGAATTGCTAGAAGGTGCAAAAAACCATTAAATTAAATGTGTATTTACATATAATAGGTCTATAAAAGTAAGTAAAACAAACCATCCCTTAAGGACAACTTCAAAATAGTATTCTCCTAACAAAAGTAGTTATATGAAATGTGAACCAGTCACATAGACACACCATACATCCATCGGTATTTTGCAACCCACAGCCACGATGTATAAAATATTCATGTCTTTCACACCACTCCATGTAGTGAATTCATATATCCAATGACCAAATCGCAGAGTAAGGTGTAAATATCTAGGACTTCTGCCAACATGTCATGTACCTAGGTATCCATGTAATAATTATAGATGAAATAAGGTCATATCTAAGGAACTATTACATGGAATTCTATCATGTCCCATAGGCATACCTGGTTGAAAAATATATTTGAACATGTTACTATCCATGGACCATTGAAATAGAATGTCTTAATTGAATCCAATGAATCCTAATTCACAAGGTTGCAAGGAATGAGGCATCCCCTAGTATCAAGACCCAAGGGGCAGCGTCAACCCAAGGCATCCACTACCTCGTTCTATGACCTAGGAGAGCATCACATGGAATATATCAATCTATTCATTAATGCATAAAATAATTCAATTTAAATATAAATTCTATGTGGGTATACACAGTCACATATACCTAAAAAATCCATGAGTATACCCACTCAAGAAAACTATTTATCAACTATAACCATGTTGGAATACACTCCCATATAAACCATTTCACAATAAATTATCATTTTATATAGGTATACCCATTCATATCATCCATTCAAAAAACTCAGTTAAACAAAAAGAGGATTGAATAACCATATATAACAAGGAAAGGAGGACTATGTCTCTAAATCAACATATTCAAGCTATCCAAACATTAACATGTTTCTTCTAACTAGGAAAGAACAAGAACACACCCCTTGGGAGGTTTATGCATTCATAAATATGTTATTTCATTAATGAAAACGACATGGGTGACTTTGAATCATGTATTGGGTGGCCACTCACATAAACAGAACATACATGCATCCTCACTTGGTCCGACTACAACTACTACATGAATCTTGCTCAAAGATGAGGCCTCGCATGAATATTTGATGGGCAGAAAAAATACCAAATCCCTAAAATGTTCTTAACAAGAAGAATGAAAGTATAAACCACCAATCATACCTATGTATTAGACAACTTAGTTATTATGAAGTCATGATTTGTTATGGATTTGATGAAATTTGAAGAACAGATGGTGAAAGTGATTTTAGAGAATATCATCACAAATTTAAATGGTGACGTTGTAGGTCCCAAGAATAAAAATTGAATAAAAAGTAATCGAGTACATACTAATGTAGTTCCAACATGACCAAAAAATAAATAATCAGAGTTTGAATGGCTTCATGATCTAAATAACTAGTTTAGATAAGTTTTTGGTTGAAAAAAGAAGAGAAAAAACTCCTTCTGTCAAATATGAGGCTACTACCTATTCCATAAAAAGTACTCACTAGGCATGTACAGGACGTGTACCTCCTGTACACGATGTATAGTTACAATATTTTTAGGCCATGTACATGCCATGTACCTATCCTGCATCTATCCTTTTGTCATTTTCCACTTCTTTATAAAAAAACTACCCATCTAGACCATGGTTTGGCATAGGGTCTATGAAAAAAAATAGAAAACCAATTAACCAAAAATGAAATATATGTATGTCATTAAATTCCTGAGATCCATCAATATTCCCACCTTATTTCCATTTTTCATTGAATTTATCTCTAAATAGTGGTCATGAATCGTCTAAGAACAGCATCAGCCACTGAGCACATATGTCTGCCTCCCTCTCCCATGTCTCTTCCAATCAAAAATCATGATTATATAGAATCAAAACTAGAGGAACTAACTATCCTCAATTATCCTTGGTGATACTGTATACTATAAGAATTAGATGTTCCACAAAGTATGCATCAATATGTAACTCCACTTCATTAGGCTGAAAAATGTGTGACAGGTCTGACAAATAGCAGCATAGATGTGGTACAAAGAAGGATGAATTCTTGGTTTAGTACCTCTTAGGTAACTGCAATAGATAGGATACCAATGAGGCTCTCTTTAGAATATAAATGGACATGACATGTCTTAGTGAATTTTTACCATGTGTCCCGACCTGCATGTGTCATATACTTGGTGAAACATACAAGAAAACCTATTCACCAAATTCATACACTAGAGGTCATCTATGGTGATCGAAATATGATTTCTGATGAGACTGCACGTTATTTGTCCACATCAAGAATCAACAGGACCTTCTCAGAAGTCCCCTACAAGAGAAACCTTCCTAGTAAAGGTACATCTCTTACCTATAACTAGAATAAGATAGAACAATATTTCCTACCTTATAAATCCTCTTATGGTATCATCAGTATCGTCACGTGATAATTTTTAATGTAGGTGAACTCAACTAGGGGAATGGACCACTCCAAAGATCCCCCAAATATAGGATGCCTGATTTTAGCACAACATGTAGCACCACTATCATACTCTCTTACTAGCCATCAGTCTGAGTGTGGTATTTTGGGGTCACAAGCACCTTTATACCTAGAAGCCTCTGAAAACACCTCAAAAAAATGAGATGTAATGTTGGTTTCCCAATCTAAAACAATAGTTAATGGGACCCCATGATGTTATACCACCACTCTGATTCAAGACCATCCATGTTCAGCAACACTAAATATCACCTTAATCAGCATGAATTGTGTGACCTTCATAATCATATCAACCTTTATCCACATAGCATCATTACCTCGAGGAGGGCTATGAAAACTAGTTAGGATATCCATTGAGACATCACCCCATTTCCACTCCCAGACTTGTAAATGATTTACAATACCAACTGTCTCTTGATGTTCTAACTTCACTTGCAGATAGGTGGAACAACTCATAACAAAACTAGCTACCATCCTATTTATTCTCATTCACCAGTACATATGTCTCAAGTCATAGTACATCTTAGTGACCCTGAGATGCACTACCCAAGCTAATGCATCAATCTCCCAAATCATCTCCTTACATATATCCAATGGAACCCAAACATTTTCATTGATACACATAATCTCAACATCTTCTACCATCCAACTAGGATGAGGGTCCTCAACTTCAATACCTTCTTGTAGAACTAGGCCTTTACAATCTGATATCTGCCTTATCTTAAATAATTAGAGGTAACAATTATGGAAGGTTGAAAGGTATGCCCCTACCTATCATGAACCTCCAGATCCTTCCTATAAAATAATTTTATGAGCTACCACTCGCTACTATCTGGTTTCTCTACATGTATCTGAGTTCTCTTTCTTAGTGCATCGACTACTACATTACTCTTAATAGGAATGTAGGAAAGCTTGAATTCAAAGGACTATATGTACTCCCCCCAACTTCACTACCACAAATTCAAATCATGATGAATAAAGGTATACTCGATGTTTTTTCGTCTAGGTACACCAAAAAATGTTATCCCAGTAAATAGAGCCTCCATAAGTGAAATGTGTGAATAACATCAGCTAACTCAAGATATTTTGTAGGGTAACCCCCCTTATGAATCCCCAGCAGCAGAGACCAGTAAGCCACAAATCAGTCTCCCTACATCAGCAATGCCCCAACCTAAGAGCTGAAACATCATGGTACAACATGTAGCTCTTTCATTTCTCTTGCATTATTAGGACAATAGTTAATGTCAACCTCCATTTTAGCTCCTAAAATTTTGTCTATAATTATTTTAACGATAAAAACATCAAACCCTTCTTATTCAATCCCATCATTGGTGATTCTAAGCATGAAAGAACTGCATAATATATTATAGTAGATATCTAGCCCCAAAAAAATCCATTTGTCAAAAATAATCATGGGTTGTCCCTAAGAAAATACAACAATCACCTTTTATTGGTCCACTGAATCTACTTTATTTGAGATAATGTGACATAGGAAGTGAATCTAATCCATTAAAGTGTGGAGTTACAGAGCTTGGTATATAACAGATTCTCTCTCATGGAATTTATTATGATCTCCTATTTGTTGGCATGGTCATGCTGATTTTTTGAATGCAACATCGTATCATCAACAAAAACCAACAAAAAAGAATCCAATTAATGATAGAGCAATCAATTAATCAATGCCATCAAAACTACTGGTGTGTTAATGAGACAGAATGGTATAACCAAATAATCTTACAACCATTACCTTCTACAAAAGTTCATACATGGTTTGTATGTAGGTCGAACACACACATGGGGTATAAGGACCCATCCTTAAAACATTACATAATCTGGAATTTAATGAATAATTCACATTGAGGTTCTTTTATGTTTTGAGTTTTATAGAATTATGAAATAAATATTACATTATATCTCAAAAATTAAAAATTAGGCACCTCTACTCATTTTCCATTTTTTCAGAAAATAAAAAGTCTAAAAAATAGTAATGTCTAGTTCCATATTTTGGAAATCGTTAATTTTTTATTATCCTATCATTAAACATGTTCATCATTACTTCCTTTGAAAAAACATTTAAAAAATAAACCTGCGATTAGCATAAAATTCCTAGTAAGGGATACACAATGAAGGAAAACTCTTATTTTATTCAAAACAACATGTAAAACATGAATACTTTTTCACAAGTAAAACATTCCACCGTTATGATGTTGTAAATATTTTTCACTGAATAAAAGATCATTTCATAACCTATTGTAAAAAAAGGATTGTAATAAAACAGATAAAAATAATGTTGGTCGAAGTGGATACTCAAGAGGGGGGGGGGGGAGGGGTGAATTGAGTTCCAATTAAAATTTCTGTTTTAAAACATTGTCTTAAAAGCCCGCTAATAAAATACAAAATTAAACTGTAGTGAATTTATATCAATGTAAGGGTTCGGTTGGGTTCTCAAGGGATTGATTATTTCCCAGTTAATCAAAACAGAAAGGTTGATTAACTTTTGAAATAAACATACTGATTTACAACTAATATAAACACTTGCAAATTTAATTATCAAAGTGACTTTAAAACAGTTTGGGTTTTAAAGAAATTAGCAGCGGAATAAAAAATAACTTTGAACGATATAGCACATCAAATATAACCAAGAGGTTCAGTCACAAGTCGAGACTTAGTCCTCTCAACAATTTGTATAAAGTTGATCCACACCCTGGATCGGGGATTACAACAGTTTACTCCTATCCAGGTCCAAGACCTCTACCACTGTTATCATTGGGAACAGGAACAACAACAACCAGCTGTCTAGGTCACACGACCTCTACCACTATCCCAATCGGAAATAAAAGACGTGAGAGAGTTGAGTGAGGATTTAAAAAACCTCCAGTTAAGGAACAGGAGACAGTGTGTGTGTAAAATACATCATATAACACACACTTCTCAATATTTAAAAAGATAAATCACAAAGCAAATATTTAGAGTTTAGAAATGGCTCTAGTGATTATCGTGCAGTTCTGGACTCCTTTGATTGATCATAATTCGCTCTGATTCCTCTTCTTGTTTTTGTCTGGAAAACAGAGTATCGTCTATTTCCTTGACTTCCATTTTCAGAGATAGAGAAGAAGTAGTGGATGAATTTTTTGTTTCATGTTCTCGTTCGTAGCTCTTCACTGGTTAGCATTTATGAAAGAGTTCCTCATGTATGTTCAGTCGACTCATTGCATTCACGCTCTGTTGTTCTTCCAACACACCTTATTGTCTGTATCTCTCGTGTATTCGTCTATATGCCTCACACTTTTCAGTAGCACATCCTTCCTTTATTTAAAGCACGTGCTCCGGCAAAAGATGATTTATTTTTGCAGGTACGAGGTACAGTTCCATGACATCCAACAGCACATATTAAATAAATGTCAGTGTATTAAAATATACCTGATATGACCGTTGGTTAGATTAATCAAAGATAATGAAATTAAAGCAGTGTCGGGTTCTTTCTCTAGAACAGTAGCTCTTGATATCGGTAGACTTGTGTTACAGTGGGTGTCTGTAGGTCTGAGTATCGGTAGACATTTGTAATGGTAGACTTGTCAATCTGTAGACTTAATGTATCGGTAGTGGTGGACTTATAATAGTAGCGATGTCTCTGCCTTTACTAGTAGCGGTAACTCTCTATCGGTAGTTGTGGCTCTGCTTTGTAATGGTAGCTGTAAATCACTAACGTTATACTTTGCATAACGGTGGACTTCAGCATATCGGTAACTGTCGACTTTGCTGTAGTAGTAATTGTCGACTTCATTATATCGATAGCTCTATCAGAAGACTTTAATTTATCGGTCGCTGTGAGCTGCAATGGTTGCTAGCTTGTAATGGCGGCTATTTGTTCTGATGATAGCAACTATCTAATGGTTGCTCTACTCTTTATCGGTAGCTAGTTTGAAATGGTAGCTGAAAACTGTTTGAGCATTCTCTTGGAAGAATGAGTTAAGTCATAGTAAACATATATCTAATAATTCAAAAGACTTAATTTAAGCATAATGAAGGTAAAAACATATATTAAAGTATATTTGGAATGTATTATTCATAATCAATATATAAAGAAATAATGGATGGGATTATCAAAACACAATAATGCAACTTAATTCCAGAGGGTTCAACAATCTCCCACTTTTGGATAATCACAACTTATGCCAAAAAAATTACTATCAGAGAAAATAAATATATCAAAGTATGATATCAATAGATTATTATCAGGAAAAAAAATCTCAGGAATTGATATAAAAAAAAGTATGAGAGGAAAAATTTGAAAACAGGAATATTTCAAGAAATAATGTAGTATCAGAGGAAAGCATAAGCAAGATTCTTTGGTTTGCATATTCCTCCCCCTATCAATTTAACTACAGGATTCCCTTCCAATATAGTGATTTTCTACCCCTTTGTCCCCTTAGGTGAACAACATTCTCTTTCTCTCTCTCTGGGTACATGTTTCCAATATTGTCTCCCTCTTTGTGATTAAAAAAAAGGAGGGTATCAGAGAACATAGAAGGACTAGGAAAGAAAATATACAGAGTAAAATAGACAGTGAAGAGAGGAATTATGTATTTTATTGATAAGCAAAAGATACATTTGGGAAAATCAGAAAAGTACAAAAATACAATGAATACCAAAAAAAATGTCTAGAAGCACTCAATCATCCTCTTGAACAGGTGTGTTTCCCTTGGGATCAGCAGAGGGTGCAGAGGTAGAGTCAGCAGGCTTGAAGATTCCTGAAAGAACTATTGGTGGATCAGCAACTAATACAATACTAGATCTATAATCTATCTCTCTCTGAGGGATCAAAGGTGTCATGCTCCTAATGGCTTGAACTAGAGTCAGTTGAGGAGTACTCCCAGAGGCAAGTGGTGGAAGGGCAGGTGGTACAATAATTGGCCGAGCATCCACATGTTAGAAAGGCAGAAAGAGATTCTTGAAATCCATGATGATGCTTCCACCTCTCTCTATAGCAGATAAAAAATCATCTATGTTCTCAATAAACTTATCTAAAGTAGGAGTAAACTCCATGAGCTTACAATCATGTTCTCTAAAGTCATGGGTAACTGGAGGTAACTTCATATTCTCAATCAAAAGCTTGAAATGGTTTGTCATTTGGTGCTTGGTATAAACTTTGTCAAAATAAGCATCCACATTATTTTTGATTGCCTCTTGAGAAGTAGTAGCTGCCCGCAGGTGATCACGAACAAAACTACTAACATCCCTAGTGGTAGCAAGAATCTGAGTATCTGATGCGCCACTGAGACTGTCCTTAGCCAATTCTTCCGGAATAATAGTGCGGATTTGTTCATGGTTCACACTTGTGCTGGATGAGGGATGAGGTTTCATTGAGAAGGCCACTGTCTCCTTGAAAGAGTGAGTCAGACTACTAGCCACCTTCTGAACAAGTTCATCCTGACTGTTTAGATATTCTTTAACTGACTTCTTAAAGGCCTCAGAAACTTCCACAAAATGTCTGACCACTTCTTTGATATATCGAATGTCAGTGTGCACGTGGGTTTGAGAACTGATTAAAGCAGTTGAATGATGCAATTGATTGTCTAAGAGCAACTACAGCTCCTTTCCAACTCTCAATCTTAGTGTGGCACACCTTAAGTCCATCCACCATTTCTTTCACAGGACTAGACACACTACATCCAATGGATAACTCAAGGTATTACTCCATGATTTTCATCTCTTCAACCATACTTTTCTTCATATCTGCCACTGATTCTCTTATTTCTTCTATCAATTCGGCTTTTAAAGACTTAGGGTCCTCCTTGGTTTCCACATTGTCATCCACCGTGGGTAAGGTAACTGATTCCTTTTGGGGTTGGTCTTCCTTATCAAAATTGCCATAAGAAAGTCCAAGAATCATATATCCAGGATCTGATGTCCAACCATCAATGTCATATGATACTGATACTGAGCCAAGATTCTCTCCCTCACATGGAACAATTTCCTTAGGTATCTCTTACAACTCTTCTTCATGAGGTAATTTTTCTATTTCCTCTACAATTACAGCAGATTCAGTAGCCATTTGTTCTGAGTCATTAATGACTCTCTCATCAATAGGTGCTGCTGCTATGTCTTCCTGATCAGGCACTATCCTGACTGTACTGACTATTAGAGGACTCAAACTAAGCTCTTTTCAACATTTTCCTCATCATGAACTTCATCATCATCCTCCTTTTTCACTATGATCAGATTCGGTTGTCTCATCCTCCTCAGTGGTTTCCTTTATAACATATTGGCATGATTATTCTCGTTCTTCTGTAGTCTTTGAATCATTGTCCTTCAAGATAGTATCTCTCTTTGGTATTGATTTTAGAGGGCTAGCTGCTCCATAAGAAATAACATGATGTACAAGAATAGTGGGTAAGTCGGGGTCTCCTCCTTCCTCAACTGAAGTCTCTTCCTCCTTAGCTTCATAATCACTGTAAACTGGTTCTGTCTCATCTGGTCCAAGACCAGGATCTCTCACATCCCTTCGTCTAGACAGATGATCCACAGGAGTGAACTTCTCATAAATTTTTCTATCATCATTTACCCATGAGTTCTTCCAAGGATTCCAGCTGACATTCATGTATTTACAGATAGTTCTTGTAATACAGAAGTTATCATTAACCACTACCAGCTCATCCAGAGGTCCCACTATCACCTTCACTTTTAGCATCACAGAAATTAGCTTTGAGAAAAACAAGGCATTTGATTTTGACTTTGGTCTAGTCATCTCTTCCACTTGAACCATAATCAATCTACATAGATCAATTCTCACACTGTCCTTCAGAAAATGTTACAGATATATGTCTTGGAATCTCAATGTGGAAAAGTATCCTCTTCTCGGACTAACAACACAGTGAATAAATTTAAATAATAGCTTGTCTTCTCCTTCCATCTCTGCAGGAATCACCTTTCTAGGGGTCCCATTCCCTGTGAGTTCCAGGAAAGCCTATTCATATAGAAACAAGTCATTGGTCGAAGGTACAAACATGGAATAATAAGTAAAATCTCCCTCATGAGGGACTCTTAGGTTCTCAGCCTGTTCTCCTGAAGTAAACGACACTTCCTAACCATTCACATATGAAACCATTCTGCTTTCTTATTCAGACTTTTCAAAACGAACGAATTCGTAGAACTGTTTCACCAGTCCTGGATAATAAGGTCCATTGTTGTTCGCAAAGCATTATAGCCAACCTTGTTCTTCTAACACTCTACGAACCAACGAATTGCTTTCTATAAGCCATTCTGCGCACACCTCTTTTTCAACAACTATCTCGCGCTTGGATAGGTGTGGGTTTACTGGTCTTCTCTGAGGTAAACTTCCACTGCCACTTCCACTGGAATCAGTACTAGCTACTTTTTGTCTCTTCGCTTCCGGCACTTCACTTCCATCAGTCATCTGATGTCTCTTGACGCAGGCCATTATGGATTTGAGGCTAGGGTTCTGAAGGTCGAGAGGTTTAGGTTTAGGAGAGTTTGAGCAGACAGGTTCGCGGTGAGATTGAGTGAGTCTAGTTTGAGTTTTAATATCATTTAGAATTCATAAATCACATAAATCATAAATAAAATAAAATGGTTCGATGAATCGGCTTTACAGAATAATATAGCGCGCAAATGTACCAGTAAAGTCTTCTAATGGTAAGGTCTCCCTAACGGTGAGGTCTCCCTAACGGTGAGGTCTCCCTAACGGTGAGGTCTCCATAACGGTGAGGTCTCCATAACGGTGAGTATCCCTAACGGTGAGGTCTCCCTAACGGTGAGGTCTCCCTAACTGTGAGGTCTCCCTAACGGTGAGGTCTCCCTAACAGTGAGGTCTTTATAACTGTTTCAAGGGTATGTTATAATTCCTAATTAATGTTTGATGAAATTTAATCTTTCTGAACTTAAAGGCAAAGTGAAAATATCAGCTAATTGAAGTTCAGTGCCTATGAACTCAAGGGTTATATCACCTCTTTGATAATGATCTCTTAGAAAATGGTGTCTAACATAAATATGTTTAGTTCTAGAGTGAGACACCAGATTCCTAGAGATATTAAGTTCACTACTGTTGTCATAGTTGATTGAAACATTTTTAAAGTCATATCCATAATCAAGTAGAGTGTGTTTCATCCATAGAATCTCTGCACAGAAACTACCAACAGCGATGTATTCTGCTTTAGCAGTAGACAATGCAACTGAGTTCTGTTTCTTACTACACCATGATACTAGGGATTTTACATGTAAGTGACATGTTCCAGATGTTCTCTTCCTATCTAACTTACATCCAGTAAAATCATCATCTGAATAACTTGTTAAGTAAAATGATTGTCATTTTGGATAAAACAAGCCTAAATTTACAGTATACATAAGATTTTTAAAAATCATTTTAACAGCAATCAAGTGTGATTATTTAGGATTAGCTTGAAATCTAGCAAACATACATACACAAAACATAATATCTGGTTGACTAACAGCAAGATAAAGTAAACTCCCAATAATGCCTCTGTAATTAGTTTGATCAACTGGTTTCCAAGATTCATTAACATCCAAATTACAGGTGGTACTCATAGGTATATCACTTTATTTAATACTATCCAAACCGAAAACGTTTTAATAAATCCATAGTATATTTACTTTTATTTAATTAATTCCATCTTTAGTTTGAAAAATTTGAAAAACATGAAAATACTTAAGCTCTCCCATTAAGCTCATTTCAAATTCAGTTTTCATAACCTTTGAAAAATCAATACATAAAGAATTTTTAGAAGATCCAAAAATAATATCATCAACATAGATTTTTACTATTAATACATCTTTTGAAATTATTTTTATAAAAAGAGTGGGATCAGCTATTCCTTTTGTAAATCCTTTTGAAATAAGAATGTTTGAATGTCTTTCATACCAAGCTCTTGGAGCTTGTTTTAAACCATATAAAGCTTTAGAAAGTTTAAAAACATGATTTTGAAAATGAGGATTTGAAAAACCAGGTGGTTGTTCTACAAAAACATCTTCAACAATAAAACCATTTAAAAAATCAATGTTCACATCCATTTGATATAACTTGAAATTCAGATGTGATGCATAGGCATGTAGGATCCTAATAGCCTCTAATCTAGCTATAGGTGCAAAGGTTTCCTCATAGTCAATTCCTTCTTCTTGATTGTAACATAGTGCAACTAGCCTAGCTTTGTTTCTAATGACGTTTCCAGATTCATCAACTTTGTTTCTAAACACCCATTTTGTGCCTATGGTGATAGTGTCCTTAGGTCTTTCTACTAATTTCCAAACTTTGTTTCTTTCAAATTGATTTAGTTCTTCTTGCATAGCCATTACCCAGAATTCATCATTGATAGCATCATTGATATTTTTAGGTTCTAGCTGTGACAAGAAGGCTTGATGTTCAACCTGATTTCTAAGAGAAGCTCTAGTCTGTGTTCCTCTATCTAGATTTCCTACAACAACATCTAAAGTAAGGTTCTATAGAATCCTATTTGGTCTTGAAAGGGTAGGGCTAGAGATTTCAGGTTCATCAACAGGTTGAGGTTCCACAGAAGCTGGTTCTGGAAAATTTCCAGAACTGGATGTTTTAACTACAGGTCCACTGTCTTTATCATTAGGGTTCAACATAGAGAGATCATCTTCAATATTTTCAAGTGAGGTCTTAGGTTCATGTGGATCAGTTTCATCAAATTTTATGTGAACAGATTCTTCCACACATTTTGTTCTCTTATTAACCACTCTATAGGCTTTACTAGAAATAGAGTATCCTAGGAAAATTCCTTCATCACTCTTGTATGGAAACTTGTCAAGATTATATTTAGTAATAATAATAAAGACTTTGCAGCCAAAAACTTTGAAGTAGTTAACCTTATGATTCCAATGGTTCAACAACTCCTAAGGGGTCCTCTTAAGAACGGGTCTAATCAAGACTCTATGAGTAATATAAGAAGTTGTATTTATAGCTTCAACCCAAAAATAAACACGTAGGTCATACTCATTAAGCATAGTCCTAGAAATTTCTTACAGGGTTCTATTCCTCCTTTCTACTACACCATTTTGCTGGGGTGTCCTAGGGGTAGAGAAATTGTGACTATAGCCATTGTGCGAGCAGTAAGATTCAAAATCACGATTTTCAAACTCACGGCCATGGTCACTTCTCAGAGTTTTAATCTTAAGTCCACTAAGGTTTTCTATAGACATGGAGTATTTTACAAAGAAAGAACAAGCTTCACTTTTGTGAGCTAGAAAATATACCCAAGTATATCTATAAAAGTCATCTACAAGAACATAGACATAATGCTTCCCATTTAAACTAGAAACTCTATAAGGTCCAAATAAATCGATGTGAACCAACTCGACAGGTTGAGAAGTTGACACTTCTTTCTTTGATTTAAAAGAAACTTTATATTTCTTTCCCTTTTGACAGGGATTACAAACATTGTCTGCCGGAAATTCAAGTTTGGGTAGGTCTCTAACTAAGTTCTTCCTAGAAAGTTTTCTAAGTGAATGCACATTGCAGTGTCCTAATCTTCTGTGCCAAATCCAAGAATCTTTATGAAAAGCATTTAAACATGTAATATTATGCTTAGCTAAAGAATTTAAATCAACAGCATAAACATTTTCATTTCTCAAAGCAGCAAACACTAAAACATTTTTAGAATTAAAAACATTGCAAGAATCATTTTCAAATTTAACATAAAAACCATCATCACATAACTGAGAAATACTTAACAAATTGTATTTATGTCCATCAACAAATAAAACTTTAGAAATTAACATTGAGTCAGTGTTACCAATCTGGCCTAATCTGATGATTTTTCCTTTTGAGTTATCACCAAAAGTGAAAAACCCTCCATCAACTATGACTAAGCATTTAAATCATGAGAAGTCTCCTGAACTATGTCTTGAACATCCGCTGTCCAAGTACCGGGTCTTTTTACAGGAGCTCTTTAAGTAGGTTTCCTACAACACAGATTTAAATAAGAAATGATTTTGGTAACGAGATTTTCTTGGGTCCAGAAAGACTATCCAATAGAACTTTAGGTACCCACATTTGTCTAATGGGTCTCAAAAAATTTATAGAATCAACCGATTTTGAAAGATAAACCTTATTAGATCCATAACTATGAATATAACTAGTTGAAGCATATGAAGTTCAAGAGCAAGCTACATCCTGTCCAGATTTAGGATTGAATCTAGTTTTGGTAATTTTCCTTTGTCCAGGTTGGTATCCTATACCAGTAGTGTATCTAGGTGATATTTTCTTACCTAGAATTTTAGTAAGAGTATCTTTACCATTGGTAAATTTCTCTAACTCATTATTGAGTTTCTCATTAGATAATTTTTGTTCAGTACTCTCTTTAAGCAACTGAACATTCTTTTCTATTTCAATATCAAGATCAGATTTTTGTTTAACAGTTAAAGCATACTATTTCTTTAAACCTTTGTATTTGTCTTTCAGCTCATTACAGGTTTCTTCTAACATATCAAAATATTCAAACAGTTCAGATTTATACATTTTATCACATTCCGAATCATCTCCAGAATAATATGAATTAGAAGTAGGATTTTATGAAGTTACCTCAAAAGTGTTTGTCATAAAACACATGTTCGCCTTGTTTTTGTGTTCAGTTTCAGAAACTTCAGATTCACTAGAACTGTACTCAGAATCACTCCAAGTAGCCTTCATGGCTTTCTTATACTTTTTATCCTTGTATTCATAAATCTTCTTGTATTTCAGCTTTGGATAGTCTGCTTTTATGTGTCCTTTCCTTTTTCACTCATAACAGACAACTTCATCTGATTTATCATGATTCTTCCAATCCTTTTTCCAATGTCCTTTGTTGTCATACATACAATTGTAGTTTGAATTTCAGAAAAACTTCTTCTTCCTATAAAATTTCTTAAACCTTCTAGCAATGTGAGCCATCTCAGCATCACTGTCAGAGTCACTTTCACTGTCTTCACAGCTTGAACTTTCATTGATATCATGAAGCTTTTCCTTATCCTTATTCTTTGAGGTTGTAGTTTCGAAGGAAATAGACATCCATCTAGGTTCATCATCTTCTTCTTTGTTCACCTTGAGTTCCTCTTCATACATCATCATTTTTCCAATTAGTACTTTGACTGACAGTTCTCCAATGTCACACGATTCTCTAATTGAGACAGAAGTTCCCCTCCATCTTTCGGGTAGAAATTTTAAAATTCTCATGATTTGTTCCTTTTTTGGAACATCCTTTCCCAGAGAAGTCATTGTGTTGACAATTTCATTGAACTTGAGATACATATCAGAAATGGGTTCATCAGGCTTCATCTTAAAGTTATCATACTTAATAGTATAGGTATTCAATCTCATCTCCTTAACATTAGTTGTTCCTTCATGAGAAACAGTTAAGGTATCCCAAATTTCATATGCAGGTTTACAAGCAGATATTCCATTAAATTCCTCATCTCCTAGAGCACAGTATAAAGCATTCATAGCTTTACAATTATTATTGTAGTCTATCTTAGTAGCTTCATTCCAAGTAGACCTAACGGTAGTTGGTATTTTGTATTCAGATTCTATAGCAGTTGAAATATAAAAACTCATGCTCTCTAAATGAATTTTCATCTTTATTTTCCACTGAGCATAGTTGGTGCCATTAAAAAAGGGTGGTCTATTGGTAGAAACACCTTCAAATCTATTGTCCATGATAACTAAATTAAAGAAAATATGTTAAAGAGATAAAAATTTAGAAATAACAGAAATTTTATGCACTTTAAAATACAACTAAAATCACAGTTGAAAAATAGAGTACTTTAGAAAATATTTTAACAACCTCTGATACCAAATGTTGGTCGGAGTGGAGACTCAAGAGGGGGGGGGGGTGAATTGAGTTCTAATTAAAATTTTTGTTTGAAAACATTGTCTTAAAATCCCCCTAATAAAATACTAAATTAAACTATAGTGAATTTATATCAATGTAAGGGTTCCGTTGGGTTCTCAAGGGATTGATTATTTCCCAGTTAATCAAAACAGGAAGGTTGATTAACTTTTGAAATCGTCTTACTGATTTACAACTAATATAAACACCTGCGAATTTAATTATCAAAGTGACTTTAAAACAGTTTTGGTTTTAATGAAATTAGCAGCAGAATAAAGAATAACTTTGAAAGATATAGCACAACAGATATAACCATGATGTTCAGTCTCAAGCCAAGACTTAGTCCTCTCAAAAATTTGTATAAAGGTGATCCACACCCTGGATCAGGGATTACAATAGTTTACTCCTTTCCATGTCCAAGACCTCTACCACTGTTATCCGTGGGAATACGAACAACAGCAACCACCTGTCCAGGTCACACTACCTCTACCACTATCCCAGTGGGAAATAAAATATGTATGAGAGTTGATTGAGGATTTACAAATCCTCCAGTTAAGGCACATGAGACAGTTTGTGTACACAATAAAACATATAACACACACTGCACAATATGTAAAAAGATAAATCACAGAGCAAATATTTAGAGTTTAGAAATGGATCTAGTGATTGTCGTTCAGTTCTGGACTCCTTTGATTGATCAGAATTCGTTCTGAGTCCTCTTCTGGTTTTTTTCTGGAAAATAGAGTATCGTCTGTTTCCTTGAATTCCAGGTTCAGAGTTAAAGAAGAAGTAGTCGATGAAGTTCTTGTTTTATGTTCTCATTCTCAGATATTCACTGGTTAGCATTGATGAATGAGTTCCTCATGTAATTTCAGTCGTCTCTTTGCATTCACGCTCTGTTGTTCTTCCAGCACAGCTTATTGTCTGTATCTCTCGTGTATTCATCTATATGCCTCACACTTTTCAGTAGAACATCCTTCCTTTATTTAAAGCATGTGATCTGGAAAAAGATGATTTATTTTTGCAGGTACGAGGTACGGATCCCTGACATCCAACAGTACACATTAAATAAATGTCAGTGTATTAAAATATACCTGATATGACGGTTGGTTAGATTAAACAATGATAAAGAAATTAAAGCAGTGTCTGGTTCTATCTCTGGAATGGTAGCTCTTGATATCGGTAGACTTGTGTTACAATGGGTGTCTGTAGGACTGAGTATCGGTAGACATTTGTAACGGTAGACTTGTCTGTCAGTATACTTCATGTATCGGTAGCTGTGGACTTGTAACAGTAGTGGTGGCTCTGCCTTTACCAGTAGCGGTAACTCTTTATCGGTAGTTGTGGCTCTGCCTTGTAATGGTATCGGTAGCTCTCTATCATTAGACTTTGCATAACGGTGGACTTTAGCATATCAGTAGCTGTCAACATTGCTGTAGTGGTAACTGTCGACCTCATTGTATCAGTAGCTCTATCAGTAGACTTTAATGTATCAGTCACTATGAGCTGTAACGGTTGCTAGCTTGTAACGGTAGATATTTGTTCTGACGGTAGCTACTGTCTAACGGTTTCTCTACTCTGTATCGGTAGCTAGTTTGTAACGGTAGCTGAAAATTGTTTGAGCATTCTCTTAGCAGAATGAGTTAATTCATAGTAAACATATATCTGATAATTCAAAAGACTTAGTTTATGCATAATGAAGGTAACAACATAAATTAAAGTATATTTGGAATGTATTAAGCATAATCAAGATATAAATAAAGAATGGTTGGGATTATCAAAACAGAATAAAGCAACTTAATTCCAGAGGGTTCAATAAATAACACAAAACATATAAAGGTAACATGGTACATAAACATACATAAATAGAATAACCATACAATCGACTTCCACACATATCACTAAATAGAATATCCATACAGCTGACATCCATAGGCAATTCATTTGAGGTTATAACGTCACCAACCATCCTAGTTTATCATGGCCCCACCCCGTCATTTGGTTTATCATGTAACCACCTGTTAAATGTCAATGTTTCATTATAAAATCTTATCACATAAAATATTTCAAATATAAATATTTAAATAATAACATTTAATATTAACTCAAAATAAATCATTTCAAGATATTGAAGTAATAAATCAATTTCAAAAAACCATTTTCAATACCCAAACACCCAAAAAAATAATAAGGGGATTTCTTTTTATATTAAAACATTATGGATTATATTGGAATCCATCTAATTATTACGGCAACGAAGAGGTCATTGTTGATAAAAATGTTAAAAACATTCCTTTTATCATTTAGTGAAACACTTCATTAAAAATGATTCACATTGAATGAAATGAAAAGTCAAATGGTTTTATATAAACTATATATAATAATGTTGTGTAAAAACAATGTATGCCTCAGTGAAAGAAGATTCAGTGGAAGTCCCATACCTTCTGTCTGACTTGACCTGTTCATTTACTAATTTCTTTTAAATCGTGTATCTCCAATTGGTTTGAACCAAAATGTTTACTTGAATTTCCTTCTTCCTAGAGGAAGGATTCGAAGTGGATGAGAGTTATGTAGGTAGTTTAATTGGGTATATTTTTCATGTTCAAAGGGGCGGAAAGGTTTGAGTAATGGGTTATAAGTGAGGGCATTTTATAAGGGGGGGGGATGGGATTTTAGGAAGGTTTGAAAATATTATTTTCTTTATATAAGGATTTTCAGTTTCTAATGATCAAAAACATATTAATGTTAAATATAAGATGACTCATGTTTGAAATGAAATCATCCAATAATAATTGGATAATATTTTGATATTGTTTTAATATTTATAAAAACATTTATTAAAATCATTAATTAATGTTGTAAACACTTCAACATTATTGTGTCATTTATAATTTTATTTATTTGATGTCTACAAATTATAAAAAAAACTAACTTGTAGGAAATATTTTTTAATTTTTAATTAATATTTATAGTGGAGTGGATAAATTATATAACCCAATGAAAAAATTGATTTAGTAAAAAAATATATTTTTATGTCATATTTGTCTTTACTATAAATTAATTTATATAAAGTGACAGTGTCACTCTTTAGCGGCTCCATGGGTTCCCAAAATGGACCCATGGATACATGTGGTTGTAAAGGTTTCCAAAAATACAATTATGAGTCTTTTTAGGGTAAAATAAAAGTATTATAATATTATTTTTACCGTGAATTACCCTATTTACTTATAACTGTGGTAAATAAAAGTCAAAAGTTATAGTTTGCAAAAAAATATTTGAATTTTATTGAGCCAGATTTTATATACTAATAACAAATATACAAGTTTTATTTTCGAAATTCAATTAAAATATGTGGAAAATATTAATTTAAATAAAAATGATTGTTTTTAAACAACAACTAAGTGTTTTCACTATTAATCAAAAATTGAATGTTTTCAACAAAATACCAAAATTTCTTCCAAATCTATATTTGATATTCTGCATTCAAAAATGATATCCATTTTTTAAATTTCAAATCATTGAAGTTTCATTACTTATTTTAAATTTTTGTTCTGTTGTAAAAATAAAATATATGTTTTTATGTAATAATAACTTCTAAAATATTTACACTTGTTTATGTCCAATTTTGAAATGAAATTACTTCCTATTACCAAAATTGTATTAAATGGTAAAAATATATCAAATTAAATTTTAAAACCAATTAAAGAGATATGCTAACAATATAAATAATTAAGAATATAAGGCAGTTTTGAATTAAAATACTATATTTTTCAATTTTCATTAAAAACAATTAACAGAAAAATCCCATAAATTTAACCAAAGTAAATTTTGTTGTCCATATCCTATGAGAAAATTTTATTTTGTCAAATAGAACTTATAATTGTGACCCAAACTAGATTTAAAGATGTTTCTCCAATAAAAAGTTGTAAATTGACAATTTAAAGAATATTCGAGTATGTATGCTGAAAATTAGATGCATTTACAATTTGAGCCTCAAACTTTTATTAAATAAATGTAAAAAACCTCAACATACATGTATAATAATATTTTAGTTAATAATTTGCATTGCCACCAATACAATGGAAAGGTGTTAACTACTACTTAAAATAATATTATATTATTATTTTACAGTATGAATCAGCATTGTGTGCCACATATGATAACAAATAAAACCTTTGTTGTGTTTTAGGTACACCATCGAACATTGAATCCTTTTTAGAATAAAAAATACACTATTATTAATAAATATGTAAATTTGTTATTCTTTATTTCCCTAGGATATTACATCCAAACACCCTTTTGGAAATTACATCCTTGTAATTTTATTCGCATATCAAATGAATAGGGTTATTTATCCATAATACCATTTTATGATTCCCACATCACATTTTCAGCCATATTGTTTTTCCACAAAATCATTACCTGATTAATTACACTATTCTGCAACACATGCTCTATTCGGTCAAGATTTTGGACTCATTGTTCTTCATATGAGTGAATCTCATCCAAATGATCTACCTCTAGGCTAAAAACATGAGATGAATCTGCTATATACTTTCTCAATATTGAAACATGAATAAAAATGTGTACATGGGAAAAAATTGTATGTAAAGCCACTCTATAGAAAATTGATCCTACTTTCTCTAGTATATCATAATGTCCAATGAACCTTTTACTCAACTTTCCCTTATTACCAAAACCCAAAAATATTTTCCATAGAGAAACATAGGGAAATACATGATCACATACCTAAAATTATTGACACTACCTTCAGTTATCCTCATATTGTTTCAACCGGCTCTAATCTATTCTCATGTGCTTCTGAATCAACTAAACTTTTACTGCCTTGTCTTATACCAATTCTTGTCCCATTAACATTAGTTCACCTACTTCATCCCAAAAATCATGAGTTTGACATCTCATTCCATAAAATTCTTCAAATGGATCCATTTCACTGGTAATCTAATGAACATGCACATAGCATATCCTCCAATGTCTGAATTGTTCGTTCTGACTGCCAATCTGATTGAGGATGAAAACATATATATAATTTCAATTTAGTACCCAATTAATTCTAAAGGACATTCCAAAAGATAGATTTAATCTTGGGATCATGATCATATACAATTGATATAATAACTCCATGTGACATTACTATATCATAAACATAAAACCAATAAAATTGATCTAGAGATAAATTATCTCGAATGGGTAGTAAATGAGCATATTAAGTCAATCGATCCACAATAAACCATACTGAATTATTAAAATGAGATGTATTTTCTAATCCCACAATGAAGTCCATGGCTATAGTTTCCCATTTCTACTCTGGAACTGGTAATCATTGAGGCATCCCGTTCAGTGACTATCAATCTTCTATAACCTATTGATAAGTAGGAGGCTTGAAAATAAAATCATCAATATCTATTTTCATTCCATACCACCAGTAATAATCCTGATGATCTTTGTACATCATTGTACTTCCAGGATGAACTGAAAATGATGTACTTTGAGCTTCACATAATAACTCATTCATCAAATTCGAATCACAAGGCACACATAATCTCTTCCCAAACCTGAAAACATAATCATTATCAATGTTAAAATCATTCAATTTACCCTTATGAACCAGCTCTACATTTTTATACAACGCATTGTCTTCCTTTTGTTCTGGCTAAATTATCTCTGATATAGATGATTTCAATGACACCTAATTTCAAACATAGTTATTTCTTACACAAAAAACTTCTATATCAAATTTCAACAAATAAAAAACCCAGTATCTCATTCCAAATTTCACATTGTTAATGATGCACTACTTTTTCGACTCAAAGCATCAACCACTTTATTCGATTTTCCTTGATTGTAATAGATCATTAAATAACAATCCATGATTAATTTGACCCATATCCTATGTCTCATGTTTAATACATTCTAAATGAATATATACTTTAACCATTTTTTTCAATATATATTCCGCATTTTATTCTATACAGATGATTCCTCAAAAATTTTGAAGCAAAAACAACAGCCGCTAATTTCAAATCATGTGTAGGATAATTTAACTCATGATTTTTAAACATGCGTGAATCATAACCAATTACCTAATCATTACACATGAATACATAGACAATTACTTTATCCAATCATCATTGTAGATAAAAAACTCCTCATATTTGGAAGGTAATTCCTAATCATGAGCATTCATCATTCATCTTTTCAAATTCGAAAAACAATCATCACATTTTTTTCTAAATGAACTTTACACCTTATTGAGTTAACTTAATCATTGGGCTAGACAGCCATGTAATTTTTTAATCAAACCTATTGTAATAACCTTTCAAACCATGAAAACTATGTGTTTCATTTATAGTTTTGGGTATTGGAATGTTTTCAACAACTTTTGTTTTATCAGGATCAATAGTAATGACATCTTTAGAAACGATGTAACCAAGGAATGAAATTTTTTTTCACCAAAAATCACACTTGCTAAATTTACCAAATATTTTCTTTCCTTTTAAGGTTTTCAATAAAAACATTAAATGACGTTTGTGGTTTTATTTTAATTTAGAATATTCCCAAACTATATCTATAAACACAACCACCATTTAACACCTGAGTCAACTAACCCATCACTAAAAAAAATTGTTCTTTACTATTTATGACCATCATTGGATGCTGATTTTGAAGGTTATATCCCTCTATATGATTTCTCACCACAAATTCCCTAGTTTATCAATGTAAAACAATTATCAACAAAAATATCTCATCCAAAGGAACATGGTACTCTTCCAATGCTATATATTTTCAATCATAACATAAATTATTTTAACAATTTTCAAAATCCCTAATGTTGATTAAACAGATCTCTGATACCAACTATAATAACCCAACCTCAAAAAATTAAATAATCATGATTTAAATGAATAATTCACAATAAGGATCTTTTCACGTTTATTTTTTTATAGAATTAATCCATTAATATTACATTACATCTCAAAAATTACAAAGTACACAGTTCTACTCAATTTTCACTTTTTTCATAAAATACCATGACTAATAAATTGAGTCATGTCTTGTTCCATATTTTAGACATCATAACATTTCATTGACCCCATCCTTGGTCGTATTCATCATTATGTCTTTTGAAAAACATTTCAAAAAAAGAACATCGGAAAGAGCATAAGAAGCTAATTATGGGATACACAAAGAAGGACAACTTTATGTTTTTTAAAAATATCAAGTAAACCGTGAATACTTTCTAATAAGTAATACTTTTCAACATTATATGAATTAAATACTCATCACTAAATTAACTATCAATGCACAATATTTTATAACTAGAAGAATACCATAAAACCCATATAATGAACACATATCATATAAATGAATCTTGGAACATAAACATACTTAAATGGAATAAACATAGGTCAACTTCCACACATATCACTAAATTAAATTTCCATACGACCGACTTCCATTCCCAATGCATTGAAGGATATAATGTATCCACCCTTCCTTGTTTACCACAACACCACCCGTCATCTGGATTATCACATTACCACCCTTCAAATTTCCAAGAACCATTATAAAATCATAACACATAAAATATTTATAATATAAATTTTTTACTAATAACATTTCATTTTCAATCAAAACAATTCATTTCAAGGTATTGCAATAATAAATCAAATTAAAAAACCATTTTAAATATCAAAAAAATGAAAAATAAAATAGGGTGATTCATTATTATTTTAAAAACAATATGTCTTATATATTAAGAAAACTAATTATTATGGTGGTAGAGAGGTCATTGTTGCTAAAAACAGTAAAAACATTCCTTTGGACATTTAGTAAAACACTTTATGGAAAACATATTCCTTTTGTATGAAATTAAAAGTCAAAGGGTTTTATTAAATTTCATATAGAAGAATTAATGTATAAATAATAGTATTTCTCAATGAAAGTAGATTGAGACAAAGTCCCTTACCCTGTCTCAGACTAGACCTGTTTATTCATTAATTTCAATTAAATCAGGTGTCTCCCTTTGGTTTGAATGAATTGGTTTAATTTAACTGTGTTCTGACTAGAGGAAGGCTTATATGTGGAAATAATGGATGTTTTGAGCTGAATTGGGTAGAGGATGGATGAGCCAAGGGTCTTGAGAGGTGTGAGTAATGGGTTAGAAGTGATGGCTTTTTATAAGGGGATGAGGGTCTCCTTATGAATGTTTTAAAATATTATATAATTATATAATGATTTCAGCTTAATAGGGTCAAAAAAATATTTCAGTCGAATATATAATGACTCATGTTTGTAATAAAATAATCCAATAATAATTGGACAGGTTTTGGATATTTTATTAATCTTTATAGTCTTATTTATTTAAATCTACCAATAATGTGGTAAATACTGCATCATTATTGTATCATAAATAATATTATTTATTGATGTCTAAAAAATTTCAAACAAATTACCATGATGTATGAAATCATTTTATCTTTCTAATAAATATTATTAGTTTAAGAGATATCTTATATATCCCTATTTAATACTTGATTTACTAAAAGATATATATTTTTTCATTTTTGTTTTTTGATTTAAATTAATTAATATAAAGTGTCATTATCACACATTTGTGGCTTCTTGGGGTCCCAAAATCGACCCATGGATGCCCATGGTTGTAATTGTATCAACGAATATGATTAAGACATATGTTAGGGAAATTTAATATTAATACAATATTATTTTTACTTTGAATTACCTTATATTCCTTTAACCGTGTTAAATAAAATTCAAAAGATACTATTCACAGAATATTATATGCATCTAATTGAAAAATATGTTACATAATGATAAAAACCTTGTATATAGGATTTTATAAATTCAATTAACATATGTGATATAATTTCATTTAAATGAAAAATTCAGTTTATTAACTACTGCTGAGTGTTTTTAGTATTCATAAAAAATTGAAGGTTTTAAAAAAATATCAAAAATCCAGCCTAAGATATATTTGATAATATGAATTCAAAAATGATTTCTATTTTACCAAATTAGCATCATTGAAGTTTCTTTAATTAATTCAATGTTAATTCATAGTGTCAAGAAAAAAAGTTTTTTTAAAGAAATAATATCTATCAAAATATTGACACTTTTTTATGTCTGATTTCAATGTGAAATTACATCCAATTTCCAACATTGAATTAAATAGTAAAAGTAAAATATCATTACACTTTAAAACAAATTATAAATATAATCTAACAATATAAAAAAATAATATTGAAAGGGAGTTTTGAATTAAAATATTGTATTTTTCTGTATTTATTAAAAATAAATTTTATTAGAAAAATAAAAAAATTTACCCAATGTAATTTTTGATGCCTCAATTCTAAAGAAGAATTATATTTGGTCAAATAGATCATATAAAAGTTAAAAAAAAAATTTAATTTTTTTATCTATTAATAGGCATTAAATCGACCTTTTAATGAATATTAGTCTATTTATGTATAAAATTAAATTCATTCACATTTAAAGCCTATAATTTTCATTTAATAAACGTAAAAACATTTAACAAACAAGTATAATCATATTGTAGTTATTTATATTCATTCCCACCGATACAAAGGTTAGACAATAACTGCAATTTAAAATAATATTATGTTATTATTTTTCAGTATGACTCAGCATTGTGTGCAACATAAGATTTCATTGAAACCCGTTGTTGCGTATCAGGTACTACATCAAACATAGAATTACCTTTTAATTAAAATTAATATCTAATTCAAAAATATTAATAAATATAAAAATGTATTTTTCTTTATTTACCAGGGAAGTTACATGGGGATAATGTGACCTCAAGTTGATCTTCGAGAAAACTGGAGCCTCACAAAGATGATAAAACAAGTGATCTTTTCATGGAAAATAATATAGATTTTTAACCATCATGTTGTTTAGTTTTTGATAATCAAAACATATCCTAAGAGTTATTTCTACCTTTTTCACAAAAAGTACCTGTGAATTCCACAAAAGAGTATTGGGTCTAATAAACTCTTTCACCTGTAAATCCACTAGCTACCTCTTAATCTTTGGAAACTCCTTTGTAGCCATCTTATAATGAGAAATGGATCCAAATTTAGATCATTACACTAAATAATTGGTGGATTTAAATTTTTATTAGGAGTTAAACAAAAGAATTTGTGGGAAATGACGTCCCTGAACTGATCAACTAGTGGAGGATAATCCGCCTAACTCACTGCCTAATCATCCAAAAAATATGGCAATCTAGTTTTTCATACTAACCAAAAAATGATAATAGAGTATTTATCTACTCTCCTACACATCCCATACACCCTTTTTAATAAACATTTCACCCTATAATGATGTTAATGTAACCCTATGTTGATACAAATCAGCATACACTAGACAAGCTACTAGACACTCCATCCCAGGAATGACATCAAACCTTATCATCATGAGGGTATTTAATTTCCATATGATGTAGAACCCACCAAACTCTAGAGGAGTCTCCATACACTTTCGTGCATATTCTGTTCCAACTACCAATGATGTGTTCAACGACAAAACACCCTTAAATGAAAAAACCACAAACCTAAGGCTTTTAACAACTCATATAGAGATAAAATTATAACTAGATCCCTTATCAAAAAGGGAAGTTGCAATAGTAGATGCTACTAATATTATATCTATCACTGTAGGTGATTCTAGATCATGTATAAGTCCCCATCCTTAAACCTAACTTAAAATTGAATTAACTGAATAATTCACATTGAGGATCTTTTTAGGTTTAGAGTTTTAGAGAATTAGATCATGAAACTTTCATTACATTCCACATTTAAACAAAGTGGTTACATAAAAGATAGTATTCATTCTTCCCATCAATGGAAACATATTTAAAATATAACACGGATTCTTTCTTGACACATCCTTGACACTATCATCACATCATGTACCTTTCCCTTGACCTATGAAAAACATTTCAAAAACATGGGATGAGCATAAAAAGCTCAGTAAGGGTTATAAAAATATGGAAAGGAAACATGAGCTCATATATACATAAGAATGAAATCATACTTTACCCATAAAACAGAGGCATATCAAATCATGAATAAATCATAGAAAACATAAGACATAAAGGTAACTTGAGGCATTCATAACATTCTTACGTAGGCAGTAACCCTCTTTGTTATGTTTGGAGTACCCATCACAATATATTCCCTAAATATCTTCGGAAAAACCTTGAAGTTTCACTCCTTCGCGTTACCCAATGCATTGGAGAGATATATCAGGCTCGCCCGCCCTTAGTTTATCACGGAACCACCCGTTTTCATAACAATACCCAAGAACTATAACATAAATGTATCACATAAAACATGCATAAAGGAAACATAACATTTCCACATTTCAATCACAATATAACATTTTAGTATATTGAAATAATGAATCCATTCAAAAAGAAACCATTTCCAAAACCATTTAAAACATTTAATAAAGAGATTTTTTAATCAAAGTGTCCCATACCACCTTGAAGATTAAAATTTTAAACCATTAATATCCATATATATAAATCCTTAAAACCATTTTGAAAACATTGATATTAACAAGAACAAATAATTAAAACATTTAAAACAATATTTTGGTTAAAGGGGTTTTACCAAAATTAGAGACACTTGAATACAATAATTGAGGAATAACATTTAGTCATAAATTTATAATATCATTAGAATAAATGGATTCATGATATAATACTCCAAAGGACAGTATATACACAATATAAGAGTGAATTGGATCATAACAACAATGAACCCTCAATAGAAATGTCAAATGTGATGAAATCCCTTATAGAGAAGGTATCCTTAAATTAAGGACAAATCAATCTCAAAAATATGTGTGACAAATATAAATACACCCAATATAATTGTATATTAAGTGTAAAACAATAAAAGTTCATTCACACATATTAAATGGATTACATATTCAATGACTACATGTTGAACCCAAAGAAATCGAAATTGGGTTAAAAAGTTCCCTTGGCAGCCTAACGGCATCACATCAAAATGAGTTGATGAGAGATAAAAAGGGTATCTCATCACTTGGACATAGAATTTAAATCAATAAGGATATATTAGAATATATCCCAACATAACAATATGTAAATTAAAGGACCCAACAAAAGAAGTCTTTTAAAAAAGAGGAGGGTGAAAGATCATCCCCCAACATTACAAAGAAGAGCTTAAAAGAAGTGACATAAAGGAGAGTACTTAAAAAGAAAGACATAGGTTAGATCTCTTACGAAAGTTTGGCAGCCTAACGGCGCAACATAAAACTTCCGAATATGGATTGATGAGATCAAATTGGGTATCCCATCACATTACAATAAAATGTACAGAAATAGGAATTTAAAAGATCATCCCCCAACATTACAAAGAAGAGCTTAAAAGAAGTGACATAAAGGAGAGTACTTAAAAAGAAAGACATAGGTTAGATCTCTTACGAAAGTTCGACAGCCTAACGGTGCCACTCAAAACATCCAAAATGGATTAATGAGAGAGAATAGGGTCTCTCATCACATTAACATAAAAATTACAGTAAGTTTAATATAAATGATCATCCCAATAACAAGAAAGATGAGCTTTAAAAGGAATGACATAAAAGTGTGTACATAAAAAGAAAGAGAGGAGTAGGATCCCTTACCTCGGGTCCGACTTGACTCGATCGTTCTTTAATCTCATGAATAATAAACTTGAGATAATTTCTACATCCTTAAAAACCTTTTTCAATTTCATTATTCCTTTTATATCACTTATTACCATGTCATAAACATTATGTAATCATTTAAGTTAATAATATTTGTTTTTCCGATATTTGGTTCTTAAGTCGAAAGTGGACTTCTTATGATTACATGTTGTTCATGTGGTCAAAGGTTCATTATATCCAGAATTAAATTCCTGATTTGGATATCATATATATCATATATATCCAGCATATACATGTATTTATAATATTACACAATCATTTAGAGGTAAGAAATGAAATGCACCGTTCATGGAGACGGTAAGCCGTACGTACGCATGAACGCTACTTTCATTTCTTTGTCATATTAATGGAATTAAAACTAAATGAGAGGTATGTATATTTTAATTACATAATTATATTCATCATTTAGATGTAAAATTCATCATATATATCCATTATATATATGTACTTATAATAGTACATTACATTTGGGGAAAAGAAATGAAATGCACCGTTCATGGAGACGGTAAGCCGTTCGTATGCATGAACGCTACTTTCATTTCTATCTCATACTTTAATGGAAAGAAATAATAATGATATAGAGGTATATAATAATTCCAGTATAAAATAATATATAATAACATTAAATCCATCCTTTATACATCCCACATATGGTATTAACGAATCGCATCACTTTGAGGGAGCTGTAGTCTGCACTTCCTAAAATGAAGATATCGCGTATACCCATAATGGAAGCCATAAAGATAAGACACAAATGACAAATACAGAATCATAAGTAAAACATAAACATATTATAAATCATATATAAAAATAGTGACATCATAATGGCAACCTTTGAAGGTGTTAAATGAGTATTGAACAATCATCGTTTCGGGAGGCAGAATTTCGCCATCCACGGAAACCGTATGTTCTTTAACCATTAGATGTAGTTGTGTGAGAGTTTAGCTCGAATAAATCTTATAAAAACATCCTAGTATATTGAATATACTGTTGTTGTTACAAAATAAGTAAATAAAAAGAGTTTAGGGGGTTGGAGAAGCTAAATGAAACAAATGAACAAGAGAGAATGAATTACCTTTAAAAGTGTAACTCCTTTTGATTTGAGGCTAAAAGCTTCCTTTGAAAGGATTATGCCCAAAGGGAATCATCTAGGATGAGGAGAGGGATTTGTAGAGAGTAAATGGGCAGGTTTTGGCCGAGCCAAAGGCTTGAGGAGTGTGTGAAATGAGGTAGAGGTGGGGGCCTTTTATAAGAGGAGAGAAGGGGCAATTTTGGAAAGTAAGAAATATTACATTATTTGAAAATGTGTTTCGGTTTCAAAAGGTCCCACATTGATATAATTCGTGGATAAGGTGATAAGGGTTCGAAATCCACCCATAAAATAAGTTTTCTATATGTGTAGTTCATAGATTTAACATTATCTTTCCATTTTATTTAAATCGTCAAATAATGATGTCATCCCTGCATCATTATTATGTCATAAATAATTTAATTTATTTAATGTCTAAAAATTATAAAAATTTACTATGATGTAGGAAATCTTTTTATATTTCCAATGACTATTTATAATAAAAAAATATGACTTGTATAACCCCACTAAAAAATTGTTTTAGTAAAACCTCTCATGTGTGTGCCATTTTTACTTTAACATTAAATAAAAAGTTATTTATGTCATTTCACAACCAAAGTGGATCCATGGGGTCCCCAAGTTGACCCATGGCTTGTCTTGGTCGGCCATGGCACATCCAAAAAGGGTAGGATATGTGTCAAGGTATTTTCAGTTTATTATAATATCATTTTTTCCTTAAATAGCACTAATTACCTCTAATCGCGATTAAAAACTTAATAAGTTACTATTCACCAAAAAATTCTTTTTATCGCATTGAACCACATTTTACTTCTTAATGACAACCATGTATGTCGGATTTTTGAAATTCAAATCACAAAGATGGAAAAGTTTCATTTAAACTGAAAAATCAGTTTTTATAAGTCTCACTTAGTGGTTTCACTATTCATCAAAAATTGAAGTTTTTCAGAAAAATCCCAAAAAATCACTCTAAGCTATATATTATAATACGAATTCAAAAATGAAGTCTATATTACAAAATTCAAAACATATAAGTCACATTAATTAATTTAATAATTAATTCCCGCTGTCAGAGCAAGTAGCGTGTTTTTATGAAACAATAAGTATCAAAAGATTGACATTGGTTTAAGTCTGATTTCAACGTAAAATTAATTCCAACGACCACTATTGGATTTAACGGTAAAAATATATTCTAATTTCACTTTAAAACAAATTCAAAAGATAATCTAATCATGTAAATAAATTATATTAAAAAGAGGTTTTGAATTAAAATACAACTTTTTACACTATTCATTAAAAAAAGAACTTTATCGAAAAGATACCAAAAATTTACACAAGGTAAATTTTGATGTCTCGATTCTAAAGGAGAGTTTTATTTGGTCCAATAGAATTTTTAAGAATGAACAAAACTATATTTAATGACGGTTCTCCATCAAAAGTTGATAAGTGAACCTTTAGTGAAAACTAGGGCATATACGCCTAAAATTGAATTCTTTCCATATTTTAAGCCATTTAATTTTATTGGAAAAATGTAAAAACATTTAAAAACATATATAATAATATTTTAGTTATTTTTATACATTCCATCCAATATAATGTCTACATGTTAACTACCATTTAAAATAATATTTTTTATTATTAGAGTGCAACGTAAGATTCCCAAGAAACTCGTTGTTGCGTGCTGGGTACGCCATCGAGCATAGCGTCCCCTTTAAAGTCATATAAATATTTTATTCACAAATATGGATAAATATAAAACTGTCATATTATTTATTTACCAGGGGTGTTACATCCTTCCCCCCTTTTGGGAATTGCGTCCTCGCAATTTTTAAAATTGAGCTTGGAAACATCCTTGAACGTCCCACATCGGAACAAGAGTCGGTAAAAAAATCACATTAAAATAAAGGAAGATAAGTACAGAGGTCACCCAAGTTATCCCATACTAGGATTCCATGTAGGAAATCATGGACATGGAGGAGAAAACATAGGGTCATGTTCTGATGGAGAGTGATAGAAAACATGTTTAGGAGAAAGTTAACAATAAGAAAATAACAAACTTGTGATGGGTTAAACGGTGTTGGGTTCCCCAGTAGGAAAAGTTAATAGACAACATTTTTGTTTCATGTTACTTTTTGTTGAGGAATTTATTCATAAGGAAGCATAATCACTTATCATGTTGACTTTCAACTTTTACTAGATTCCTTAATCAAACTCATATTTTTTCCAAAAGACGAGTATTTAGGGAGACTTGTTCACATTAAGAGTACTATAATCAACTTCTAGAGAATTACCTAACCCAAAAAAAGAACTAAATACTTCCCATGTCTTTAGACTTTAACCAAAACCAAAACCCAAAAGATTAGTACAAGATCAGATAACCCAGAAAAGGATAACCCATTAAAAAGATAATCCATGCTTAATCTCCAAAATTTGTCCAACAAAACCCAAAGTTCAACGAGGACCATCCGATAAAAAAATTTTCCATAAAATTCTTCAAAGTAAACCAATATAAGATTGAAACCCAAATATTTAATTATTTAGTCATATAGTCTTCCAAGTTAAATCGTGACATTTATCTCCAAACAACATCAGTTACTCTTAAAGTCTCGTATTGAAAAGTAATTAACCTAATCACATATCCTCCATGATAGGTTAATCATTTTCATAAATAACCCATAATAAACTTACTATTAATTCATAAAATTATATAACTAAAATGTATCAGTAAAAATAACCAGGTACTTCACGTGGTCCAGTGGTATGCGATAAATACCAGTCGCACATTGGTTGTGGGTTCGATTCCCGTAACTTTGTCCGACGCAACGAGATGTCACACGGTCTGTGTGTTGTACTTTTTCCAAAACTATATAATTCTTCAAACATTCCCCAAAATGAGATAAAATCTTCATATTTTAACCTCAAGTTTATCTCATGCCGTTCATTTTCCAGCATATCATATAATAACCCATAATTACCTCAAATGTATGGATCATATAAACTCTAATGGTTACCTTTATAATTATTACCTGAACTTCCACATCGATTAGACATCTCGTACATGATGAATTAAATATCATACCAAGGTTCAAGTGGTTTATCATTACTCCTTGATAGTTGGTTTATAAAAACCACGAGTTTCCTCATTGAATCCCCCATTTTATCTAGTATCTTAATCATAGAACCGCCACAGTTTCCTTCATACCAATTGTCACATTGGTGCCTGCGAGATCCAGCCATTCACTAAAAACAGAAAGGTTCAGTGTGAGTATAACAACAAAACCATCATGTACTAATGAGGAAGATAAATACTAAGATATTATTACTCATTCACTTTATCTAAAACTAGGACTCTATCTAAAATACTTACCATTATGGTAATGTCAGTTATGCTTAAAGAATACCCTATTCTCTCAAGTTATCTAAACCAACCTTTGATACCAACTATAAGGCCCCAGCCTTAAACCTTACTTAAAATAGAATTAAATGAATAATTCACATTGAGGATCTTTTCAGGTTTAGAGTTTTAGAGAATTAGATCATGAAACTTGCATTACATTCCACATTTAATCAAAGTGGTTACATAAAAGACAGTATTAATTCTTCCCATCAATGGAAACATATTTAAAATATAACACAGATTCTTTCTTGACACATCCTTGAAACTATCATCACATCATGTACCATTCCCTTGACCTGTGAAAAACATTTCAAAAACTTGGGATGAGCATAAAAAGCTCAGTAAGGGTTATAAAAATATGGAAAGGAAACATGAGATCATATATACATAAGAATGAAATCATACTTTACCCATAAAACATAGGCATATCAAATCATGAATAAATCATAGAAAACATAAGACATAAAGGTAACTTGAGGCATTCATAACATTCTTACGTAGGGAGTAACCCTCTTGGTTACGTTTGGAATACTCATCACAGTATATTCCCTAAATCTCTTCGGAGAAACCTTGACGTTTCACTCCTTCGCGTTACCCAATGCATTGGAGAGATATATCGGGCTCACCCACCCTTAGTTTATCATGGAAACACCCGTTTTCATAACAATGCCCAAGAACCATAACATAAATGTATCACATAAAACATGCATAAAGGAAACATAACATTTCCACATTTCAATCACAATATTTCATTTTAGTATATTGAAATAATGAATCCATTCAAAAATAAACAATTTCCAAAACCATTTAAAACATTTAATAAAGATATTTTTGAATAAAAGTGTCCCATACCACCTTGAAGCTTAAAATTTTAAAACATTAATATCCATATAAATAAATCCTTAAAACCATTTTGAAAACATGGATCTTAATAAGAACAAATAATTAAAACATTTAAAACGATATTTTGGTTATAGGGGTTTTACCGAAATTAGAGACACTTGAATACAATAATTGAGGAATAAAATTTAGTCAGAACTTTATAATATCATGAGAATAAATGGATTCATTATATAATACTCCAAAGGATAGTATATACACCATATACGAGTGAATTGGTGCATAACAACAATGAACCCTCAATAGAAATGTCAAATGTGATGAAATCCCTTATAGAGAAGGTATCCTTAAATTAAGGACAAATCCATCTCAAAAATATGTGTGACAAATATAAATACACCCAATATAAGTGGATATTAAGTGTAAAACAATAAAAGGTCATTCACACATATTAAATGGATGACATATTCAATGACTACATGTTGAACCCAAAGAAATCGAAATTGGGTTAAAAAGTTCCCTTGACAGCCTAACGGCATCACATTAAAATGAGTTGATGAGAGATAATAAGTGTATTTCATAACCTAGACATAAAATTTACATCAATAAGGATATATGAGAACATATCCCAACATAACAATATGTAAATTAAAAGACCCAACAAAAGAAGTCTTTTAAAAAACAGGAGGGTGAAAGGTTCCCTTATCGACTTGGGTATCTTTCAAAACATACACCCCATGAAAGAAGGACAATATATAATTGATGTAAATAATCATAAACGAAATTATATTACACAAAGAGTAGAATAATGGGCATTACATACACCACTCAATGGAATTTGTGGCAAATGTAACATAAATCTCATGGGAATAAAAGTGAGATGAAAAATCCCTTACGAAAACTCGGCAGCCTAACGGCGCCACATAAAACTTCTGAATATGGATTGATGAGATTAAATATTGTATCTCATCACATTACAATAAAATGTACAGAAAGAGGAATATAAAATAACATCCCCCAACATTACAAAGAAGAGCTTAAAATAAGTGACATAAAGGAGAGTACTTAAAAATAAAGAGAGAGGTTAGATCTCTTACGAAAGTTCAGTAGCCTAACGGCGCCCCTCAAAACTTCCAAAATGGATTGATGAGAGAGAATAGGGTATCTCGTCACATGAACATAAAAATTACAGTATGATTAATATAAAATATCACCCCAATAACATGAAAGATGAGCTTTAAAAGGAATGACATAAAAGTGTGTACTTAAAAAGAAAGAGAGGAGTAGGATCCCTTACCTCGGGTCCGACTTGACTCGATCGTTCTTTAATCTCATGAATAATAAACTTGAGTTAATTTCTACTTCCTTAAGAACCTTTTTCAAGTTCATTATTTCTTTTATATCACTTATTACCATGTCATAATCATTATGTAATCATTTAAGTTAATAATATTTGTTTTGCCGATATTTGGTTCTTAAGTCGAAAGTGGACTTCTTACAATTACATGTTGTTCAAGTGGTCAAAGGTTCTTTATATACAGAATGACATTACTGATTTTAATATCATATATATCATATATATCCAGCATATACATGTATTTATAATATTACATAATCATTTAGAGGTAAGAAATGAAATGCACCGTTCATGGAGATGGTAAGCCGTACGTACGCATGAACGCTACTTTCATTTCTTTTTCATATCAATGGAATTAAAACTAAATGAAAGGTATGTATATTTTAATTACAGAATTATATTCATAATTTAGATGTATCATTCATCATATATATCCATTATATACATGTACTTATAATAGAACATTACATTTGGGGATAAGAAATGAAATGCACCGTTCATGGAGACGGTAAGCCGTTCGTACGCATGAACGCTACTTTCATTTCTATCTCATACTTTAATGGACAGAAATAATAATGATATATTGGTATATAATAATTACAATATAAAATCATATATAATAACATTAAATCCATCTTTTATACATCCCACGTATGGTATTAACGAATCACATCACTTTGAGAGGGCGGTAGTTCGCACTTCCTAAAATGATGATATCGCGTATACCCATAATGGAATCCATAAAGATAAAACACAAATTAAAAATACATAAGCATAAGTGAAACATAAACATATTATACATCATATATAAAAATAGTGACATCATAATGGCCACCTTTGATTGTGTTAAATGAGTATTGAACAATCATCGTTTCGGGCGGCAAAATTTCGCCATCCAGGGAAACCGTATGTTCTTTAACCATTTGATGTAGTTGTGTGGGAGTGTAGCTCGAATAAATCTTATAAAAACATCCTAGTATATTGAAGATACTGGTTTTGTTACAAAAGAAGTAAATAAAAAGTGTTTAGGGGGTTGGAGAAACAAAACGAAACAAAAGAACAAGAGAGAATGAATTACCTTTAAATGTGTAACTCCTTTTGATTTGAGCCTAAAGGCTTCCTTTGAAAGGATTATTCCCAAAGGGAATCCTCTAGGATGAGGAGAGGGATGTGGAGAGAGTAAATGGTCAGGGTTTGGCCGAGCCAAAGGCTTTTGGAGTGTGTGAAATGAGGTAGAGGTGGGGGCCTTTTATAAGAGGAGAGGAGGGGAAATTTTGGAATGTAAGAAATATTACTTTATTTGAAAATGTGTTTCGGTTTTAAAAGGTCCCACATTAATATAATTCGTGGATAAGGTGATAAGGGTTCTAAATCCAGCCATCCAATAAGTTTTGGACATGTTTAGTTCAAAGATTTTACATTATCTTTCCATTTTATTTAAATCGTCAAATAATGATGTCATCGGTGCATCATTATTATGTCATAAATAATTTAATTTATTTAATGTCTAAAAATTATAAAAAAATTACTATGATTTAGGAAATATTTTTATATTTCCAATGACTATTTATAATAAAAAATCTGACTTGTATAACCCCACTGAAAAATTGTTTTAGTAAAACCTCTCATGTGTGTGTCATTTTTACTTTAACATTAAATAAAAAGTTATTTATGTCATTTCCCAACCAAAGTGGATCCATGGGATCCCCAAGTTGACCCAGGGCTTTTCTTGGTCGGCTATGACACATCCAATAAGGGTAGGACATGTGTCAAGGTATTTTCAATTTTTTATAATATCATTTTTTCCTTAAATTGCACTAATTACCTCTAATCGCGATTAAAAACTTAATAAGTTACTATTCACCAAAAAATTCTTTTTATCGCATTGAACCACATTTTACTTCTTAATGAAAACCATGTATGTCGGATTTTTTAAATTCAAATCACAAATATGGAAAAGTTTCATTTAAACGGAAAAATCAGTTTTTATAAGTACCACTTAGTGGTTTCACTATTCATCAAAAATTGAAGTTTTTCAGAAAAATCCCAAAAATTCACCCTAAGCTATATTTGATATTCCGAATTCAAAATTGAAGTCTATTTTACAAAATTCAAAACATATAAGTCAAATTAATTAATTTAATAATTAATTCCCGCTGTCAGAGCAAGTAGCGTGTTTTTATGAAACAATAAGTATCAAAAGATTGACATTGGTTTAAGTCTGATTTCAAAGTAAAATTAATTCCAACGACCACTATTGGATTTAATGGTAAAAATATATTCTAATTTCACTTTAAAACCAATTCAAAAGATAATCTAATCATGTAAATAAATTATATTAAAAAGAGGTTTTGAATTAAAATACAACATTTTACACTATTCATTAAAAAAAAGAACTTTATCGAAAAGATACCAAAAATTTACAGAAGGTAAATTTTGATGTCCCGATTCTAAAGGAGAGTTTTATTTGGTCCAATAGAATTTTTAAGAGTGAACAAAACTATATTTAATGACGGTTCTCCATCAAAAGGTGATAAGTGAACCTTTAGTGAAAACTAGGGCATATACGCCTAAAATTGAATTATTTCCATATTTTAAGCCATTTTATTTTATTGGATGAATGTAAAAACATTTAAAAACATATATAATCATATTTTAGTTATTTCTATCCATTCCAGCCAATACAACGTCTACATGTTAACTACAATTTAAAATAATATTATTTTATTATTAGAGTGCAACGTAAGATTCCCAAGAAACTCGTTGTTGCGTGCTGGGTACGCCATCGAGCATAGTGTCCCCTTTAAAGTCATATTAATATTTTATTCACAAATAGGGATAAATATAAAACTGTCATATTCATTATTTACCTGGGGTGTTACATCCTTCCCCCCTTTTGGGAATTGCGTCCTCGCAATTTTTAAAATTGAGCTTGGAAACATCCTTGAACGTCCCACATCGGAACAAGAGTCGGTAAAACAATCACTTTAAAATAAAGGAAGATAAGTTTAGAGGTCACCCGAGTTATCCCATACTAGGATTCCATGTAGGAAATCAATGAAATGGAGGAGAAAACATAGGGTCATGTTCTGATGGAGAGGGATAGAAAACATGTTTAGGAGAAAGTTAACAATAAGAAAATAACAAACTTGTGATGGGTTAAAAGGTGTTTTGTTCCCCAGTTGGAAAAGTTAATAGACAACATTTTTGTTTTAAGTTACTTTTTATTCAGGAATTTATTCATAAGGAAGCATAATCACTTATCTTGTTGACTTTCAACTTTTACTAGATTCCTTAATCAAACCCATATTTTTTCCAAAAGACGAGTATTTAGGGAGACTTGTTCGCATTAAGAGTACTATAATCAACTTCTAGAGAATTACCTAACCCAAAAAAAGAACTACATTCTTCCCATGTCTTTAGAATTTAACCAAAACCAAAACCCAAATTATTAGTACAAGATCAGATAACCCAGAAAAGGATAACCCATTAAAAAGAAAATCCATGCTTAATCTCCAAAATTTGTCCAACAAAACCCAAAGTTCAACGAGCATCATCTGATAAACAATTTTTCCATAAAATTCTTCAATGTAAACCAATATAAGATTGAAACCCAAATATTTAAAGGATTTAGTCATATAGTCTTCGAAGATAAATCGTGACATTTATCTCCAAACAACATCAGTTGCTCCTAAAGTCTCGTATTGAAAAGTAATTAACCTAATCACATATCCTCCATGATAGGTTAATCATTTTCATAAATAACCCAAAATCAACTTACTATTAATTCATAAAATTATATATCTAGAATGAATCAGTCAAAATAACCAGGGGCATCATGTGGTCCAGTGGTATGCGATAAATACCAGCCGCACTTTGGTTGTGGGTTCGATTCCCGCAACTTTGTCCGACGTGATGGGATGTCACACGGTCTGTGTGTTGTCCTTTTTTCCAAAACTATATAATTCCCAAAAAATTCCCCAAAATGAGATATAATCTTCATATTTTAACCTCACGTTTATCTCATGCCTTTCATTTTCCAGCATATCATATAATAACCCATAATTACCTCAAAAGTAAGGATCATATAAACTCTAATGGTTACCTTTATAATTATTACCTGAACTTCCACATCGATTGGCCATCTCGTACATGGTGAATTAAAGATCATACAAAGGTTCAAGTGGTTGATCAGGACTCCTTGATAATTGGTTTAGAAAAACCACGAGTTTCCTCTTTGAATCCCCAATTTTATCTAGTATCTTAATCATAGAACCACCACAGTTTCCTTCATACCAATTGTCACATTGGTTCCTGCGAGGTCCAGCCATTCACTAAAAACAGAAAGGTTCAGTGTGAGTATAACAACAAAACCATCATGTACTAATGAGGAAGATAAACACTAAGATATTTTTACTCATTCACTTTATCTAAAACTAGGACTCTGTCTGAAATCCTAACCATTATGGTAATGTCAGTTATGCTTAAAGAATACCCTAACCTCTAAAGTTATCTAAACCGACCTTTGATACCAACTATAAGGCCCCAGCCTTAAACCTTACTTAAAATTCAATTAAATGAATAATTCACATTGAGGATCTTTTCAGGTTTAGAGTTTTAGAGAATTAGATCATGAAACTTGCATTACATTCCACATTTAAACCAAGTGGTTACATAAAAGACAGTATTCATTCTTCCCATAAATGGAAACAAATTTAAAATATAACACGGATTCTTTCTTGACACATCCTTGACATTATCATCACATAATGTACCTTTCCCTTGACCTGTGAAAAACATTTCAAAAACATGGTATGAGCATAAAAAGCTCAGTAAGGGTTATAAAAATATGGAAAGGAAACATGAGCTCATATATACATAAGAATGAAATCATACTTTACCCATAAAACATAGGCATATCAAATCATGAATAAATCATAGAAAACATAAGACATAAAGGTAACTTGAAGCATTCATAACATTATTACGTAGGGAGTAACCCTCTTAGTTATGTTTGGAATACCCATCACAGTATATTCCCTAAATCTCTTCGGAGAAACCTTGACGTTTCACTCCTTCGCGTTACCCAATGCATTAGAGAGCTATATTGGGCTAACCCGCCCTTAGTTTATCATGGAACCACCCATTTTCATAACAGTGCCCAAGAACCATAACATAAATGTATCACATAAAACATGCATAAAGGAAACATAACATTTCCACATTTCAATCACAATATAACATTTTAGTATATTGAAATAATGAATCCATTCAAAAATAAACCATTTCCAAAACCATTAAAAACATTTAATAAAGAGATTTTTGAATCAAAGTGTCCCATACCACCTTGAAGCTTAAAATTTTGAACAATTAATATCCATATAAATAAATACTTAAAACCATTTTGAAAACATGTATCTTAATAAGAACAAATAATTAAAACATTTAAAAAGATATTTTGGTTAATGGGGTTTTACCAAAATTAGAGACACTTGAATACAATAATTGAGGAATAACATTTAGTCAGAACATTAGAATATCATGAGAATAAATGGATTCATGATATAATACTCCAATGGACATTATATACACCATATAAGGGTGAATTGGTGCATAACAACAATGAACCCTCAATAGAAATGTCAAATGTGATGAAATCCCTTATAGAGAAGGTATCCTTAAATTAAGGACAAATCAATCTCAAAAATATGTGTGACAAATATAAATACACCCAATATAAGTGGATATTAAGTGTAAAACAAAAAAAGGTCATTCACACTTATTCAATGGATGACATATTCAATGACTACATGTTGAACCAAAGAAATCGAAATTGGGTTAAAAATTTCCCTTGACAGCCTAACGGCATCACATCAAAATGAGTTGATGAGAGATAAAAAGTGTATTTCATAACCTGGACATTAAATTTACATAAATAAGGATATATGAGAATATATCCCAACATAACAATATGTAAATTAAAAGACCCAACAAAAAAAGTCTTTTAAAAAAGAGGAGGGCGAAAGGTTCCCTTATCGACTTGGGTATCTTTCAAAACATACACCCCATGAAAGAAGGACAATATATCATTGAGGTAAATACTCATAAACGAAAGTATATTACACAAAGAGTATAATAATGGGAATTACATACACCACTCAATGTAATTTGTGGAAAATGTAGCATTAATTTCACGGGAATAAAAGTGAGATGAAAAATCCCTTACGAAAACTCGGTAGCCTAATGACGCCACATAAAACATTCGAATATGGAATGATGAGATCAAATAGGGTATCTCATCACATTAAAATAAAATTTAGAGAAAGGGGAATATAAAATAACATCCCCCAACATTACAAATAAGAGCTTAAAAGAAGTGACATAAAGGAGAGTACTTAAAAAGAAAGAGAGAGGTTAGATCTCTTACGAAAGTTCGGCAGCCTAACAGCGCCACTCAAAACTTCCAAAATGGATTGATGAGAAAGAATAGGGTCTCTCATCACATGAACCTAAAATTACAGTAAGTTTAATATAAAAGATCATCCCAATAAAAAGAAATATGATCTTTAAAAGGAATGACATAAAAGTGTGTACTTAAAAAGAAAGAGAGGAGTAGGATCCCTTATCTCGGGTCCGACTTGACTCGATCGTTCTTTAATCTCATGAATAATAAACTTGAGTTAATTCCTACTTCCTTAAGAACATTTTTCAAGTTTATTATTCCTTTAATATGACTTATTACCATGTCATAAACATTATGTAATCATTTATGTTAATAATATTTGTTTTGCCGATATTTGGTTCTTAAGTCGAAAGTGGACTTTTTACAATTACATGTTGTTCATGCGGTCAAAGGTTCTTTATATCCAAAATGACATTACTGATTTGGATATCATATATATCATATATATCCAGCATATACATGTATTTATAATATTACATAATCATTTAGAGGTAAGAAATGAAATGCACCGTTCATGGAGACGGTAAGCCGTACGTATGCATGAACGCTACTTTCATTTCTTTGTCATATCAATGGAATTAAAACTAAATGAGAGGTATGTATATTTTAATTACAGAATTATATTCATCATTTAGATGTATCATTCATCATATATATCCATTATATACATTTACTTATAATAGTACATTACATTTGGGGATACGCAATGAAATGCAACGTTCATGGAGACGGTAAGCCGTTCATACGCATGAACGCTACTTTCATTTATATCTCATACTTTAATAGACAGAAATAATAATGATATAGAGGTATATAATAATTCCATTATAACATCATATATAATAACATTAAATCCATCCTTTATACATCCCACGTATGGTATTAACTAATCACATCAGTTTGAGGGGGCGGTAGTCCGCACTTCCTAAAATAAAGATATCGCGTATACCCATAATGGAAGCCATAAAGGTAAGACACAAATGAAAAATACAGAAGCACAAGTAAAACATAAACATATTATACATCATATATAAAAATAGTGACATCATAATGGCCACATTTGAAGGTGTTAAATGAGTATTGAACAATCATCATTTCGGGAGGCAGAATTTCGCCATCCACGGAAACCATATGTTCTTTAACCATTTGATGTAGTTGTCTGTGAGTGTAGCTCGAATAAATCTTATAAAAAATCCTAGTATATTGAAGATACTGGTGTTGTTACAAAAGAAGTAAATAAAAAGTGTTTAGGGGGTTGGAGAAGCAAAATGAAACAATTGAACAAGAGAGAATGAATTACCATTAAAAGTGTAACTCCTTTTGATTTGAGCCTAAAGGCTTCCTTTGAAAGGATTATGCCCAAAGGGAATCCTCTAGGATGAGGAGAGGGATGTGGAGAGAGTAAATGGGCAGGGTTTGGCCGAGCCAAATGTAGAGACCCGAAGCCTAACGTACATGAACATTACATTACTTTTGCGGAATACTTAATACATAACAAAAATATACACACAAGGATCGTAATAGTTTAGTGTCTTTGGAAACTCGGAACGTAATCTTCTAATCCTGGTGAAAGATCTTCAAAATCTCCCACAAAGATCTTCCTTTTTTTTACCTAAAACCTTTCTTTATATCCTGGGGAAAAGAAAACATAAAAGGGTGAGCTCAAATGCTCAGTAAGGGTAAACAAAAGAAATATCAATCACATAATTTTCATAAGAACATAACATTTTTGGAAATCTTAACCTGCAAAAGAGAGCATAATTTCATAACATGGGATAAATCATAGTAGTGAAAATGAAATCCCAATAATCATAAATTAAAACATGAAACTTTGTGGCATACACGCATAATCATGGAAAATCATTTCTTGTTAGTCATGACTCATTGCCAAGACTATCTTAGTGGACAAAGTCCCTTTCTGAATCGAGTAATCCTGGTTTCAGTCCTGTTTCACTGAACCGGTATAACCTACCATTCCAGCCATGTCTATCTCATGAGATATGAAATCTTTACCCAATGCATTGGAGGGAGATATAGGTGCCACCCATCTCTTAATGAATGCTTTCTTATGTGTTCCATAAAATCATAAATCATACATAATTGCATAACCCATGTAATAAAAATGGGATTCTTAAACAACATGACATAATAAAACCATTCATATAAGATAAAGGAATTCATAAACATAATTTCATCACAACATAGTCAAATCAATGTAAAAATATGGATAGAAACAGAACACTTTATTATCTTATATGGAAAATAATTTTGATAAAACACTTGAATTGAATTATTGAGGAAAATATCCTTTCTTCATCAAAATCAATTTCTTTTCACAAAACATCATGAAATTTTAAAAGAAAGAGATTTTATTGAAAATAGTCATGAAATCTTTTAGAGGAAGCTTCATGAAAATAAGGCTTTATAAAACAGTATAAATCCGTTCGTGCCGTATAAGTTAAAAAAAACATTCTTCGTACTTTTGTCGGTAAAGTCAAACAGTACCTCGTACGAAAAACGACAAAAGATTCCTTTCTTATTCTTTACTAAAAACTCATCGAAGGGTAAAATTGGATTTAAACTATTGTAAGTGGATGGAAATAATATTACATATTGAGGAAACATGGATGTGGATGATAAAATACACCCCAGTAAATACTTACGAATAAACAATCTCGGATAAAAATGAGATTGTGATATTTCCCTTACCTTAGGTCCGACATGCTTTGTAAGTGTCCGAACCTCCTGTATAATGATTTAAATCATGTTATTGACTTATTACAGAATCATATTCATTGTTATGATATCATATATGGTTCACTTATGACATTATATTACCCGTTCTTTTGTAAATTCCATGTTAAAGAAGCGTTTTGGGTAAAATCGTTTCATTTATCGTAGGTGTTTTGACTTGTTGTTCTTGACATCATTATTACTTATATCATGATTTACTTACTTCCAGAATATAAAATATTATTTATATATCATATATATTCAGTATATATATATATATAATAGGTAGATAAATAAAATGAAAAACACCGTTCATGGAGACGGTAGTCCGTACGTACGCATGAACACTGTTTTCCTTTCCTTATTGTCTTGAAATGGAAGTAAGTAGATGACATACATATGTATATATATACATAAATCCAGTAGCTTTATAATGTCATATATTTCATTATTATTTCTTATATATACATTATAATAATTCTTATATGGTTAACATGGAGAATGAATCTCATCGCGTCGTGGAGACGGTATTCCGTACGTACGCACGAGCGATGATATCATTTCTATAAATATTGAATTGAATTGGAGTGTATTATACAATATATCAGAATCAATATGATGTTGTAATAACTATGTATAGTTATTCTTTACACCATTATACCCATCCATGTAAGGTGGTGGTGGAAAATAGATTACACCACGGCGTGGAGACGGTATTCTGTACGTACGCACGCGCGGTGATTTCTTTTTCCGTAGGATGTATAGATGGTGAAATAGGGTTGTTTCATACTTATAATAACATATCCGTATATGAGTGATACTGATGTTATTACTTCATAATGAAACAACCTAAGAAGAAGAAGTGGAAGAAGAAATAAAGATGAAAGAATTGGTAACGGTAATTACCTCTTCTTTGAAGTGCCTCTTTGAGACCTCCTCTTAGGGCACTAAAATTGGTCTTTGAGGAAGACCAGAACCTCTAGGATGTTGCTAGGGAAGTGGAGAGGATAAATTGGCAGGGGTTGGCCGAGCTTGAGTGCTCAAATTGGTGTGAGGAGGAGGGGGAGGAGGTGTCCTTTTATAGGGGAGGAGAGGGGCACCTTAGGAATATCTCAAAATATTATTTTATATTAAAGTCAAAATCGGTTTATAATGGTTCCAAAGGGTCTTATTTCTAAGATAAAGTGGGTATGGGTCGAAATCCTATCAACCAATAGGATTTAGACAAGTTTAGGGTATTATTTTAACCTTATCAATTAGATTTAACTCTAAGTTAAATAATTTAACTTTTACCGTGTCTTTTTGTTTTCTTTCACTATATGGTTAATGAACTTACTATAACATGCCAAAAGAACCCCAAATTGTATATTATTAATACATATATCCTTATCTAAGTCATTTGGCCGAACCTTAGATTTTTAGGAATAAAATAACAATTAATAATATAATATTTGATTTAAAAACTATTTTGTGTCAATTTTGACACTATTTGATATATGATTTTTGTGAAAGTCATAACAGAATTATATGTTCGAAAAAAGTTGATTAAATAAACACTAATATATCATACTAACCTAGAAAATTAGTGGAATTCATAAAAAGTCCTAAATTACATTTATTTTGGTATTTATATTATCAATTATGTCAATATTTCATTAATAAGATAATTACTGCATCATTTTTGTGTCATAAATAAATTATATTATTTGATGTCTAAAAATTACAAATAAAATACCATCATGTAGGAAATCTTTTTAGCTTTCTAATGAATATTTATAGTCGAATTTATATTATGTATAAACCCATATTAAAAATGATTTACTTATTAAACTTTGATTTTAACTATTTTAACCCTTCTTTAAATAAATTAATAATAAATGTCTAATCTAATCCAAGTGGGCCTAAATGGTCATATTTTATTCCTAAGTTTGTTTTTGGTCGAATTACACTTGTCCAATAGAATTAGGACATGTGTTAGGGTAATATTAATATCATATTTACCCTTAGTTACCTTATTTACTATTAACCGTGGTAAAAAAAGTAAAAAGTTACTATTCACCAAAAAATTATTTTCATCTCATTGAACCACATTTTAGTCCTTGATATTAACCGTGTCTCTCGGATTTTCGAAATTCCATTCACAGAAGCGGTAAAATTATGTTTTATGCAAAATTCAGTTTTTAACCTACCACTTAGTAGTTTCACTATTCATCAAAAATTGATGTTTTTCAGAACAATGCCAAAATTTCATCCCAAGCTATATTTCATATTCTGAATTCAAAAATGAAGTCTATTTTACCAAATTAATAACATAAAAGTTTCATTAATTAATTTTATAATTAAATCCCACTGTTAAAACAAATAGCGTGTTTTTAAGAAACAATATCTATCAAAAGATTGACACTTGTTTATGTCTAGTTTAAATGTGAAACTACATCCAATGACCAACATTGTATTAAATTGTAAAAATATATTCTAAATATACTTTAAAACCACTCAAATTAATGATTTATCACTATTAATTATTTCGATTAAAAAAGTTGTTTTTAATTATAATTTAGTAATTTTCAATATTCATCAGAATATGAAAGTTATCTGAAAAGTACCAAAATTTCACCTTAGGCTAAAGTCGATACTCCGAATCCAAAAATAAAGTTCATTTTGAAAAATAAGATTTACTGGATTTCAAAAAGTGGTTATTACTATTCATAACGGCTAGTTTTAATAATATTTTTATAGCATATCGTTGTTTAGTGAAACTCGGTATTGCGTACTACACACGCTATCGAGGAAGGTCGCGATTGCGTGTAATGCAAGTCAAGTCAAGGATGTGTGTTGTGCAAAATCCTTTTGGTGTAGCGTACAACACAAGACATTAATAAAATTAAAAAGAATATTTTTTTATAAAATCTTGGGCTGTTACATTCTACCCCCCTTAAAATGAATTTCGCCCTCGAAATTCGTCGGGGTTATAAATGGTTTACTATTTGAAAGTTTCTTTAATAGAAACCCACATCGTAAAATGGAATACCAAAAATTGGCTTTAAAAACTTAAGTATGAAATGTAACGATTACCCAAATAAACTAATCACTGGGTTTCCACATAGGTGAAAATATGGATATGGAAGAGAAATCTAACCATCATGTTCTGATGGAGAGTGGTAGAGAACATGGATATGAAAAATCCAGTAATCACAAATCCATAAATTTGTGACGATCTAAGGTACCATCTGATTCATCAGGTATAAGATCACTAGGACAACATTTTTGGTTTTCAAGATCATTTCCCTAAAGTTGAAAATTTGAATTAGAATAAATACTTACTTTATTTTGATACAATATCACTGTTGTTCGGGCCTTGAACAATTTCCACTTCATCTCTTAAATAAATGAAGTTGAATTTGTTATTCGTGAAGTGTTAGCAGATCATGTGATAGAATGACGGGTCATTCCATCTGTCTCAAACAAAAGGTAAGCAAAAGTTATTAAATATACATAAGCCATTCTATAGTGAGATTAGTCATATATAGTTCCTAAAAAGGACTTATACTTCATATATCATACTGCTTAATATAATAAAACTAGTTTCTACTAAATAGGGACTTCCTGTAGGCCAGTGGTAGGCGATAAAGGCCAGTCGCACTTTGGTTGTGGGTTCGATTCGTACAGCCTTGTCCGAAGCGATGGGCTGTCGCCCGTCCTGCAGGTTGTCCCTTTTTCTAAAACTACGTTACTATAACATCCCATCAATAATATCGAAAATCTTATATCCTTAAACAATACTAACTTATGTCCAACATAATCCAGTCTAATCTTTAGGCTTATAATACTGCAGTCCACTCTCATAATATAGTGACAACGATTACCAGAGATTTAATACTGTCGTTGATCCCCACATATCATAAGATATGTCTTGTTGGTCACATTCCAAACATTCAAAGTCCTTAATCGTGTATTCTCTTGAATACCTTAGTGAAAACATGAGTGCAGTTAAAAGTTAACACTTTCCACATACCAAAATCCTCAAAATTCTATATACTCAAACCATGATATCACTTAGTCCTTATATCAATCATGAGCTCATGAATACTATTAAACATTTCATTTTCTCGTCTTCATTATGCGCATATCATCTTATTTCCAAAAAAATATCTCAATCACTTTGAATACCACATCAATAAATATTGCAATACTCAATGATACAACATTATTTTGGAATCCCATTACATAAACACTTAATCATTCCACCACATCGTTGTCATATTCAACATTGCCAATAGTGATCGCATGTGATTTCCCTTTGTCCTTTGCCTTCAGTGGTTGCTCATGTTGATCATCACTAACCCTTGGATTAGGGAAATTATTAGCATAATGCCCCATTTCTTTGCACTTGAAGCATTGAAGTGTTGGCGGTGCGTTCTCTGCAGTGTTTGCTTTATTCACATCATTAGAAACCCTTTTTCCATTACTTCGACACTCAGCTGCTCGATGACCTTCTTTTCCGCACTTAAATCATTTTCTAGTCCCTTTTAGACAATCTCCACCTTGCTTCTTTCCACACTTTGTGCATAAGGAAAAATTCATCTTCTTTTCACCATTATTCTGATATTTCTCCTTGAACTCCATCTTTCGTTTCTTCTCAAAACCATGAGATGGATATGTAACACCAACATCCATTTCTACCTTGATAGCACAACGCACAATTTCTTCATAGCTACTGAAGTCTCTTATAGCTAATGCCCTTCGAAGACTTGGTTTTAAGCCATAGAAAAATCGATCAACTTTACTTTCAGGTTGGATGATAATTCCAGAAGCATACCTTGCAAGTCTTGTAAAATTTGCTTCATAGGTACCAACAGATTCATCGTCCCTTTGCTTCAGTTCAAGAAATTCTTTCTCCATCTTTGTTCGAAGAATACGAGGGAAGTACTTACTGAAAAACAAGTTCTTGAACTCGTCCCATTCCATGGACTCAATTTCATCTCTTGGCCTCGTATTCTTGATAAGATTCCACCATTGATCAGCTTCACCTTCCAAACGATATACTGCTAAGATGACTTTATCATGTTCAGAACATTGAAGAACTGAAAATATCATTTCAGTAGTACTGATCCATTGTTCAGCCACAAGTGGATCAGAAGACCCACTGAAAGAAGGTGGACGTTGCCTCATGAAGGACTCAATAGAATATTGTTCCCTTCTCTGCTCATTTGGAAGTCCAGAATGATTCATAGCTTGTGTAAGTATAGCAATAAGATTTTTCACTCCATCTCCCATAACATTTGTTTGTTCAGGAGGGAAATCATTGCATTGTCCATTGCATTGATCAACACGGTTCCTTCGGGTTCCAGCCATCGTCTAAAACCCAAAAAGAATAGTGTGAGAGGCAAAAATCATGCTAGGGAAAACAACATAATAAAGGGGGAGTACCTTCAATATCCAACATCTTAGGATTAATTCTATGATCGTTAGCGTAATTCTATTACAATAACCTATACGTATACTTATCCCTAGGGATATCCCTAGACATACCTTAGAAATATCTCTAGGGATCTCAATAACGTTTTCGCATCCTAGTTTCCAAAGGTTGACTAAACCTTTCCTCTGATACCAACTATAGAGACCCGAAGCCTAACGTACATGAACATTACATTACTTTTGCGGAATACTTAATACATAACAAAAATATACACACAAGGATCGTAATAGTTTAGTGTCTTTGGAAACTCGGAACGTAATCTTCTAATCCTGGTGAAAGATCTTCAAAATCTCTCACAAAGATCTTCCTTTTTTTTACCTAAAACCATTCTTTATATCCTGGGGAAAAGAAAACATAAAAGGGTGAGCTCAAATGCTCAGTAAGGGTAAACAAAAGAAATATCAATCACATAATTTTCATAAGAACATAACATTTTTGGAAATCTTAACCTGCAAAAGAGAGCATAATTTCATAACATGGGATAAATCATAGTAGTGAAAATGAAATCCCAATAATCAAAACATAAAACATGAAACTTTGTGGCATACACACATAATCATGGAAAATCATTTCTTGTTAGTCATGACTCATTGCCAAGACTATCTTAGTGGACAAAGTCCCTTTCTGAATCGAGTAATCCTCGTTTCAGTCCTGTTTCACTGAACCGGTATAACCTACCATTCCAGCCATGTCTATCTCATGAGATATGAAATCTTTACCCAATGCATTGGAGGGAGATATAGGTCCCACCCATCTCTTAATTAATCCTTTCTTATGTGTGCCACAAAATCATAAATCATACATCATTGCATAACCCATGTAATAAAAATGGGATTCTTAAACAACATGACATCATCAAACCATTCATATAAGATAAAGGAATTCATTAACATAATTTCATCACAACATAGTCAAATCAATGTAAAAATATGGATAGAAACAGAACCCTTTATTATCTTATATGGAAAATAATTTTGATAAAACACTTGAATTGAATTCTTGAGGAAAATATCCTTTCTTCTTCAAAATCAATTTCTTTTCACAAAACATCATGCAATTTTAAAAGAAAGAGATTTTATTGAAAATAGTCATGAAATCTTTTAGAGGAAGCTTCATGAAAATAAGGCTTTATAAAACAGTATAAATCCGTTCGTGCCGTATAAGTTAAAAAATACATTCTTCGTACTTTTGTCGGAAAAGTCAAAAAGTACCTCGTACGAAAAACGACAAAAGATTCCTTTCTTATTCTTTACTAAAAACTCATCGAAGGGTAAAATTGGATTTAAACTATTGTAAGTGGATGGAAATAATATTACATATTGAGGAAACATGGATGTGGATGATAAAATACACCCTAGTAAATACTTACGAATAAACAATCTCGGATAAAAATGAGATTGTGATATTTCCCTTACCTTAGGTCCGACTTGCTTTGTAAGTGTCCGAACCTCCTATATAATGATTTAAATCATGTTATTTACTTATTACAGAATCATATTCATTGTTATGATATCATATATGGTTCACTTATGACATTATATTACCCGTTCTTTTGTAAATTCCATGTTAAAGAAGCGTTTTGGGTAAAATCGTTTCATTTATCGTAGGTGTTTTGACTTGTTGTTCTTGACATCATTATTACTTATATCATGATTTACTTACTTCCAGAATATAAAATATGATTTATATATCATATATATTCAGTATATATATATATATATATATAAAAGGTAGGTAAATAAAATGAAAAACACCGTTCATGGAGACGGTAGTCCGTACGTACGCATGAACGCTGTTTTCCTTTCCTTATTTTCTTGAAATGGAAGTAAGTAGATGACATACATATGTATATATATACATAAATACAGTAGCTTTATAATGTCATATATTTCATTATTATTTCTTATATATACATTATAATAATTCTTAAATGGTTAACATGGAGAATGAATCTCATCGCGTCGTGGAGACGGTATTCCGTACGTACGAACGAGCGATGATATCATTTCTATAAATATTGAATTGAATTGAAGTGTATTATAAAATATATCAGAATCAATATGATGTTGTAATAACTATGTATAGTTATTCTTTACACCATTATACCCATCCATGTAAGGTGGTGGTGGAAAATAGATTACACCACGGCGTGGAGACGGTATTCCGTACGTACGCACGCGCGATGATTTCTTTTTCCGTAGGATGGATAGATGGTGAAATAGGGTTGTTTCATACTTATAATAACATATAAGTATATGAGTGATACTGATGTTATTACTTCATAATGAAACAACCTAAGAAGAAGAAGTGGAAGAAGAAATAAAGATGAAAGAATTGGTAACGGTAATCACCTCTTCTTTGAAGTGCCTCTTTGAGACCTCCTCTTAGGGCACTAAAATTGGTCTTTGAGGAAGACCAGAACCTCTAGGATGTTTCTAGGGAAGTGGAGAGGATAAATTGGCAGGGGTTGGCCGAGCTTGAGTGCTCAAATTGGTGTGAGGAGGAGGGGGAGGAGGTTTCCTTTTATAGGGGAGGAGAGGGGCACCTTAGGAATATCTCAAAATATTATTTTATATTAAAGTCAAAATCGGTTTATAATGGTTCCAAAGGGTCTTATTTCGAAGATAAAGTGGGGATGGGTCGAAATCCTATCAACCAATATGATTTAGACAAGTTTAGGGTATTATTTTAACCTTATCAATTAGATTTAACTCTAAGTTAAATAATTTAACTTTTACAGTGTCTTTTTGTTTTCTTTCACTATATGGTTAATAAACATACTATAACATGCCAAACGAACCCCAAATTGTATATTATTAATACATATATCCTTATCTAAGTCATTTGGCCGAACCTTAGATTTTTAATAATAAAATAACAATTAATAATATAATATTTGATTTAAAAACTATTTTGTGTCACTTTTGACACTATTTGATATATGATTTTTGTCAAAGTCATAACAGAATTATAAGTTCGAACCAAGTTTATTAAATCAACACTAATATATCATACTAACCTAGAAAATTAGTGGAATTCATAAAAAGTCCTAAATTACATTTATTTTGGTATTTATATTATCAATTATGTCAATATTTCATTAATAAGATAATTACTGCATCATTTTTGTGTCATAAATAAAATATATTATTTGATGTCTAAGAATTACAAATAAAATACCATCATGTAGGAAATCTTGTTAGCTTTCTAATGAATATTTATAGTCGAATTTATCTTATGTATAACCCCATATTAAAAATTATTTACTTATTAAACTTTGATTTTAACTATTTTAACCCTTCTTTAAATAAATTAATAATAAATGTCCTAATCTAATCCAAGTGGGCCTAAATGGTCATATTTTATTCCTAAGTTTGTTTTTGGTCGAATTACACTTGTCCAATAGAATTATGACATGTGTTAGGGTAATATTAATATCATATTTACCCTTAGTTACCTTATTTACTATTAACCGTGGTAAAAAAAGTAAAAAGTTACTATTCACCAAAAAATTATTTTCATCTCATTGAACCACATTTTAGTCCTTGATATTAACCGTGTCTCTCGGATTTTCAAAATTCCATTCACAGAAGCGGTAAAATTATGTTTTATGCAAAATTCAGTTTTTAATCTACCACTTAGTAGTTTCACTATTCATCAAAAATTGATGTTTTTCCGAACAATGCCAAAATTTCATCCCAAGCTATATTTCATATTCCGAATTCAAAAATTAAGTCTATTTTACCAAATTCATAACATACAAGTTGCATTAATTAATTTTATAATTAAATCCCGCTGTTAAAACAAATAGCGTGTTTTTAAGAAACAATATCTATCAAAAGATTGACACTTGTTTATGTCTAGTTTAAATGTGAAACTACATCCAATGACCAACATTGTATTAAATTGTAAAAATATATTCTAAATATACTTTAAAACCACTCAAATTAATGATTTATCACTATTAATTATTTCGATTTAAAAATTTGTTTTTAATTATAATTTAGTAATTTTCACTATTCATCAGAATATGAAAGTTATCCGAAAAGTACCAAAATTTCACCTTAGGCTAAATTCGATACTCCGAATCCAAAAATAAAGTTCATTTTGAAAAATAAGATTTACTGGATTTCAAAAAGTGGTTATTACTATTCATAACGGCTAGTTTTAATAATATTTTTATAGCATATCGTTGTTTAGTGAAACTCGGTATTGCGTACTACACACGCTATCGAGGAAGGTCGTGATTGCGTGTAATGCAAGTCAAGTCAAGGATGTGTGTTGTGCAGGCTCCTTTTGGTGTAGAGTAGAACACAAGACATTAATAAAATTAAAAAGAATATTTTTTTATAAAATCTTGGGCTGTTACACCAAAGGCTTGAGGAGTGTGTGAAATGAGGTAGAGGTGGGGGCCTTTTATAAGAGGAGAGGAGGGGCAATTTTGGAAAGTAAGAAATATTACTTTATTTGAAAATGTGTTTCGGTTTTAAAAGGTCCCAAATTGATATAATTCGTGTATAAGGTGAAAAGGGTTCTAAATCCAGCCATCCAATAAGTTTTGGACATGTGTAGTTCATAGATGTTACATTATATTTCCATTTTATTTAAATCGTCAAATAATGATGTCATCGCTACATCATTATTATGTCATAAATAATTTAATTTATTTAATGTCTAAAAATTATAAAAAAATTACTATGATGTAGGAAATCGTTTTATCTTTCCAATGAATATTTATAATAAAAACTCTGACTTGTATAACCCCACTAAATAATTGTTTTAGTGAAACCTTTAATGTGTGTGTCATTTTTACTTTAACATTAAATAAAAAGTTATTTATGTCATTTTCCAACCAAAGTGGCTCCATGGGGTCCCCAAGATGACCCATGGCTTGTCTTGGTCGGCCATGACACATCTAATAAGGGTAGTACATGTGTCAGGTTATTTTCATTTTATTTTAATATCATATTTGCCTTAAATTGCACTAATTACCTCTAATCGCGATTAAAAACTTAATAATTTACTATTCTCCAAAAAATTATTTTTATCCCATTGAACCACATTTTACTTATTAATGACAACCATGTATGTTGGATTTTCTGAAATTCAAATCACAAAGATGGAAAATTTTCATTTAAACGGAAAAATCAGTTTTTATAAGTATCACTTAGTGGTTTCACTATTCATCAAAAATTGAAGTTTTTCAAAAAATACCAAAAATTCACCCTAAGCTATATTTGATATTCCGAATTCAAAAATGAAGTCTATTTTACAAAATTCAAAACATATAATTCAAATTAATTAATTTAATAATTAATTCCCACTGTCAGAGCAAGTAGCGTGTTTTTATGAAACAATAATTATCAAAAGATTGACACTGGTTTAAGTCTGATTTCAATGTAAAATTAATTCCAACGACCACTATTGGATTTAACGGTAAAATTATATTCTAATGTCACTTTTAAACCAATTCAAAATATAATCTAAACATATAAATAAATTATATTAAAAAGAGGTTTTGAATTAAAATACAACATTTTACACTATTCATTAAAAAAAGAACTTTATCGAAAAGATACCAAAAATATACACAAGGTAAATTTTGATGTCCCAATTCTGAAGGAGAGTTTTATTTGGTCCAATAGAATTTATAAGAGTGAACAAAACTATATTTAATGATGGTTCACCATCAAAAGGTGATAAGTGAACCTTTAGGGAAAACTAGGGCATATACGTCTAAAATTGAATTCTTTCCATATTTTAAGACATTTTCTTTTATTGGATAAATGTAAAAACATTTAAAAACATATATAATCATATTTTAGTTATTTATATACATTCCATCCAATACAATCTTTACATGTTGACTACCATTTAAAATAATATTATTTTATTATTAGAGTGCAACGTAAGATTCCCAAGAAACTAGTTGTTGCGTGCTGGGTACGCCATCGAGCATAGCGTCCCCTTTAAAGTCATATTAATATTTTATTTACAAATATGGATAAATATAAAACTGTCATATTCTTTATTTACCTGGGGTGTTACATCATGATTCTATTATGTTAGTTTCACTTCATAAACCTAGCATGTACCACAACTATGTGACCATGAATGGCTACACTTACCTGATCCACTGTGTTGTCTCTATGAACCTAATGTATGGCTACCTTCGCCAGGACCACCACTACCCTAGCCTGATCAGCATGTACTCCAACAACTCCCATACTGATGTAGAGATGTGTAACCTAGTCATAGTCATAACGTCAAATCTAATCCCCAGCCTCTCATAGCTATAGAGAATGTCCTGCAAAATTGTTTCATGTGCCCCATCCTTCTGTAAGATCGACACTCGACTACATCGCGGTGGAACTAATTTTGAATGTGTCCTCAACTACCAATATAATTTAAATACACTAATCTTCCAACACCCATATCCTTACTCGCACTCAATTAATGGAAAACCTTGAAATGGAACTTCTTACAATAATATGTGGATCCATGAGGGTGAGAAATAGTACTCCTCTGTAATGTACCCCCATCTCCCCGTATGTTATTATCTATAATTAGTTTCAAATTCACAATAATAGGGATAAAAGAAAACCTGAACACCTTGACCTGCGATTTGGTAGCATGTCTAAGACCTTCCTCAAAGCCCATTGTTGTTTATATCTTATCAGAAAGAATCATCGGTGGATAAATTACATCATTGTAAAGTGTGATGTGTATTCCATACCCGTCATTTCACCCTTCTCTAAATGGTTAATCTCTATAGATCACTCTACTCATAGAGTCATCTGGTAAAATTTGTTATAATAACATGTTTTTAATTCATCCCAACCCATATTACATAGGCCATTATCCTAGTTAAAAATTTCACAGCATCACTTTTCCTCTCTAAATAGCAAGCATGGTGCATGCTTGACCATCCTCTATAGAAGCATATCTAGATTTAAAAAAATCACCAATAAGGTCTCTATACATAACCCATCATCATGTGGTCCACCATCCCTTGCAAACAGAGGATTATTATTCTTCTGGAACTCCTGTTTTATCTCATCCATAGTCAAGGATGGTTGATATGCTCCTAGGATTGTGTCTATATATTGAAAAAACCCATTATAGAACAGTGCCTCATTACCTTTGTCTAGAATAGCCTCACGAACCATAGCTAAAACTATAGGAGGATCAACTGGAAGACACTGTTCCACCATTTGTTACTTGTGATCATAACCTCCTTCACATAGTACTATGGGACGTCATCATTGTGGCACACATCCACAACTCGAAACACACTCCTCAGGAAAGAATAAAAGAAAGGCACCAATCCCAATGCATAAGGTGTGTCAATATACCACCTATAAACCAATTCAAACACACAACCTACTTGTAAAGCCAGGTCTATATAATTAACATCCATCATACCACAAGAAACAATGCCTCTTTCCCACCTAAATCCACGTGTAGGTGAAGTCTTTATCTATTTTTCAAGTTTTACTTCCATTCGAGTTCACATTCACTTACCCAAGAATTTTCATAGTGGGTAACCAATTCAAGATCCATGGGGTTCATAGCACTTCATAAACCAAAAAATTGTTGCAATTCTAACTATACATATAACAAGATCATTTAAAATTCCCATACAAACAATTTTTCATATCAAAAATCAAAAGTGCATACCCTATTTATATATTGAATGATGATGTCACACCATTATCTACTACACCAAACTTACACAATAGAAGGTAAAACTATCAAATCAATTATCACAACAACATATAATATCTAATGTATACTATATGGAATGTCCTAATTCATGAAATTTGATTCTAAAAAGTGTTTATATGATTAAAGAGATGGACCACCCTCATTTCATTGGGTTTCAACTAAAATAGTAAACTAATATTCATAAAAATAAATAACATAAATAATGATTTTAACCCAACAGTGAAATAAAATCAACTGTAACAGTCAAAATCCATAAAAGTAGAACCTAATTTGTTGCTATTTGGCTTTTCCCTGTATTTGGTATAACTACTCCAAGTCACAGTTTATTACCAAATTCAATTTTAATCCTATCCCGGTGTAATGTTTCCAAATAGTATGTTAGAAAAAACTCCTCTAATACCACTTTGTAGTGTCTCAGACCGAGATTCCACCGGATACGGTGCCTTGATCTCAGTTGGCCACATGGCCTCAAGGGCATCTCCATAAACACCAGACACTACCGACTAGAAGTGAGAGCCTATGTGAGTCGGTGGGGAGACTATTCCCACATTACTATACTCTCACAGAAGATGTTAAACACATACAATAAATAGGGGAATCTAAATAAACTGTGGTCAGTTGAATGTAATGAAGGTAAAAAAAATATATAAAAATATCATGAAGTGTCTCATATACTAAACTGATGAAAATGTTAAAATTATTTATAAACAAGCGAGAAAAATATGTGGAAATGTAATAAAGTACATGTCCCCAATGAAAAGAAGTCTCAAAAGGTATATAAGCATCACAAGCCTTGTCTTGGTTGAATCCACCTCTACTCCAATGCCATAGTGAACAACCAAAACGAGGGCTCTTTCCCCAATCCTCACATGTAACCATATAACCTGTTTGGGTTCTTGAGAAGGACAAAAAAGGTGTAAGATAAACATCCCAATAAGTAACCACACAGGTCCTTAAAGTTTATACAACAACATACAAAGTGATAGAAATTGTAAAAAACTAGTAAATTACATTCGTATTCCCATGGGAGAAGTCTATAGTAATTTATACAACCAACCATCCTAAAAGGATTCATACAAAAGAGTCATCTATTAACTAGGTAGCTAATGAAAATGTAAACAAGTCAGACAAACATGCTATTTATCCATCTATATTATGCAGCCCAAATCCATAATGTATAATGAAGTCATGTATTGCACAGAAACAATGTATAGTGATGTCAAATATCCCATGACCACATCTTATAGTGAATTTTATAACTCAAGTTCCAGATCCATTTTTTCTTATACGAAGGAAACCATGTAACATTTCTAGACCTTGGTTGGTTGGATCCAAGGAGTTTGTTGATGGGATCCCAAAAAGTATCATAGGCATACCTAGTGGAAACTCATTTAGGAACTATTTTGGGTCATTGGAGAAAATAAATAACAAGTTATACACAAGCCCATGAAATACTGATCCTTTGGGTAGCATGGCATGAGCCATCAATTAGAATCTTGACCCAAGGGGAAGAGTCAACACATGGAGTCCACTACCATTTTCCATATCAATAGTGAAGATTCCTTGACATCTATAAAAACATTCATTCATGTATTCAGTTATTAAATTTAAACAAACATTTCATGTGATTATACCCACTCACATCAACCTACACAAGTCATGAGTATACGCATTAATGAAAAACATTTAACAAATATAATTAAATAGGCCTACCCACCTATACATTCCATTTAACATGCTATTAACATTTTATATTGTTATACCAACCAACATCATCTATTAAACAATCCTAGTTTATCTAAAAAATCATATAATAACTAGATATCATAATGAAATGATGGAGTACATATCACAAAAAAGATATTAATTATATCAAGTTATTAATAGGCCTACTAAAACTATGAAAGAACAATAACAAACCACTTGGGTGGTTTATGAAGGCATAAAATACTTATTTTATTATCTCTCACCCCTAGGGTGACCACGATTCATTTAATGAGTGAGAACACACCTAAAAATAACATATGTTGAATTTCAATATGTCTAACTACATATAATACAAAAAACTCCCTCAAAGATGAGACCTCATTGGAATGTATGATGGGTTGTGAAATGGGAGAATGCCTAAAAATCCCTCAAAATGTCAATAGAATGTATTTTCCACATACCTTGCCTTAGGTGTAGAAAGATCATCAAGTCTCAGGTCTTGATTCATCCATGTTTAGAGGAAATAATAAGAAAGGAATAAGAATAATATAGTAGGGAAAATGATCCTAAATCCAAATAACATATTCATTATTATGAAGAATCATGAATGAATAAAAATGAATCGAGTACATACCTATGTAGTTCCACCATGACAGACAATAGAAGAATCAGAGTATGGGAAGCATCTCGACCAGAAAAACAATTTTATTGGGGTTTGGGTTTCCAAAATTAGTGGATGCTTTTCTATCCATAAAATTTGTGGAACTTCCTATTTTATAGAAAACCCACATCGATATGCAAGTACATGAAATATACCTCAAGTAATGGATTGGTAGGTAGATGAAATTTAGGCCATGTACATTCCATGTAACTAGCATGAGTCCTACCTTTAGCATGTTTTTAATTTTCATTCCAAAAAACAAACACAACCAGCCTGTGGCGCACCTTATGATGAAGGCGAAAAAAATTAAACACATTAAACCGAAATTAATGATCTGTACCACAAGAAAAAACCCGATATTTTACAATCAACATCACAGTCTAAATTATATATTTCGAAAATCACATTCTCAGGTTCTATACATTTAGAAATTAAAATATATTTTGTAGTACTAGTCCATTTTTTAGACACTACTAGATAAGATGACTCAAGAAAAGTAGGTAGATGTTGCCTCATGGATGACTCAACAGAACGTTGTTCCCTACATAGTTCATTAAGAAGTGTCATATGAAACATATCATGAGAATGTTTTGTGAGAATAGAGAAATTATTTCTCATTCAATCTCCCACCACATTTTGTTTCTTTAGAGGACAATAGTTGCATTTCACATCACATTCTACATTAATGTGGCTCTATTGGGTTTATCTGTTTACTAAATCGAATAATAAAATGTGAGTAACACTAATTGAAGAGGGTAAACAACCCAATCAATGAAAATTACATCCAATATATAACATAATATGTATTATCCTTGGTTATCCAATGTCATTACAAATTTTAGAGTATTCTAAACAATATATAAACTTAATAAGAGAGATATTACTAATGTTATGTCATCCTAGTTTCCAGTGGCTGACTTAACCTTAAATCTAACACCATCAATAATTTTCTAAAATAATATTTACTTGATTATAATTGATACCTATGAAATCACTCCGTGGGTGAATACACCACATTGGTCAGAAACAATTCCATCCTAAGTGGTATCCATTTATTTAATAATCCATTTGGAGAAGATACATTCACCATATAGTGCTAACACATGAGTGTTCCCAACGATCATATTCCATAATTTTCACTAATACATTATATAATAGCCTTTTATTTTCAAACATGGATATTACATATTTTTAGAGGAATATACATTAGTTTTCACCAAATTATTCCCAAGGACTATTATATTTTAGTGCCTTTTGAATCTGGAAGACATTCTTTTATTTTTATGAAATATCATCAACATCTCTCATAACGATATTTTCCGTTAGTCTTACTATCAAAAAATAATCCAAAATAAAAATTAAAAACATATATAAAATTGAAATACATAATTATCTATTAGGTTTAAAATATATATCATGTTTTTAATAATCATATTACATAATAACATATATTTTTTTTGAAAATTACATCCTTCATATCATTGATCATGATATAATATTTTATGATAAATAATAGAAGATCATAAATACTAAATGAACATGTTTTATTATGGAATTGAATAATTAATAGGTTTTTTAAATATATAGCAGTATAGTAAATTTTTTTAATATTAGTCGAGGATCATTTCCAGAACCATAATAGTTGAAAAACTCCAACACTGAACTAAATTCATTCCCCACTCCAGACTTGTATTAATTAATAGAGTTTACATCCACATTCATATCTAACCTCTCTCGTTAGATATATATCTTCACTAAATGAATTAGAAGGATACACAGGTCCCAGAAAAAAACAAAAATGTACCAAAAATATGTGTTTCACATGAACATAATTCATTTAACATTTTAATACCCATGGAATTAAATTAGTTTCTTTTTCATTATTTAATCAGAACATATCCCATGGAAAAATATTCTTAAAAAATTCAATTCCATCATAATCACAAAAAAAACCATATTAATAATAGGGATAATATATTTGATAAATATCAAACAAAATCATATGTATTATAAAATAATTAAAGAATATATGGAAACATAGTTTGGAAGATATCATGAAAATAATTAATGACGAAAATATAATTCCTCCATTGAAAACATTTTCTTTTCATAAAATGCAAAAAAAAAATTAAATGTAAAAATTTCCATTGATGATAAAATTTTTAGATTATAAGTGAATATTGAATTAAATAATTAATATGTAATGAAGAAAAATACATTAATTTTGTAGAAAATAAAAACCATTCATGTTAGACCATATTTGTTTTGAAAGTTTACAATGTCCCTTTTATGGAAAATAGAAGAAATATTACATTCAAACTATTAAGTAAAAATTCAAATAGAAGTGAAGAAAAAATTAAAAATTTCAGAAAAATTGAAAATTTATTTTTACAAAACATGGTATGGAATGATAAATATTAACAATAAGACACATACATATAAAAATAGATAATATTATTTTGTGAAATTAACCCTTTTATTATGTCAGATTTAAATCATGCATATATAAGTCTCATGTATAATTGTTTATATGTTTTTATTAAATTTTTAGAAAACCATATTCATATATATGATATCATATATGCTCATATTAAATTTCCTTACCCCACATTTTTTAATAATATTTTACCATTACACATCTTTCAGATGTTAAAATATTCATTTTCTAATAAATGTTTTCTCATATAATTCTATGTTCTTGTATATAGATTATAGTTCCATAATTTAAATAATTATATAAATGAAATATATACCATATTTAGTCATTATAAACATTAATAATATTATTATTCAGTTGGGAATATGGAAAATTAACCACATAGTGTCATGGAGATTGTAGGTCAAATGTACGCAGGAGCAATGATATCAATTGATTAATAATAAAGAGTTGATAAAGTGTATGGTTCTAATTTTCATTCATAAAAATTATATATTTTTATAATTATCATGAATATATATCTAAATATATAATTTCCATCATTATACTAGTATAAAAATTGTATTGATGAAAAACAAATTATCCCACAATGTAGAGATTGTATGTTATATGTACGTACGCACGATAATTTTTTTCCAGTATAATGGTTAAAAGATTGAATATGGTACATACATATTCAAAATAAATCATCATAATATATATTATACTATATTTATTATATTATTATAAAAACCTCATGTGAATAGGTATTAGAATAATAAATGATCTCAAAAGAATCAGTACTGACGATTAAAACTTATTTGTTGAACATCCTTTACATCTACACTTTGGGAACATGGGATGGAATTTTGAGAAGACCAAAAACAAGAGAAAGTTGATAGGGAATTTTATTAAATAAAATTTCATCATATGGTAAAGCTTTATTTTTGAATTATATTTGAAAATATGAGATTGGAGGTACCCATCTACAAATGAGGTGAGGGGCAATTTGGAAATTTCAAGAAATATTAATTTTTAATATATTCACAATCAATCAGTATACCAAAAATTTATATTTATTATAAAATATGATAATAAAAGGATTTAATCTCATGAAAAATATATTTTTAAAATGTTTTGGTATTATTTTAAATTTTGTCATTTTGGAAAACCCTTAGTAAACAATTTTATTTTTAACTAATGTAAAAATTGATTCAATTTTTAAAGGATGAACTTTTTACTAATTATATTTCAATTATATAGTAAATAGAATATTATATCAATTTTATATAAAAAAAATATTTTTTTCTATATTTAAATATGTATTATCATTTTTAAATAAAATAATAAAATATATTTTTAATAAAATATCATTATTGCTAATTTGTCACTATTCATAAAATTAAACATAAAATTCATAAAAAATAAAAAATTAGAATATAATTCATGAAAACCTCTCTATTTTTTCATGTGGATATGTAAAACTAACATCTCATAATAACTCTTCTTAATTATACATAAATTAATATGATGAAATTGTTTATAATATTTTCATATTAATTAAATAGAAAAAATATTAGTATAAAAAATGATTAAATGTTATCAAATTATTTATAAAAGACACAAATAAATTTAAAAAATGAATATAATTTTACTATTATCATCACTTGATTTTAATATTATTTAATTTCTCATTTTTTTCTACATTTTCAAACATTAATGATATTTTCTTGAATAGCCCTATGGCCTTATTTTTTTTATCTATTTTTGATAACCCCCATTAAGGGGATGAGGGGGAACACTTATTAGTTATGGAATACATATATAGTGACTATATTTAAAAATCATTTATTTAAAGAATATATATTTTATTTTCATTGATAATATTATATTTAAATATTTTAAATTGGTGAATATAGTGATAATGGCCAAATATTATTCATTATATAATATTTTGGACATGTTTTTCATATTTATAACCACAACCTTTTTGTTTTTACACTTACTTAACCATTTTAAATCTTACCATGACATTTAGTTTTTTTTCTTTTTTAGGGTTAATATAATTAATATAATATTCCAAAAGACCTGTATTTTGATAATGGATGATATTTCCAACCATATCGTAATGAGTTTTAAAATTTTAAAATTTTGATGATTTTATATCACATAATTAAATACTATTTACTATATAATATTATTAATGTCAATTTTGATAATATTAATCAAATTGAATTTTGTAAATGTCAACATAATAAGATAAAATCAGAAAAAACATTTTCACTATATTTTTAACACATCAAGGTATTGTATTAAATAATATTTTGATATTATTTATATAATATTATATTTATTTTATGATTTTTAAAAACAATTATTTCATATTTCCAAACATAAATAACTTAAAACATCAGTGTTGTGTGAGAAGTCAAGGTAATTATTTCATCACTAAAAATTAAAACTAAATTTAATTAATATAGGTAAATATGTTATCTTTCTAAATAATTTCTTTTTTTTTTGTATATATATTTTGGTTAACTTTATCATAAAAATAATATATTTATATATATTAATAGTGTGAAATTTTTTCAGTTTTGTAGATTTTAATTATATCATACACACTTTTACAGACATGTATCCACTAAATAATTAATTTTAAATTCTTATTTTATGAGGGTCGAACTAATTTCATCTAATGAATTTTTTCCTTTTTTAGATCCATTTTATTTTCTTTATTAATTTTTTTATCCTATTGTACAAAATATATGATTTATTTTAGTAACACAATTTCACATGGTTACTAATCATTTTGTCACGACCCGTCCTCGGGACCCGTGCTGCGACTAATTGGTATCAGAAGAGTTGGTTCTACCGCAGTACTTATAACTCTGATATTCCCTTTCTATGAAGAAATAATGTTAATGTTACTGAGTGTGGTTTTCTGTTCAGGGAGTTTAGTGTTGGTGCAGCAGCCGACGTATCCGTACACCAGGACCCTAACTACTGATTTCCAACATTGTTCATGAAAGCACTGATTGCGAATGTGTTTCCAAGAGTTTTAAAGTCAGCTCAAACCAGGTCAGCTCATCAGGTATAAATCATTTGACGGTGTCGTATCTGTTCAGGATGTCTCCATGCAGACAGTCAGTTAATTTTCTGAGATGGTACTCGATGACGGCCCACTGAACCGTGAGGCTCCGGTGCGGGGCCCTTTTTACTATGTTGAACCATCGGGTGGTGTACCAGCAGCACCACCACCTGTTGGGCAGCAGATGCCACCAGCCTTACTAGCGAACTGTGCATGCTGGCAGAGCGCATTGCACGAGTTCCTATAGCAGCGACCTCCGAGGTTACGAGGCGAGGTAGATTCCCAGAGAGCAGAGCAATGGATGGAGGCGATTTCTAGTGTTTTACGTATAGCTGATACACCAATAGAGTGGATGGTGGTATTCGCTACTAGTGTTTTCCAGTGAATGACCATGAGGATGGTTCGTAAAGTGATGAGGCTTTAGTATGTGGACTGAGGCTTGAGATAGTGCCTTCATGTAGTGTGTCAGCTATACATCTCTACATGTTGGCCATCAATTACAACCTACGGTACCGGTAGATGACAAATGTAGGCTTACTACCTTACACTTGTTCCAACATTATATACCCTCACGTTCTGAGGTGATCCTGACTCACAGGAGGCTGAGGAATGGCTTGAAGAGGTGGCTGAGAGATTTCTAGAGATTACACAGATTCGGCAGGACGGTGTTTCGGTAGTTGAGTATTCATCGAGGCGTATCGAGCATTACGGGTACTCGATGAATACTATTCTATCACTTCTATAGAGCTCATACCTCTGAGCGTGGTGTGTTTAAGGATATCCGAGCCAGTACCTTTCCTCTATGTATTCCTACTTAGGCTAGGTTACTAGAAAAATCCTTTTTGGTTGATAATTGATTGATGAATGGATGCATTCAGTGAAGGTTAACAGTGGGAAAGCTTGAAACTAGTGTCGGTCTCAGAGACTTGGGCATGTTAAATATTTCAAGAAGAGGAAGTGTTAAGTACAGATGAATCTGCAGAGTAGCAGACATGGAATAAGAGCTAAGAGTGCAACATGAGGTGGTGTACAGTTCAACATGTTACAACCACACGACTTTGTAGTCCCCTCCAGACTCAGGGAGATGGAGGGTAAGGGAAGAGAATAGATGCATGCGGTCACCAAGTGTGACCCAAGGGCTCTAAGAATGATTTGAGGTACAGAATGCATCTACTACAAGCTACCATATCAATAGACATAGGTACCAATCATTCCTTCCTTCCATGAATCTTGTCCCAGACCTAGAGTTTCCGGTTAAAACCATTGACTTGACCCTCACATCTCGAGATACCATTGAGAGGAGACTTGATAAACACACTTACGTCGATAGGTGTGATCTGACCATTGAGGCGAAAGATTCGGTTGGAACCTCTTGGTGACAGCATCGAGGCCATATGACGTTAGTTTGGGAATGTACTGGGCAATCACAGTTCATACCCGGATTGACGGTATTAGGAAAAAAGGTTGTGGTTTACTTACAACGATGGGATGGGTTTTCCTTGGTCTGCGAAAAGGAAACCCCAGGCAACACATGATCCTCCAAGAGAGCACATGGAAGTGGAAGGCTCAGATGCGTGCTCAGTACCACTTTTTGTTTCCCCATGTGTGTGTTGAAGCTTTATGGGGACGTAAATACCTGAGGTGTGGGTAATGTAAAGACCAGGAAATTCCATGGGAATTTCTTTTCATAATTTCTTTGGAATTTTGTGAGTTCGCGGTTTCAGACAGCACCTGATTCTGAGTCCCGGAGTGCACGAAATGATCCGTCAAAGTTTTGTTAAACTTAAATTAACGCGCGTAAATAGTTTTCCTAAAAAGGTGTAATAACTCTTGAACGGTTTCTCGGATCAGAAATCCGAGTGCACCATTGCACTCACGATGGCAGGTTTACCTTAGGCACGACTTAAGTTTAGTCATCGTGGGCCTCCTATGAGAAATCCCAGAAATGGATTAACTGTAAATAAAATAATTAAATAAATTATTTTATTTTTCAAATGCTTATAACTCACAAATGGTAGCATGGATTAAAAATATGAGACCACCGATGGACTTTTGAGGTTATTCATTATTTAAGAAGATACTAACTTTCGCCAGCACGGTCCACCAGAAAAAGTTAGTATTTTGGCCTCAAATAAAATATGTATGTGACAATTATTTTATTATAAAATTTATAACATCTAAATGGTAACTCGGATTAATAATCCGAGAGTACCGTTGGGTTCGTTGGGACATGTTTCACTAGGGCAGAGCCTAACCTCGACCGGCGCGGGTTGAGGGTGATTGATAATAATTTTCAGAACATTCTTTTCAGGTACGTTCAGTAATCATACGTTCGGATTTTTATAACTTTTGAACCGGTGCTCAGAATTGAAATCTGAGGGAACCGATGAACACGCAACGCCGATAATTGATTAAGGGGACCTATACCGCAATTTCGGTTGTGCGGGTGGAGAATTTAAAATTGTGGATTAAATGTGGAATGAATAAATTTGGGAAACAATTTTATTTTTAAGTCTAATGTAGTTTTATCCTACATGGGGGAGTTGGGGTGGAACCTAACTACCCATGTGAGGATAAATGTGAGGTGGGGCCCAAATGAGCACTAACCTTTCACATTCACGTAACTCACATTAATACTCATAAAATCCCACCTTTAATTATGAAACTCATCCACTTCCTTATTAATTTTCCAACATATCTCTAATTAATTAAACAACTCAACATATAATTAATTAAGGGGTTTGATATTCAAAAGGGTAATGTCTTGGAAAGTTCAATTAAAATAAGGTGGATGGTTATTTTAATTTGGGTGACACTTGTGTTGGGAAATTATTTTGGAGAGAAAGCACTAGAGCTTTGAAGAACTATTTCCTTCCACGCAGAACAATGTCTATTCGTCGAAGAATACTGAGGTTCCATCTTCTCTGACGAGACACCGACGAATTAGCATGGATCAGTAGCGTGGTGCCGGTGCAATGAACTATGTTGAATCTGACGACTTTATCGCATCAAATCTGACAAATGACAAATGACACAAGGTAGGGGAATATTTTATATTACTCATTTATGTGGTTTATACCCTCGAGCTTGAGCGTTTATTTTTAGGATTTATCTTTGAGTATTTCATGACCAGGTTTAATTTCTCATGATGAACATGAATTAAATAAATTAATTCACGGATCAAAAAACAATTGATTGAATTAATTTTCATCTTGTTTATCCTGAATTTTATAATCTTGAAGCATGATAAATAATTAATTTCCAATATCCATGTTCTTGATTCTCAAAAGCAATGGAAAATCTAACACAGCTATCAATCCGCACATAAACCGAGATCCTTTCTTATTCATGGCTTGGTCATTCTTCGTGTGTTCTTCATCGTCAAATATTAAGGCAATCTGGAAACTCGATGTTTTGTTGAGAGCGAAATACGAATGCGAAGACCTCGACTCGAGGATCATGGATATGCGTTCGTATCTTTTTTTCGAGTTAAATCGAAGATTGAATGGAGTGCCGAAAGATCTTGTGGCACGAGTAGGGTGGTCTGGCGGAGGATGGTTGGTGGGCCGAGGCCGAATCTGTAGGTGCAACATATTGGGTCGCTAATTGGGAGAACAAAAATCATGAAGGGAGGAGTTGATTGGAGAGAGAATGAGATTTATGGTTGATAAAAAATAAAAGAAATAAATATAAAGAGGGAGAATAGTCCAACAATGGTGATGTGCACCAAATTGGAATGTTAAGTATTGTGGGTGCGTGGAATGTGGGTGTGAGATTTAAAGAATTAATTTAAATTAAATATAATAATAATATAATTATGTTATTATTATTTTTGTTGGGAAAACCGTATTTTGACGATATCTTCCCTGTGCGACCTCGGTTTCACGAACCGCCAGCGGCAGTGTGACCCTGACTCTGAGACGGAATTTACGAGTCCAATATTACATATCTTTTTTTGGGTTTTTGGATCGGGTACCCGAAGTGCTCAGAAAATAATAGATTTAATATTATTATTAAATCTTCGACCTGCCATAACTCATGCGTACGACATCTGATTGGCTTTCCGTCAGTGGAGATGTAATCCTAACATCAATACAGTCGATTCAAGTTTAATGTTGAATACTAAATTCTGGTTCATAGCTTGGGCCCACGAAACACCGAATAATAATATTATTATTATTACAGGATCTTGTATTAGACATATCTCTCTCATACGGTGTCGGAATGACGAACTGTCTGCGACGTTGCGACCCTGGAATTATGAAAGATGTCTCAAACCCAATTTTGATTTTTATGACGATGTCGAGGCATAGGCCCCACGAGGCTCGGATCGCGCGTGTCGCGGTGAAATGAATATTTTTCACCGGCTATCCATTTTGGACCAATGGGTAGTCCATCTCGTGTTTTTTTCTATAGGATCTCAATGGTGTGACTGGTTTGGTTAACCGGTGTCATTTGAAGTACTGACGGATTGCTTCGAAACCGAAACCATCCGGGCCCTCAGAGAGGAATCTATTATAACATAAAGACCGGACGCCCAATTGATGTGATGTCGACTTTGTTGGATTCCTCTTGTTGAGATGGGACTTTTGGCATACTTCAGCTGAGTTTTGGTTGCAGTTGGATAGTGGTCAGGTTGGATTGTACCTGAAATTCAACTGGGCCCCTGGAACTGAAAAGCTGATAACATTCAGGCTGGACGTCCATTTGACGAATCGTCAGCGGCGATAGTGATCACATTGAGAAACGGTCCCTATGAGCACACCCTATGAGAGTTTGGGTTATAGCCAAGATACGGCCAGGTTGGTTCGAACACAAAACCAAACGGGCCCCTAGGATGAAAAGGCTAATAACTCATAGACCGGGCATCCGATTGACGCGCCGTCTGTTGCATTGAGACCCTTGTGACGAGGAAATACTTTGAGATAAATATTTGTGGGAATTTGAGGTAATTGGAGTATCAACCTATAGCTCGGGGATCGGACCCTCCCGGAGACGAGCGTACGGAGTACGGAGACCATGTAACCGTCTGAGACCTGACAACTGCTTGAACGACTCGACTTGGAGTGAGTCGACTAGCCCAGTGGACGGAGCACTACTTTGTTTGGGTGCAGACCCATGGCGGATGGAGCACAACTGTGTGACAGTGCAGACCCATGGTACTCATCCGGAGAGTACCTCTCCAGGCTATTAGGGGGTGTGAACTACTGTGTTTGGGTGGCATACCCCGGCGGGGAGCACTACTGTGTTTGGGTGGCCGACCCATGGTACTCGACAGGAGGAGTACCTCAGCAGTCTTAGGTTAGTGAGCAGTACCTTGAATTCATGACAGGACCACTGTACACTCCAGAGATGGGGCTCTTCAGCAGTTACAGTTTCAATATTAAAAATCCTGGTTTGAGCAGAGTCTATGATCTTTGTGGTTAACCTTGTTGGATTTAGTGACACCTTGAGGGTCTTGTGGTCCCTACAGAGTATCATTATACTCACCCCTACACGGGCTATGCCCGCACCTCGTTTTGTTAGTTGTAAACGATGGGCATCACTGACAGAGGCCGATTGTTCGAGGACTGGATGGTAGCCGGAGGTGGACCTCATGACGAGACAGTATCCGGTGGTGGACTTCACGATGAGGTGACACTCAGAGGAGGTTGACGGGTGAGAGCGTTGTAGAGGCTATCTATACCTACCCTTCAGGTAGGATCCGAGGAGGACGATAGAGGAGATGCTTCTATTCTTCCAGCTGTTTGTCTTTTCTGTTGTACTTTCATTCAGTTATAGCTGTACTTTCAGTTGAGTTTGTATTCTGGCCCATTTTATTTTTAGCACTTTCTTTTGTACTTAGTTTATTACTTCTTCTTGTACTCGGTGATGTTTTGTTCACTATTATAAATGCAATGACTTCCCCGTTATCGGGATTTACGCCTTTGGTGCTAGTCTCCAGCCCCTGGCCTATATAAGGCGGACTTGGGGTAGTCACGGTACGGGCCCCGAGGATGGGTCCTGACACATTTTGACAAAAATAATGGATGTGTTCATTAAATATTGAAATTATGAATCAATAGTTTTTACAAATTATTTAAATTTAAAATAATAAAAATTTTATAATTTAATATATAAAGATGGTAAAACATTGTAAAAAATATTTTTCTAAAAAAAGTATCTTTTAAAACATAATTTTTATATAATATGTTTTTTAAATAAAATAATATTCCAAAGTCATACCTATATTAAAATTTACAAATTAAAATTTTAAACAAATCCCATACATACATCAAACTTATAAATAATATAATATAAAATACATTTTATTAATAAAAATTAGTATTTTAATTATAAACTCAAATAGAAATTGTGTAGAATAATACAAAAAAATAATGATAACATAAATTACAAATTACAATTTAAACATGATTTTAATTTATCTAATAAGATTTATAAACGGTTTAAAATTTTGTTCTAAATTAGTTATGTCTTGAAATGGAAATAGAAATACCTTGAGAAAAATATAGTTTTTATCATAAAACAAGATTTATTAAGTATATAAACCACATATGATGAATGATAAATAATTTATTTATTATTATATATATATACAATAGAATTAAATAATTTTATTTATTTATTTTTACAAAAACTACTTATGAAAAATTTACCTCTATTTTTGGGAAAAATATTTTATTTATATTCCTATATATTTTATCTTCATTTATAATTAATTTTTCAACGAAGAATTAATTATATATGCATAATTAAAAAATATATTCAAAATTTAGTTACTCATTTGAAAACCAGCCATTCTAATGGCTCAGTGAAATTGTCTTGTTGGAATAATTATAATAAAAATTATGTTTTTAGAAACTCAGCATTGATTGAATTAAAATATAACTGAATTTTGTGTATAGATAAATCATAACATGGTATATAGTGAAATAAAATCAATAATGTTATTCAAAATTGTATATCCTAAAACTCTTACTATGTTATTGGAAAATTTGTACTTGTAGAACATTCTATTTTCATCATAAAAAGATAAAGTAAATCCCTCATAAGAAAGTGACATGAATATTTGTTATAAAATAGTTTTTTAACTAGAAATAAAGGAAAAATAATTATCTAAACATCATTGGATTATATTGAAACATGTTTGGAATTTTTTTATATGAAATTTTTTTGAAATATCAATGATTTCCAACCAAAAGTGGAAAATACTATTTTCATAAAAAATGTCATTTAACTTAAGTATGAATGTATGGAAAAATTATTCCCTTAATTAGTTATAAAATTAATAACCATTGGAGAAGAAAATACATGATATTTTTTAAGATACATGTTATATTATTTCATTAGAGGAAATATAAATGTAAACAATCTCAATAAACAATGAGACTTTAGCAATAAACTTTTAAAAATTCCTTATCATTGAATAATAATCCCGATGAGAGAATAATATTCCATGAACATTATAATATCATGATTTTAATAATAGTAATTATATTAAATTTCAATGGGAAAATATATAAACCTAATAAAACAATTTAGGTTTTTAGAAAAAAACATGTGACTCAAAGAAGGAATGTTGAAATAGAACTATTGTACCAATTTGGTTACTCTTGGAAGATAAACCCCATGAAAGAGAGTTCATAAAATAGATATGTTAATAAACATAAATTCAATTATAATTTTCATATAATAAATTAATTTTAAATATATATGCTACACAAAATTAATGAGGGATGTACCTGGACATTATCACATAGATATAAAAACATGGATGGGAAAACACATACATTATGTCTCGAAATTCTTTGAAAACATTGAATCATTATATATAATAAATATATGTTTATTAAAAAATATAATATAAAATTATTATTACCTATTACACTTATATTAAATTAATATAACCTTTTATAACTCATTTATTAACAATTCCAGGATTATTTTACGTTTCAGGTATTCACCATATTGTTTTTCATATAGTTTTTTTCATATTATTGTTGATAATATTACATTGATCCTGAATAAATTTTTTAAATAATATAATACTCGATATAACTAATTTATATATTCAGTATATTCATTTTTATTACAATATATAAATTATAGAAATATGAAATGTAATGCTGTAACACCCCAAGATTTCATAGTGTGTTATTTCTTCAAAATAATTCAATAACTTGCACTCCACGCAACACCGAGTTCAATCACACCATGACTTACAAAAAAAAGCCATTCAAAAGAGGTTATGAATAATATTATCTAAATTTTAAACTTTATATAATCCTTATAATTTTAGAATCCATATTATGAGTTTCTTAGATATAATGCAAGAACAAATTCATTTTCAGTATTGCACTTTTATCAACTTTTAACAGTGAACCCTTTTTAAATACAATATTTTAAACCTTTTGACTAAATGGGGACATCAAAAAATTTAAAATGAAACATCCCAAGCTTCCACGGTACGCTTTCCTTTGAATAATACAGTAGCGTGTGTTGTACGCAACCTCGAGTTCTAACACACACCACAACTAATTAAACTTGCCGTTGTGAATAGTAATACCTACTTTTTGAAATCATATATATTCAATATTTCAAAATGGACTTCATTTTTAGATTCGGAATATCAAAATTAGCCTAGGGTGAAATTTTGGTACATTTCGGATAACTTTCATATTTTGATGAATAGTGAAAATTACTAAATTTTAATTAAAAACAACTTTTTTAATCAAAATAATTAATAGTGATAAATTATGAATTTGAGTGGTTTTAAAGTATATTTAGAATATATTTTTACCATTTAATATAATGTTGGTCATTGGACATAATTTTACAATTAAACCGAACATAAACAAGTGTCAATCTTTTGATAGTTATTACCTCTTAAAAACACGCTTTTTGTTTTGACAGCGGGAATTAATTTTAAATTAATTTCTGCCACTTCTGTGTTTTGAATTTAGAAAAATGGATTCCATATTTGGAATCAGGATGTTCAATTTGTGTAAATAGGTAACTTTTATTTTTAGACATTTTGAATAATTACTGCGGTAAATATTTTATTTACCATGGTTAAGGGTAAATCCGGTAAATAAGGGTTAAAAAAATAATATTATAATAATACTAAATTACCCTAAAACGTGTCTTAACCCTATTGGTTGATACATAGTCGACCATGGGCATCTTTGGGTCTATTTTGGGACCCCATGGATCCACTTGTAAGTGATAATGACACTTTATTTTAATTAAGTCAAAATGAATACAAAAATGACACAAGCATATGTCTTTTAGAACAACAATTTTTACATAGGGTTATACATGTTGGATTTTCGATTATAAATATTCATTAGAAAGATAAAAAGATTTCCTACATAATGATATTTTATTTATAATTTTTAGACATTAAATAATTTATTTTATTTATGACACAATGATGATGCAGTAATTACTATAATAGTGAAAAATTAAAATAATTGATATTATAAATACCCAAATAAATATAATATGAAACTTTTAATGAATTAAACTAATTTTCTAGGCTAATATGATATATTAGGATTGATTTAATGGACTTTTTTCGAAGTAATCAATCTGTTATGAGTTTCACAAAAATCAACTATTGAATAGTGTCAAAATTGACATAAAAGAGTTCTTAAAACAAATATTATATTATTAATTGATATTAAATTCCTAAAAATCTAAGGTTCGGCCAGGAGACTTATATTATTATAGGTTAATCATTAATGGACCACTTGGGAGTCTCTTGGATGTATGTAGTAAGTTTATTAACCATAATATATAAAAATACAAAGAGACATTGTAAAAGTGAAACTAATTAACTTAGAGTTAATACTTAAAGATAAGGTTAATATAAGTACCCAAACCTGTCTAAATTCTATTGGATGAATTGTTTTCGACCTATCCCCACCTCATCCTTTTAATAGTCAACTTTTGAGCCTTTAGAAACCGAATATGAATTTATTATAAATTAATATTTCTAGCTTTTCCAAAGGTGCCCCTCACCCCTCTTATAAAAGGGCACTCCTCCTTCTCATTTCTTCACACCTTCAAAGCCTTTTGGTTCGGCCAAAATCTGCCCAAATACTCTCCCAACATCCCTCACTACAACCTAGAGGCCTTATTTTGATCAGAAAGCCAACCTAAGGAGCCCTTTTGATCAAATCAAAAGGAAGAACCCGAAGAAGAGGTAATGATTTCACCACCCTTTTCTAAGTTCATTTCTTCTTCCAATTCTTCTTCCTTTGTTCTTACCATTCTGAAATAATAACTCCAGTATCTCACATATACTGTGATGTTATTATAAATATGGTACAACCATATTCATTATCATATCCACCCTTTGAAAAACATGTCACCATACGTGCGTACGTACGGCTTACCGTCTCCACGTCGTGGTGTAATTGTTATTCAATATAATATTATTTGGATGGGTATAATAATGATGTGTAACTCATGTAAATAATAAATATAACATGTTAATGATTCTGTATATATGATATACCATTCATTTATATATTATTTTAATATCAAAAGAATGATATTGTCGCTCGTGCGTACGTACGGACTACCGTCTCCACGAACGCGATGAGATTCATTCTCCATCGTATCCATTCAAGTATAATTATCATTTTATGATTTAAAAATGATGTTTAAGGACTTGATATCATTCTGGATATGAATAAGATACAACAAACATGGATAATGTAACAAAACATATAAAAGAAAATGAGTAAGTTAACACCCGAAATGATGATAATTCTAAGATATTATTAACAAATCAATGTTAAAAGATCATATATGATATCATATTAATATATATGATTCTTGTATAATTTAATAACAACTATTTCACCATTATACAGGAGGTTAACCTACCCCAACCAAGGAAAAGTACAAGGTAAGGGTTATTTCACAATCTCTTCATTATCCGAGGTTGTTTATACGTAATAATCTACTGGGATCTCTTTATCATCCACATCCATGTTTTCTTAAAAATGTATTTCAAAACATTTTTACTATTTACAATAATATGGGTTAAAGTCATTTATACCCTTGTTTTACATTTTATAAGAGGTTTATAAAGGAATCTTTCCGTCGTTTTCAAAACAAGGTCCTTTTTAACCTTTTCGACAGAATTGAGGTAAGAATGTTTTTTTTAACTTATACGGCGGGTGCGGTTATTTTCCGTTGTTATAAAATCGTCGAAGCTTTCCTTACAAGCTTATAAGAATATTTTCAATGAAAATGTTTTATTTTATATGGATCTTAAATTATTTCAAAATAAAAGGAGATATTTCTTTAAAAAGAATTTTGATTTCATCTATGTCAACATCCTTTGATGGATTTTAAGATTATTTGAAGTTGATTTATTATGATATAAAACTTCTATATTGTATTGAAGTTTTTGTGATATGTTTGACTGTGGATGTGCTATTTTTATACCATTCATAGTTTATGGTGAAATTATTGACATTTCTTATGCTAGTTTTAATACGAATGTTTATGTTATGTTTAAACCTTTTCATATGGGAATGCATTGGACATAATAAGTGACGGGTGGAGCCCGTTATAGCTCCTCGATGCATCGGTAGGTCTCATGAGACAAACTAGTGTCTTGGCACAAGGCCTTGACAAAATCTTATTTGTAGTCTTGGCACGAGGCCTTGACTATGTGGTTATGATAGTCTGGCATTATGCATTCCAACATTATGAAAGTGGTTATTGATATTGCATGTGATTATTCGATTAGTAGAATATCCATGTGAATAAGTAAATGGCATTATTTCATTTTACTTTTGCCATACTATGTTGAAGCTCAATTTTAAAAGGCTTTTGTTTTAGTAATTCATTGCCTTAAATGTTTATGCTTATTTTGAATGTTCCGCTATATTGTTATCCTTACTGGGCATTTGAGCTCACCCCTTTTCTATGTTTTATTTTTACCAGGTAGTGAAGAAGTAAATTATGAATGACTTGCAGGGATATTATGAGGGGTTAATAGTGTGGATATGAAGACTTTGTTGTTGTAGTAGTTTTTCACTTTGAAATGTAATGTAAAACTTTATGATTATATCTAGTGTTTCCAAGGCTACTAAACCAATCGGTCTTTCGGGATTTGATCTTTCTTGTGATCATGCCAATGTTATGTAATAATGCACCGACTCTGGGTAACTGGGGTCGGGGCGTTACAGTTGGTATCAGAGGAAGTTTAGTACAAACCTTGGAAGCTAGATTTAGATAAACTCTGATTAGAGCACGTATACCTAAGATGAACTTTGAGGATTAGTATAGAACTTCCTAGAATTTTGGTATTGTAGAGATTTTGTGATTTTTCCGAGCAATACATCCCTGTCTGGATACGAGCAGGTAGAGGCGGCTCTGGCACAGATGTACCTAGGGGTAAAACCCGAAAACACCGCTTTGAGCTAGACTCGAACGGGAACTGGTGCACGACAACGGGCCTTGCTGCACTCTTGGTTACGACACTCCCGGGGGATATGCTTAGGATAACTCTCATTTTCTTTACAAATCATTATGAAGGGTTTATGAGTATATACTTCCCCAAAGAAAACATTTTTATGATTATGGATTATATCCATAAATAGTTCAATTTATGTTAAGTGTTTTATAAGTATGGGATTATGTATTTTGATTCATAAACTGATCTAGTTTATGCCATTGTTTAGAAATGGCGCCCAGTAGAAGGAATGAGAACTCCAGAAATACACATGATTCAAAGAGAAGGAAGGATCATATCTTTCATGGTCTTAAGCTAGAATTTATAAGAGAAATAGTCTCCCATGTATTATCATCATATGAAGAAATAATATCATGTGTTGATAAGATAAGTAAAGAGTTTACTGAGTCTTATGGCTTTGAAGGGAATCAAGAGAAGAAAAGGATGGAAGAGAGAAAGATGGATAAAGGGAAAAGGGAAAAGAAGAATTTTCCCATATGTGGTAACTGTGGAAAGAAACACCCTGGAAGTTGCCTGAAAGGAATGAGAGTTTGTTATAAGTGTGGAGGAAAAGGGCACAAAGTACGTGACTGCAAGGGTAAGAAATTGGTTTTTAATGTACAATGCTTCATTTGCAAGGAGTTTGGACACCACGCGAACCTATGTCCCAGTCATCAGACTATGCCACAAATGATGTTATTGGATAATAATCAAGTTATGATACTACCACAGATGAATAGGAATGATTAGAGTTCTTATGTTGATTATGTCAATTGAGTGTTGTATCAACAATGTACTTGTTACAATAATCATGGAGTATATAAGGATTGTACTGCAGTACTATTTCATTAAGGACTTGAGATTGTGTGGAACAAAGAAAAGTGACTCAATAGCAGGATAGATTTTTGGAAAATATATGGTTGAGAGAATGATAAATCATAATATAGTTCTGATACTGAGGTAGTGATTTTGGAATAATATGTGATTGTTTTGGATAAATTATATTGGATATTCTTGACTACCCTGGAACTGATTAATGATTTGTATATTCCATCATTGTTGGGGTTTAAAACATTTTTGGATTAATGAAGTATATCCAGCTTTCTATATGGAATAAGGGAGCATGAATGTAATCAATAAGGAATATGGTAATTCAGGATGTTTCGGTGTATTAAAAGAATACATGATGAAGGTATTCATATGCTATTACAGGGTAAAAAGGTTCTACATTATGTTTACCTTACTTATAAATGTTGGACTGTGAGTTTGGATAGAAGTATTTTGGATAGTTCTAGTTTGGATTATTTTGGATTGCCATAAAAGGACAACCCGGAGGTCGGGCGGCAACCCGTCGCGTCCGGCAAGGCTGCGAGACTTGAACCCGCTACCGAAGGGCGACAAGGGTGTATCACCTACCACTGGCCCACGAGATGTCCTGGATTAAATAATGTAGTTTTTATTAAAAGATCTTATAGATGAATTATAAATTCGTTTATTTTGGAACCCTATACGAATAGTGTAAATAGAATTTTTTTTACATTCTATTATCTTTTAGAGTGAAAGATGAGTTTGTGGTAGAAATTTATTAATGGATAAAACTCTAATTATAATGTAAGTATATCTCCTTATGATCTTAGCCAATCTCAAAAATAAATTCCTCAATATTAAGAAAAGCAACTTAGAACAAAAATGTTTTCCTAGATGGTACCTTAAATCATCACTAATTTATGGCTTTGGGATTGTTGGCCTTTTCATAGCCATGTTCTCTACCACTCTCCATCAGATAATTGATGGTTAGATTTTTCTTCCATATCCATATTTTCCTACATGGAACCCTAGTATGTGTTATTTTCGGTAATATTCATACTTTCGACTCTTTATTTTAAATAGAGGCCTCATTAATTCATTTTTCGATGTGGTATTTCAACTAGGATATTTTGAAACGTCAAAAATGTGTTATCCTAATACCCTATGTTTTGTTGAACCGATGGTATTTCAAATCATCATAGATTGATGAATTTAAGGACCTCAATTTTATACTTGTTTGTGATTGATGACCTCAATCACTACCTATAAATATTTACGTTTTTCCTCCAATTATATGTCTCTAAATGCCACCAATGTTCTCCTAATCGAGATCATAATTTGGTGGTGACCCTTTAATTTCTCTTTTCCTCATATTAAGACTAAATTTTAGTAACCCAATTTCCGATGTGGGTTTTACCACAAATATATTTTCTATTTTCAACCTTTTATTTTCGAAGAACAATTTAAAATTGCGAGGACGCAATTTATTGAAGGAGGGGAGAATGTAACACCCCAAGATTTCATAGTGTGTTATTTCTTCAAAATAATTCAATAACTTGCACTCCACGCAACACCGAGTTCAATCACACCATGACTTACAAAAAAAAAAGACATTCAAAAGAGGTTATGAATAATATTATCTAAATTTTAAACTTTATATAATCCTTATAATTTTAGAATCCATATTATGAGTTTCTTAGATATAATGCAAGAACAAATTCATTTTCAGTATTGCACTTTTATCAACTTTTAACAGTGAACCCTTTTTAAATACAATATTTTAAACCTTTTGACTAAATGGGGACATCAAAAAATTTAAAATGAAACATCCCAAGCTTCCACGGTACGCTTTCCTTTGAATAATACAGTAGCGTGTGTTGTACGCAACCTCGAGTTCTAACACACACCACAACTAATTAAACTTGCCGTTGTGAATAGTAATACCTACTTTTTGAAATCATATATATTAAATATTTCAAAATGGACTTCATTTTTAGATTCGGAATATCAAAATTAGCCTAGGGTAAAATTTTGGTACATTTCGGATAACTTTCATATTTTGATGAATAGTGAAAATTACTAAATTTTAATTAAAAACAACTTTTTTAATCAAAATAATTAATAGTGATAAATTATGAATTTGAGTGGTTTTAAAGTATATTTAGAATATATTTTTACCATTTAATATAATGTTGGTCATTGGACATAATTTTACAATTAAACCGAACATAAACAAGTGTCAATCTTTTGATAGTTATTACCTCTTAAAAACACGCTTTTTGTTTTGACAGCGGGAATTAATTTTAAATTAATTTCTGCCACTTCTGTGTTTTGAATTTAGAAAAATGGATTCCATATTTGGAATCAGGATGTTCAAATTGTGTAAATAGGTAACTTTTATTTTTAGACATTTTGAATAATTACTGCGGTAAATATTTTATTTACCATGGTTAAGGGTAAATCCGGTAAATAAGGGTTAAAAAAATAATATTATAATAATACTAAATTACCCTAAAACGTGTCTTAACCCTATTGGTTGATACATAGTCGACCATGGGCATATTTGGGTCTATTTTGGGACCCCATGGATCCACTTGTAAGTGATAATGACACTTTATTTTAATTAAGTCAAAATGAATACAAAAATGACACAAGCATATATCTTTTAGAACAACAATTTTTACATAGGGTTATACATGTTGGATTTTCGATTATAAATATTCATTAGAAAGATAAAAAGATTTCCTACATAATTATATTTTATTTATAATTTTTAGACATTAAATATGTTATTTTATTTATGACACAATGATGATGCAGTAATTACTATAATAGTGAAAAAATAAAATAATTGATATTATAAATACCCAAATAAATATAATATGAAACTTTTAATGAATTAAACTAATTTTCTAGGCTAATATGATATATTATGATTTATTTAATGGACTTTTTTCGAAGTAATCAATCTGTTATGAGTTTCACAAAAATCAACTATTGAATAGTGTCAAAATTGACATAAAAGAGTTCTTAAAACAAATATTATATTATTAATTGATATTAAATTCCTAAAAATCTAAGGATCGGCCAAGAGACTTATATTATTATAGGTTAATCATTAATGGACCACTTGGGGGTCTCTTGGATGTATATAGTAAGTTTATTAACCATAATATATAAAAATACAAAGATACATTGTAAAAGTGAAACTAATTAACTTAGAGTTAATACTTAAAGATAAGGTTAATATAAGTACCCAAACCTGTCTAAATTCTATTGGATGAATTGTTTTCGACCTATCCCCACCTCATCCTTTTAATAGTCAACTTTGGAGCCTTTAGAAACCGAATATGAATTTATTATAAATTAATATTTCTAGCTTTTCCAAAGGTGCCCCTCACCCCTCTTATAAAAGGGCACTCCTCCTTCTCATTTCTTCACACCTTCAAAGCCTTTTGGTTCGGCCAAACTCTGCCCAAATACTCTCCCAACATCCCTCACTACAACCTAGAGGCCTTATTTTGATCAGAAAGCCAACCTAAGGAGCCCTTTTGATCAAATCAAAAGGAAGAACCCGAAGAAGAGGTAATGATTTCACCACCCTTTTCTAAGTTCATTTCTTCTTCCAATTCTTTTTCCTTTGTTCTTACCATTCTGAAATAATAACTCCAGTATCTCACATATACTGTGATGTTATTATAAATATGGTACAACCATATTCATTATCCTATCCACCCTTTGAAAAACATGTCACCATACGTGCGTACGTACGGCTTACCGTCTCCACGTCGTGGTGTAATTGTTATTCAATATAATATTATTTGGATGGGTATAATAATGATGTGTAACTCATGTAAATAATAAATATAACATGTTAATGATTCTGTATATATGATATACCATTCATTTATATATTATTTTAATATCAAAAGAATGATATTGTCGCTCGTGCGTACGTACGGACTACCGTCTCCACGAACGCGATGAGATTCATTCTCCATCGTATCCATTCAAGTATAATTATCATTTTATGATTTAAAAATGATGTTTAAGGACTTGATATCATTCTGGATATGAATAAGATACAACAAACATGGCTTATGTAACAAAACATATAAAAGAAAATGAGTAAGTTAACACCCGAAACGATGATAATTCTATGATATTATTAACAAATCAATGTTTAAAGATCATATATGATATCATATTAATATATATGATTCTTGTATAATTTAATAACAACTATTTCACCATTATACAGGAGGTCAACCTACCCCAACCAAGGAAAAGTACAAGGTAAGGGTTATTTCACAATCTCTTCATTATCCGAGGTTGTTTATACGTAATAATCTACTGGGATCTCTTTATCATCCACATCCATGTTTTCTTAAAAATGTATTTCAAAACATTTTTACTATTTACAAGAATATGGGTTAAAGTCATTTATACCCTTGTTTTAATTTTTATAAGAGGTTTATAAAGGAATCTTTCCGTCCTTTTCAAAACAATGTCCTTTTTAACCTTTTCGACAGAATTGAGGTAAGAATGTTTTTTTTAACTTATACGGCGGGTGCGGTTATTTTCCGTCGTTATAAAATCGTCGAAGCTTTCCTTACAAACTTATAAGAATATTTTCAAAGAAAATGTTTTATTTTATATGGATCTTAAATTATTTCAAAATAAAAGGAGATATTTCTTTAAAAAGAATTTTGATTTCATCTATGTCAACATCCTTTTATGGATTTTAAGATTATTTGAAGTTGATTTATTATGATATAAAACTTCTATATTGTATTGAAGTTTTTGTGATATGTTTGACTGTGGATGTGCTATTTTTATACCATTCATAGTTTATGGTGAAATTATTGACATTTCGTATGCTAGTTTTAATACGAATGTTTATGTTATGTTTAAACCTTTTCATATGGGAATGCATTGGACTTAATAAGTGACGGGTGGATCCCGTTATAGCTCCTCGATGCATCGGTAGGTCTCATGAGACAAACTAGTGTCTTGGAACAAGGCCTTGACAAAATCTTATTTGTAGTCTTGGCACGAGGCCTTGACTATGTGGTTATGATAGTCTGGCATTATGCATTCCAACATTATGAAAGTGGTTATTGATATTGCATGTCATTATTCGATTAGTAGAATATCAATGTGAATAAGTAAATGGAATTATTTCATTTTACTTTTGCCATACTATGTTGAAGCCCAATTTTAAAAGGCTTTTGTTTTAGTAATTCATTGCCTTAAATGTTTTTGCTTATTTTGAATGTTCCGCTATATTGTTATCCTTACTGGGCATTTGAGCTCACCCCTTTTCTATGTTTTATTTTTCCCAGGTAGTGAAGAAGTAAATTATGAATGACTTGCAGGGATATTATGAGGGGTTAATAGTGTGGATATGAAGACTTTGTTGTTGTAGTAGTTTTTCACTTTGAAATGTAATGTAAAACTTTATGATTATATCTAGTGTTTCCAAGGCTACTAAACCAATCGGTCTTTCGGGATTTGATCTTTCTTGTGATCATGCCAATGTTATGTAATAATGCACCGACTCTGGGTAACTGGGGTCGGGGCGTTACAAATGCACCATTCATGGAAATGTTATGTCATACATAATCATGAATGTTGTTTCTGTTTAAATAATAATTTTACTTAAAGAAATAAAATTTAAAATATTTATATAATTATTATAATTCTAGTAGCATTAATTTTTCATATATATCATATAATATTTTTAGAATCATACCTAATACGTGAAATGTAGAATGTGAATGAATTTTATCTCTTTGAGGGGGTTGTAGTCCACACCTTTATAAAACTGTAATCTTTTGTAAAAAATGGAAAATATCAAGGTATGTGTTTTATAACAATTAGAGAAAAATATATAAATATTAAATATAATATAAATCGTATAAAAATATAAACTACATCATAATTCCAGACCAATGGAGTAATTAAAGTAAAAAATAAAACATCACATTGTGTGGAGGTAGTTCTCCGAACACAAAAACAATTTGTTCATTACCTATTTGATGGATGTTTATGTAGGTGTTGGTGAGAACCATAGAAAAAATCATTTATGTTTATTTCAGATAGTAGGGTAATAATATAATATTTTTTTAAAATGATTTATGATGGTGTAAAATTAATATTAATCAAAATATCTTAATAAACGATGTTACATCTTCAATGGGTAACTCCTTTTGGTTTCCACTGATGGGATTCCTTTGATATTTTTCCACCAAAAAGTAATTTCTATGAAGAAGTTTTGACTTTTGGGAGGTTATCTAGGAATGTTTTGGATGATCCCAAATTATTGAGAAGTGTAACTCTATGGGGAGTGTAGGAGGCTATTATTAGAGGGGATGATAACATAATTGTAATTCATGAAAATAATTATGATCTTCCCATTTTTTACATGGACCCCAAATGGTTTCATATGAATCATTATAGATCTGTACAGCTGTAATGCACAAAATATATACATAAAATTATATTTTAAAAAATATTGGGTCATTTTTGTAGCTTATTTTAAATGTTAAAACATTAAATAATATCATTTTTTATTTTATCACATTAATTAATTTTAATTCTATTTTAAAAATATTTTTATTCCGACAGTAAGTTGAACATATTTTAATTTTTTCAAATATTATTATTAAAAAAATGGAATCCATTTTTACAAATAAAAATCACATAATGGAAAAGAATTAATTTATTATTAATCCAACAAACATGTCACAAAAAATTGTTTTTTAAGAGAAATATGAAAAATTATTAAAATGATTTTATAACAAATTTCAATGTGAAAGGTGTCGTAATGGCATAAATTTGATTAATTGATCTAAAGCTAATCATATTACACTTTAAAACGAAAATAAATTATAAATTTACTATATAAATTATTAGATGAAAATGTAGTTTTGAAGAAATATTATGTCTTCTACACTATTAATCAAAAATGTAAAATTCATAGAAATATAAAAATAACATACCCTAATTAAAATGTCAAATTATAAATTTTTTTAAAAAATTATTCTAATATTAATTACAAATATTTTAAAATTTATTTTTAAAATGGGTTCACCATTAAATGGATGTAATATTAATTTTTATGAAATTATTATTTTTATTCATATAATTGGATTTGTTATTATATTATGCCTTTCAAAAATATTTCATGTGTGTGATAAATATTTTATTAATATATACCTCATTTTGAAAAAATTTATACAAATTATTTTTTGAATTTATTGAGAGAAAACATACATTTAAATAGAAAAATGGTTTTCGAAGAAATGGAATATCATTATATTAAAATATATTTTACTTTAATTTCTATCTAATTGGTAAAAAAATACCTCACTTAATATACTTGTTCAAATTATATTTTATAATTTTAGATCATATTATTCAAAACGTCAATTCTAAAATCTTGGTGAATGTATAATAATATTTTAATGACAATATTATTTCAATATTAATGTTTTCATAATCCATGTATTATGTGTAACATATGGAAATGATGAAATTTTACATTTGGTGTAACACCAAACTAACATAGTGAACTATGTACGACATAATTTTATAATTGTTATGTATAGTGAATGACTAACTGGGTATTCTGTTAAACTCAATATAAACCTTTTGATTTCATATAACACAAACAATATTCAGTTTTGTGTGTGATTTAAAATATAATAATGATTAAATCTATTCCAAAAGTCACTATAATTTCAGGTCATTACATTGTACGTCCTTAAAATTTATTTTCACTTGATGTTCATATGGTATATAAGAGGTTTATTATTTAATGTGCCATTCGCAGAATCCCACACCATAAAAATTAATGTAAAAACTTCCACTAAAAATAAATATGAATCCATAATGGATTAAAAATTAAATATAATATAGGAGAGGATGTGTTTCATGAGGAAACATGGTCATTTAATTGAAATGTAGCTATTATGTTCATATAGAGTGTGTTGTCTAACAGTGTTAGTAGAAAGATAACAATCCAAAATCCATAACCCAATAAATCTTGAAAAGTGTGATTGATATCATCAAAACTGATGTTAACTTGATGATATTTTTGTTGAAGTCCTTTTTTTCTAATGAAGATGAGATTTCATGAAAAAATATCCTTAATTGATTTCAGGAAAAACATTCCCATTATTATCATGATCAATATCGATATAATCTCTTATTCAATGAAATGTTGGGGTGTTTCTCAATCCTAAATCATAATAATATCACGATATATATAAATAGAATGAGTAATCATTTAATATTTTTCTTTTTATGGCCTCACCACTAAATTTTTATCACATGTTATCCACCATGAATAAAAACTCATATGATGAGACAATACATTATCCTAACAAATATAATTTTATTTATAACTGAAACAATTAAATTAATTTTAAACCTTATATCCCATAAAAAATATGAATTTAGAAGACATTATAATTAGTTTAACATTGATCCCTAATATATCGTAAATTATATCCTATTTTTTCAATGCCAAACATGTGAATACATTCGATATGTATTCTCTATAAATATGTTAAAGACTTAAATTACAATAAATCATATTTAAAATATTCATGTTTCCTTATTATAATGTTTATTGGATATATTCTCTAAAATCATGAAGTGTGTTAAAAATCATCAATGATATGAAAAAACATCTTATTTAAAAAATGAAAATCAGTTCCATCGAAATTAGTACCATCCGATTTACCTGTTCATAACCAAACTATCATTATCAATACATCATTATATCCACATCAATAACATTCCCTTAATCATTTATTTACCATGAATATTACCATTAAATTAAATCACCCTTATATTTCATCCAAACAATTCAATCTATTTGAGTAAAATCACTGCAAAAAACATAATCTCAAAAAATCATTTAATATTTCAAAATTCATATAAAATAATTCATGCATCCAAATACCAAAATACTATTATTATTCCACTTCATCCTTAATCAAGTAACAATTCTGCAACATATGATTACTTAATACTAATTTTCTATAAAATTATATTTTAGTCGTGTATTAACATTTATTAAACTCATATTAATTAGTAATTTAAACAAAAACATTATAACCACACTTAACTTATATATTTCATACATAGAATCTTTATCCAAAAAAATAACCACTTAATAAAAAATGATATTGAGTAATGTCAAAATATTTCCCTTTAATGTATTTATTTGCATAATTCCCATTATATCAACAGATAAGTCATTAACTTATTTATAATACCATATGGAGGTTAAAATGTCCATCCATTGTGTTAAATGAACATTTCATTTTTCCCTTTTGGGTTAATTTGTTTGTTTTTTATATTTAGTATATTCAAAACACCATCTTGTTCTTTAAAGACATTCACTATGGTTTTCCATCCCACATTGATGAAAAAAATGATATTGTATCTTCTATCAAATTTGGTACCCATTGCCGAAATTATTAGTAAAAATATTTCTTTTTTATTTGGTGGGAAATATAGTTTAATAACATACACATTGTTAATCATGTACCATGAAATCTTATTGTAAATGATAAAGCAACATTTACTCCATTGACCATCCCATTTCACTACTCATGTGTAAATTTTTCATCACACTCATTGATAACCCAGTTTCTCATGGATCCCCCTTTGACATAAAACCATAAATCATAGTGTGAGAAACACAAATCATAGTATAAAGGAACATATTCATGAAAAATATTTTATCATATGTATAAATTAGGAAAACATCATTAATCTATGTTATGTTAGAATTTTTCATTCATACATCACTATGTATATCCTTAAAAATAAACCTAGGGATATCATTATGTATTATTACTCAATGTTTCAAAATATTTTATTAAAAAAAATTTATTCTGATTATATAAAACACAGACAAACTCACATAGATGTTTCATCATTTTAGATTAATATTCATCACATTTCAGAAATAAATTCATGAGGAATGTAATTGTTTTGTTTCATTGGAAATATATAATCATAATATACAAAAATAGTGAAATATCAAGAAAAACTCCCATTAAGATCCTTCCCATCAGTATTCTAAAATAAACAAATTCTTCTAATCATTGGGAAATAAATCAGAAGATATATGTTATCTTAGATTCTCAGTAAGTGTACATAAGTAAAATATGTAAGCATAATAGAAGAAAACTTATATGAGAACATGATCATAACATTAATGTATTATTCCCTATATATGAATTAATATATATATGAATCATAGAGTAAATATAGGAATTTTAGAAGACATTAATAATAAGGGAAGCGAGAGTATAAACCATGATTTCCTAAAAATAGATGAATATATGTAATTATAGAATAAACATATGGTTTAATAATCCATTTTATGGGATACCTACCAAGGCCATAATATCATTTTAGTATTGGTGTATTAAATCATGTAACTTCTTAAATATTTGGATGCCCTCCCATGTACACTCTAGTTTAAATCATGGAATGCCCTCTTGTGACCCTCTTGTTCCAAGCAAGGGATTCCCTCCCATATAATGTCTTGCTTGAGTCATCGGATGACCTCCCGTGTTCCCTCTTATTTCACACATAAGATGAACTCCCATTTCGTGCTAGTATTCTATACAATTTACACTCTTATTACATGATTATTATTCCCTCCTATTTCAAAATTTGGGTTTCCTTATATCTTCCCTCTTTCTTTAGTCATATGAATCCCTCTTATTTTTAACCGAGGATTCCCTCTCATGTTCCATCCTTTTTCTAACATCATATTCCCTCTTGATTCGGTATTGGTATACCCACCTGTGTTTCCATTTATATCCTAAAACATTTATCATTACCAAATAAAATGGGAGGATATATAGGTCCCACATATCACAAACTAAAATTATACATGAGTTCAATAATGTTATAAAAAATTCATCATATCATGCACCATAAATAGAGATGTGTTTTTAAACATCATATCTTAACCCAAGAAATGAAATGGGTAAAATAGAACATTCATAATATCTTAACCAATGTAAAAGATAAAGATCTCAAAACAATCTCATGAAAGAGTAACCGATGAAAAGAAGCTGGTTTAAATGAAATATAACCTATGGATGAAAAATGGTTAATAAAAAAGATCATTCCATCACAACACAAACCCTTTATGAAATAATATTAATGTTATTATTCATTCATATTTATTTTAATACAAATACTATAAAAGAATTTAATATTAGAAGGAGATGTTTTTTAAAATCCCACAAGAAAAAGTTCTTATTTAAATAGACCATCATTAGAAACCATTTTCATAAAACCATATAAAAAATAAAAGATTTTAATTAATCCTATTAAATAATAGATTTTAATTAATATTATAAAATAAATTTCAATAAAAATAAACTCAATAAAATATATGGTATGCTTTAGGGAAATTTTAGCAATGACAATAAGTATTTAAATTCCAAACATAAAATTTTTCATGTAAAATGTTATGAAAAATTCATTGATAAGAAAATGAGAAAAATATTCTATTTTATACCATTTAAAAAAAGTAAAACATTGAGATAAATTTCCTAAAAATATCTTATTATACAAGTAATATATTAATAATGTAATCTTTATAAAACATTGCTTTAGAAGAACATATATTTCCCATTGAAATGTTATATAATGTCATTTTTCATAAAAACAATATGTTAGTTATCTTATGTTCCTAATAGTGGAAGGATGGTCCCATTGCCTGGATATAACATTAATATCTAATTTACCATAAATTACATGGGTGTTAATAATATAAAAATTATAATATTTCATCAATGAAAAAATTATCATAAACAATCCTTATAAACAATGATATTGTATCAATAAACTTTTACAACATTGTAAGCATTAAATAATAATCCACAAGAGTGAATAAAATTAATTTAATATTATAATTTCATTAATAGAATTATATTAATGATATATGATTTTTACAGGATTTTATATACATATCATTAACGAATATAGATGTATCTAATAACATGTTTCTCAAAGGACACAAATGAAGACCAAACTACCTTACTAATTCAGAAACATTTGAAATATACGCACCATTATAGGTAGATCACAAAATGGAGATGTAAATACCCATAAATTTAATTATAAGTAACATAAAATAAAAAAATTGTAATCATATACACCACGTAAAAAAGATAATGATTGGTGTTCAAGGCCTGTATTGTACAGTTATAAAAAGGGAGATGTAAAAACCCATACCTTAAGAGTTGAGATTATAAGTATGTGTTGTAACCTCATGTATAATAAATATCTGATTACTATAAATCTAACATATGAAAATATTATTATATCTAACACAATGTTTTATTCCATTATTACTTATAATACCTTTTCATTATCAATTCTATGGGAATTATCTATTTCGGTTAATATCATCATTGTATTTCATATATTTTTTGACTCGTTATTGTTAATAATAATAATTAAATAATTATATAACTTTTAAATAATTAAAAACAATATATAAACCTAATATATATTCATTAAATTTATATTGATAATAATCTACGAAATCGATAAATATGAAATGGAATACATCATTCATGGAGAATGTCTGGTGTATATACACATGAATGTTGTTTCTGATTAATTATCATTTTAAAAGAAACCAATATAATGGAATATATGTGTTTATATATAAATTATAGTTGAATTATAATTTCATATATATCATATATTTTTACTAAACCCATTCTTAATATATTCAATGTAGAATGTGAATGAATCACAACACTTTGAGGAGGCAGTAGTCTATATGTACAGAAACGAAGTTATCATATTTCTAAAAAATATGAACCACGAAGTTATGTGTTTTTTATTTATTAGATAAAAATTAATACGATATAAATATTATATAAATAAAAATGAAAGAAAAATTCAATCATAATGGAAAAAAATTAGTTGTGGTAATGGGAAAATGAACAACATCATTTCATGAAGATGTAGTTTTCTACACACAAGAATATTATATTCATTTCCCAACTGAAGGAAGTGTATTTAGGTGTAGTTGTATCCCAATGAATAAAAATATCTCAATATATTTAGCATATTTTGGATATAATATAATCATGTGATAAAAAGTGTTTAGGGGTGGAGAATGAAAAAAAAAAACAAATGATATTGAGGAAGTTTATTACATGTTCTATAGTTAACAACTTTTTCTATGCCCTAAATGGTAACATTAAACTAATTTATTTTAAAATTATAGGATTCTATAATAAAGATACATATTTTAGGTGGTCAATTTTATTGCAATTGGATGATTGAAAGTGATTAAATTATGTAAATATAGGGGGGAGGAAAGGAGTATTTTTATAAAATTGGAAGTGGGTAGATTGGGTATTCATAAAAATTATTTCATTATACTCATATTTTTCATGTCTAACAATGGTTAAAAATGGTAATTTCCTAATCATTATTGGATTCATAGGAGAATACTTTCAATGATGTACTTTTTATTCAACTATAAGGTAATATTTTACACCTAATTTTACATGTTTTTTAATTAATTTAGTTCATTTTTACCATAATCAATGCAATTAATTATATTTACATTCACAAATCATTATTTTGAAAAACTATGTTAATGTTACTAGTAATTATAAATTATTATCATTATAAATATGAAATCAACTTGAAAAAAATTCAATTTATTGATCTTTTATAAATTCAATTATTAATAATCCCACATACATTTTGGGATAAAGAATTTTCTAATCAAATATTTTTAAAAGATTCATTTGATTTCTAAAAAAACCTATTTAAAATTCAACCCAATGAACTAACATGGATTAATTGATTTAAAATTATTTCTATTTCACATTTAAATAAATTATAATGTAATTTAAATATATAAATTATTAAGATAAAAGAATATATTTGAACAAAAATTAAATATTCAGTACTATTCATCTGAAAATGAAACATCATTGAAAAATTACATGAATTCTTAGAAAGTAAATTTTCATAATCATATTCAAAAAATGTATTTTGTTTCATCAAACTAAAAAATGTAAAATTGTAAAAAAACATGATTTAAAATTTATTATCCATTAAAAGATGGTAAAATTACCTTTTATAGAAATACCACTTTTTGATAATTTAATTGGAATTATTATATTGGTATTCTAGACAAATATATTGTATTATGTTCTAAAATACTAATTATATATATATAATTAATATAAACCATACAATAAAATTGGATTGGTTAATTTTTTTAGACAAACCATGAATGTAAAATTATTTTTTTGATAAAATGTAAATTTAATTATTTTGAAATAGTTCTAAGTATACTTTATAAAAAATTAATATCAAAAAACAAAATTTCTATATATTCATTTAATTTTTTTTGTAATTTTTTTATAATAGTAATTACATACATTCCAAAAGGATAGGATATTGCAATGATATTTTTTTTAATACAATTAATAACAGGTTGTAGTTTGGTAAAAATATGTCTTGAATGTAACACATTCTATTGATGGAACTCTTGCTTATGTGTAACAAAAACCAAAAAAAGTTTTTCTTAATGAGTAATATATATAGTTCTACCAATAGTTTAATATTAACATGGTATTTCATGAAATTAAATCCAAATATTGTGAATTCATATAACATTAGATAAATTCATCATTCACTGAAATGAAATATATGAAAGGAAAACATTAATTTTTAAAAATATATTTCAACAAAATATCAGGGGGTTGTATATAATTATTCTATGATTGTGCTGAGGTATTCTAACTATATACAGTGATCATGTACCACACATATATAATTTTTTACTTAAGATGATTTAGGGATTCTGAAGATAAAATAAATAGTGTTGTTCTCTCATTTCAATTCTTGTCTTGGTAATGGAACTTAAATGACATTTGAGTTTATATTTAGTCATTCACATGTTTAAATATTAGTCATTGAGACAAAAACTCTATTTTATCCCTCTTCATTCCATCTGAGCATTAATATTCATCCAAAACTCTATACATTTTCATAATTACAGGATGAATGTAGAATAAATAACTATAAGAAACCTCTAAAAAGGCCTTCTTCAAATATGATATAATGGTAACTCATATTTGGTTGATAAACCATATAATTCAATTATTATTTTCATTAATCCCCATAACATTCCTCACATAATGTTTTAGCTCAACACATTACCTCCACACCCAATTGAACAATACTTGGAAGGATTTTTGACATTCAATTGAGGAGTATATACATTTCCCATTCATTCAATATTTATCGATCCATATTATTCAAATCTGAAAATATTGTACCATTTTTTTCTGCATCATTTTTTAAATAGAATGATCATTTCCCATCAAAGCATCATTTTCCTTGTTCTCTTTCTGATGGTAATATTGTATTGAGAATTCATTATCTTTTATCAGATCTAACCATATTATATTTCTCATTTTCAACTACATTCGTGTAAATATATACCTTTATATTTCGGTTTTGATATATATATATATATATCATTATTTTCATTATAATTAATTTCACTATAATTAAATGAAAAAAATACCACTCCTAATTCCAAAGCATTTGTTGTGAATTTTTTTTCATGAATTATCAAATTTACTATGAAATAAACTATAAATAGTTATTATGCATAAGAAAACACCCCCAACAACATATTAGATAAATAACTGGGAATTAAAATATATTCACCACTAAAGATCAACTTATGTATAGGTGAAATCAGTAATATTATCCATAGTTCATGGAAAGAATCATCACATTCAGATTTATATATGGAATTAAAATTATTTTTGATTTTACATTATTAGTTGATTAAAAACTTAACATAAATTTTCCAAAAATGATTAGGTATTATTAACATATGCCAAGGAAAATATAGATCTCAATCACAATAATTCTTAATGTACATCCTTCAATGTCATATTTCTTTAATGGATATATTGATATTCCCTCTATGGAGTTAATGTGAACTAAAAAAATATCCTTCTATGAATAATTCACACATTTTAAATTTTACATACCATATACCCTTCCATAACTTTATTAGAATAATTATAAAGTTATATTCATGAACTTCCTTTACCTTTTAGAATATATGAATAATATCTATAAAGTGTACCACAAACTAATCATGGAAATCCATAATGACTATATTAATCAAATCCATGATGATAGAAAGGGTTCTAATAAAACTGAAATGCATCACTATAAACTCATAATGTTCACAAATTGTGTAGAATGTTTTCTTGGGGATATCCAAATTTTCTACCCAAAATTAGTGATATCCATAATGTGCTTTAGTCTTGGAATCATTGTGTTATCTGGGAAGTTGATCAATCAATTCAAAAATATATGGAATGAGATACTTATTATTTATTATCAACTTCATGACTCCCGATAATCAATGAAGATTCCCTTTAATATATATTAATTTTTCATAGAATGAAAAATTTCACCCCTAGGTGACAAAATTGGCCAAATGAATCCATATATATAGTTTTTATTGTAGATTTTTCTCCAATATCTACAACATATATGGAGTTATTATTTAGGGATTTATTTAAATTTTTGTGGTATAATGTATTTATTCTATTGAGATTTAAACATCATATTTTAGTTGAAGTCAATGAATCCATTTAAGAAACAAATCCACACATTTCCAAATAACTGGAAAATCATTTTTGTCATGGTTCCCCCAACTATTTTAGATAATAACGCCATCCGAATGGGAACTAAAGACCATGAAAAAAAGGTAATACATATAGAAAGTTCATTATTATCAGTACATTGATTAAAGATCATAGGATGGTTTGAAAAATCCAATATAACATCCATTAATTAAATATTTTTATGGTATTTTTGTTGTAAAATCAAATAAATAAGTATCATGAAATAAATGTCAACCATATATATAATTTTATCAATTTAAAGCAGCAAGTTCCCGTACACATCAACTAGAGAATAATCATACAATTAGGATGTGATCGTCATACCAATAAGAATTTTTACTACTAATTCCACTTCTAATCATTTAGGTGAAATCATTATACCATTAAAGTATTATTAATATAGGAATGATTTGGTAGATCTAGAATCTTATAAGACATTAATATTTCCACATTTGATGTTATGTGTACCTTTCAATATGTCATTATTTTACCCCACATAATAAATTGTGATAATATGATATTTTCCTTTGCCTCATGCCTTAAGAGTTTGATGATGCAAATCATCATTATTAACCATTGAGATTTGAAACATGTTAGAATATTTCACTTTCTCTTAAAAATATTGTCACTAAAGTATGGTTGGGGAATTCATTGTAGCTTTCTCAATTTCCGCATTATTGGTTATCTTCATCCAATAAAATTGGAAATAAAATTCTTGATGACCTTCCTTTATACACACAAATCAATTACTGGACCATATAAGAAAAAATACTCATTGATTCTTCCCAAACATCATGCATACTAGAAATCATATATTTATATTTCCGTGTGTTTTAGATTTTCCATTGAACGTAATATTTCATTTATCAAAAATACTATGATATTAATAGGTAACTATTTTAACTATTTACACCTTAAAATCACAATTAATAATTTTTTCATAGCTACTAAAGAATCTAATTTTTAAATTCCATAGAAGTCTAAGTTTTAAGAAACTAAAGAATCTGTTTTCCACACATATATGTTCAATGATAATATCATAAGCATACCTCAGAAGGCGTGAAAATTTATCCTTTTATGTTCAAATAGATTCAAAATCCATTTTATTTAATTCATGGAACACCATCTCTATATTCATATAAGGAATATAATGAATATTATTATAGAATAAAATGTTCTCATAATCATTTGTATTAATGGATTCAGTTTTAGAATGGTATATCATGTTATTATTTAGAGTCCACCACTTGGAAACTTCAAATTCTAAATGATAAATGTCCAAATAATATTTTCATGTTCTAAAGATTGAATAGTTGATAATAAAATTATACTGGTGCTGATAAATTATTCAGAAACATGTGTATCAAATGTCCATCTAAATGTTGGTGTACAGTTCTTTATAAAGGAATCCATATATTGTTGTTCCCTCCATTGATAGTTTTGATGCTAAATATGATTCAAAGCTCAAAATTACAATATTATCATAATAAAATGTTTTTGAATTCCATCTACCAAAACATTTGGATGATCAGGAGAAAAATTATTCCATTTCACATCACAATCAGAATTTATGGCATTTCTATATGTTCTTACCATTGGATAAATATTATAATAAGTTATAATAAACACTAATCAAAGTGGAAAACTGCATAATCCTAGAAAAAACACTTATATGATGTCTAAATTATTCCATGTTATTTAATATGTAACACCATAGGTTTATCATAGGCAATTCATATCCAACATCAATTTAAATCCTTCATTATGGTTTCCAAAGGGTTTTTGAATATACAAAGTAGATGTTTAGAAAAACATCTGTAACAAGGATCATTGATGTGAACTAGTTATCGATGGATTCTAGCTCAATTTTTTTATATTGTTGCCTTTTTGTAAATTATTTCTAGTTCTACTACTACACGTAGTAACTAAACAACAATAACTTTTTAGGAATCCTTTATCAGTATCCATTATATAAATTTTGAGAAATATTACAATACATAAACTAATCTTAATCATATCATAGAGGCCTATACATAGAGATATAATTATGGTTTTTAACACTAGTTTCATGTGGATAAAAAAATATTTCATGGATTTAAATTAATGGGCCCTAGGATTCTCCTACATAGACATTGTATTATTTTTGCAGAATATTTATTACATTACCAACCACACACACAATTAATGTATTAGTTTAGTTCATTTAGATCATAAATGAATAACCACGTGTATATATGTGAGTTACATCTCCTACATGGTTTCACATTACTAATACCCTTATTATACATATAATTTATAATTTATATATGCATATCATGAGGAATGAAAATATATGAAAGGGTGAGCTCATATTCATTCTACGGGTAACAAAGGGTGACATGTAATAATAATCATCAAAATAAGGAAATGAGAACATGATCATAAAATTAGAATTTCATATCCTATATATCATAGATCATAATCAGTAGTCATGGTATAATGAGTGGGGGTTCATAATATGTGAATTATAAGAAAATCAGGATCATAATTCGAGAATGCATACAACAGGAATTATTAATGGATTTGTGGTAGACATTTCAAAGTATAAAATTATTTCCATAGTAGTCAATGATAAAATCCAAGCATAGTCATGAGAAATTGGCCTCTACAAAAAAATACCATTAGTTAAGGATCACTCCCTTGACCATCATAGTGGAAAACTTCCTTATCTGATCTGGGGTCATTACCCATTCCATCAATGCTCATATCTTCATATATAAAATATTAACCATTGAATTGAAGTGAGATATAGGTTCTATCAATCACACAATTAAATAATACATAAGTGTGACATATGAAAATAATAAAATCATCATTTAATTACCTATAATAATAGATGAGTATAATAAAACAACATATCATTACCTTTGAAATGAAATGAATATCATTAAAATGTCATCGTATCATAATATAAGAAAAAAGATAGGTTTCAGAATCATTTATCATAGAATAAATCATGCATGGATGCACATTTTATAAACATTTTATCATGGTTTAAAGTATTGAGGTCAAACAAGTATCATAACCAATATGTCATCTTAAACATACACCATTCAATAAAAAAAATAATGCTTTACCTGGGTCATATCCCTAATAAAGTATAAAACATATCAAAAGTTGATATCATATATGGAAAATAATTTTGAATGATGTTTTAAAAATATTTCTTTTTTTTAATATTATTTCTACATAAAATATTATTTTAAAATAGAAAACATTATTTAAAACATCTATATGGGAAACCGACATTAAATAAATTAAATTTACTAAATATTTCAAAATAATTTTTAATAAAATAATTCTATTCAATCAAATTAATAATCAAATAAATAATCTTCATAATGAATAATAAATCCACACATTCCAATCAATATTTTTGTGCCATACAATGTTTAGAAAAATATATTGATTCGAAAATCATTAAAATATTCATTTTTAAAAAATTAAAAATTTTAAAAATTCATAATAATTACTTCTATAAATAATATGATAATAATATAGAATTGTTGAAAAAAAATTAAATAAATTTATTTTTTAATGAAAATAGGTTTCAGGGAAAAGATAAAAAAATGTCATATTTTGGTAAAAATATTTTCTTATTTATCATATGTACCAATGAGTGGAAAATTGGTGAAATTACAAAAATATATCATGAATAAATATAGGATATAAAATTGAATTAGAATTGTTTTGTTAAAAATTAAAACGTTTGATCAATGGAAGAATAATCATAAAAAATCATGATAAACAATGAAATTATTGTAGTATCCTCTTACCCATTTTTTAACATGGAACAATAATACCAATGAAAGATTAAAACTAAATATAGTTTAAAAATGCATGAAAATAATGATATTCATTATCTTACTAATTTAACGGGGCATTATTTAAACCATATAAATGAAAATAGGCTTAAAAACTTATTTATTAAATAATGTAAATTTTGACATTAATTCCCCTACAACATTGGTAATAATGAAACTATTACCCAATAAAATAGATATCCTAACATTGATATTTAAATACCAAAAAAATATCATTATATGAACAATCAAAAAATCCATTGGCATTATACACTCCACACAGATGAAATTTGTGGTGAAAATGTCTTGTGTCTCATGTAAAATAAAAGGGACACAAAAGTCTTAACAACATTGATAACATCTGAATTGTTATCTATGTGAAAAAAATTTAAATATTTAATATCATGAAATTATTTAAACTCATTATATCAAATATCAAAGAGATGAATATATAATATAACAAATCAGTGTTCAATATAGTATAAGTCGAAAAATAAAACTGATAGAAGAAATCCAGTTACCCTAAGTCTTAACTCTTATCTTACTCATTCGATCCTAATGCATAATATATATTGGAATCTTATTAATCTATTATAGAACCAAAATAATTTATATCATATCATTTTATTTTGACCTTTTGTTACCCTTTTATCAAAATTTCCATTTGAATGAGACGTTTTTATTCATAAATGCTTCGTTTATCTTAAATGATATGATTTGTCATATTTTTTGTTCACATAAACTAATAATGAATTCATTATATCAACAATGTTAAATATTAAATAAAAATAATATAATTATTGTAAATATTTATTTATTATATTCAATAAAATATAGAATTAGTAAATGAAATATTATATTCACGGAGACTATAGGTTGTATGCATACAGACTTGCTATTTTCGTTTTTTTATCAAATTGATAGAAAAAAAATTATTCCATATTATAATTGGATATTATTATATATTTAATATATATAACATATATTAATTTAATTTATATTTAATATATTCCATGTAAATCATGAATGACTCAAACCACTTTGTAATGTTGTAGTCCAATATACACACAAACAATGTAATCATATTCTCAAAAAAAGAAAATCATGTAGTTATGTGTTATATAAAAAATATAGAGTCATAATAATTTCATAAAAAATATAATATAATAAAAATAAATATATTAGTATTACCATCCTTGAATGGTGGTAAATGATGAATAAATGACATTAGTTCATCAGCTAGCCGTTTGTCGTACCCACGAACAATGATTGCAAATATGATTTGATAGAAGTGATTGATTATATAGTTCATAACATAAAATAATAACATCTCGGTATATTTATTATAATGACATTGATTTATAATTATGAAATAAAATTAATTTAATGTCTATTATTTTGAAATAAAACAATAATGTTAATAAATTAATGTTATATTTTCTGTTGGTATCTCCATTTTATTTTCTCAAAATAACTTCATTGGTTATATTTATTCTTAATTTAAGATTATAAATAGTGGAATAAATTATGGGAAGATATTATATTAGGGGTTATAAAATAAAAATTGATTCATAAGTGTGAATAAGTGAGCGGTGAGTTCCCATTTATAGTGTAGGGGAGTGGTACTCTTTTAAATACCAAAAGGTAAACACTATTGGAAGTTCACTATTTCAACATTTTCCTCTTATAATGAACCAAATTTTAGAAGATAGGAAATATGTTAAAAATATAGAATGAAAATATAATTTAAAAATAATTATTTTTCATTTTACCCTTCTGTTTAATGTTTATTATATTAGTAAACATGTTTTCTTAATCATCTTCATCATTTGTTTTAATTGTTATTACTAATCAGTTTCTTCAATAATTAATATTTCCTTATTATAAATTATATATAAATGTGATTAAATATATGTAATACTTTATTAAAATTCCAAACATAGATGTTTTTAAAATTAATTTAAAATTAATACTAGATATATAAAGAGATGTATGGTTTTAAAAGTGGAAATGTTCAATGTTATGTAATGTTTTAATATAAATTTTCAATGTGGAATTAATTACATTAACATAAATTTTATTAAATAATGATACTTTTACATAATTATGGTTTTTAAATAATAATATAATATAATAATATAAATTAATTATAATAAAAGGATTTTTCAACTAAAATTTCATAATTTTCAATATACATTCAAAAATGATATATTTTAGAAAAATCACAAAAATTATCCATAAGATAATTTTGTCAATATGAATTAAAAAATGAATATTATTTGTCAAATAAAAACTATATTATTTTTAATAGTTAAATGAATTATTTTTCAAAAATATACTTAAAATGATATTTATTAAGAAAATAGTATCTTCAAAACAGATATACACTTTTCTGAAAATTTTATATTTTATTATCATTTTGTTTTATTAATATAAAACCATTACATTAATAAAATATTTATTATTATTCATTTTATTGTTTTTTACATCTAGATTACAATGGTCATGTTTGGATAACTATAATATTAAAATGTTATTTCATATAAACTCAGTGTTTCCTGTAGTCCTACTTTTGCCAGTATTGCGTGTAGAAAAATTATATCATAGTGATGAATTTAACACGTGAAAAAATGGGTTATCTTGAAAAACAACCCATAAAATAAAATAAATTTAGTCATGATTTTTTTTAAAAAAAAATTATCTTGTTACACATGACACATTTGAGGATAGTTAATCTAAGTCATGTCAGAGTGATGATTGCCCCTTTTACTTCAAACCCAATGAGATTACCGATGATAGTATGGCTACAAACATTTAATAAATCACTAACTCATGAGATTGTATGATTTAAATCCATGAGGGAATATTTTTGACCCTCATTAATGAGATAATTAAATGTGAATAACAATTGACGTAACTGTTCGGAGGTCAGTTTGGATGCATTTAGAAAAATTTAAATTCCTCTGATCACATAAAATTTGAAAATAATCCAACAGTTAATATCTTGTTCTAATTTATGTAAACCATAGAGGATACTCTAGTATTTGTATAATTTCATCAAATAATTTTGAGATCAATTTTTCTCATTATTATACTGGTATTTTATTTCGGTGTATGTTATCAACCAATTATCAACAACTATTCATGATGATATAATGTCTTCACATATTATGGAATACAATTTTTTTAGTCAATATCTTAATTATAGAAGGCTAGTGACTACAGAAATTTCTCTTAATGGGGTGAAACATTTAACCCTCTTTTATATTACCTTGGAATGATTCAACTAGCACAATTTCAAGGAGATCAACTCCTACGAGTGAGGTTGTTCCAACATTATTTTCTCAAATTGAATTTAAATGATGTACGAGTTGGACAGTATGAAAATAATATGTGAATATCTATGAAATATATCACCCGGATGAGATATACATAAATGTATATTCATTAGATACTACTACTACATGTGTCAATTTCAAATGTTATGCTACTAAAGTCAAGGATTTACCAAGAGACCATGAAAAATTTATGGATACAATGAATGGGAGAAAGAAACTAATAATAACTATTTATTGAGATGGTGGTTCACAAAATTAGGTATTGTTCTAGTGATTTATGGGGTGATCCCATCTTCAATAAAGATATAAGATTATCCTCTCAATTATATTCAAATTGATATGGTGTTATTTCAATCATAATAATGTTATTATATTTTCATCTGTGAATAATAAAGATGCATGGGACATATCTCTCTTTATATCCCTATTATTTTCTGTCTGTGGTATATTTGATTGGGTTATCATAGCTGGAGACTACAGAATCGATGATGTTGGATCCCCAAGATAAATTGTTATGATGAAGGCAACTATTGCCATTCCTGATGTGTCACATTCTACACATCCATTGGAACATTCATCAACTCCATTATATTATCCTCCTTTTGTGGTCCCATAAACATTGAGTAATGTGAAATTAAATAACTAAAAAATACCAGATTCCCCTCATACAAAATACTCAATAATGATTATACATTACAGATTTATATTATTTTATCCTTTTTTAGAAACACTGTTTTTTGTCAAGAATGTGATGGTCCCTATTAGGTCCTCCTAAATAAATATCAATATTATATTTATTATATGGGTGATTGATCTCTTGAATTAGTATAACATTCACTACGGGACCTGACCTATCAATTATTTGATAATATTGATAATACAGATAAGTTTGGCATGGAACATGATGATGAAATTTTATTGTCATTTCCATTTTACGTATAATAGGTGAACATGCATCTAAAGTGTGATGATACTGATATCTAATCCTCTACTAATTTATCCTTAATGAATGAATATTTATTAAAGGTCATACATTCTCCAGAAATTCAAAACGTGGTCAAATTTTTATCATGTTTTATAACATTTTATTCCATATTTTATCACATAATAGAATTCAGTGATGTACGATGAGATATAAAATATTACTGGTTCCACCTTGTCTATCACCATAAGAGGTTTTGGAAGCACCACATAATGATGGAGATAGGAAGGTAAAACAATATTGTGATGTAACCAATAAAGGTATGCTGCCAATATCGGTCAAATCAATTTATTTTTTGATAATTTTATATAATTTTTTCAATAGATGATAAAATGATTTGTTTCTTAGTGTATTATATTCAACATGGAGATAGTAATTTTTGAACCCTTATTCATTGGTAATCCCAATAAAAACATAAACTAATGCAGTGTCTACAACTATACCCACATGAAAATATGGCATGAGAATGAATAATTTTATCAGTGAGTTTTTCCCAAAAAAAATATTTTTCTTGGATTGGGATTCATTCAATGCTCACAATCCATGTTACTATATAAAAAAATTTCTATGTATGTAAGGATGTAGATTTGAATACTTACATCAGAGGCCTTTTTGTAATGAATAATAGAAAATTTGGGTTATCATTGGTTTTGGTTTATAACCCTTAGTTGTTTGGTATTTGATTTTTACATATATCATTCCTAGATGAAGTATATAATTTAGCACGGGGATCAATGGATGATCAATAAATTTAGGGTATTATTTGAATGAGATTATTCATCGATAAACGGATGTTATAAAAATTCCATGAATAAGGCTTCCCAATGTTATGTGGAGATGAAAACTTATCAAAATATGATCAGAACTCAGACGGATTATATTTTCAATTTATATGATGAAATTATACATCCTTATGAAGTTACGTCATTAGTATAGAATGAATCAAAAACATCATAGAAAACTGTACTGGAGAAATAATGTCCCCAAAATCTATAAAAATAGTTTATACATGATATTAATTATATGGTTGATAAATTTTTGTAGATTATATGATCATAGAATTATTTTTTAACAATTCAACTAATATATTTTATCATAGTAGAACATGTTTTTTGAGCTCAAGGAATGATAAAATCAAAAACATTGATTGGCATGTGGTTTCATGATTCACCATTTTTTTCACATATTCAAAAGAGATACTCAAGTATGTCATCATTTAACCTTTCATCTCACTTTCTCGTTTCAAAAATATTAATAACTCTACATGTAATTACCCATATCATTTTAATTCAATATGGGTGACAAATTCAAATGACTTAATACCATTTTTTCATCATATATAGCCACTAATTTTTATAATACCATGTAATCACAAAACCCTAGATTTATATCCATGATTCATAGAAATGTTATATTAATAATTTCACATCAAGTCACATAGAAATAAGATTCCTCATTGACACATATAATCTAATTTTCCTAGGATCACCTAAATTAATATTATAATTTGGGTAAAAATAGTTCTCTAATGGAGAAAACACTGATTCCATACAAAATTAGTGTTCATTGAAAGAGTATATTTACTTTTTCATGGGACAAGTAATGATCCTTATCAGGTTTTCTTCTTTTATATTTTTTTCCTTACATTTTATAATGTTTTATATTGGTAAATAACAGGTGGCATGGTAATTTATTTTTATTAGGACACCCTCTAAGATGTTTTTAACTATAATTGGTTTTTTACTTTTCAATTATATATATTCCCAATATTTTATAGACCATAAAAAGAGCATTTCTAATATGAAGACACTCAGTTTTTTAATATGGTTCCATTTTTGAATTTTGATCATAGCAAGAATTGGGTCTATATTAATTGGATGTTTTATGGTGTTTAAAACTGAACAATTGTTCTGTGGTAGTTTCGAGTCTCCCATTTTGGACCATCTAGATCACATGAAGTGACCCCTTTAATATAAGACATTATTTGTGCTATTTAACATCATCATGTAAGGGTTACTTATATTCATTTTAATTTAATATGGGACGGATATTTTATATGATGTTTAATATCATGTTGTGTGGAGTATTATATCAAATAATGATTATTTTTTTCATTAGTTGCATAATAGTAATAATTTAATGAGCCAGACATGATTGGAATAACCCAAATCACTTTAAGGTGTTGAGTTCCACTATTTTCATATATAAATCATGAGGGGGAAGGTAACACATACATTGGATGACCCAAAAAACTATAATGTGTTAAATTACCCCATGGTGTTGTCATGGATCACCTGTGGAATTTCATATAGATACCATTGATGATAAAAAACAATGTATGGGGATGAGTTCAACAATGATTTTTCAAGGGATCATGAGGATTGTGAGAAATTTCCTATAAGTAGGGAGTTCCACTATTTTTTATGAAACTCCCTATCCCCAAAATACTACTCCTAGTGCACTATTTTATTTCATTTTCATAAATATTGAGAATCAAATCACAATGTAATGATCTATTTAGCATTTTTGGAAGTCATGATTACATCCATGAAAAACATAATAAATTTGGAAAAAGAAAATAAAAACAAGATAAAAAATAATGTATTATATACAGAATCCTTTGAAACTCATTCAAAGAAATCCTCTTCATAACAATGGGAATGAAAAATTAATAAGGGTAACTGAAAATGATTAGTAATGTTATGTAATTTGGAATAAATAATGAATCAATGAGAATAAAAAATATGCAATGTTTAATAAATGGTAATAAATTTCATTCAAATAACTATAAAATCCATAATAATTATTGAAATGTAATAAAACGAAAGAACATTCAATTTAATTAGTTAACTAAGAATGAAATTCATCAATAGATTCTATCATAAAAAATAGCTCATGTATAATAACATGTAAAACAGAAATATCAATGAAATAAATTATTAATTATTTTTACTTATTTCTACATCACATATGAAACTAGAATGACCAGATCCTTCGTCAACACAGTCTGAAGATATAGTTATAGACCTGTTTAATTTGGAAAACAAAAATATCTCAAGATAACCTATTGATATATCAAGGGAATATATAATTTTTGGGCCCCACCCAACTTTTAATGTCCAAATAATTCCAAATATCAAATAATAAACATAATAAATATAAAATATTTCTTATCAAATATCTATAATGATTAATAAGTGTATTTTAAAATAATTTCTTAGTTAAAAGAATAACTGTCAAATTGAACACTATATGTAATAATGGTATATAGATTAGAAAATCAAAATATCCATCACACTAGAATTTGGATATTTAATGCATTAGAATATGTTTATTGTCTAAAGTCAAATATATCAATTATAAATATTGTGTTATTGATAATATAATCACTAAAAATGTTATTGAGGATAATAATTATAAAACATTTCAAATTGTATCATTCCACTTTAAATCATTTAAACCATAATATCAAAGTAGGGATAAAATTTAAGGAATTACATATTATCTAGATAATAATGAGATTCATGATATGAATTCTTAAATAGATTTATATACACAATATAATGTTATGTTATACATAAAAATAATTAAGATTCAATGAATTGTAAATTTAGAAGAAATATCTGAGATTTCATTTTAATTTGATTGAATTGAATTTAAAAAATTGTATAATGTAATTTTGGTACTAAATAACATAATAAAGATCTAAATTTTGATTTAAAATTTCAATTATTATCTTTTTATATAATCTGATTTCTCATTTGGGAGAACTCCTTTATAATTTCCACTATATTGGGTTTTAATTTCCTAGTTTGTTGAGTATGTTTTAACATGTAATTTTTTATTACCCTGTTTTAATAATATCTAGAATTAAATAAATGATGTATATATAAAACATATTCAGTTTATATATATATATTATAATATATTATATTGGGATAAATTAAATGGATTGCACCCTTCATGGAGACGGCCAAACATACATTCTCTTTAACACTACATTAATTTATTTTGCATATTAAAAAATTGGGAAGTAAATAATATATTCGTATATTAAAATTCTAGTATTATACATATGTAATGTATTTAAAATAATTTTAATAAATACATATCTTATATATTCGATGTATATTGTGAGAAAATCACATTAATTTATGTGGGCAGTAGTCCACACTACTCCTCAATGACATAATAATTATTTAAATCTTTAAAATCATTAATTTTTTGATTATATAAATATTAAAAAACATATATAATATTTATATATCATATATATAATACAGAAATAATATTCCTATCATAATTCTCATTATTAGAGGTGGAAAAGGAAAACAAATCCACAATTCATGAGAGAGAACTTCACCATACATATAAACATTAGTATTGTTACCCATTAGATGGATTTATGTATAAATTTTGGTGAAAACCTTATCCAAGATAATAAGAGTCCATTTATTAACTATATTTAATTATATTATCTTGTAATAAGATTATTATAGGGAATATATATTGAAATTATCACTAAATAGCTTGAGGAATGATCTCAACTCTTTTATGGGTAACTCTTTTTATTATACCAATAGTGCTTCTCGTATAGATTTATTCTAAAATGGATAATTATAGGATGATGGAGGGGATTTTAATTATCAAATAAGGAATATAGAGCACGATCCATGGTGTCTTGAGAGGTGTGAAGAAGTGGGAGTATATAAGCTCTTTTAAAAGTGGCGGTGGATTGGCACTCTTGTAAATGTTTTAAATGGGAATTCTGACAATGTTTTTCCAATTTCAATAGCATAAAAAATATTAAAAAATAAAAAAATGTGGGATATGGTAGAAATATATTCCTAAATTTTATATTATAAAATATTATTTTTCATTTTTTATTCAAATTTTATAGATTTTTCTCTTGTTATAATACTTTTTCTCTAAATCATTATAATTAACATTAATCACTTTCACTATTTTTGGATAAAAACATAGTTCAATATTTTATATAATGTATATTATTATTATTATATATATGGAATATGTTTTACCAAATTCAAATCACATTAGTGGGAAAAATCAATTTGATATTTTTTCCATAGAAGGGATGACAATTCATGTTATTAAGTTAATATAATTCAAAAAAATTCTATATTTTTAAATTCAATAAAAAAGTGAAATTTCATTAAATGTTTGAAATTAGATATAATTTTAAAAACATAATATAAATAAAATTCAAAATAATTTAATTATATAATTCAACCATATAAATATGTTAAATGAAAAAGTAGTTTTGATTTACAATTCATTGTTATATCCAATTCATTAAAAAATGAATCTTTACATAAAAATTCCCATAATTAATCATATGATAATTTATATTTCATGATTTCAAATACAAAGATTATTCTTACATATAAAATATTGACGAGTTCCAATATTTATGTATAATAAAGGATCTCAATTAAATTTTGGTAAAATTTCATTTGTAAAAAAATCGTATATTATATTTAAAATTGGTTGTTTTTATTTTTGGACCGTAAATTGTATTTCATGATGGTCGAAATATATTTTTGGATATATATTATTAATATATACTATATCAACTATCAAAATATTTTATAATTTTATCGAATATGTAAAACATTATAAGATATTTTTTATTTTAAATTGGATGATGTGTGTATTCTAAATCTATCATCAAAATTAAATATGTTTTTCAATGAACAAATAATAAATTCTTACGGTGTTATATTTTTCTTACTAAATTTTTTTTTCTCAATATATCATCAGGATTTCCTTCAATATTATATGGGTATTTTACCTTCATCCAATCCTTTTGTTTTAATGATTCTTCATCCAATTTATTATTTCATGATTGTTCTTTTACCCAATGAGTCATCTAATTCCTCATTGCATTCTCACTAGTATCATGAATCTGAATAGGTTCCCCAAAATATGGATTTTCATGTTAACAAATTATCTCCTCATAAATTACCACATGCATTGGGTCTACAATTTAATTCATTATCATAGATATGTGGAATACATTGTGTATCATTGATAAATTTGGTGGCATTTCCAAATAATAAGAATCAACTCCAACCTGTTCAAGAATTTCAATTTTTTTGATGTTTATGTGACTCATTTTACCATTATTAAAAATATTTATAACACCTTAAAATAGATATACATTCATGAAAACGTTTTCTACCAATGGGAACTTTGAATATTTCCTCTGATTAATATCATAATACATTAACCTAATTTGAGTGGATTTAATATGGGGTGTAATCACCTTTACTTTTTTTGTTGTTTACTAAAAAATTACTATTATTTTAATATTACTTTACCAAAATTAATCCAATAAATTTTAATTATTATATTTCTTTTATAAGTATGTGTTCATATGGCTCAATTTCAAAAAACACAATGAAACTATTATTTTAGGAGAACTCTATAAAAGGAAATTACAGATCTCACACACAATGAATGTATAGTTAAAATGACCTCAAAATGTCTTTACACTGAATAAATTATTTTTTAAGACTATGAATTGGTTTTAAGAGGGTATGCTGTACAAAAATGAAGGTCAGTGTCGAGAGGCTTTGGAAGACCATCTACAATCACAAAGTACAAGGGGGTCTAGATTAGAAACAATTGATATAAGTCCACCATAAAATTATGAAGAGTCATTAATATGGTGTCTTGTGATGGGATCAATAGGATTTTTTTCTCTTCTGGGAATTAAATGACAAGATTTGGTTAGGAGATAAATAATAACACATATTTTTTTGTTCCTTCTAGGAGACATTAGTTTTCTTACAAGAAGATCAATTGTAATTTCATCCCCTTTCTAAACAAAAATGTCTGAAGAGGTTTTATGACATGTTTAGGAATCTTCCTCATAGTCATATATTATGGATAGACCAAACATCTAAACATATAGTCATAAATTTCTATCTTAATATTATCCCACAAAAAATGTTAATTCAATTCCATATACATCATTGTTCTTCTAGTTTATAGAGTGATCTTTATTCAATGGGAATCTTCCAACAAATCTATTATTATCATAGGTATATAAATAAAATAAAACAACTTTACATGATTTAGAACACATTTTTCATGAAAAAAATTATTCTAATTTACCATCATTATCCTCATCGAATTTATTTTAAAAGTAATAATCTCTAGATTGATGATTCATTTTCATTTATTTACAATTGAATTTTTCAATAATTTAAGTTATTATTCATGTATCCCCTTCCTTAGAAATTCAAATATCAATATTAACTAAACCCAAGAAAATCGTGTCATTCCCAATCCTAAATTGGGATATAAATTAATGATCTTTTCTAGTTAATGAATCAGCTACCTTATTTTCTATTATTGGGTGTTAGTTTGTTGGAAAATTGTAATCCTTGAGTTACTCGAGCCATCACCATGGTCTAAAATTGAGAACATTTTTTTAGATGACTTCATTAAGGATCGTTTTATCCATGCATATCTTCATCATTCACCATAAAGATAAGATCTATATATTTTCAATGAAAATATTAAAACCATTTACTCAATATAATTGGCTGGACATTTCTCTTCATGATTCATCAAATGAATTAATTCATTTGAAATAATTTTATCTTTTTCCTATAGGACACATCCAAATCCCTTCAATAATGAATAATTATTTTAAAAAAACCAATCACACCTAGCTATAAGAGTCCAAATCAGACAATTGAAAAATCTTCTTGTTATTTTTTAAATCATTATTCACATTCATTTTCCAAAAAAACGTAACCAAATTACGAGTAACCTTGGTTAATGATTTATCTAATTGGGACTATTCCTAATGAATATATGATAGTAAACTATGAAACAGATTCCAATACATACCACTGTTATATTTGTTTCCGTAGGCCATTCTTTAACTATATTCATCGTTGTAGGATCAAATTATGTTCCATAAATAAAGATAATATGTCCACGAATAGAAACTTATTCAATCCAGAAATAAAACTTCATAAATTGATAATATAAATATTACCTTATTAGATCTATAATGAATGGTTATCAAGTAATTCATTTGGTCATAATAACATTTAAAAAACATTATAATTTTATCAATGAATATAATAAAAAATCATCAATATATTCCATGAATAATCTAATCATTATGTCCATATAAAAAGATTCATTAGATAATCCATGTTGTATTTTAGAAATTTGAAAACGTCCATACCGTATCCATATTTTATTCTTCAGAATATATACATTTATTACTCGTAATTGGGGATATCAAGAGAAAATATTAATCATTGAATGATATCAGCCTCTCTTAAGTTAAAAAAATGTTATAATTTTGAATAAGTGGATATATAATCATTATTATAATATAAATCATTTTCCTATAATAAATGAAAAAAAAATTGATCCAAATTTCATTTTAATAATTTGGATGGGGGATCCCCATCGTGAATCACTAGGGAGAATTAAACCCTTAATACCCAAATTTTATAGAAGTTTCTTCAACACCACTACTTCCACTATGGAAATTGTATAGAGAGTATTTGATATTTTTCTTTCATAGGGTATGAAATCAAGGACAATTAAACGACATGTGTTGGGTGATGTCCAGGTAATTCCTTTGTAAATAAATCATTTTAATTGTATATAATTGGTATATACTACATTTGAAGATGTCCTTATTCTTCTATAGGTGATGTTTTTTTCTCACTGTGAACTTCATTTAGTAGTTATACTTGGGTGGATAAATATATGAATTAGGTGTGGAATCTTTTTATCTATTGATAATGGTATCAACATCATACATACAAATCATAATTTATTCCTTCTTGTAATAAATGATTCTATCATATTTCTAGATCCATTCAATACCGATTATAATATCAAAGTAATCCATTAGTCTGATAACAAGGAATGGAATTAAATTATTTTTATGTTTTATAATGGGTACTAGGAAACCCAGGGTTTTTGAAAAAATACTTTACATTTAAGCCTTTACTAGATTTAGACTTATTAAATCAAAGTGGAAATGTTTTATTTCGTAGAAATCTTGGTTGATATAAATATTATTTATAATCGTAAATTTTAAAAGGCAATAAATAATATTTAATATCAGATTAGCATAACTTTAGGCACATCATTTGGTACTTATACATCAGATGTTATGAAAAAATAATCACAAACACCTCCCCTTGTTCTCTTCTTGGGTACATAACCAAGATTCATAAGGAATTGATTTTCATAGTGACATATCACCCTATAGTTGAAACATCATACAAAAATTGTTTCCATATTCTATTTTCACTAATAACTGTTTTGACCTGTATCCATTCAATTATGAAAAACTCATTGTCTAATCACACATTTCTAAAGGGTTTTCAAATAGTTTTCACAAGATGGACAAGTTTGAGCTATCATATTTTTCTTGGAAACATTCCCTTTTTCAGGAGTATCATATAAACACTTCTTCCCTTGATTTCCCTTGAATATATTTGTTTTAAAAAATCACATATCTATTTTTTGGCCCATAAAACTCATTCTATTTATGTTGTTTTTTGTAAACTATTTCCCTTAGAGATTTTTATTGAGACATTCAATGTGGAGGCTGATATTGAACATTGGGTTGTTTATATAATATGTATCATTCTTGGATATCCTTTTAATGGTAACATAATTATATACAAAAAATTCTTCATTCTATTAATTTAATCCTTGAAACTTAATCTTCATATCAAATTTTATATCATGAGTGAGTTATTTATTGATAAATATATAATTATATTTTCTATATTTATGGTGTTTTATGACTCCTGACTACCTAGTATTTTTCAACACGGTATACTAATGATTATTATCACCTTGAAGATAATATACAATATGAGTAAGAATTTCCTTTTTAGGACATCCCATAGTCATATATATCCTATCTTGAGACTTCATCACTTGTTTATATAAAATTTGAATATTAGTCATTCTAAAATTTGTGGGGACACTACCACAATAAGAGATCCAAAATAAGATATTTTCTCTATGCAATCAGTTTCTCTATTCAATGTGGTTTATTTTTTATGAACACATTAATATTTCATAATACTTCTATAATTTTCTCTTTTCTAATATATGTTGTATTGGATTATTTATCAGGGAAATCTATACAATTTCATTTGTATTGATAACATTATTCCTTCTATGAACCATTTTTAAACCAATTCATATTCTATATTATCTTATAAAATAATAAAATATAATTATATATATGTTATGGTTCATAAAATTTTTTCATAGTTAATAATAGAATCATAAATTCTAAATTCAATGGGGATATGTTTTCTTTTAAATCAATTATAATATTCTGTACTAATAATGTCAATAATTCTATTTATATCTATATAGAGTGTCAAACCAGATGTATAGTAAGGGCCCTTTTCATGTACTTGGTTACAATAAATTAGTCCAGATACACTATTTTATAGTTATTACTTCTATGTACATTTATTCCAGAACCATGCCAACTATTTGTATCAATACAAGGATTTTTTTCATGAAATACCAACATAATATCTACCTTTCCTAAAATTTAGGATGTTCTCATATATATATATTAAAAGTTTATCGTTGGGTTATATTCATTAATATATATATATATTAAATCTTGATTCAAATGATGCTGATAAAATTCAATTGATACAAACTGTAATGCCTTTCCTCTTATAATCCCAAAGTCGATAGATTATTTTTTTAAATTTGAATGATTATAACAAATCAAATCACAAAATCCAAGTTAGTTATGTTGTTTTTTGAAAGCAACATTACATAAATTATACCCATAATACATTAGAAAATATAAAATAAAAATATTATACATAATAAAATGATAAAAATATAATCCATAAAACTCTTTCAAATGATTCCTCTACAAAACCCAGATAAATAAATTATAATAAGGTTGATCTCAAATTCTCAGTAAGGGTATGTAATGATAAATAAATAATGAATTACTATGAAAAAAATAAACATGGAAAGGTAAATAGATGACATCACATTTAATTCAAATAACATCATAAAGAATTATCAAAATGTATAATTATGAAACTGAAAAAAAATCCATTTAATTAATAAATTATGAAGGAAATGAATTCATACATTATATAATAAGAAATAATAAGGGATTATAGTAAGGATAAATAAACAGTATTTGACATAAATTATTTACTATTGGGTAGCATGAATTAGTCACATAAGAACCTATACTATCATGATCCATCCTCCAGATAGTTTAAAACCATTTTTACAGACCTTTTTAGTTTGGATAATTTAATTATCACATGAGATCATGTCGATGCATTGAAGGGATAAATAAATTACAGTAATAAAAAATCATTTCATTTGTAAATAATTCCTCATATAAATTAATATTTTTAATTGATATAAAATACACAATATCAGGAATACATATTGAATAAAAGATACATATTTATCAATAATTTCTATATTCATCAAATAAATCTGATAGTGAACACCATATGTCAAAATTTTATACTATTTATTAAATAATAATATCAAAAAACCAATATTTTGATTATATAATATATAAAAATAATTTTAATGATTCAAAATATTGATAATAATTTAATTGGAAGTTATATTTCAATTAATACCATTAAAAATGTTTTTTAGGAGAATAATATTTAAGCATTCCAAAGAGTATAATTCCATTTTGTATAATTTGAATCAAAATATCCATAAATGAATAAAATTAATATGAAAATAGAATATCATGAGATAATTAGACTCATTATATAAATTTTTATTGGTTATTATATACACCATATAATGTGATGTCTCGTATTATAATGATATGTCCCAAATGAATGAAAATTGATATGGAATCTCTTACATTGAATTTCATTTTGTGTGAAATAACATTAAAAATTTGTGTTATATTTTTAAGAGTGAAGATAAATTATTAATGAACCATATTCATGTTAATAATTTCATGTATTGTATTGTTTAAAAATATTATTAACCATTTGATAATAACAACTCATTATTTTCACTATTTCTGGTGTTAATTACCAATTTTTTTGAGTACTTTGAAACATGTTATTTGGTCATAATATCATTAATTTATCATTTAAAAAAATTAAAAAATGTTGCTAACATAATGTATATTCATTAAAAATTAATTTAGGATAACAAATAATATTTGGTAATAATAAACGTAATGCAGCGTAATGGAGATAGTAGGTTGTACATATGCATGAATGCAAAATTCATTTCCATGTAATGTTAAATGAAGGAAATATAAATTATGTATATGTATATTGTAATATTATTATTATATTTAGATAATATATTTCACATAGGTTTAATAAAACCATTTTTTATACATTTTATGTATATTGGGAATGGTTTACATAACATTGATTAGTTGGTAGTCCACACTTCCACAAAGGATGTTGTCATATTTAAACATAATGAAAAGTGCATGGTTATGTATAAATTGAAAATTATTGAAGAATAAAAACATTATAAATGTCATATATATCGGGGATAAACATATTTCCCTCATAATTCCCACCATGAGGGGTGGTCATGTAAAAACTAAAAATCATGATTTTGGTTGGTTCTAGTTCACCATAAAATTAAATGATAGGTTCATTATATATTATATTGATGTGTGTGTAGTTGAAGTTCAACCAATTAAATTAAAAACATATTTCCTTGAATGTGTTTACCACTTCTTTGGATATCATGTTTTTGTTTTCCATAAAAAAGAATTCATAGGATGCATTTCATCCCTGTAGAAAAATAATGGATTGTGTGAGGAAATTTTATGACATTTTTTTGAAAAATCATGGTTGATCCAATATTTCTTAAGAGGTGTGACATAGTGGGAGGAGAAGACGTCTTTCTATATCGGGGGAGTGACACTCTTCCAAATCATTAGAAAGGGAATTCCACAAACATTATTCCTATGTCAATAGGATCCAATAATAGTAAAAATTATATAAAATGGAGTACATATTCTATACATATTTATAAAATTTATATTTTTCATGTTTCTCTGTAATTTTATCCCTTATTTTTACGTTTTACATTTTTATGCTAATTGTTCTCTTAAACATTATAATTCATTTTAAAAAATTCTATAGATTTTTTTGTAAAAATAAACTTTTACCTAATTATACATTATAATATATTCATATTCCAAATATGTGATCATTTTTACAAAAATTACAATAATATATTTGGATTAAATTAATTTAAATTTAATCTAGCATTTGGTACGATAATATTTGGTTTTATTGTAAAACCTTTAAAAAAATGTTCTATGTTTGTGTATTATGTTTTATGTTAAAATTGATTACAATGACATATGTTGGATTAACATATACAAATTAATATAATAAATGAATAAAAATGTAAAAAACATTATTTTACCATTTAAATAAAATAGATGAAAAATCAATTTTTAATTAAAATTCATTATTCTTAATTATTAATTAAAAAATTAATCATCATAGAAAAATACACAAAATTCCCCCTATGATTATTTTTATGTTCCTATTTCTAATATTTATATTATTTTTTAATTATGTAATATAATTATAATAAAATATATATTTAAAATATGTTCTTTTTTAAAAGGTGGTAATATTTTAGTTAAAAAAGTTTAATGAGTTATGCATAAAAGTTTTATTGTTTTTAACATATTCATAAAAAATATATTTGATGATATAAGAAATATTGTTTTGGATATATATTATATAAATTTACTATATAAAATATATTAATGTGTTATAATTTTTTTGAATATTCCAAATGTGACAAAATAATGTTTTTTAAATCGAGTGTTGTGTGTACTGAAAATCATTCATCCAAATTAATTTTTTTTATAAAATTAAAAATACATTAATGTATTTTGGTTCTTAAAGTTAGGTCAGAGTCCCTTATGAATGGCCCTATACGGAATTCATGCAAGGTTATGTAATGGTGATCCCTACTTGTTTTCAAGATCCATAAATAATTATTGAAGTTTATAATGGTGGATTTTATGATATTAGGGAATGTCAGTAAATTGTGGATTTTGGATGATAGGTCGTGTAAATAACATTTATAATAATTTCATTTAATGAATATAAAATTTTGATTAAATAATATTTTATCCCCAAAACACAATATTATGATGAGTTCTCATAGGGAACTATCGATGATCATGTGTTTAATTGGGATGACATATTAGGGATGACCCAAAACAACATTAGGTGTTTTGTTGTGGAATATTGTAATTGGGCCTCGTGAGGATTACATTTCCTTTAATTGAATTAGGTTGTGACTCTAGTTTATTGTTCATATTCACTAATTTAAAATTAATTGGGATTATATTAATTTTCATATAAAAGGGATCCCCAGTCTATTCCAAGGACCTAGGATGATTTATGAAAACTCAAATATCCAGATGAAGAAGATGTAAGTGGATTAATTTTACCATGATAGTTCTGGAACTATATGATATTTTACATTTTATATGGGTTTCTCATTCCCTATATCATGTGGTTTTTTGTAAGATTATGATGTCCTTCAAAATATTTTGGAAATGAATATAACTTCCAGACATTGAGAAAGGGTGTTGTAAATGGATGTGTAATGTTAAGGATATGAAATTATCAGGAATTGAGTGTTAATGGGGATTGTAAATAATAAAATAACAATCTCTTAGTAAACTGATGGTGGAAACTATTGGGTACATGTTAAACATTTGTAATCAAGAAATCCCATATTCCCTATGGTTATGAAAATATCTGATGGATTAATGGGGGGTTTCTAGGACCATATAGTCTTTTTAGGACAAACCAGTACCAATTACAATTTTGATGTAGGGAAAGAACACAATCCTTGATTAAAAAGCAGTTGTTTTCTAATTAATGGGTACATTTTGGTTAACAAGTTATTTTTAATAGTCTTCAATAGGTATAAACCAATAGTAAGGGATCCCAAGGTATAATGGGTTCCAATAGTAGGATATAAAATAATATAATTTTTAGTGTCATCACATTCATTACATACATAAAGGTGGTTTATGAAAACATTAATATTCATAAATGCCTTAATAACCCAACATTAATTAATCCACCTAGTGAACATATCTTTTCATTAAGGATATTTCAAAATCATTATTCAAATTATGAACTAGACCATCAAGTATTGTGAGCATGACTTGGCTTTTACTAGGGTAAAAAATGGGCCTTATTATCTTTATGAATTTATTATTTAATCTCTAATATTATTAATAAACTTTTGATATGATGTGATAGGTGACTAGAGTTGTTACTTTTTATCATGCTTCCTTTTACATTTTTTCAACCTGAAATGTTTTATGCATCATTAACTAGATGTTTTATGAAATTTTTATTTTAACCATTAAATGATACGGTTCACTATTGTAGATATTTAACAAAAGATCAAAAAAATTACTACCATGATATAAGTAGATTATTTCTTTGTTAATATTATTAAATAGATGATTTATGTTACCTAGGTTTAGGATTAGAAGAAAATAAATTTTGGTGGTAGCTGAAAATTTTATAATTCATGGATCAAGGATATTGATTCATTTACAATAGTATGGAACAGTCAACTAGGGGGATGAACTAAAACATCATAAGGAGCAGAGATCATCCATGATGATGTTAGGGGTCTCAATTTATATAAATCCATTATTATATAAATGTTTTATCATTGTATTATTGAAAAAATACATTATAAATATCCACATCTTCAATGGATATATAGATAGATATTTTCTACATTCCATAATACATAAAAGGATTACATAAACTGGAGGTTCTTTGTTCATGAACATTGATTTATGTGTTAAGATGCTTAAAAATATGATAAAATCACCCCATAAATTTGTTGACTAGGGTAAGTCTCATAATGTCCATTAATAAGAAATTATTAGGGGTGATGGGTTTCATATAGTGTGGAAGCATAATTATTTGTGTTTATAAGTAATTTGATATATATTTTGTCCTTGATGATCAGTATCAGGTAGTATAGAAATTTTAATTGAATTTTAAAATCATTTGGTTGGGAGATAGGGACTAGTGTAAAATTGTGAATGATATCATTAGGGACACATTCCACTTATTGTTGGAATTTAGATATAAGATTCACCTTTTATACATGAACATTATTAATGATGGGTAGACAAATATCAGAGACTATTTTTTTGTATATTTGTCACATGCACATGCAAGATGTATATATATTTCTAATATTTCTACAAGAAGAGAGAGTATGTGTATATTGAATTTGTATAATCTATTAATATTCTATTTTTTAGTGTGGATTCCTTGGGGTTTCCATTTCATATTTTAAGGACATGAATCAACCTATAATCAACTCATAAAATGATATCCATATATAAAAACATGAATCATATATATGGTATGTCATTAAATGTGATGGAAACACTGGATCAGGATTGTAATGGGGGAATTAGGTGACATTATATATCATGTGATGGTAAGAATCAGTCCACATGTAATTTTCATTTGAATGTTCACTATGAAATTAAGACCCATTCATAGGGAGAGGATCATTTTTATATTTTTTATAGAACCCAGATTGGATATCATGGTGTCACAAAATATATCTTAATGGTCAGAATCATTCCATACATAGTTCTTGTAGAGAAAAGTATTTATTCAGGTTTTTCCCATAAGTAGAGTAGGGAATTTGTTTCTATATATGTTTTTTCTCGACCCAATATTAAAAAGTCATGTTATACTATATATCATATTGTAATTGGAATCACACCAAACATTTCTCATAATAAAACTATTCATGATGTTCGATACCATTCATAGAGGGGGGAGTTTTTCTAATGTGGATATGGCTGTACAAAAGATTTATAATTTGGGAGTCAATATGTATCATATGTTGTTAGGAATGAGAAACCCTATATTTTAGAATGGAAAACACTCTACACTATTCTGAATCATATGCATCATGGTAAATCTGCTTCTTTTTTTTGTTACATCTAGAGCTATGATTGGAGATTCGACGATCACTATATACACTACTGTAATATGACATAAATCCAACTATATTCGTTAAATTTAAATCACTCCTTGTTGATATTAAACATGTGTATAGTGGGTAATCATCTATGTGGAATTTTTGATTGGAAGTAATATTTGAGATAAATATATCAGTATGTATCATGTTATAAAAGTAATCAAGCGACGTGTAATACTATAATAGAATAATATCCACATATATCAGACCCATTTACCGAGGTGGGGGTAAAATTATTTTATGGTAGAACATGGAATTTTAGATCCTCATATCTCTATATATCCCACATTAATAGTAATCAATACACATGTAGTTCTTGAATGGATTATTCTCTATGTAGGTGTTAACCAAACACATAGATGGAAATTATTTGAGTTGATATAACAACTAGATCCGTTATTTTAGATATTGGAAGCATAAAATTTCATATAGTAATAATAATAAATTGACATGTAATTATATAATGGAAAAGTCACCCTAAAGGAATGACTTATTCAAGAATTTGGGTATTTTTTCCATTGATTTTTTTGGAATACCTATGATTAGTGAACCTTGATTCTGTAATTTTTCAACATTAATAATAATCAGGAAACACATAGTTCATGAATATATGTTTGGTTATATATCATCACCAATGATACTAATCCACGTAGTTTAAGTATATAATAACACATGATTTTTTATCAGGTATGACTCCAAAACCATATCATTCAAGGAAATGTTCAAACAAATATTGGTGTTCCATTAATGGTATTTCATCAAGGAACATGATAAACTAACTGTTAATTTACATGTCACTATAATGTGTGGATGGACAAACCAAAATTAATAAGCGCACGTGAGCTACTCTCGACATGAGAAATTGGTAATGGTATAGTATTCATTCACCATAAATAACATATTAAAATAAATTATCAGTGGATCATTATTGTGTAGTTGAAATTTCAATATATAAGATCTTGGTGTCTCTATACCACTCATTGGAATGAGGATCATGTTATACATAGTTCTAGGAAACCATTCCCCATAATAGAATGTGGTAATGAAGAAGGCTACTTAACTTGATAATGAAATCTTGAATCCATAAAAATTTTGTCATAGAGTTCTAAAAAGCATGTCATTAGTGGAATCCCATGAATAAGATATGAGGATTCCTAAATTTTTTTTCAAGGAATATTATTATTTTTTCACTGTGTAATATTAAATATTATGTAAATGTGATAGAGACTTTTTTCAATAGTTTAATGTATTGTGTCTTGGATTATAGGGTGTCTTTTATTTATAGTTACTATGACTAAGACCATGGATGCTATGAACATTAATTTCTTATTTCAAATATATCTTCTTGGAAGTTTAACATTATGTAGAAAGGTTGTATGAAAATGAGTAGTATAAATTATTGATGCCCAGACATATTGTGAAATATAATTCTGTAACACTTGGATGAAAAATATATTCTAGATTCATGCATATATAATGACTATTTTTTAATGGTACCTAAGAAAAAAATACAATTTCTATAAATATTTCATTGGTTTGGTAGGGTAATGTGTTATCAATAAATTGTAGTAAATTTGTAAGGATCGTTGGAATAATACATATGTATTTCATATAGACCATCCAATTTGGTCTCCATATCTTGCAGTTACAACCCTTATATCATAAGTTATCTAAGAGCCAATACTAGTTCTCCATGAATGAATGTGTAGAGGAGAATCATTTCATTAATGTCTCATTAGATTTGATTATAATGAAATTAATGTTTCTTTGTGTACATTGCCATTTCCCATCATGTCAATCCAACTTATCAATTAGCAATAGTAATTTGATGTCATCTAATAGTTTTCCATAGAGATATTTACATAGGAAAAGAATCTTGGAATATATTGGAAACACTATAATTGGTTTTGACACTAATTAATATTGGGTGTATTGTTTATTTTTGTGAATAGTTCTATGTTATGGCCATAAATCAAAAAGGATATTTTCTACATAGGGCATCATGTCCTTATGCACCAGATTCTTGTGTAAATTTTGAAATTTATTAATTAAGGACTTTCTTTTTCCATTTTCCACTAAATGATAGAAGTATGAATGATTGGATTCAATGTTACAATCCACGTATATCTAATTTATTTCATTAAAGAAAAAATTGGTGTTACTATGAATCAATATCGTGTGATGGAATTAATATATGGTCGTGATGTTGGAATTTAAGTTGTGAATGGTTTTCTTCATCTATAACTCTAAGATGGTTATATCCTCATTGTATTTCTAATGGATTTTGGTTGTAGTATGGGCATACATAAACATGTTAGCTTGGATGGGTTGTATTCCCCACAACATCCATCCCCCCTATAAATGGATTAGGTTTCCATTAATGTTAAATAAATGAAAATTAATGTTGGATTTTACATAGTCATATAACACTGCATTCAAATATAAACCTTGCCCCCTGACATGATGGGAGCGTTTGGTTCACGACTAATTAGTACCATAGAAGCCTGCATGGACATGATCTATGATGGAGGGAATATCTAATTATTCTTGGAATTTGACGAGTATTCCATTAAATCCTCATTTTTAGTGGATGTTTTTGTTCATTTTTTCCTCGAACTAAATGGAGATTCCCATTTTGTATGAAACCAACTATATGCATCATACATCATTAGGTATATATATTTTCATCATGCAATGGGGCTGTGTGGATTTGATTTATTTCCTCCATATCAAATATAATGAATGATTAGACTATTCATTGTTTCATCAAACATACAAAAATAATGTCATTATTAGAGTTGGATAAAACCTTATCAACAGTATGAAATTACTCAGCATCTTCATTTTGTAATCCAGGTACATGGTGAAATTTTTATTCAAAATGTATTTCTTCCAGAAATCCTCATGCGAATCAATTGTTAGGGCCTAATTTTTCCTTATTGTAAAAATCTACATCCTTAATTTTATCGATATATTCCCCTGAGTCAATATTTATTTTCATGTAGGATGTCGGGATCTGTAGGACTAGTTACAATCTAGAATTTAGGATTCTATATTCAACCTTATTATTAGTGCGTCCTGTGGAATTTTAATATGAGTAGAAATAATATTTACTATTTTGGGGAAATTAGTATAATTAATAGAGTAATTCTATTGAGATTTTTGTTTTTTCCATCAATTACAATATTATTTTAGGAGGGACCCTCGAAATACATATCCCATGTTGTATGAGTTTCATGGGAATATAATATCTCCTCATTGAGAATTTCTACATCAACTACCATCATTTTCATGATAGGATACACTTCTAACAAATCAACCAATCCCTACCATTTATCTTCCATTTATTTTAAAAACTATATTTATTCTTTTCATAGAAAATATTCAATGTATTGAAAATTCCAAGTGAATATATGGTATCTAAGGATGTACTTTAGGGTTTTGTGATGATATACCAATTAATATTAATGATGTTATAATTAACGTCTCTAATTTTGAACTATAAAGATGATATACTGTCTTTACATTCAGAAATCAGAATACGGGATCTAATCAAAAAACAACATTTGACTGAGTTTTTTGGTGAATTTTTTCATTCCATACATCATTTTTCTTTTTGATTATTGATCCAACTGATCATTCGATGGTGTCCAGAAATAATATGGTCCACATTCAATCCCCTAGTGGTATCACAACTATTAGGAATGTAAGTACATCATGATATCATCAAAATATTTGAGGGTGTCCTCATTCCATATATAGGTGACTCCCTTCTTCATTATCATTGTTCTGGGGTGATATTTTCTGGCCATGTTATATTTAAAACTCAGAATATATGTGAGGTTTCCCTATATCCACCTAAGTTCCTTGATATTATAATAATGTGACAATGATATGATTTCACTATTAATTTTTTGTGTTATCATTGATAACAAGTTAGAATACCATAATGAAAATTAATTTAACTAACAATACATCTAATGCCCACATTAGTAGATTTTTATTAAAAATGTGCTTTTGCAACATTCTGAATATTTCATGGTTAATTTTTAGGTGACCACATCAATTTATAGATTTAATTACCATGTCATCAATATATAATTATTATATCTTCCATATATGTGATAATTATATAATTCATGATTCATTGAAATGTTCTTTATTGGTCATTTATCTGAAATTAAGGAACCGATAGAAAATGATCCTCATAGGTTCATTGAAAGAATTGGATTCCTTATCTTTAGGGGAAATTATTGATTAAAAATTCCCTAAATACACATCCATACTGAAAAATTCATTGAATCATTAGTCACATCGATCATATTTTATGATATGGGAAATTGTAAATATATATTAAGGATGTGTTGATTAAGGTCAGTGAAATCAATACAAACAATATTATACACATTCAATTAATTTACAGAGATGATGTTGGTGAGCCAATTTTGGTATTTCACATCGCTGAAAATGTTAGATTTAATATAAATAATCAATTCTTATTATTTAATAGGTAATTAGTGGAGTGAATCCTCATTATTGTCTTCTTGAAACCTCAACTGTCATTGGGTAGTTTTTAATTATTTTTATCCACATTGGGGTTCAACTAGATAGTCCATGTATTATTCTATAAGAAAACATATCAATGTTTTTTGAAAAATGATATATTTATTCCCAACTCATACATAGGGATGGAGGCACTGATCATCAAATTTTATAGGTCTTATTCTATTTTGAGACTCACTTTCTCTAGATCATTTTTAATAGTGTTTATTCTTTCGTAAAATGACGGAGGGGTATCCTGGAGGTTATCCTATTTCTCATCCATCTTTGAGACAGTGGAGGAATTTTCCTACATGGTGTGTAAATAGGGGGATTCTTTGTCATTTTCATGGTATGAATTTTCTGGGCGATATATATTCCTCTTGGAGTGGATGGGGTTTTCAATGTGAGATTCTAGACCTGATTGTTTTCTCATTTTCTATCAACTAGGACATAGGGGCTTGGACATCAGGGAATTGGTCTTTACCCTCAATCAGGATTTTGGGTAGTATGTAGTCATTTTTTATCAGATTCAATGTATTTATAGTGTAATTCTGTAACCATTGTGAGATATAACCTTGAAATCATCATCCACCATTTAATTACTACACTACCGTTAATAGAGATCTTCCTCAACATATTTGGATTCCTAGGACTCCGAGTGGGCATCGTTACCATGTAGTTTTATGACCTTCCCGTTAATGGGGTATTTCATGAATTGATGAAATGTTTAAGGTATTATGACATGTATATGAATTTATGTTCTTCCATTAATGAAATGATATTTTATTTCTTGATGGATAATCACGAACTTAGTATTGGATGTGATATCCCAAAATAGAGCCATGAGTTTAATCTTTTTGAGAGTCTATTTCTCACACTTTTAATAACACAGAATGGTATGCATAGTAAGAGATAAAACCCCTCAATATATCCCAAACAATGTAGGATTTAAATATGAATTATATGGATAATAAAACCACAAAAAATAATATCCCTACTAATTCTATTATATTATTGATTTCAAAAACATACTGGGGTATATATCTCCCTTGATATCTTCGTTAGAATCCTATTCTGTAAACAAGATGTAGAAATATATTTCTGATGGAATATTCTATTCCTAATAAACCACAGTTTCATGTACCTATTTCCCAAACTCTTATTGGTTATATAAGGAATCAATGAGTGACTCATTGGGTTTTTCTAAGTGACAGATTATATCGAGAATTGATAAAATCGTTGAGACAAAAAACTATTATTCTATAATGTCCCATTTTTGATGGAGCATAATGCATCTAAAGGATGGGATACTCTAGACTATGTGGTTTATGTGATTATGTGTTTGAGTGGGATGACCCTATTTATTGTGAATAGGATGAAGGAGTATCATCTAACAATTTATTTGGTCACATAGTTGATTCCGTTGGTATTGAATTATTACACATTGACATCCCTACAAAATGATGATATTATAAAACATGGCTTGGATGATCACAAGAGGGCTATAGGTCATCTACACATTTTTTTAAGGATTACTCGAGTTATTCCATAGGTGTATTAGTTGTAATTATGTCTTCCTTTGGAATGTGACCAAAATAAAGTGTTTGAAAATGGAAACACCATCCCTTGTATCCTCGACTTCTCAGTCCATGGCTTACAACTACTTAATTTGGCCTAGGTAACTCACACTCATAGTAATATTAATCCTTAGAGAACTTATTTTTTATGTGAAATATGTAAAAAGATTCATAAATTAACTCTTATTTCATTGTAGGTTCCATTTGTCGGAGCACATCCCATTCTACAGATTTTTACGGAATAAATTTTTGTAATTTTTAGAGCATGTGTAGGAGATTGATATAACGTTTCCAATATTTCCATTCCTTGTGTCAAATTATTTCATCCACCATTGATATGTGTCTTCAATGTCACCTACGCAAGTTTAAATATAATTATTGGTTTGTCATTTTCTTTTACATGGGATGAATTATCTCGTTAAAATATCTATCATGTCATATAGTTATCAGATAATACTAATACCATGTTAAAACCACAATTAACTCACCCTCTTAATATAGTTCTAAAGTAGAAATACAAGTTACCTACCTCTATAATTCCATAGTATCTTCTATATTGAATCAAAAATTAATTTTATAATGTAATTGAAGTGGAATCAATTCACAACAGGGTAACTCATAATTATATTGAAAGGGATGTAGTGAGAATGAGTAGAGAGGTTGGACTAGTTGAGTTTCATAGACTGTGATAATATGACTATAATTTTTTACATTACAAAATATAAATAATGATATATAAAATATTTCAAAAGTAATATGATTCATTTGTATATTCCTTAAATCTAGGTAGATCTTTATCTCTTTATTTTTCTATTTGGGGGTCATTTTGGGGTAGCTCTCACTTGATAGGAGGAGTTGAAAAAATCAAGGGCTTCTTCACGGTCTGAATGGGTACTTCTACACATTTTAGCGAAAATGATTTATTTTATTCATTAACTTGAGTTTTTTCTTATATATAGGTAATGGGTAGATATTAATTTTGTGTTTGATTAATGTCATCTTCTATGCATTGTTCCATTTTTAAACACTCCTGGAATCATCATGGATTCATCATCTTGAACAAAGTTGTTTCGAACTCATTCATATCATTTTAGTCGTAAAATCCATATTGTTCATATTACGAGGGAGCTGTACTAAATTAATTGCTTAATCCATTCCATCTATAAATTAAATCATAAACCACAATATTATACTTTTTTAACAGTTTTTCACATAAACAATTTTCATTTTCCATAGATTGAAGCTGATCTTATAATGGAATTAATGAAATTGGTCTTCCCATACAAAAATTGATCCATATTAAAGGATTATATACCAAATTAAGGGTGACCATATCATTGATTCTACAAAAATGTCATCTTGTTTTTCTATTATGGTCTGAAGGACAAAAAATCCAGACGCATCAGGTCATAATGTGTGTGAGATTTAGTTCGAGGTCCCCCTCACCATCAATGGTTAAGAATATAGGATTTATAATATTAGATGGGGAGAATAGTTTCATCTACCCATGCATGATTTGGAATCATATCTGGACTCATGGGTGCACATTTCCCATCCATGGATTCTAATAAAGGAGTTAGTGATTCATTGTTGTTGATCAGTTCATAAAAACCCACCTTTTAGTCTACCACTTATATTGATGGAGTGTGAGATGATTGATTTGGTTCCCCATTTTCATATCTCATTGATTCTTGATTCGTGAAGAGACTAAATGGACTCCCTAAATGGGGATAGGATATGAATGAAACAGTGGAATTTCATGATCAACCATAGCATCCTCAATAATGTAAACAGGTTTTGTGAATTCAAAGCCATCGTTACACTTAGATACAAAAAATAAATGAGGATAGTCATTATCTATACATTTGGGGGAAATGATATAAATTCACTTATTAAGAAGATAAACCCTAATATTATTTCAATTGATTAGCTCCTTATTGATTTTCTTACTATTTTTAATCTCATTCTCTTACTAAAAAATAAATACTTTTGTGTATAGTATTACATATCCTACAGGTAGTGACTAGGATGCAACCACATATTTCCAATTATCAATAGTATTTTTCTGATATATATGTGGAAATTAATTTTCCCTAGGTTATAGTTTTGGGATCCTCCTATAATTCTATTTACATGTATAGAAAATTGGCCCATCCAATTCTCCCTTACCTTGAGGCATAGTTTTATAATTGTTTACCTATAAATTTTGAACATGTTCAATCTTATTTATTGTGTTTATTGTGATAAAATTCACTAGGTTTTATTTAGAATTTGTTGTTATCCAATTGATCTCAATGAAATATGGTGATTCTGCACTTCCTTCAACTACATTAAGGGTTATGTTAGGGTATTTTTCATACCCCTGAAATGTTTGACCGTTTTGGATAACAACCCTTATTTTGTATGATTGAAAATGATTTACATTCCATTTATTTTTGTCATAAAATAGTTACCATAAGTGATTTTGTGGTCGGGTTTTGTGATTGATACCCAAATATAAAAGGATTCACTTCTAGTGGGAGGAAAATATGAGATTTTGAACTATTATATTTTCCTTCTACGCAATAGTTTGAATAATTCCATCTGGGGTTTTGATAATGGTGAAAATATCCCTGAACATGCAGGTTAGGAATGAATTAGAGTCGATATTAGAAATTTTTTATCCGGATATATTTAATTTGTTGATTCCAATCAAGTATATGATTTTTCATGAGATGGATATTGAGATATAATTTCACCTACACCTATATGATAAGGGTGATTTGGAACATCCACTGACTTCTTCATCTCTCTATCAATGTGTGATGATCTTGGTGATAGTGATTGTGATAAATATCCCACTAGATTTATAGGTTTTTTCTATTTCAAAATAGATTATGTTTATAGTATGAAGGTGAACCTCAAATACTATATTTGGGAGGTGTCTACCCTTTAACCAATGATGATTTTCAGTCATATTGTGGTGTAGTTATTTCAGGAACATGTAATCTATATCATATAGGATTACATATTCATAAATGGTTTAGGCCAAAAAATTCATGAGATGATGTTTTGTAATTAATATCTCCATATATAAAAGCAGTCCTCTCCCTCATCAAATTTATACTCTTATAGTTTTTCATATCTTATATGCTACATTTATGTGAAGCATTCAATCCATGTTTAAGTGATGATAATTGTCTATAGGGAAATAAATATGGTTAAACCCAATGTTTTAGAACATCTCTATATGATGTTGTCTATGTTGTTAGAACCACTATATATAATGGTGTTTGGGAAAAGGAAAACATTTTTACAAGATATATATCACCGTGGGGATGTTGTAAGTGATCAATTCCAGTAGTAGAGTCCTTACAATCAATCTACGTAGCACCATGAATATGAATACCGCTTATAATGTCCCATAAAAAATTGGTTGAAGAGTCTATAGACCCTTGAGGTGTCTAATATATACATTAAATATACTCAAGGAATCCCCCATTGACCAAATCCGAGACCTAAAACACATTTTTCATCATTAAGTAAATATTATGGCATTCCATTTCTGGATGATTTGGGATATGTGTATTTGATATGATTGATTTTGAAATATGTTGTAACCCATTTTGTGCTTTGGAAATAAGAGATCAGTAATGTGTAAACGATATACTATTTTAATGATCATCTTTATTATCTGATGGACAATGATCAAGAATGTCGGTGGTTTCTAGAATATTTGGTCAATATTTGATAAATGAGATTTATGATCCTCTCTCATATATTACGTACACCCTATAACATGTTAAAGAACCTATGAAATGGGAGAAGTGGTATGAGCATTCCCATGTAGAGATGTAGAAGGATTCTATTGAAGTTGTTTATAAGAAGAAGAAGGTATATGATCTAGTCCTCCATGAGAGACTATAATATTCCATGTTACTCAATTAGTAGGGATATGATCTAATATTGAGAATATTTTAATGTTTTCCTGATAGTCCTCAATTTGAGTGGGGTATATGATCGGTCAAATGCCTTTGGAGTATGTCACTGGTTGTTTTTATAGGAAATTGATCTTGTCTAGATGAATGGGCCAAATTGTGTTTGTGATCCAAATATAGAATATGAATCTGATCTTGACCCTATTAATTTGGAGTATGTTTGCAGTCTTTTTATATATGAATATTATAATGTCCTAAGGAATATACCATAGAAACATGGTTATCCCCAATTGGAATGGGGATATTAGCCCATAAGTATTCCTTTAATGTATTATAATGGTATTTATTAATGGGAATTTTCCTTATCCCACTGCATGTGAAAATACATATGGTGGGTTCCAGTTAATATAGGTATCTTATCTTGGACCTATTCCTTTTCTTCAACCTGAATATACTGATAATTCTCCTTAATGAAAAATAGAATGGACTCATTCTCCATAGAATCCACCGATTCATACTGATCATCATGATATTAGTATATGGATACCATGAATGGAATATTTTCATATCCCTGTTTATGTACTAGTTCTACAATATATCAGTGGTGTGGTGAAACTACATTCTGATATTAGAGACATGAATAAAAACATCTTCTAGGAATGTTGGCCTACAAAATTTCAGTCTCCAAAATATACTAAAATATTACGTTGACTGAAAATGATATTGAATCACATCCATGTCATCTATATTATATAATAATATTCCAATTGGATTAATTATCAATTTAAGGGATATGTACCCCCTCCATTCTGCTGATATAATATGATTTCAAACATGATCCAATTAACTATAGATATGAGGCTTCCCCTGGCAACAGATTTATTCTGTCAACTATCTTTTTTAGTGGTACTAGGGATATGAGAACTCGTAAATTTATCAACAACATTACAAGACTAATTAGACTTATTTATTTTCTATGAATTTGTGTCCAACATGGACATTTTTTTCTTCGTTCCCTTCAGTAGGTGATTGAGGGGAACAAATGTGATCAAACTACTGATAAAGGATGATATGATCCCTCCTCAATATCTCTTCAATTCAGGTATAATCATATTCATCTCCATGATCCCCCATCCCCAGACAAGGAATGTAATGATTTCTATCCTCCATGGATATTATTTCAATGCGATTGGGGGATGAAAATAGATACATGGGGTTCACTGCATCTCTCCTTGATCGAGTCAAACATAATTCCATTAGTTTCAAGTGAGCATTACATTATATATAGAGTGATAATATCATAGTATGTTAGTGTTTTTACTGGACCATCGTTTTTTTATAAAATAAAAATTCTATGGGGTGGCTAAGGTTGTTTGTCATCATGCGATGTTAAGAGCTACGAATGAGGTACTAGAGAATTTTCTGAATTTAGAAAAGATCTCAGGATAAGATAACATTGATAAAATTTTCAACATTCAAAAATGAATCAATGAACATGTTTACTGATTAAATCAACCTCATAAGTGGGAAAAGATATCCATATTCTAATCAAAAGTAGCAATTATTTTCATCATTATTCCCAGTCATCCCAGTTACCTCTTATATACTTTAATAGTGAAAATTCACTTATTTCATGGGATCCAAATTTTGAATTAATTCAAATGAATAATAAAATTTTCATTTCTGTAGTAGGTGATAAAAAAATATCCTATCATAGCAATGTTTACTATTTGATCGATTCACTTCAGGTTCACTATTTTATGTTCCATTATAAGATGATGGATATGTGGTTTCCCATAGGTTTCAAAGACATTATGTTTGGTGCCTATAATGATTCGAATCTTCATTCAAAATTGGTTTACCATCATTGTTTCTTATGTAAGGATTCATTATGTTGGGTTATTTGGGTAAAATTATTCATAGTAAAATAACACTTTAATTATTTTATTGAATCTCTGATTTTTCACTCATCCATTACTATGTACAAAACATCATTCCAATGGTTAGGTCAATTGGGGTTTCACACAAAACTATACATAGGAAATTGTATTGGTCGTGAGGAAGGGAGGTCAGGATCATCACACCCTCTTGTTGGGACTATTTTCTATCAGGGAATCATTAATGGATTTTAGATATGTCCATGAATCTATTCCAAACCATGATACAATGTTTGGAACTATGAAAAAATAATTTTTTGTTACACCCATGTATGTGTAAAGGGGTTTTCATAATGATACCATATCTAAGTACCATATGTTTAGTATCTATTTTCAACTATATCATACCAATGAGTAGTTGAATATATTTTAATGATATATAACTACGAAATCTATAGATTAATACAATCCATTGAAAATATTTATATTCTCAGGATGGTATTGAACCATTACGATGCATCCAATATTTTTATGTATAATAGGAATGTAAACAAATAAATTGTTCTAAGATGTGTAGTAACATTTTATGTGTAAATGACATATATTACAGAACATATGTTAAATGTATTGAAAAAAATAGTTAAAGAAAACGTCATGTGTTTCCAACTTATTTAATAGAACTGATTCGTTAATGATTGATTTCTGCACAACCAAACGATGGGTGGTATCAAATAAATAATAGCTATGAGGTTGATTTTCAGTGTGTTTATCACTGTGGGAATTACTTTGAGATGTAAACAAATATGGATTTCCTTGAATGATAGAAATAAAATCATTCCATTGAAATGGTATTTCATGCTATAATTTTTCTGGCCATTATAAATTTATACTGCAAGTGATATGATCATTAAAAATCCCTAATCCTACAAATTTCATGTGTGTTGTGAGAAATAGGGGAATGAATGGAATCAATATCACTAAAAAGAGGTATGATACTAATGGATTGGGGAAAAGTTATGTGGATTTTGGGACTAAGATTGTTCATTATGAAGGATTCTATCATATCATATTCTCATAGGAATCAATCTTCTCAATGTTCAGTTTTACCAAACCAACTAATTTTATTAAGGTAACTATGTGTATGTATGTGGACCAATAAAATGGGATATCATGGTATGAGAACACATATTCTAAAATTATGTATTATTAATGCTTGTAGAATTATAGGAGGTTCTTGTCCCATTAGTTAATAATATTTTTTAAATTGAATCTCATGCGCCCGTGTGTAAACCCATTTATATTCGTGCCTTAGGAAGGAAAACTTTTTATAATGCTTGGATATGAATTAGTGATATCAAAATTATGTTTGGTTCTTGTATTATTATTTCTAATAGAAGAGTTTATCATGTGTCAGGGGGGTATACCAGACATACATGACATGACAGTGTGTCTATACATACCATGTCTTAAGTGTTCTCTAGGAAAGACATCAGTGTGTGGCTGGAATGTCCATATTATCTATAATACAAGTAATATATTCCTATATAACATGGATGATATATCCAATAGTTCTTCATGTGAATCATGAATAAAATTGTGTTCTTCATCGTGATTTTGATGAATTGCACAGAGGAATACAAGATGAATCAACAGACACATTAGATGTTTGTCATGTGTTCAATGAAAAAACCTGAAAGGGTATTGTGTGATAAATTATGGCATGTTATAAGGCTATAATATTATCTGATTGAAATATCTGTGGAACATCACTTGAGTTGGATGACAATTCCAAAGGTTATTGAATGATCAATACAAGCACGTGAATGCGTGTCTCATGATCCTTGAGGACATGTGTGAAGGTTGTCACATGATCTAATAGAAAATTTATGAGGACTACACATTTAATAGATGAAATAACTGGAGTAAATAGCATTAAATGGATAGCATGTGTGGAATACTTCACGTGATTCAGTTGGCATTTCCATATGAATTCTCATGTAGTGGATGACATGTCTATATGACATTGAATGACAGGTGAAATGTTCAAAGGTCCTCACGTGACTCAAATAACATGTCCATATGATATGAATGAATCATGTGATGTGACTATTTATAGTGTAATTATAGGGACCTAATACCTTTAAACAAATCATTAAATGATTTTAGTCACAATAAGGAATCATCTTAACAGCCAACGATCATAAATTCTAGTTTGTTGTAATACTAGGTAAAAAAACTGAAAACATGCAACTAAATAATAAATTTCATTATTTAATATTACTAATGATATCATAACTTCCATTTTGAATATACATCATCATCAGATAACATGATGATAACTTGAAAAAATGTATTAATAAAAAATCTTTGTAAGGTAATAAACATTAGAATAATACTTTAGAACATGGGATAGAATTCATGGAATATTTATTTTAAAAGGAATGGAATATATATAATCTTAACATATATTCATTTGATCATTTAATCATAGAGTCATATTAATGTTGCAGAAACATAGATCATTACTTTATCAAGAGTCGATGTTCGTGGATCATAGAGGGGCATAAGTCAACGTTGAAAATGAAGACTATTTTAAATGGTAGCACCAGTGAAAGATAACTACCAAGACCATTTCCCATAACCTCTTTTGAGACTCAACTTTACCCATTGAATTTGAGTTCTACCTAGGTTCACCCAACATAACATTTTCATGAATATTCTTTATACATTTAGAATCTTTCCCAATAAATCATACATAACCATAACGGTTACCCATTATAAGAATTTTGTATCACATCAATGTTATAATGAATAAAAAATGAGAGTATCACAAAAATATACCTGAAGGAAATGAATTATATAAGTCATGGAATATCATAGGGTAGAATAGGACTAAAAAGTGATGTCATATTAAAGTATTTAATTGACAAAAGAGTACTTACTAAACATTGGAGTTGAAACATTTTAGTACAGTAAAAGGAAAATATCAAATAACATTTAAAACATAATAGGGAATAATATTATACATAAAAATATAATTTAACAAAAAAAATTTACTAATAAAAAAACTTTCTTATAAAAATAATGGTCTCTTTAATATAGTTTATAAAGTAAAATGTGATTTCTTATACGGATTAATTGAGGAGGGAATCATATAGAATCATTTTTATCCCTGAATTATAAATATTAATTGATATAGATACATGAGTTTTGGGAATATAAATTTAATTTATGATATGCTAATAAAGATAATATTTATCATCATGTCGGTAAAAATAATGATATAACAACCTGAAAGAATAATGGAGGTTGGTGTAGTATCCCATACCTTAAGTACTATGGTGTCCTTCACTTGATCTTAATTTCTTGGATAATAAAATTGAAATTGTTAATTAATATTTCTAGAACCTATTATCCATGTACTTGATTTATTATTATCTTATTATGTTCATTTGTGACTTTTTTGTGGGTTAAGTGGATCAATTTCATTATTTTGGCAGCATTTGTTTCTTTGTTTTTCATGATTGGTTTACTTATATACATATAAGGATAAACTTGTAAGATGAGAATGGTTTTTCATAATTTCAGTTATATGTTGTTAGTGAGCATCCAGAATATTAAATGGTTACAAAAATCATTTTCTTATTTGGAGTGAAGATGAATAATTAATTATAATAGTTTTGGTTAATTGGAGGTTTTTATCACAACCATCACATTTTCCATTGTAAATTCATATCATTTGTTAGAAATATTATATAATATTAAATAAGATATATTACATAAATTATAGTTATTCTCAATAATAAATATGGTTTCGTTATTAGAATTGAAGAAAAAAAGTGAAATTGAAAACCTAACATCCTTGAATGCGTTGAATTATCACGTCACTTGTGGTGTTTTCATTTCTTGTAAAAATGAGGAGAAAGGGGAGATGATGATGAAATTTTTCAACTATAATAAAAAAAATCTTTTAAATGTTTTTTATGGATTTATCACACCATTTGAGAGAGGATTTGTTATGAGAGGAGTGAAAATAGTGGAATGTGAAAATAAATTAAAATAAAATAAAAGTGGAATTTACCTCTTTGATATATCTTTCTCGAGAGTCTCTTTAGGCGTGAGGATTTGGAATTTTTATGAGACCAAGAGTTACCATATGTATTATGGGATCTTTTTGAAGAAATTGAGTAGAATAAGAGCTCAGTTCAAATCATTACAAGTCTCAGTATAATTGGTAAAGAGGGGAGGTAAATTAGTGTAGGAGAGGAGTGTTTCCCATTATTTTAATTATTAGTTTCATATTTTTTCTCAATACTAACAATATTGATGATTCATGTGACAATAATACTAAAGAGTTAATTTTAGTTCAACCCAATGGACATTTATATCATCCATTACTCAATAATGATGCAAAAAATTCATTTATTTAACATTTATTGTAAAATATTATATTTCACTATTCATAGAAAAATCATGTATTTTAGAAAAATCCCAAATGTTCACCCCAAAAATTTATCTATGTGTAGAATTATAAAATAAACATTATTTTATTAAATTAATTTCATTAATATTTAATTTTTTATTTTTATTAAATTCATAATTTATCTAAAAAATACAAATTTTAAATTTTAAATTACTTTTTTTAACGAGTTGTATATCAATTAAATATTCATAAAATTAATTTTAGGAAAATAATATATTAAAAACAATATTTATTAAAATAATTTATATATTTGAATTTTATTTTAAATTTTTATATAAATCCTATTATTGTAATTTATTATACATGACTTAAAAAATACCAACACATTATTAATTATTTTTTAAAAAAATTACTTACTTATACTATGATATAATTTTGTCATATTGTCACTTAAACTATGGTTAAATTCTATATTTAATTTCATTATCTATGTTATAATTAAATTGGATGATATACTATTCAAAAAGGTCACATTACTATTCTAAAGCTCATGGTACTATTTCATCTGTATATTTTCATAAACTTATAAATATGCCTTTTATTTCACTCATTATTCATTTTATATGGTTTTTATTGTCTTATATATGTAATGTTATAACACTATAATATAAGACATAAATTTAATAAGGGATTTTTATCGATAAAACATTTGGTCATTATAACCCCCTATGAAATTTCATCCTAGAAGTTTCATTTTATATTCTAAGATGAATACATGTGTGCGTACTTTTATATCATTTCTTCCACCAGTTCCAATTTTTCTCTACATAATTATGGTTCCCCTGTAGTAATTTAAATAGATGAGTATTCTTGTTACATAGAACTTTATCTCTATAATCAATAATCCTCAACGGAAACACCTCATAAGAAATATCATTCTATAATTGATCCACAACTCAAGATTGTACATGTGATGTAGCTTGTATATACATACATTAGTGGGATACTTATAAGACATCATTTAATATACATTTGGTTTGTGAAAGTACTATTTAATATGACACATGGCCTGAATGATCCATAATCTTGAAGGGGATGATGTACCTTGGATATAAAATTCCTTTATTCTAAAATATCTATTACTTCATTCATGGAGATATGATGAGGAATGCTATGATTCCAACATTAAACTCAAGTTATCATCAATGGTTTTCTAAATAGATCTTATGATGACTTTCAGTTTCATTTTTGTGATAATGAATGTTTTTCACCTTCTCCACCATTTCATAGACCATATTTGGTCCTTATAGCACAAACTAACTAACCTCATCCCAACATGTTAGTGTTCTGTACATTTTCTCTAATGGTCTTTATATGGTTTCATTCAGATGTTGGATAGGAAACTATTGTTTAGGAGAATTTGAATAGTTCAAGATATCAGTCACATCCTCCATTGATGTCCATAGAACATGCTCTCAACATATCTTCAATTGTTTTAGTAGTTCATTCATAATGTCCATTAGTTTGAAGATGGTAAGCCATACTCATGTTCTGTTCAGTTCTTAGTCCATGATGGAGACTTTTCCACAACATCGAGGTGAATCTTGGATCTCTATCAACTAGAATATATAGTTGTACTCAATTCATCCTTACTATATCTTTGTTCAATATATGTGCAAGTTTATCCAATTTAAAGTCCCATTGAATTGAAATAATTTGAATTTTCATTTTAAAATTATCCACAATGACCCATATAGAATGATTTCCTCTATATATCCATGGATTTCTCGTGAAAAAGTCCATAGTTATGTTCTCCCACTTTCATAAAGGTATGGGTAGTGGATTAATCATCACATTATACTTTTACCTTTCAACATTCATATACTGAAATATCAGGCACATTGATATATACTCAGCAATCTCCTTCATTATATTGTCCCATCATCAATTCCCCTATAGATCGTGATACATCTTTGTGCTCCCTGGGTGAATTGAGAAGGTTGATCTATGCTCGTCATTTAGAATATCCTTCTTTATATATGGATCAAATGGTAAACATTATCATGACCCAAATATTATTACTCAATACTTTTCGATATTGAACTCATATGATTTCCTATTTCTTATAGCTTCAACCCTTTTCTGAATTTTGAAACCATTTCTTTTATCATCATTTATCTTCACCAAGAGAGATGTTTGAGAAATCATTTGAGAAAGTGATAACGATGTTACTCCATTAATGATCCTCATTTCCATCCCCTAAAAATTTAAGAAGATTGGTTCCTTTTCAATTTTCAACATTGATAAAGATGTAGGATCCTTTCTACATTGAGAAAACACCACCTTAATTTCCTTACCAAATAGTAGTGTACAGATTCGATATAATCATTAATGATCTCTAAGAATAATAGATATTTCATATTAATCAATTTCTATGTGAATATATACAGAAAATCTTGTGATCAATTTATATCTCAATAATCTCCCTATAGAGATAATGAAACCACATTTTCAATGAAAAGATCACAACCCTCAACTATAGATCATAAATGGGATTGTTTTGCACATGGAATTTTGGCTGCCATGGGGCATAGGATATCAAATAATCACATTGAATCATAACATAGCCTAATCCAATTTTTGATCTATAACTACTCGCCGGAACGAGTTCTCCACTTATTAGGAGTGTGAGTACTAGCACAACGATAATTATCATTTGGAGATCCTTAAATATTTCCACAAATTCTTTATTCCAAATGATCATCACTACATTCTATTTCATATTTTTCATTGGGTTTGATAATTGTGTGAAGATCATCACAAATTGTCAATAATACCTAGTTTGACACAAAAAAAATCGGATCTCTATTATAGATGTTTTCCAAGGCCACTTTTCAATTGCCTTTATTTAAGAGGGGTCCATCCAAGTATAGGAAAATTCTAGGTATTTAGTTCTTAGACTGTGTGCTCAGAAGGATATTTCTTTGAATCTAATTGAAACAGACTCCATGGAAGTACATGATTGCATGCATGGAATAATCTATTCTACTTGGTCGATTTCATATATCATCAGAAGGTGTCGTTCCAGCCTCAGCACCAGCAACATCCTGGTGGTGCACACGTGGCGTGATGGTAATAAGGTGTCCAACTATTTCTCTTACTTGGCGGTGGAAGAACAAGGTACTTATATTAATTGTTTCCCGAATTCCAATATTCTTGAACCAGAGGGAGTGAATTTGATTAGGGAGACCTGCTTAGTCTTCACTACTTTAGACCTCCGTATGTTTTTATCATTATCATTGCCCTTGGATTTTTGTGTGGGTGTTCTTCCCGCTTTTAAAAAAAATTATGAGGATGATGATACATCCTCAATCCGATAACAACATTTATTGTACTTTTCATAATGTTGATAATGGGAATGCTTTTTTTATGAGTTTTATATTTTGTCAACAGTTTTCAAAAATGATCAAAATGAATATGTTGCTCCCAAGGTAAAGGAAGTTGTTTTACGTGATGATGTTATATAATTTTCATGGATTCATAGCATTGGATTCGATGTTTGTGAAATTAACAATGTTGTTCAAATCAGACGGTTGTTTCCCTTATCATATGTTCCCAGAACATGTGTCAAATGTGACACTTGTTTTAAAATACTGAAGTATCATCCATCAAATTTGATTTTTGTGTTCAAATTATTTCCCTTTGAAATAATAATTCAAAAATAAAATAATAATATTGATGATCATTGAATAATAGTTTGGTTTGTATTATTTGATGACGGTGTCCCTGCATGTTTGAACTACTATGTGGACATGCACTTTATACAAATAAATATTTTTATTGGATTACAAATAAATGTGATCCAACTCAATAGCTAGGAAGATAGCCTCTACTCAAGGTATAGACAGTATAGAGTATGCCATGCCCAAGAGGAACCAACCAGGCCAGCCCTCAAGTGTTAGGGTTGTGTATAGGTATTCAGGATCACACATGGAAAAGCTCATGTATAGTTCAGCCGAAGCCCATGCAAAGAGTGGGTCCAACACATGCCTATTGGGAACACTCTATGATGTACTGCTTTAGAGGGAGAGGGATTAATCTGAGCATATATTGGAGTGTCTTGATTTATCATCTGTTGTTCACCTGGGTGTTTGTCTCGATGTCAGACGTAAAATTTAATAAACAATGCAATCTCGGTCATCCATAAAATCTTTCACAACCACATGGTAAGTTGTCTTATCTAGAGCTTCTATATAATATCATGTAAAATCATCACATTCATTCCCAACAAGTTTGAATGAGAGCCATCCAATTTTACCCATGACAATTAATGGTACAGTTTCATCGCCTTCATCCACATGTGCTTGATTCTCCCACTACATCTCAACGGAGATTAATACTAAACCTCCAACAAGATTATATCTACTATGATGACTTAATCCACATCATTAAGGTTGTATTATAATCATGAAATCATTTATGAAATTAAATTTTCATTAATGCAATGAAATAATGATGTTCGAATGTGGGCCGAATAAAATGAATTTGTGAGGCTATATAATGGGTCTCATGGTGATGACAAGTTTCATGCCATTCTTATTTCATGGACGTTCTCTATTTACTGAGAGTCCATTATTATGAAAAAGGAAATTTTGAGATATGTGGAATATCTCAAACATGGATTTAATAATTTAAAAAATGCTAAAGATCACGTGAATTCAAATGAAATAACATCACAATGTTTCATACCATGTTTGAATGTTGAAAAATATATCATCTATGACAATAAGAAGAGAATACATGAGTTGAAGGATGTGGATTATTTCAGAATACTTGAGTGATCTTATTGGGAATAAAAAATCACCCTCATTCATTATTGTATGAAAATAAGAAGCATATTCCCACATTTTATCATGAAGTACAACACACTCTTTAAGTGTCCATGATAAGAAGGAATAACTTCACAGTATTCATGAAGAATATCAATGGACACATGACTAGTATAGCCCTAAACCTCATCGTGCATCATGAAGGTGAACTCGTTGGTACAAAATAGGTTCACGTCACCCTTTATGTGATTTTTGATGACTAATCCACAAACATCTATATTATATTAAGGCAAAACTCGCATCCAATGTTAAGGTGACCTGTAGAGCTCTCTTCTTACAAGTTAGAGAATACCTTCAGGTTTTCACAAAATATATCTATACTATTTTTCATGGGTTTTCTTGAAGATGAAGTCTGTACATGGATGCATATTACATATATGCACCGAATTAAATGATTTAGAGTCAAATGATCCTATTGAAAAGGGAAGAAGAGAAAGGGAAGAATAAAAGAGGCAGTGTTTGTGTAAAAAGACTTATACCCATTATGGTTTTACACAATATGAAGAATAAGTGGACAACACTTTCACTCTTTCACGCACATGCGTACGTAGAGAAATTTAAAGTATAGGACCTAGACATTGGTTGAACATGTATTATAAAGTAGAATAGGATAATTGTATTGAATTTATACATGAATTATCTAATGAATATATTAAAGTTATAAAGAAGTATAATATGATTCTGATGATGCCTATTGAGATGATCTTAATTTCCCGAATGATCTCATAGGTACTTGTGATTTTTTCCAATAAGAATAATTTTTTTATGTTTTCAATTATTACACTAAAAAGAAGTTTAAATATAATTGCACCAATTCAGGACTTCGATGAATGTAGTATCTCATACCAGAGGGAGATAAAGGATTCAATTCATTTTTATTAATGAAACGTTCATGTCTATAAACATTGTGAAACATCTCCAAGGTTAGTGAGATAGGTGGAAAATGGAAGTGTTTTTAGGGATGCAGTGAGATATCTTAGATCCATTTTAAAAGGTGTGAACATGGGTTAGAGTGACTATTCCGAAACATTTGTATTCTAAGACTACTAAAAAATAGTGGACATTGGGATGACAAAAAACCTTTCAGCATATTCTCCATGGATGCTGCCCTTAGTGGTGAACCATGTAAATGTGATTTTTTTGTCCTTCTTCATGTGAAAATTATAATAACTACACATAACAATCAGAGATGAATAAATAAGTTCCTACCAACAAGGGTACAAGATCCATCAATTTGAGAGAAAAATGGGACACCCTAATTCACCCCCTCTAAGGGTGTTCTGGGTTCCTTAAATTTATCCTATCAAAAATTCATTACCATGGTATTAAAATTCTCCCCATGTTCTTCATTTATCTTAGAGTATTTAAGAATATCATAGATAAATACCACCACAAATTTGATGATGTAATCTCTACAAAAATATTTCATTAAATCCATTAATATTGTAGATCATTGGTGAGTACATTTGGAATCAAAATGACATCATAGCGTATATAACTTATTATAAATTTATTTTTGTGAATATTTTCTTCATCTAAAATAATAGGTTATATCCTGACCGATGTTCCACATTAGTGAATTAACAGACCCATAATGCAGATCGATCAAGTCATTTATCTAAAGTAGGAGAAACTTTATTTTATTAATGATTTTATTGAGCTCACAATAATCAACGAAGATATTCATCGATCCATCCTTATTATTAACAAAGAAGAACTATTTACCCCATGGTAAACCATCCAGGAATATACAACCTTTCTCCATATTTTCATGTAACTACTTCATCTGCATTTCTAGATCATAAGTGGTCATTATATAAGATGACTTTGATATAGGTAGAAATATATGAATAATTTAAATTAATAACTCAACCTCTTGATTATGAGGGTGACCGGGCAATTATTTTGGAAATACATTAGTGTAATCCCTAAAGATTGGAATATAATTGTGATGTATCATAACCTTTTTTAGAATAATTTTATAAATATATGATTTCTCAAAATGAAACATTATAAACACTTGGGAAAATGAATCTGAAGGAGATTCATACTCATCATTACACTTGTACAAGAGTGAATGAAACTCTGGAATGTGAATATTGACATCCATTTTGGAAATTTAATTTGAGATTGGTATAAATATAGACAACTCATTCCAAAAATATCACCGAACTCAACCAGAGGATGTATGAAAAGATTTTATTGGAGGCTCAATCTATAATAATTTTCCAGGGAGGAGTTATAATCCATGGATGTAATAATTTAACAATTCTATATTCTCACAAATAACTCAACCAAAAAATTTTGAGGTGGTGTTTGAACAGTTCTACGAAACATGAGATATATGATTGAATTCAAAGAGCCAGAACAAAATAGTATGTTTTCTATTCATGAATGAATTACTATAATACCATTAAAAGATTCATATTTTGGCTCTACCATGGAAGTAGTGACAACATAATCCCTAATCGTTTCCATAGAGTTTGTTGTTGAATTCCTCCAACAACCCTTGGATTTGGGAAATATTTCTCATAATGAACATGTTCCTTGTAGTATGAACATGACACAAAAAGTTGAGTTTTTATCTAAAAAATTATTTTCCCATCCACATTAATGGGATTATTTATATCCAACATGTATTTCCTATCCAGATATCCCATACTTCCACATTTGAAGCAATTCATGGTTCTCTTTAGATAGTTACCAATATTATTATTCCCACAATTTTGATATGTGGAATAATTTATTCTCTTTTCATCATTGTATTTATTTATTAAACCCCCCATATTAGAATCTATTTTATGATTTTTTTACCAGTCCCATGAGTTTATTGAGAGTATCTGATCTCTATTTCTATATTTATGGATCCAAAAATGGTTTCCTTATAACGATTTAATTATCAAATCACAAAAAAAAATTAGACTAATATTTAGTCCAATAAAGAAGTGATTCACCTTGATTTTGGTGTTCATGAAAAATTAAAAGGTATATCTTTCACACATAGTGACGTCTTCTCCAAAAACCCTTATAGACACATCTTTCTTCTTCTTAATTTCAAGGAACTACCTTTCTATCGTGAGAAGGAGGTTTTAGGTGAAATATTTTCTAAAAAACATTTTCATGAATTAATTATTGTACATGGACGCAATTTACTCATTGAAAATTGTATTCTCTATTAGATTCCACCATAGATTAGCTTCCACATCAAATTGATTGACCACTAGTATGACAATCTCTTCTTTTGAGAATAGAAGGATAAAGATTTTATTTTCAATAGAGATAATTTATTGTTCAATAAGTATTGGAACAGAAGATCCATTATAAAAGGGAAGCGTTTGTCCAATGCATGATTTGATGGAATCATTCTATTTCATTTAAGGAGCTAGGATTTCCACCTGAATCAAGTTATTATTCATAACATGATCCAATTGGACAAGTATTTTCATGATGTGTTGAGATCTATTTCCCATAATATTTTTCATATCATTAAGGAAATCAGGACATTTCATATAACATTGATTACTATAATGTGTTCTTTTATATCCCACCGTTAACTAAGAATAGAAAGTGAATTTAGGGGACTAAAAGAATAGGTAATAAGAATAAAATGAAACATTAAATGTAGAAGAATAAAATTTTAAAGTAAAATAATATCCTAACATGTGATTCAATATGTTTAAATCTTGGTTATACTTGACATATTTCTTAAGTTATATTATTATGGGATCCTTTTATTATTACCTTAATAATGGTTAGTAATGAGAATATGAATTTACCAATTCAGAACCCTGAGGAATGTCAAATCAGGTGGGTATCAATGCCTATTTTCATGCACCATTTCATGTTCATGTCTCGGTAAAATTAGTGTTTTTGGGTTTTACGCCTACATAAATATATGCATGATCTATATCCACTATTTTGTATCTCAATAGGGATGTATATTCTTAATAAACCACTTACTTTATTTTTACCTAAATTTAATGATGTTTTCTTATAATTAGTCTCATCCCTAAGATTTATAAAAAATTCTTCCATTCCTAATCACAAAAGATAACTAGACTTTCCCCTAATACCATATATAGTGACCCTAACCTTTTACACATATCATTAAATGATTTTAAAAATAATAAGGTGTCAAATTAAAATCTAGGGATTGTAATGTACAATGTCTTAGAAGACTGGGTATATAAAATTGAAAACATGTTACTAAATAAAACATTTCATTATTTAAATTTAATAAATAGGTCTTAAATTATATTGTGCTCATTCATCATCATAGGATAACCTGAGAATAACATAAAAAAAGTGATGATAAAAAAGCCAAGGGAATAGGCATTAAAATAATTATTTTCAACATGGGATAGAAGGTATGACATAATGAAGTAAAAATTCACTGATGATATGTAATAATAACATATAAACATTGTATTATTTAGACATGGATTCATAGAAATTTGTAGGCAACATAAGACATGAAATTAGTATGAGTTGAGTCCCATTGTACGTATAATGGTGAAAGTCAAGATTAACCACTAAGAACATTGAACATGGTAGCAAGAGTAAAGGAACACTGCCAAGACCGATGCACATAATATTGTAGGGGACTGATCATTACCCAATTAATTGGAGAACTATATAGGTTCAACCATCATTACATGTTCTTCAATATTCTGTCCATATATATATAATCATATATAATCAATCATAGATAAACATAATTGTTACACATAGTAATAATTGGGAATCACAATTAGGTCATAAAGCCTAACAAATGAGAGTATCCTAAAAATGTACAGGAAGAAAAGAAAATAGATCAAGAATGGGCTATCATAAACTTGAATATGTATAATATGTGATCTAATATTTATGTAAAAAAATTTAAATAGATTATCAAGAATCTTTTGAATTAAAACACTTTAGTATGGTTAAAAAAAATCTATGGTCATTTAAAAAATATATGAGTTCAACATTTTAATTCAGACAAGAAATAACCTTACATATTTTAAAAATAAAATACTGTGGTTTTATGAAAATAATGGTGGCGCAAATATATATTATATATTCTACTTGATAATTGGTAAGAATTAGGGAAGTTCCCTAAAAACGAGCTTGATTATTGGGATGAATTTTGGAGGTAATCATTTAAAAAATGTATATTCATAGAAAATAGTTATGAACTGATCATGATACATGATTTAGGAGAATATAAACATCATTTATAACATGTTCATACAAATAATTGATAACACCATTTGGGTAAAATTAATGATAAAACCACCTAAATTAATAATGGAGTTATATGTAGCGTCCTTAACCTAATGTATGATGATTTCCTTCACATGATGTTAATATCCTTGATAACCAAAATTAAATTCATTAATTAAAATTTACAGGACCTCAGATACATTTAATTTATTTAGTAAAACATTATTATGTTAATTCATTCCATTTATGGTGGCTTAAAATATTCAATTTCATTATTGTGGGAGTGTTTGTTTCATTGGTTTTCTATATTGTTTTACTTATATACATGTAAGGATAAACATCTAAGATGATAATGGTTTTCCATAATTTTTGTTATATGATACTAGTGAAAATATTGATGATTATATAGTTATTATATTAATTTGGTTATTTGGAGTGGATATGAATAATTAATGATAACAATTTTTATAAATTGGCAGGTTTTTATAATAGAATGAACACATTTTTCTATATAAATTATTATCATATTGAAAAAATATTCCAGAACCATATAGTAGTCATAATAAAAAAATTATAGTATTTTTTATCCATAAATATTGTTTAATGACATGAATAGAATATGGTAAAAGAAATTGAAAACCGGATGTCCATTAATGTGATTAATTAACACATATTGGATACTATTTTCAATAATATTATAAAAGGTGGGGAAATAAGATATTATGATTAATTATTCCGTTAGAATAATAAACTATTGTACACGTTATGTAATGGAGTTATAATACAATTTTTATTAGGAGAGCTGAGGATATAAATGAAAACAATGAAACATAAAAAGATAATAAAAGAAAAAAATTATTAATTAACCACATGAATATATCATACATGAGAACCTATTTAGGGGATATGTTTTTTTTCTTTTTATGAGTCCAAGAGCTCCAGGATGTGGGATATTGGATTGGGGATAAATTTGTGATGAATTTGGACTAGGTTCATGTAAAATCCCATGAAATTAAAGAATATGACACATTTATTTTTATTTATTTTTTTGAATTAATTATAAATTTTTTTAATGGGAATTCTATATTCAAGGGCATGTGTGACGTGCAACAACAGGTTTCGTTGAAAACTTATATTGCACAATAATTATATAATATTATTATTTTAAATGGTAGTTAACACATAGTTGTTTTATTGGAGAGAATTAATATTACAAACAAAAATATGACAACATATGTATGTTAAATATTTTTATATTCTTCCAATAAATGTCAGAGGCTTGAAATGATAATGAAACTAATTTTGAGCATAACTTACTTTAAAAGGGAGATCTACCACCTTATGATGGGGAAACCATTTTAAATACAGTGTTTGTAAATTTTACATATTATTTTTGACAAAATAATTTTCACCTTTATAATCATAACATCAATAATTTTCATTGGGTGTACATTTTAAATGTTACCAAATCGTTAAGGGAAACTTTCACCCTCCTCATTTAAGACGTGACTTCTTTAATGTTATTTCTTATAGATCCATTTTAATATGAGGGTTCTTGTTATTATATATCACTACTACTGTCCAATTAATGTTCAAATTATGAGAAACCCTTTCAACTCTCATTAATTGTTTTTGGGAATTTTTATGTGGTGTCGTTAGGCTGCCGAATTTTTTCATAAAAGAAATTGAATCTTCTCTTTTCCTTAAAGTTTCCTTTTCATATGGTATTTCTATAAAATACCAATAAAACGTTCTTATTTCTTTTAATTATATATCCCTAATGTATTCTGAGTTATTTTGAGTGGGTGACCCTTTTCCCTACTATTTTCGATGTTTTATGAATCCTAGATATATAGTCTTTATGCTGGAGAAATTTCATCTCAAAATTTCTCTCTCTTTCACTCAATAAATTATATTCTGTTATATATGTTAATATCTATACCAATTTGGTTTATATGGGTGTTTTTAGTTATAAAAAAAATGATATAATAGATTTTGGAAATGATGTTCTTGAATCCCTCACTCCCATTCCATGGGTTATCAATGACATAACCATCTTATTTTTAAGGACTTTTAAAATGACACAATTTTGAAATAAACCCATTTTTTTATTATCTATGGGTTATTTATAAATTGATTGATTATGACCTCAGTGGCTCACATAAAAGTAAAGACATATTATGGGTGCACCCGGATAGCACTCCAATGCATTGGATAAAAAATTAATCTCTATAGATGACAAGTTTCACGTTACCTTGGGGAATAACTATGGAAATATTTATGACACCATCGGGATGTACCTTGGAGATATCTTCATGAATGTATGAATGAAATTTTGTGGCCACAAATTCAAGTTATTATTGATTTTCTTTTTAATATGAAATTCGTATTTTACCATTTCTCTTGTCATTATGATTTTTATCAAGTTCTTATTGATATCATAAGTAAAATACACCCCTTTCATTCGTTACGGGGCCATTTGCTCACCCTTTCCTTTGATTTTATGTCTCCTGGTTATGAGATGCACAATTTGTACATAGGATGGACTTTTCAATAATCTTTTCATGGGGATTTAAAGGGAGTTTAACATTTCATGTTTTTATTTTTTATTTCTAAGACACTAGAAATTATTGATCCTCAAGTTTTTTAAATGTAATGAAAAGTTATGAAATAAAATGGCTGGATTCTATAGTGAAAGGATTTATGGGTGAGGATAGGAGGTAATATAAGGTGGTATTTATAGTAGACTATAGGATAAGTTTCTCATTATTTTAATCATTTGATTAACATTTTTTTTTCAAAACTATAAATTGACAAGATTCGTGAGATTAAAAATTGTAAATATTGATTATGAGTTCATAGAAATTTCAATTTACATTATCCTTGACACACGGGTAATGATGAAATCCATTTATTTATCATTTATATAAAAATTTCATATATTACTAATAAATAAAAAATCATGTATTTTAGAGAAATACAAAAAACATCACCCAAAACATTCGTTGTGGTTTTATAATTCAATAATTATGTCCATTTTATGAAAATTATTTTCTTTGTATTTTAAATTAAATTTTTAATTAAAATCATAATATATATTAAAATAAAAATTTTTAAATTAAAACTACTTTACTAACACATTAAAATATTTTATATGGTCTACTTAATTTGACATATATTCAAAATAAATAAAAATAATTATTTACGAATATAATTTATAAAAATAAATTCTATTTTAAATTAATAAATTAATCAGGAAATTGTAATTTACAAAACACGACTTACCAAAATATGAGCATTTTTTAGGAATTTTTATAATATTTACTGACCTATATTATGATATAATTATATCTTGTTGTTAATTATAATATGGATAAATATAATTTACAATTTCATTAGTGAGGTTACTATTCAATTGGTTGTCTAAATATTCATAATATTAACATTACTATTGCAAATGTCAAGTTAATATTACATCGCTATACATTCTGTAACATGTAGAGTTAACTTTTATTTCACCTATTTTAATTTTATACATTGTGTATTGTGTTATATTTTTAAAAAAATATTATTATACATTAATACATAATTATAAGAATGGAATTTCATTGATAAATCATTATGTCTTTTCAGGAACGATCTAGAAAAGTAATGTATTCATCATTGTCCTTCCAAAAAAAATCTTAATATTCTTCTTCTGATAATTCATCCATATTTTTTTGTGATTACTTCAAATATGACTCAATGTATTTTAGTCATTATATTTTTAAATTATCACATGAACAAGTGAACATTAAGTATATCTTTAACATAGTCAGAATGGATTGCTTTGAGTCCCCCTGTGATCAAAAGATTAATCATGTGATATGAATATTCATACAATGTAATCAATTAGTTTTATCCTTGTATTTTACATATTGGGAGACCCTTATGATTGCATGGAATTCTATATTGAGAAGTCTTCCCATGTGTGATCTTATGTGTGTGGCTTATATTTGGTGTGTGTCCTCTCTTGTGCTGATTTGGAGTAATTTATAGGCCCATATGACAAGGTTCTATGTTGTACCTCAAGGATTGTATATGGCATATAGGGGGTTGAGTTCGTAGAGTGAATATCATATCATGTGCTTCAAAAAATCATTCCATAGGATATAAATAGAATAACATGATAAACTAATATAGTGATAACAATCCAACATCATAATATTTATTTAACCCTCACCATTTCATTGGGATTTCATATGACCATATGGACATTTAAAATATTCCTCAAGATATCAGGGTATCATATCTGAAGGAAATTTTGAGATCAGTTTTTCATTTAAATAAGATTTTTAATGATGATCAGGTACTTTTCAAGGTCCCTTCATTAGATTAAGGGGTATTATAGGAGGTCATTGGACAACCGTTATGGAATGTCGAGGGAGCCTACATGAGATTAGGATGACATTTGAATGGGGATTCACATGATCAATAGTAATAAGAGGTGGGATATAACCCATTATTAAGAAAATAGGTTATCCTTGAATACATGTTGTTTCCGTGTTTATCAAAATTAATTAGATAAATTATATGGGGAATTGGGTTATTATCATTTTTCTGTTTCTTGATATAGATAATGATCCATGGAACTATTTTGGAATACTTTTCATAATCATCACCACCTATATGAGAACCTTCACCAGAACATGTGGAATTTTTAGTGGGGTTTCATGTGTTCATTATTAGATCTTGTAAATCTCATGTCTTCCTCACATAAACATCACAAGGTAATGTTATAGTGTGTATTAAAGGGGGTGACATTATTTTTGTGATCCATCTACTTTGACTTGGTGTCTCCTGGATGCAACATCCTTTAACTTCGTCGGAAAACAATACACATCCATTTTATTTGTATTCAATTAAATAATTGTTTATTTTTAATATATTTAAATCAAAATTTATTTAAGAAATATTAATTTGGAAATTCATTATGAATAATATTGTTCACTTTTGGATTTTGTGTCACTACAATCGTATTTTTCATAAATAATTTTGAGGCCCTAGAAATAATATTGTGGTTAAAGGGAAAACATATATTATTTTTGAAATTAATGTTTCATTATTTTAATGTAAATAATGTGGTATTTATATTATTAAGATATAGGTTTTTTATACAAAAGTGATTTTTCATTGATAAAATAATTGTTAAATAATTCATATAGTTCTCTATGTATTGTTTTTCAATATAGCACAAAACATCATATTGAACATATGTAATATTATTAGTTGGAAGGAATGAAATAATATATTATCGATTTAAACATCAATTAATAATGATCTTAACATGTAAATGATATATAAAATTATCTAAAGCATATTATTAACATATTTTATTTCCCATTATGAAAATGGATGAATATATTAATGTATTTCATGATAGTGTTACTATGGAAATATCTATGTCATAATTCAATTTGCTTTAATTTTTATAGTTTGAAAAAAAATTCATATTCAAGATAACATCACTATAAATTTTATTCTTAGGATATTTTTTATTGTCATATTCTAAATACATTAACTTCCACTATGTATTATATTTCATTGTGACCCAAAAATTTTATCCAATTTATGTAGGGTACTTAACATATCAATGGGTACATTCTATGTTTCAGAACTACATGTCAACCACAATCAAATGGAATGATATTGTACAAGATTCAGACCCTGGAGGGTATTTTTTCATTTATTATTGGATTATAAGGTAAATTAGGATCAATATCATTAATTAGTGGTATTTTATTTAAAATTATAATTTTTTTCTAAAATATCAGTGTAAATATTTAATTCATTAAAGGAAATTAAATGTTTAATTGTTTCATGTTGGAATAGTTACATAGAGTGAATGTTTTGGGGTTGTTGAAAATTAGATGATATGGGATTAAATATAAGGATTATTCATCACAATATGAGGATTTTTAAGTGGTAGTAGATGGTGTATGATGAAAACTATAGTAATTATATAAATTTTGAAGTAGGAAAACCAGTGTGTCTTAATATATCTATATGTAATGGTGTGGTGGGTTTTGGATAAATGAAAAAAATTTATGTCCCTGATTTATTGGGCTACATGAAATTATAGATAACATGTGTTGAGTTTTTAGTCGAGTGTCATTCCCTATAATAGAAATATATGCACGATGCACATCTGTTGAGTTTTTAGTAGATTATCATACACATGATGTGTTTCATGTTCTATTGTAATGGAAATATATGCACAAATCACCTCTTGTATTGATCACCAAACTACTTAAAATGTAGTAGGATATTTATTATAATAATAATCTAAAATATTTTCATGATCATAGAGTGTATGTGTTGTGAAATAGGTGACAAACACTGTTAAGGTTTTAAAGAATAATATAATATTTTATGAAAAAAACATGGTTATATGAAATATGTTTTACTATACAACAACCTATCTTATTTATTAATGAGTAAAATTTTGAGTTTGAATTTTTTATAAGGGTGAGGATTTGAAATCCATGATAATTATAATGATAAATAAATTTCATGACATATTAATTTTGTTATTTGGAATTTATGGATTCATATTAGATATATTAAATTTTTTTCTAGTTGAAAAAATACATATCTTTATTAATAAAAAATTTATTCCCCTGAATTATGTGTATTCATTTCATTGTTATATTTATAAATGGTAGAATTTTTATTTGATTATATTGTCAAAATTTGTTTCTTAATAAGGTTATAAATTTCCAACGGTGAATTTCATGTATTTTTATAAATATAATACATTTATGTAAAATGATAAAAATATGATTTGAAAATTTATTTCATCTATATGACATCATCATATAATATAAATGAAACTAAATTATCTAAATAAAAATTTAAGCAATATATATATATATATATATAGTAAACTAAGAACTAAAAATATTTAGTTTAATATATAAAACTTATGTTTAACATTTTTGAACTAAAATGATGTTTTTTTGTAATAAAAACTATTTTTAGTAATAATAATGTTATTATTTGGATTATTTTACAAGAATATAAAATATTTTTTGATTAATAATAAACTAATAAATTTTTATATAATCAACATTATACATGATTTTCGATGGAAACATAGTAATATGTTTAAAATGGATTTTTTATAAAAAAAATTTCCAGTTACATTACATGTATATTTTATAGAATTCTTATTATCCACATTTAACCATTAAATATTATAAATTCGAACCAATGATTAAAGAAATAGTTTTTATTTTTTTAAATATTTTTAGTTTAATTTCTTATTGTGAAAATATTTTCCCATGGTAAATATTCTATCAAATCAATAGTTAATTAAATGAGCATAGTGGGTAAAAACAATGATAATGGATCCAAAAATCATTCCTCTCACCTTATTGAATGAGTTTATTTTCATCCACATTGTATAATAATTGAAATTTAGAAATTTTTGAACAATATTATTTTAATGAGTCCATAATATTAGTTTTCACTTGTAAATAATTGTATTAGTGTCACTCCATTTACTTATAAAAGTTACTTGTCACCGCCCACTTATCTACATGCACTAAGAATCCAATAGTGACATTGAAAGACCAGAATACCTAAATATATATATATATATATTTATTTTCCTATAGTTTGTAGTATCACTATAATTCCAAAATATGAAGGGTTAATTTGTAATCAAAATAAGGATATATAAGAAAGATGTAATGGTCTTAACCATGTTATTAAATATTCCATTCTTCTTCCACATCCTTCATATATTTTATTAAAAATATATTTAATGGGATAAATAAAATTACTACATATAACATTATTATGTTTATATAAAACTTATTTTCTATTTTATTTCAATATAATGAAAAATGAAAACATTGCTCACATGTATGTGTGGATACCTGTACCACGAAATGATGTACTTCATTTTTCATCACTACATTACATGGAAGACCACAAAAACATGTATAATATATATATATATATATGTTATTAATGAAATGATTAATATTATTTATATTTAGACTCTAATATAATTTTACTTGATCCCAGACATTGATAAATAGAAATAACGCTTGTCTGTACATACTGACTACCTTCTACAAGAAATGAACAGTTCTTTTTTCATTGTGGATTTGCATATATTTAAATATATATATAATTTAAAAGTTTAATAATTATAAAATAAATATTAATCTTGATATTATAGATTCATAAACCCATTCAACCATTTCTAAGATAATAAATATTTCATTGAGATTACGAACCCAAAGACATCGAAACAAGGGGTCTTTAATTTATTTAACATAGTAAATTAATAAAAAATATAATAAATGAAATAAAACAAATAAAAATATAGTAATATGATGAAATATGATATGGCTAAATTAAATAATTAATATAATTTTATTATACTATTTGTCAAAAGTCATATGAATCGATTAAGGAATATTGGTTAGTTATGTTTCCTAATAACATTATATTAAATGTTTTAAATTATTCAATCATAATTTTTCACTTCTATATCCATATTAATTAATAAAAATCAATAGTTTTACACATTATACTCAATTTTATTGATTACTTTAAGTTTCAATGATATATTTTTTAAATAAATTTTTAAAAGAAATATTTTAATCATTTATATACTAGTTAAATTTTAATTTTCATTATAGTAGTGAAAAGAAATATATTTTTTAATTTAATACTTCTTCAATTTTTCCATATACATCGAACACTTATTCATTATTAAGATTAATTTATATGATTATATGTTCATTATAAGAAAATATTATTCTCACTATTTCTGGAACGTTAAATTCTAAAAACAAAATAAAAATGAAAATACATGTCTCTTTATTTATATGATATAAATATATGTTACTTTTCAAATATCTCAAAAACAATAATATGAGTTAAATTATATAAATGAATACTTTTATATATTTTATTCACATTCAAGTTTCTTTTAAATTATATGATTTGACTGGTGGGTTTGAGATAACACTCTAATTAATAGGAAAATGATATGTTTTATAGATTATATAGACAATAATTAATGTGGTTCTGTATTCCATTGTAATGGTCTTTATAAATTTTTGAAATAGGATAATTCCCCTTGATGACTACCTAATTTTTCTATGTATACACATGGTTTTTTAAAAAATTAATTTATTTTCTGACGTAATGTAATGATCATGTAATTTTAGAATGTTCAATATTATTATAATGTTTAATGGTTTTATAGGTAAAATATATCATTAGATGTAATGTTTTTCATGTATCATTCATGAATATGAGTTTACCATTATAATTTATTTTTTTTGTTGTAGAATACAATTCTTCAACATGTAGATTTAGAGTTTTTTCCCATTTTTTAGTTCAATGATTAATATTAAAAAAATAATGAATTAACATATTATATTTCTTCATTTTTAAATTAAATTGAGTTGTTTTATTAAGTATATACACCTTGTTGAAATTGTTTAATTACAATAAAATTTCATTTGTTTGTAGAGGAACAATTTAAAATTATAAAACTAAAATGGTTAAATTTTCGATTCTCGTAAATTTTAATAATAAAGTAAAAATTTGTTAAATTAAATAAGGGTGTTATTTTAGGAATCAATTTTTGAAAAAAAAACCCTCTATAAGTGCCCTCTTTGTTTTGTATTTCATATATTTATTCTAAAAAATAGTTACCAAACATATATTGGTAATATAAGAATGTACAATGAATTATTTTAAAATCATGATTGGGTGATTTTATATAAAATGTGTATATGGGAATCATTGTTTTATAATCCATGTGGCAATTGTGAGGCCCACACTAGACAAGAATCACCCACCATCATGATTTAGCCAATTTATATAGGAATACTTACAACCATCATATAATTTAAGCCCATTAATATCCATAGTATTGATCCATACCTCAGACATGGATCTCCCTAATTAGGCTCACATCCAATGCTAACACCCTAAAAATAAAATTAATCAAATTTTTTTTCTAGATATCACCAAATTTTAAAACGAAAGTGTGCAATCCATGTGTAACAATAGTATAATCAAATATATGGTCTGATTTTTTTGAAATAGCCCCATTCTTATTTAGGAATAACTATGAAACAATTAGAAAATAAAAAAAAATATATGATTTAAAAAAACATAAAAAAATTATTATTTCCCAAACATCGTATGAAATATAAAACATAATTATCATATATGTGTTAAAATTTACCACACAATGAAACATCCCATACCCATAAAATCGATTTTAAAATAAAAAGGAAATGAAATTTAAACATCTATTGATTGTAGTGTGTGTGATGAGTGGGGTTGGGGAATACACAGGTAAATTATCCGACATACAAATCATTAATCGTGATACATACACTTAAAGAGCTATCAAAATTAGAAGTCAACTTCAAGTAAAAAAATTATGAATCACACCAACAAGATAAGATTTTATGTCATAATATATACCAAAAATGTTCTCCCCAAAATTTAAAATTAATGTAATTTACTGGAAACAATTTGGAACATCTATATCAAGAAATAGAATTAAAAAAATTTAATGATTCCAAGAATCAAAAAATAATCCCATAAAATTACACCAACCATAATAAACCATCTTTAAATCAATTCAAAATCAATAAAGGATTCAAATTTTTAATGTTAGTCCTAGTGAACAAAAATTCCATATACTGAAAAGGAAATAATTCCAAAAAAATTAATATCATCCCATCAAAAAATTACCAGAGAACCCATCAACATGAGACATGACTCAATTATAAATAGAATGGTTATTAATATCATCTATGATGAAACATAAAATTTTTTATTGGTTAAATGTTCATGAAGAACCTTAAAATGGTGACCCTTATACAAAATCTCAACCAGGTAGTAACTATGGACCGTTTAAAGATAGTCACATAGCCAAATTACAAATGAACATGCCTATATGTTTCTTTATTCTCAATCCAAAAAACTAAAACTCAAACCTGAGAATCAAAACCCTGATATTTTCAAAATAAAACTATGTAATTCATAAAAAAAAATGAAGCTAGAATATTATAAAAGGTTTAATTCTAAAACAAGAAAAAACAAAATTAATTTAAGGAATATATTAAACAAAATCATCTTCAAAATAATAAATCTATGAGCTCAGGAATAAAAAAATACAATACAATTAATCATTCAAAATAAGGGCATACATCCAAAATCTCAAAAGTGTTAATATGCCAAAATTGAACAATCCAACCCAAGATCACCATCCTCAATGAGCTACAACAATATTCTTTGTCTAAACATAAATTCCCTAGTTAAACACCATCCTAGGAATTTCAGAGACACACAACTACCCCTACTATAAAATACTCCAACACCATCAACTATACATAGATATAGTTTCGAGAGAAGAATATAATGGGGTCCACCCTTAACAATTAACACATTAAAATGAAATTTATAGGATGATTGTATGAATATAATGATATATGAACCCATCCTAGTCACAACTCTTAAAATAAATCAATTTTTACCAGTGTTACTCAATCGAAAAACTCAACAACACAATCCATTAAAATAATATATACACGGTAAAAATTTATTCTTATATTTGGAATTACACAATTAAAATTAAACATCCTATTATTGAAATGTATTAATATAGTGTCTCAGAATTTGGATTTAATTTTTAAAAAATTATTAGGAAATATATCGAGATTACATGATCTAATGACACATGTTTCTTATGTCTGTCAGTTCATCATGGAGGAATGGGTGATGCAGTTGGTTGGCCATCGGCTTGAAACGACAATAGGCGGGGCAGTGTGCATGGCCATCGCTGCTTGGGAATGGTAGGTGGCCACAAAAAATCAACTAAAATATTGTGTTGGAACATGGTGCCATTGTGAACTGCATGGAATAGTGGTATGCATCTGCTAGCCACATTGAACAATGGTTGCGGCATGGTTGACCAATAGTTCACACTTCCCCCACATTGACTGGCTGAACCGTACTGTGCTATACGTTACCGGATGATCCATACTGGGACTAACTAGATGACTCAACTGGCTGATCATGGACATTTAATCAATAACACTATAGCAGCTCGATCAGTTCCTTGATTTAGTTCATTTTATCAGAATGGGTTGGTGAGTTATATTTGTGCTGAATGGGCCGTAATGTGGACAGGGAAGGAAAAATTGACCTTACTACTAGAGTGGGCTAGGTCAGATAAAATCGGGTAACTGGGTGACCCAATAGTTGAGACCATGACCAGCCTATGCTAGGCCACGTGAGATCTAATAGGATAGGTAGGCAGATGGGTCATGCGGGGCCACGGGCTAGGATTGGTTGGTTCTGGAAAACTAAGTCAGACGATCATTAGTTATACGTTTCCATAGTGGACTTCTAGATGAGATGAATCCATGGGGATCCTTGGTGGCCTGACAGATTTGAATTATCCATGTGGATCCTTAGTGGCCCGACAGACAATCAGTTATTAATCAGGGATGAGTCCCTCAACAGTATCAAATGATAATCACTATAACTGATGAACCATTACTACTATTGAATATAATTGGTGTGAGTTTTCCATACATTATAGGTTCTCATTGTGTTTTTCCTCATTAGTGGAAATGGTTCCCCAACAGAGTAATCTGTTACTCACACCTGCATGGGCTTTTACTACGCGTGTTGTTTCTTGTGTTGATGACAGATGCATCAACGGAGGACCTGATGGCCTAGGAGAAGGTGGGGCTGAGTGGGATTAGTTGGACCATATGTACTACATCGGCTTCATGTAGCTGCACTAATATTACCATCATGTGGTGTTTTTAGTAGATGGATACCTTATTCCCTTTGTACATTAGTGATTTCAGTTCATTTTGTTGGGATTTTATTTTGGGCCATTTGTTTTAGGTTTACTTGTACTCAGCACTTGATTCTGTATACTTGTTTCCCCATTTAATTTATGGGATGTGGTTGGGTGTGTGTGCAAACATTTATTCAGGAAAACTCCTCCCACATGTTGGGTGATGCCTTCAGTGCTAGTCACCATCCCCTATCATTCGAGAGGTAGGCTTGGGGTTTGTCATGGCACGAGCCCCATGGGATGGGTTATGAAATAGTGGTATCCGAGGTGGTCTATTCTACATCATAAACTGAAAGCTTGTTGTTTTAATTTTTGGGAAACATTATTAAATTTTGGGAGTCTGACATTCATTTTTGGGGAGTCCAGTGTTAGTGTGTTGACTGATATATCCACACAACATTATCTCGAATTCGGCTTTTTAGCTCAATGCATAAAAACACTTGTTGCAGAAGTGTCTCCATATGATCTTTTGGATATGAATCAGATCAACAGGTATTGTCTATTTACAATGGACCATCATGATCTATTTGGGTATGATTCCATGATGATGACTTGCCCTGATTTAGATAAATGGTCAGGAGGACAGCCAACATAATTAAGAGGTGTCCGTTCGGGGACTAGTTCTGAAAATGGCCCCACCGAGTGGTTCACCAGTTCTACCACCACCCGTTGATCAGTATCTACAAACAGTGGTACTAGTATATGATTTGATATGACTAATTTCCATGAAAATGTTTTAGAGTCAGTGACCTTCATTGCTTTCAGGGAGAGATAGATATTCACGTCTCAAAGAATTGGATGGAGGCAGTAACATGGGTCTTCCACTTAATGAGGACACCACTGACCAAATATGGATCTAAGTTGTGAGCCTTCTTCAGGGAATAGTATAGAGAGGGATCAGTCTAGCGATTTATACTCTTGATGAGGTGACCCTCTCTTGGGAGGACACTAAGAGGCTATTCTGGGAGATGTTTTTTCCCACGACCATGCACTCTGTGAGCATTTAGGAACTACGTCACCATCAGTATGGCATCCTATCTTTAGATGTGTTCTCTGGAAAGTGTATAGACCTCTCCCTATATTCCAAAGACATTATACATGATCATTTCAGTAAAGATTCATCATTATTTTAGGGACTCATGAAGATGATCGGGGTATGGATGGGGTCCCTCAGCATCTACACGTAGGATGGAGTGCTAGTTCAGGCTATAAAACTAGAGAGACTCATCCTTGATCAGGCACCAACATTAGGTCCCACCACCATGCGACTGGTAGAAGATCCATCAGTGGATTGCGGCTGATAGATAGTGTGAGTGTCTATGTGGGACAATTCATATAGTAGATGACCCCAGGAAACAGGATCGGTGGGACGAGGCTGCAGATACAACTGGAGATATAAGAGGAGAAGGGTGTGTTACTCATGTTGTGGAAATGGACACATGGATTGTGACTACCCAACCCTCCATACATAGGATCTACTGACGGTTGGGGAATATCTAGTGAAAAGTTAGTGGATTGAGGTAGGAGGGTCACTGGGTGCATAAATAGCAGGGGTATAGTTTGATAAGTAGGTGGTGGGTGACATTTTGATGAACTACTTCCACCACATCCAGGTAGTCCACAAAAACCTTAGGGAGCAGGAAGACATGGGTGAGATCAGCTTCAAGCTATGGAGAATTATGACCACATCTATTGGTATTAAATTTGAGTTATGATATTTGTCTTCCCCACCCCATTTCGTGTTCTTGTATACATAGGATCCTTTCACTCAATCCATACCATAACTCTAATTTAGATCTCAGATATTATCGTATAGCCATTGGCACGATCCATTTTACTAGAGACTCTTATGGGTGGGGATTCGATGATTACACACTAGTGCCTCAAGTGTGAGCATAATCTAAGAGACGAGGGATTTAGATTGGACCTCATAGTAGTAGATTTATGTTCTTATGACATCATCATGTGTATGGACGGGTAATATATGGTCCATGATGAGATCGAATATTTTCAGGTGGAATGTGTGGTGTGTCTGCTAAGATGGGACTGGGCTTTTCTTCATCTGCGAGATAGAAACCTTTGCAGCATAGGACAAAATTTCTCAGAGGAGTGGGCAGCCTATCAATCACCAGTTGGCTAGCCTCACCCTTGGTGTAAAAGAAGAATGGAGTCCAATATTTCCTATATTTTTGGACTAGTATGATGAGGTTTTTCTTGAGGATGTTCTGGAATTACCTCCTTGTATAGAGGTAGACTTTTTCATCAACCTTGAAACTACGATGGAAATGATATCCACACTGGAATATCTGATGGCTCCCACAGAGCTTATTGAAATGAGGTTAAATCTATAAGAGTTCAAGAGATGGGGTTCGTATGGATTGGTGTTTCCCCATGGGCAGCCCATGTGTTGTTTTCTAAGAATGAATACATGGACTTGAGGCTATGTGTGGACATATGGTGCCAAAACCAGGTGATCGTGAAGAAAAAGTATCCACCGCTGAGGATTTATGACCTCTTCGATCAACTTAAGGGAGCGAGGTGTTTCTCGAAGATCGATTATTGATCAGGCTATCACTAGTATTTTGTAGGAGATGAGGACACGCTAGAGATAGCCATCAGGTGCTAGTATGGCCAATATGAGTTCTTGGTGATTGATTTCATGATGAAAAACACCATAGTAGTTTTCATGAGACTCATGAATAAGATATTCTAGCTGTACCTCAGTCGTTTTCTGGTAGTCCTTATTGATGAAATCTTGGGGTTCTTAGAATGAAAGTAGGAGTACACAACACACCTGTGAATATTTTTGGAAACACTATGAGTGCACTAGCCATATAGTTATCTCTCGATGTGATTGTTATGGAATTGAGTTTTCCACATTATGGGAAACATTATCTAAGAGGCAATAGTATTAGTGGATCCAGTGAAGAAATTGGTAGTTCTTTCTTGGGGGTCACCGAGTAGTGTGTCTATGGTGCGAAGCTTATTGGGTTTGGAATGTAATTGTTGGTGGTTTGTGTCTACTCATTATAGAGTGAAATTGCCATTATCTTCTTCAACACGTAAGGTAAAACCTTTTGTGTGGAAAGATAAATTCCATAGGAAATTCCATGAGATGAGGTGGAGATTGATTACCTCCCCTCATCATGAGACTACCATATGATGGTGTTGATTACATATGTTTTTGCAATGAATTTGGGATTGGTATAGGTGATATCTAGATGTAGGAGCGAGTGGTGATTGTCTATGAATCACAGATGTTTAGGAAAAATGAGATGAATGATGCGACCCTTAACCTGGAAATAGCAGTAGTTGTATTTTCCATGAAGAAATGGAAGGACTACTTGATGGGTGAATGGTTTAAAATTTACTCCTATAACAAGAGTCTCAAGTATATAATATCCCAAGGGTCCTAAACATAAGACAATGGTGATGGCTAGAGTTTAACCATGACAATGAATTAGAGATATTCCATTCTTCTAAGAAGAGGAATCTGGTCGCAGACTCTCATAGAAGGAGGACTATTTTTGCATCTATTATAGTGAATCAGGGTGGCACAACTGGTGGATTTTGACTGTTACCCCCGACGTGCTATGTTATCCTTAGGAGAAGCTCCTGGTGAATTTTTATATGTGGGGAGTACGTCATCCATTCTAGAAGGCACACCATAGTACTAGTGGTATTTTGTGAGGATGTGTGGAGGGGATTACTTACATCAAATTAAGAAGTACATCATTGAGTAGAAAAGATGTATCAGGACATCCGACATCAGTACTTGTGGACAGGAATGATGAAATAAGTGGAAATGTTCTTCTGAAAATGCCTCACATGTCATAAAGTGAAGGTCAATCATTAGTTTCTAGAAGTAATTGCACATATACAAGAGGTATGATTGTGGAAATGGTAGGGTGTCATGATGGACTTCGTGATGGGGTTTCCATGTACATCTAGAGGCCATGATTCTAGCTGGGTGATCGTTTACTCACTCACCACATTAGCTCACATCCTACCCATCCGGGAGAAGGGACTGTTAGGGGGCTTGGGATGCCTCTATGTCTCAAAGATAGTGTGGCTTCACAGGGTGCCTTCAAATATCATCTAAATCTATGATGCACACTTTACATCCTGGGTGCAGAAGAGATTATAGGATGAATTGGGGACTAAGCCGCGCTTGAGTACACACTTCCATCCCCAATTGGATGGATAGACAAAGCAGACCATAAAGACCATGGAGGACATGATTCATGCCTGCATCCTGAATTTTGGTCATAGTTGGGAATACCACCTACCACTGTTGGAGTTTTAATATAACATCATATATTACTCCATCATTAGAAATGAAACATTCAAGGCCTTCTATGGGCATCCTTACATGTCACCACTATTCTGGACATACCTAGGGGAGTCAGCACTCATCATTACTGAGAAGTTATAGGCAACCACTTAGAAGATGGAGGTATTGTAAGAGTGTATTTGTATTTGACATAGTAGATATAAGACTTATGCCACAAGGGGAAGGAGACCCTCAGTGTTCATGGAGGAAGACCATGTTTTCCCTTATGTCTCTCCTTGGTGATGATTCTAGAGATGTTTCCAGGGTAGGATGCTATCTACAAGGTTTATCAGAGCTTTTCAGATCATGTGTAGAGTTGGAATGGTGTCGTACAACCTAACTCTTCCCCCACGGATGCACTAGGTGAACAATTTTTCCATAATGTCATTTCTGAGAAGATACGTACATGATTCAGAACACGTCCTCGACAAGGGACAGATAGACATTAACGATGTGGTGACAGTTGTGGATTTAACTGTGGAGATTGAGTATCGACAGGAGTGGGTACTTAGTAGATGGTTGATTCCTCTAGTGCCGGTTTGGTGGTAGAATAGGAACCTATTGGAGGGCACATGGGATCGGGATGCTCATATTCATGTAAATTACCACCATTTGTTTTATTATCCCTTATTTTGGATTTCAAGGACATAAATAGAAATGTTGGGGAGAATGTAATGACATTGAATTACATGAACTTTTCCATGGAACCCATGCTGTGACTACCCCTATCCCACCTTCCATAGGCTACAGGATGGTGACTTTCCCAAGAAAGGCATAACCCTTAAACTGGGAAGGCAATTAAATTTAACCTGCAAACTCTCACAATACAAGAACACTGAAAGATACAAGCACAATGTAAACAATATAGAAATTATGGTGATTACATTAAGCAAAGGGTCCATGTAACAAGACCAACTGGAATGTACAACTAAAACTAAAAACAACTCCCATGAACACCCTCCATGGATTATACATGAAGGGTGGGTAGAGCTCTCGAATGGTCGTCTGTATTATATGTCTAGTATAGTGGTAGATATCCGTGAAAAATCTAGTCCTGGAACCCTTAGCCTCTATAAATATTGTCCCATTTTCTGAAAAAGACACAACAGGGTTCCGGCATAGCCTGTGTAGGGGTGAGTATAAAATTACCAAGTAGGGACCCAGAAACACCTGACAGTCTCTCATAATCCACAATGAATAAACAAAAGATCAATATCACAATCAAAAAACATGAAAAAAAATTCAGTCCCTATTAGGTATGTTCCCATACATATACCTATGTTATCAATTATACACATATCATTTATGAGGAAACACAATGCCCAACTTCTTTATCCAAAAGCCCAACTGTTCCCCGAAGGAAAGAATACCACGATGGTAACACCACGAAGTTAAGTACCACAAAGGTAAAACCACACATATGAATACCACCATGATATGACCACACAAGAGTCTATCAAAAAGGTAAAGACTCACCTCACACTAGTTATAATTTAAGTATGGATGTATAGATGATTACGTGTATTTCTAGATTATCTTATATCATCAAGTATCTCTGCTATAGTCCCTCACAAGATCAAAGATAACCAACACAGGATCTAAAGATGACCCAAACAGGATCAGTACATGAAACACAGAGTATCAAAAGACGACCCTCACAGGTTCTAAAGATGACCCACATAGGATCCACAAATTCTATCCCACACAAGATCTAAAGATGTCCTACACAGGATCTGAAGACTCATCAAGTACAGCCTACTATAGGGTTCCCGCACTAAGAATGCTTGATTCTAGGAGTATCTGCTACATAATACATCAGTTGATACTATAACAACAATAAAGTCCCACGAGAAAGTATCAATAATTCATGTCACGACATAGGGGACCCTATGCGATAGATAGCGTGTCAAACCGAAATCTGGTCGATATGTTTTTAGTGTTTCTATTCTAAAGGCCTGGTTGGATTCAAGATTGATCCAACCCAAACATACCGCAACATTATCAAAAACTCCTATGTATTATACCAAAAGTACCATCTCGATCCAAATATTTGTGTTCCATAGATTGTTCATCTAGAGGAATCATGGTTCTTAAGATATGCCCAAAAAAGGAATATCTGGGACAAGATGGGCCCAGGGCTGATCCGACCCGGTTGGACCAACCCAACTCGACCGAGATGGGCTGGAAAATGGTCGGTCCAGCATGCTAGGCCGTGGTGTGGCCCGACTCACAAAGGGGGTGGCTCAGGCCACTAGGTGTCCCGCGGTTCAGCACACGGCAGTAGTGGCCCATCGTGGCGGGTCCTGCTGATGCCGACTCCCTAGGGAGGTTCCCCCCCCCAGATTCCTGAATGGCCCAAGGGTGGTTCTATTTTGGCTAACCATGTGCTTCCACGTGGCACTTATTGATGGCATGTGGGACCCACATGAACAGTTCTTTCTCTGTGTAATGTGGCCGGACATAAATCTGGTCAGCTTCACATCCAGTGGCGCGATGGTTCCACTGTCCCCCCATGGTCGGCAGGTAGCCGAACTCTGTGGTGCAATGTTGTGGCTCGACAACAGAAGCCTCCTCCTCTACTGGCATTGCGGACGTGCACCACCCTGCCTCCAAGAAGCCAGCCAGCATGCTGAAATCCATCTTCTCCCATCGCCATGTTCCCTACCAGTGCTGATCACTGGCACCAGTCATTGGTGGACTTCTATGGTTCACCAGGTGAGATCCAGTGGCCCATTATTCAATCTAAAGAGTTCAAAGATCATCCTGGTCTTCGTCATCACATCTATCTAGACATGGTTAGGTATGGCTCAAACCAATGATCTTCCCATAAAGAATACATCAATCAACATTCTTGCAGAGGGATTAGACCATATTTGTTTAGCCTATGCCCTCTGCGTTAGTTTGATAACAAGTTTCTTAAGAATATTGAATCAACATAAATTAAGTAATAACAATCATAAACATTCCCTACCATGATCATTCGTTGAGGATGGCATGAAGAAGAATTTTGACACGATGAAAGAGACACACCCATTTTTCGATCCTGTAACACACTTTTGATCCAAGATCGAGCATTAGTTTCTCAATCCTGATTCATAGGATCATTCCACATTGGATGAGATTCGTTGACCAAGAGTTATCCCAAGGCTCTCCCATGTTCTCTCCTCCTCAAATTATTTCATTGTCAATGATTTCCCCAACCACAAGAGTTGAGTGGCCAACATAATTATGTTCAATTTAATTATATCAATTAATATTTTCTCATTAGTTGGGGAGGTTCCAAGAGTTACAGCACATTAAAAAGAGATTTGGTGTCAGATTGTCCCCAACACCATGTTTCAAAATAGAGGATTCAAAAAAATAAAATAAAAGTTAATTTTTTTTCTTTTTTTAAAATCTCACATGAAAAACCAAAAATCTGACTTCCTACCTCGACCAACTATGGTCGAGGTGAGGGATCCCTTAAGCGAATATCGGTGATCTGAGTTCAACTATGTCCTCAGATTTCAATTCCGAGAACCAGTTCAAAAGTTATAAAAATCCACTCGCGTGTTTACTGAATGTACCTAAAAAATGTTCAAAAATTCATTCTCGTTACACCAGGCCTCAAAATCACGCCTCATAAATTTTTTCAAACTCATAATATTTCCATATTATTAAAGAAAAAAATAAATGAATAAATACAAAACTATACATTGAATCTACATGTAATTTATTATTTTTAAATTATATAGAATTTTTTTGTGACTAAATACTCTGACCACATGTTATTTCGAGGCCCCGTGATCCTAGAACGGATATTTGATCTTTTTTTATGTTATGTTTACAAAATGTGGAAGTGGGTTTGTCTATGTTTTGAACGGTTGCTCTAATAAAAAATTCAAGGGAACCATTGAACATTGAATGATGAGATTCACTTAAAAAGGAAATAACGTAAACCAAAAAAGGAAGAATGGAAATGTTAATATTTTGATGTTCCTGAAAAATAATAATATAACATTAAAAAGGTTATTTTATTTTCTTTTGTTCCATTGAGCGTTAGATGGCGACACTGCTATGCAGTGACGAGGGGATGGAGAGGTGTAATTAAGTAATCCCTATAAGGGCTCATTGAGAAAGTGTAACACCTATGATGTTTCATAAATGTAATAATGATAACGATACAATGTCATAGCGTAATAGAAATACTATGATGTGTTTCTCTTATTAAATTAATAGGGTGGAGAGATAGGAATTATATCGTGCAGAATTTTCTAATGAACATCATGTGAGATTCCTCTCCAAAAATAAATGAATAACATGGATCATCTCTCTTCTTATCCCTATGATGATGAATGATATGGAAGAAGGCCTATGGGATGGATTCAAGATATTGGAAACGTCGACAAATGCTTCATTAGTGAACATCATGTTCAGGTAGGGGTATGTTTTTATTCATGTTTACCCCAGTTCATATTCAAAACGTCAAATGTTGATTTTCCCACAAAATAGTTAAACTGAGGACAATCAGTTCCTACAGGAGCATGAAGTTTCTTGGGAATGTTTTTTGGGATTGAATTATTGTTGTCAGAACATCCTATCCAAGCATACTATGTTATAAACTCATAACGTCAAGGGTGCATGCTAACACAGACAGGGCCTGAGAACCTACTCTCAATGAATTATTGATTTAAGAATGTTAGAAGGGGTGGAAAAGGGATTTAGAGACCTTTAAAATGATTTTGGGGGCCTAAATACCCCATAGGCACTAACAGATCGAGAAAAATACCATTAGAGGAACTACGGTGGCCTGCAAGAGAAAAGGCCCGCACATCCATAGTGATAGAGACTGATGGTGGTCCGTATTAGAGGGAGGAAGCCTACCCATAAATGCATCATGAAGATAAGAGAGCCGCATCCAGATTAAAACAGTGGTGTGGAAAAGGGGTCACTGGCAAGTGCTGGTGATAGGCAGGAGTGACACACCACGATGAAATGGAAGAGTGACCCGCATCTTCTAGCCACATTGAAAATATTAGATGACCGAGTAATCCAGATTATAGCACAACTAATTATTGCCAATCGACCATTCATGGATCTGGTGCTCTGCTAATAAGTATATTAACAGTTGGGTAGTATCCTTTGGGATGAAACTAGTTAGTAGTGGATTGTATTAAGTTGACTATATTTTGAATGGGGGGTTTGAAGAGTATAAATGAATAGATTAAAATTTTGTGGTTGATTTGAAAATATTATAACTAATGGGTTGACTTCTTCATTAGGTATTTATGTTTTTGATATTCTTGATCCTTGCATTATGTAGCAATATATTAACCCCCATTTCCCAAGTTGACTTTGGTTGGAATTTTGAAGTGTTAAATCTTTAATTCGATCCATAACATAACATAGGGTTCTAATAATAATTATATATTGTTTGTGGTAGTGTATTTATGGTTCTAATAATCCATTTAATCCACTTGTTAAAAAAATCCATTAATCAATTACATGTAATGTACAACATACAAAACTTTAATTCAATGAATAATAATCGAGAAAAATCTATCAACCACATAACATCCCTAAATTAAAACGCACCCCAATGAGAGATTTACTTATCAATTAATTTGATTAGTAATTTTTATTATTATTTATATGTTGATAATATTAGTAGAGAAGAAAATGAAAGGGATAAGAAAACAGTGGTGCATTGAAGACACACACGAGCGTCGAAAAGAAATAAACACGAACATTCAATTAAATGAGAATTGAAATAAAAATTGATTATAACATCATTTTTACTATTTTAAAACCATTAATATTTAATAAATAGGTTGGGTGATTTAAATGGAATATGAAGAAGAATATTACATTAAACAAGAATTAAAAAATGAACTTACAAAATTATAAATGAAGAACTACACAAAAGTAAATGAAAGGAAGCAAGGGGGAATGGTTGCTAAATTAAAAACATGAGTATAGAAGAAAATCCCAAGCCTTTTCCAAAGCCTTGTCCAATGTAACCTATACTAATTTTCTCAAAAAGGCATTATCCATGAATAGAAAATAAGGGGATGTATTTATAACTCAAGGAGGTGGACTGTATGCATTTCAAATCTACTCATCCACTTGCATCAACAATTTAGTAAATCAGAAAAATAATCTAGAGAAATATCCTTCATTATTTTTATATATGTGGATCTCCAATGACTACAGTCAAATGTTTGTCTCCATTTGATTTAAGATCCATCATTATGGCAGTTTAATTAAATATTTTTAATATGTCCATTTCAATACATACTTTTAATAAGGGCAAAATTTGAATTTGATTTTGGATAGTAATTTTCATCAAATGCTAAAAATTTCTTCACCAAAGTCAGAGAATAACATCTCCTCATTATCATAGAAAAATCTCATCTATAGTGGAATTTCCTATCAGAAAAAAAGATAATAATGGTGTACTGATTTCAATTACTAGATAAAATTGTGGGATGGGTTTAAATTCCTCAGTTGGGCCCCTTGTTTTTGAAGTTGGGCCTTGATATTTTAATCCAAGATGAATTTCATTATCCCGAGACCATTGGGGAATAATTAAATGATTTGGAATTATTATGTATTCCTTGTAATTCTATCATCAATGATTGTTCAGTTTCTTCAATGATTATTTGGGACTTTTTGTGGAAAATAAGTCCCTTCAAAGAGAAAATTTTTCCCAAGATCCCTTCTAATGAAATGGTTTATATTTAATGATGAATCTTAAAAGACAATAAAAAAGAAACATGGAAAATTAGTATGAGATGTATAATTAAAATAGTAAACTGACTCAATCAGACTACATCAAAAAATCCTCAAAAATGTAATTCTGTATTAAAACATGAGTATCTCAAACCAAGTATGCACTTCTAAATGAAATTTACTAAATAGAGTATACAAAAATAATTGAATAAAAGAATAATATAAACTCCCCACTCATTCTATAGGGAATTACCTCATTTTAAACACAATACGTAACTAAATCATTCTTACTCTCGATTTATTATTAAAATTTTGTTTCCCCCAATCAGCGGAGGATTGGATCATTTTACTTATCATATTTAATTCCATTACAAATTGAAACAGAAATAATATTCAATAAAAAATTTATTTATATTTCTCAAATTTAGAAATGGAAAATGTGGGAACTCAAAACATACTCCCCTAAATATGATAAAATTCATTTATGGGGGTTTACACTTTAACCATCCAAAAGAAAAAATCATAGAGTTTAAAATAGCTCATAGATTTATTTCCTTATCCTAATGTGCAACTGAATCAATAGTTCTTTTTACATGGATTTTATAAGGATATAAGATGGTAGGAATATAATGTACATGGGAGAGGAGAAGTGGAGTAAAACTTTATCATCAGTAAAATAATGCACATTTTTTTAAAATGAAACATGGTAGGAAATGGAAATATGTATTTATTGGGGGATTATTTTTTGAAGGAAAAAAATGGGGAATATGCTTTGAAGACGAAGAGAAGATAAAATATTGACAAAAAATATTCTCCCAATGAGAAAATAATAAAATTGAAGTGTTATTTTTTCATTTTTTTTCAAAAATTGAACTTGAAACAGATCTCACAGTCATCTCCCAATCCATGTTAGATCTCATCACGAAACTAATTGTAATAGTATTAAAAAGATCATTGTTTGAAGAAGAGTAATTTTTGACCCACCTAAAAAAACAACCCATTTTTTCTTTTTTTTCTTCATTTTTTAACACATTTAAAGAACATTTACCAAATTAAATAAATGAAAATACATTCCCCAAAACTCAATAAATGTATAACACTCCCCTATACTAAATTGGATGCTTTCCCTCAATCGTATGTTATCACATTGAAAAAAAGTTAACCCAAATATGAAATTCATTCCCCACTCACATAACAATCAATAAATAACGAAATTTAAATACATGTAGATGTTGGGTGGGGTAATGTGTTGGGCATGTATTGTGGCTATAAAATAAATTGTTTTCATAGGATAAGATGGGGTTTCACCTGAATGATTATTTTATGGGTAATAGGAGACTATTTGTCTATTATGAATCTCATGATGTTAGAAAAATTCCTCTAGCATATTAATGCACACAAAATTAGGAAATTAAACACCAATATCCACATTCTCAAGACTCACAATCAGGGGTGAAACACATATTTTGAATAGATTACTACAGGTGACCTTGGCATGAAACGTGATATAGTTCCTCATGGTTAGGGATAATCACCTACCAAATAAAAACTGAGCATTCAAAATTTAATTTTCATGAAAAAAAATTATTTATCAAATTTAATATTGAAAATAAATAAATCATTAGATGAAATAATGTCTTTTGACTCCCTAAAATGGTTGAAAATATTTAAAAACTGGATGGTGAGTATGTATGACTCGTTTTGTTTTTGATTTATCATTTTTTAGTTTTTTTTAATGTGTTTTAAATACACACCAACACAAAATAGAAACATAAAAAGAAAGGTTTTGATGATGGAAGTTTTAAATAATGAAAGATAGATGATGAACAAGATATATGGAGACATAGGAAGAGATAGAGAAAGAGGGTGATAGAGTTAAATAGAAAGTGTTTCCCCTAGTTTGGATTTTGTGGGTTGCTATCTCTATTTAGTGGGGGGTTAGTGGAAGTTGATGTGCTCTATGTGGGATTTTACCCAAAAAAAATAATAATCAGTAATCATTTAGTGAAATAATAAATTGAAATATAAATTTCATAATAGTAAATGAAAATCTAGGTTTCCTCATTAGAAGTGTTTTATTAATTTTTTTAAGCTGGACAGTTATAGTTGACTACCCATACTCCGATGGTGGCCACCATATTTTCTCAACTCCAGTGTGATTATAAAAAAACATTACATTTGGGATGCCTAATTGTTCATTGGATAATTGACTCTCATCATTTTTGATGTTTTTTAAATTAAATGGGGGTGGAAGGATAATATTTCTATCATCACATTGGTATTATACTTGAGGAATGATGTTGTCCACACATTGCTTGTTTTCTATAATTAGAAATTTTGGAATATGTTTCAATTCTAAGGATGAATTTACGTAAGGATCATATCACATAAAACCATAGTATGATATGCCAAATATTTTTAACCTATTTATTTCATCACTTACTGATATATAGTAATAACTATCAATGAAGTCATAATATCGAATAAAATCATCAATATCATTTATAAAAACGTTTTTTTATAATGGAAGTCCAATTTCAACTACACCAGTGGTCACTTTATTAATTAGGGATCAAATCACAAAACATTCACTCTCATTTGTACATGGTAAACCCATTGGTTCAGGGTACATTTCATAGATAATATAATTTTTATAATTATAGATAGAAAATGATGAATGTTTGATAAACTGATCTAAATCAACAAATGAGCATTGTAGTTCATTTTCCTAATTATCATCTAATATGGAGAAGTGGAGGTCAAAGGAAATTTGAGACTCGAAATAGTTTTCAAGATCCATTAGATCAATAGAGTCTGAATTTGTAATGTCTACATCAATTTCACTATATCTGACTCTCTTAATTAGGATGCAGAATTCACAATCTCATTTATAATTAGAACATTAATGAAGTGATTGTTTGGGGTTGAAAACTCTCTCAAATAGAATTTAACAAGCATGGATAGAGAATACAAATTTATTCGTTATTTTGTATCTCATTTATATAAAAATATTGAACTTGATCAGTTTTTTTAACAAATTCCATGGATATGATACCATCTTGGACATAAATTTTGGTTTTTGAAGTCATGGGGAAAGGTATTCCTAGAATCAAAAGAGATTATAAGGTTGTTGTCTACCCTTCAATTTCAATGAAATAGAAGTTGTTTTGGAATTTAAGATCTTATAATTGGATAAGGAAATCCTCAATTATTCTATTATTACTAGAAGTTCATATATTGGATAACTGGATGAAAACACTCATTGGGTGCAAGGGACTATGACCAATGTTGGTGAATATTGATTTATGCATTAAAGTTAATGAGGATCCTAAATATATGGGTGTATCATTGTTTTTTGAACATCTAATCTTCTGTGGAACTGTAATGGACCTAGGATCTTTTCACATCATGATTATGGAATATTGTGATGAAACATTCTCAATGGTCATAAGTCGTCTCTTATGAGTGAACAATATATTAAGAAACATGGAATACATTGGAATTAGTTTGATGGGATCTAAGAGGGTAATGTTCATTTCAACAAGTCATAACATGTCTAATATTTCATAATCATGTTCAAATGATTTCCATGGCATATAAACTACTTGATAAAAATGATTTGGGTTCCCTATAGTGATAAAAGATGTTGATGAAGTTTCTTTATGTTCCTTTTTGGGTTTATTTTTATTATCATTTTCTTGGTAAATATTCAATGGTTAGTTTTATGATCTATCAAGAGGTATGGTCATTTAATTTATATATCTATGTGAAATTTACCTTACAATACCATTTTAGTGGGTAATGGTTGAGAGAGAAGTGGGGAATAATTGGATGGTTTCTTCTAGATTATGTTGGATGCATGTTGGCCAATTTTTGTGGCTATATTTTTCAGGAAAATAACTATTGAATGAGGACAGATCATCCACTAAACATTCCCATGATTTCATTAAAGATGAGTCTTGTCAAGGATTTGGATTTCCTTGATTTTGTTTCTTGGTAAAGCAATTGTATTGGTTTTGTAATTGGGATAGTTCACTAGTATAGTAGAATATAGGGGGATTATTTTTCATCAACGGATGCAGAACAAAAGTATAAGGTTGATGGAATACAACACCTCCTTGAACAAAATATAATTTGTTGGATTTTATGAGGAGGTAATTGAAGGGGATAAGAAATGGGATTACCATAACTCAAGACTTGGTTTATGGTAAATGAGAAGGCCTTATAGAGGGGTTGGTATATGTTTCTAATGAAATGACATGATTTTTTAGGGTTGTTTTTCCAATGATCCTATGTTTCATTGATCACGATTGGTGACGATGATTCAGATGTATCCTTTTGATTTTGTGGACATATTTAAGATGGATTAGATGTGGAGAAGCAGATTCCATAGTTTGTAATAGGTCATGGGAATAATGATTGTAGAGAAGATGAGTTTCGAGCCATGGAAGACACAACTATTTGTCACACATGACTTCCATGTTCACTCATCCACTCTATCATCTTATTTGGTTGTATCTATTCATTATATTGAACTTATTTGACATGAGAATGTTATTTAGTAAGGAATTATATTTTTTTTGCAGCTATGTTTATAATGAGATCTCTTGCAGTTGCATGAGTTTTATCAACAAGAACACTACCACATGCGGCATCAATGAGAGTTATATACATTGCTAATAATCCTTCATAAATGTATCTGATCATGAATTGGTAAAGTATTTTGTGGTGTGGGGTGGATGAAATAATATTTTTGATCCTCTCATATAATTCATGTAGTGATTCATTTGGTAATGAAAGGATTCCACATATTTTCTTTTGGATAGAAGCAGTACAAGAAACTTGAAATAACTTTTCTATGAAATGACAATTCTTGTCATTCCATGTGGTTATGGATCACGGAGGGAGATAGTAAATCCATGACTTAACAGTGTCCACTATGGATAAAAGGAATGCTCAATGTTTTATTTTTTCCTCAGAATCCCTTTGAGACTTCATGTTATAGCACACCACTTGGAACTGTTTATGATGAAGATGTGTATCCGCACCAGCTAGCCTGTGGAAACGTGGAAAACTATGTATCAAACCATATTTGAGTTTGAAGGAAGCCACTATATTTAGATATTGAATACCACAATGTTAGCTATTAATATTACAGAAATCATGTCCTTTAAGTGTTTGTTCCTTAGGATTGGCCATATCTAATTCAATTCTTTGGACACTGACTGGTTGTTGAATGATTTGATTATACCTACTGTTCTCTATAAGTTGGCAATGAGATCGCTAAAATTTAGAGTCAATCAATTATTTGGGATTGTTTGGGAGTCTATGTGTAATTCAAAAAGATTTTGGAATAAATAGGAAGAGTGTTTTTCTTTGTGTTCATTTTCTATTTTAGATTTTTTGTGAATAATGGTTATTATTTGTGTTTTTTTCAAAAAAAAAATAAAGTGTTTTTGTTTTTTATAATAAACAGAAACTAAAGACAACATAATTTCACAATCCCAAGAAACCACGCTATTTTATATCATGATAGATTTTTTCCTATCGACCATTCAAGGTTCCATTCCACTACTAATGTGTATAGTAGCACTCGGGTCAAATCCACAACGATTATACTTTTTAATAGTTGGTTGTTTTAGGTAGACTGTATTTTGATTGTGGGGTTTTATTGTAGTTATTAAATTTAGTGATTAATGGTTGGTGTTTTATTTATCAATTTATAAATACTTTTTTGATTTCATATGTAGATACGTATTCTTTTTTATATCCATGATACATACTTTAAATTGCATTAAATTCACACTCATGTAACCATTTGACGTTTATTGAAATTACCAAGTATTAAGGATTTAATCCAAGCCTTAAATTAACATAGGGTTCGAAAATTAATCATATATATTTATGGTAGTTTATTAATGGTTACAATAATACATGGAATCCACTTGTTAAACAAAACTAGTTATTATTCCATGACATGATAATTGCAACATGCACAATGTTAATTCAAAGAATATTCATCATGAAAAAGATCTCAATCACTTAAAATCAAAAAATTATAACTCACCCCAATAAAAGATTTACTTGGAAATTAAAATGGTTAGTAATGTGGTTTATTATGTTTTGATTATGAATTAATAAGGTATGAAATAAATGGGATAAGAAAAGAATGGTGTGTCAAACACACACAAAAGAGGCGAAAAGAAATAAACACAGACATTCGATTGAATGAGAAAGAAAAATTGGAAATGGATTTTAACATGATTTTAACTATTTTAAAAAAATTACAATTTAATAACTAAATTTGGTTGATTCATATATAATATGAACAATAATCATTCATTAACATATTATTAAAAAAAACAAACACTTACAGAATTATAAAAAAAGAACAATAAAAAAGTAAATTAAATGATGCAAGGATGAATGGATTCTCATTTTATAAATTTAGTTGGATGATCCTCCCAACCATTTGGAAGAGCCTTGTTCATGCCAACCTATCCTCCTTTTCTCTGAAAATCCATCTCCATTCAAGGAGAATAGTGGGAGGTATATATCGCCGAAGGAGGTGAACTTTTTTCATTCCAAATCTACCCCTCCACTTTCATCGATAATTTAGTAAATCAGAGAAATGAATTTGGAGAATTATCCTTATTAAAAGGTTTATATATGGATTTTCTCTATCTACTCTGAATATTTGGAAACCATTGGACAAATGGATCTAAATTTATGATTGTTTGATTAATAACCTATTAATCTTTCCATTTCATTCAAGTATTTTTCAACAAAAAAATGTGAATGAGTTTTTGAATAGGAATATGCCCAAAAAAAGAACTCTTACATACTCAATGTCTACCATCTATATCTCTTCATTCCCATTGAAAAATATCTTCTCAAATGGATTGTTTTTAAGAGAAATTTCAATAATGATGTGTTGATTTCAATTCCTATATAGAATGGTGGGATTTTTTTTAAATTAATCGGTTGGGCCCCTTTTTTTGGAGGTGGGCTTTGAATGTTTTATCCATGATGTATTGTGTTGTCCCCCAACCACATTAAGATAATGAATGGATCTTAAAATTTTATGTGAGCCCAACAATTCTGTCATAAATGATGGTCCAATTTCATCACAGATTATTTGGGAGATATTTATAATTAAAATATTAAACTGAATCTATTGGAATACTTTAAAAAAGTGCTCAAAAATTATATTTAGAATTAATATAGGATTATATAACACCAATTACAGACATATTCAAGAAATTTTAAAAGGGTATTATATGAAAGTTTCTTATAAAACTATTATCATTATCTACCCCACATTTAGTCTTGAGAATGTCTTCTTGTGCAATAAAAAATATATGTAAATCATTCTCACTTTCCAATGAATTTTAAAACTGTGTTTTTAACAATCATGGAAGGTTTAGAACATTTCACTAATACATATTGAATTACACCATACATTTTAATATAATTAAAATTATAAAAAACAATTCCATTTTCATGTTAAATTTATAAATGATAAATGTGGGAACTCAAAACCCACTCCTCATAAGACGATAAAATCAATTTATCAAGGTTCACTCTTACACCAACCAAAAGTGGAAATATTAATGATTCAATGTGATCTCAGCTTCCATTCCGTATCCTAATGTGCAATAGAAAATAAATTTCTTTTAAGGTGTTTTATTGTGGCTATGGGATGGTAGGAATATATTGTCCAAGATAGAGGAGAAGAGGGGTAACACATCATTATAGGTAAATCATTTCACATTTTCTTTTAAAATGAAACATGGAAGGAAATGAAAACACATATTTACAAGGCCATGATAATGTAATGAATGTCCCAAAGGAGGAAGAAAATTTTTAGGGGATGAGATGTTGAAATATTTACAAAACTCAAAACATCTCCCAATTACATTAGAATATATATTGTAAGTGTGCATTTTTTCCATTACTTTATTCTTTTATTTTTATTTTTATTAATGTAGAACTTGAATGTGATATCAAAATCATCTCCCAAACCATGTTATATTTTCTGATGACACTAATTTTAATAGTTATAACAAGATCAAAGAATGATAAAGAGTTAATTTTGACCCACCAAATACAGAACCCATTTTTTTCATATTTTTTATATTTTTCATTTTTTAATCAATTTAAAAATAACTTCTTCAAAATTAAATAAATTAAAATACATTACAAAAAAATAAATTAATTAAAACATCTCACCCACACTAAAATAGATTCTTTCTCTCAAGTATATCCTAACTCATTGAAAAAAGTGCACCCAATAATGAAATGGATTCCCCCACTCATAAATTTCAATGAATAATGAAATATAAATCATGGAAGATATTGGGTGGGATAAGGTATTGAACTAGGAATGTGGACATCAAATAAATTTTTTTCATAGGATTAGGGAGGATTTCAAAAGAATTATTAATTTAAGGGTAATGGGGGATATTTAGTTATTGTGATTCTCATGATGTTAAAAAAATGGCACTAACATATTAATGCACACAAAAGTCAAAAATTCGGCTCCACGGTCTAAAAACTATAAACTCACAATAATGGATGAGAATGAACATTTTTTAAAAAATTTCATAGGTGACCTTGGCATGATAGATAAAATTATTAGCCATATTTGTGAATTTTCATTTTACAAATCTAAAATTGAGCATTAAAAATTTAATATTTTGAAAACAAAATTGTTTAGTGCAAATTGATGATGAAAATAAAAAATAATGAGATGATATAATGTCTTTTGACTCTCCAAATGGTTAAAATAATTTCAGAACTGGATGGTGAGTATGTATAACTATTTTATTTTATTTTTTCTAATTTTTTTCGGTTTTTTGGTCTTTTTTGTGTGTTTAAAATAAACACCCTCAAAAAAGAGGAAGATAATAATATATTTTTTGAAGAAGAAAGTGATATGATAATATAAGATAGGGGAAAAGAATAAAGATAGAGAGGGTGGAAGAGATTGAGAGACATAGAATTAATGAGAAATAGGTTCCACTAATTTGTTTTTGGAGGGTCACTCTCTCCATTCGATAGTGGGTTAGAGGAAGTTGATGTGCCTCATGTGGTATGTTACCTGAAAAAAGAAAAAAAATTATTCATATAATAAAAACCTAAAAATAAATTAATATTTCCAATGCTAAATGAAAACATATGTTTCCTCCCAAAAAGTGTTGCATTTATTTTTTCTACAGTTGAAAAGTTTCAGGTGGGTTCCCATAGTATGATGGTGGCCACCATATTTTCACAACTCCAGTGTGATTCCATAAAATCATCTCCTTTTTGATTTCTAATTGTTCATTAGATAATTTCTTCTCATCATTGTTGATGTCATTGAAATTCAATTTGGTATCAAACAGAATATTTTTATTGTCTCTTTGTTTTTTAACTTGATAAATGATGTTATCCAAAAAATTCTGATTTTCTATGATTGAAAATTCAGGAAGATGTTTCAATTTTGAGGGTACATTTATGATATGATCATATAACTCAAACCCACAATATGAGATCATAATTGTTTTTAACTCATTTATTTCATCACCTATCGATTTACAAAAAGGATGATCAATTGAGTCATAAAAGTGAATAACGTTTTCAATATTCTTTATATTAATGTTTTTTGACAATGAATGGCCAATTTATAACTCACTAGTGGTAAATTTATTAAATATGGAAACAAATCACCCAGCATTCGGTCTCATTTGGACAAGATACTCACATTGAATCAGGGTTCACCTCACAGATAAATAAATTTTTATAATCATGGATCGGAAAATGTTAATGTTGGATAAACATATTGGAATTAACAAATGAGCTTTCTGGTTCATTTTCGTCTTTATTAAATAATATGAAGATGGGGAGGACAATAGAAAGATGACATTCCAAGGATTTTTCAATATCCTTTAGATCTATAGAGTTTTCATTTTTAATGTCAATGTCAACTTCTCCACTTGTGAATTTCTTAATTAAGATGAATAATTCACCATCTATTTTATCATTAGAACATGAAATACATTTTGGATTGGATTCAACACACTCATTGATAGTAATTCCTAAGCAAGTATAGAGAATTTAGATTGATTCTCTGATGGGTATTCCATGAATTGAAAAATATATAACTTGACCAGTAGGTCACTGAATTTCATGGATACGATTCCAGCATTAACATAATTTTTTGTTTTAAATGTCATGATGAATGGTCTTCCTAGAATGAAAGGAGATTGGAAAGAAGATGTTATACAATCCATGTCAAGGTAATAGAATTCTGTTGGGAAGATATGATAATTTAATTAGACAAGGAAATCCTCAATTATTCACTCATGACTAGTAGTGCTTTAATTGGAAAACTGGATGAAAACACTCATTTTGTGCATGGGACCAACACTAGGTTTAGAGAATATGGATTTAGTAAATAAATTTATCAAGGATCCATGGTCTATAAGTGCATCATAGAAGTTTTAACTTATTATATAGAAGGTAAATTTAATGTCCTCATGATATTTTCCCCTTATGGGTATGGACTATTGTGTTGAAACATTCTCAATGGTCTGAAGTTGTCTTTTTTGAGTGAAAAATACCGTAAGATAACTAGAACACATTGGAATTTATTTGATGGAATGTAAGAGGGGATTGTTGACTTCAATATGTAGAATTTTTTTGAGAATTTCATAATCATGTTCATATGATTTCTTAGTCTTAGAAACGGGTTGAGGAAAAGGAATTGAGTTTCATAGTGGGATAAAAGCAGGTGAGAGAGTGGCTTCTTATTCATTTTGGGGTTTCTATTTTATATAATTTTATAATTCATCATTAAACAGTTTATTTTAGGTTCTGTCATGATGTATGGACATTTATTCATGATATATTTGAAATTCCACTTAAATTACCCTTTGGGATGGTAAAAGGTTGAGATGGGAGTCTAGGGGAATTTAATGGTTTCTACTAGATTATGTGAGATGAAAGTTGAAAAATTTGTATTTGTATATTTTTATTGTTAGAATGAGTGAATGGAGTTTGATCTTCCACTGCACATTCCTATGGTTTCTTGAAAGAATATGCTTGTATTTTATTTGGATATCATTGATTTTGGTTCTTGGGAAAGCGACTGTATTAGTTTTGGATTTGAGATGGATCATTAGGACGGTGGAATACAATTGGGGGATTGTTCCATTGATATTATGGAACAAAAGGATATGGTTGATTTAAGATACCACCACATTGACCACTATGGAATTGTTTTGGGTTTTGAGGAGGTAATTAAGCATAATTATAAATTGTATTATCATACCCCAAGTATTGGTTTATGGTATAAGAGAAGAGCTCAGATTGGGGTGGCTTGATTATTCTAATGAACTGACCTGATTGTAGATGGTTGGTGTTCCTATGAACATATGATGCATTGAGATCCATTATTCCAGATGAATCATATGTATCCTCTTGAATTTGTGGACACGTTTTAGTTGGTTGAGATTGTGAGATGTACATTTTATAGTTCATCATAGGTCAAGGGAAGAAAGGCTGAGGAGAAGATGAGGTATGAGATTTGGAATCCAAAACTAGTTGTCTCAAAATACCTGTAAGATCACCCATCCTACTCGTCATCTTATTTAACTCTATCGATTTATTTTATTGTGGTTATCTGACTTGAGAATGTACTATTGTTTGTAATTTTTGTGTGTTTGAATCATTGTTTCTTATATGATCTCTTATAGATGTATGTGTTTTATTAACCAGGGAAAATCCAAATGTGGCATCAATGATTTGTCTCTTCAAAGCCAATTTCCCCTCTTATAAGTATTAGATCAACAGTTAATTAGGGATTTGGTGGTGTGGTATGGTTGAAACAAGATTTTTTAACCTATCCTAGTATTCATGGAATGATTCATTCAATAATTGACAGATGCCACATATTTTCTTTTAGATAGAAGTAATATGAGATACAGGAATGAATGTTTATATAAAAAGACCCTTCATGTCATTACATCTAGTTATAAGTCAAGCAGGATGTAGTAAAGATAAGAAATTGAAATGTGATATCCGGATAAAGGGAATGATTGGAGTTTTATTTGTTTCTTAGAAACCCCTTGAGGATTAATGGTAGAGTAGAACAGTTGGAAATCTTTAAGATGATGACTTGGATCCTCACTGGCTAGCCCATGGAAATGAAGAAGAAGATGAATCAAATCCGATTTTACTTCAAAGATATCCTCTATATTTGTATATTGAATACCAGGGGGTTGGTAATTCATATAAGTAGAAATAAGATCTTTAATTTTTTCCCCTATGATTGTCTATATCTAATTCAATTGTTTAGACATAGACTAGTTCCGAAGTGAATTTACTATAACTAATGTTCCTCCTAATTAAGAAATGATATAAATAAATTTTAGTGTTATACAAATCTTATGGATTTTTTTGGAGTCTACAAGTCATTCAGAGATATTTTGGAGGAGATATGAATATGAGTTTTTCTTTGTGTTCTTTTTCCAGTTATGATTTTTATGGGAAGATGGTGTGTCTGTGTATTTTTTAATTTTTTTAGATTTATATTTTTTATAATAACTAAAAATTAATGCCTACTTAATTACACCATCCCCAGAAACAATTCCATTTGATATTGATGGAAATTATCACATATCTATAATTCATGTTTCTGTTTCTCTTCTTATTTGTGTGACAACACTCAGTTCGAATCCTTGACAATGGTACATTTTAATAGATAATTCTTCTTAGTTGAATATAATTTTACTTGGGTTTTTTAAGAATAAATTAATTGATTAATGGTTGGTGTCTAATTTAACTTTTGGATAAATATTGGGGTGAGTTCATCATTATGCTGTTAATCTTATGATATTCATGAGCCTTGCCTTATATTTCATTAAATTAATAGCCTTTTCACTAGTTGATGTTGATTGTAATTCCCCAGTGCTATGGATTTCATCAAATCATTAACATTGCATTAGGTTATAATATTAATAATTTTTTATGGTAGTGTATTTATGGTTCCAATAATTCATATATACCATTCATTAAACAAAATAATTAATTATTTCATGACATGATAACTACAACAAACACAATGTCAATTCCAAAAAAAATTCATAGAGAAAATTCTCTCAATCACATAACATACCTAAATAATGAATAACTCCAATGAGTTATTTTCACTAACATTTAAATTATTTTTAATATGGTTTATTATTATGATGATGATCAATTAAGTAGAGAAGAAAAAAATGGATAAGAAATGTGTATTGCGCCGAACACACACACGAGTGACGAAGAGAAATAAATATGGATATTTGATTGAATGAGAAAGGAAAATAGAAAATTTATTATAACTATATATAAACTATTTTGAAACCATTAATTTTTAATAATAGTGTTTTTTTATTGAAATATAATATGAAGAATAATTTTTTTTTATGAGAATTACCAAAACAAACAATTAAAAAATTATAAACGAAGAACAACACAATAATACATGAAAGGAAGAAAGGAGGAATGGTTTCTCATGTAAAAACATGAGTATTTTAGATACTATCAATACTTTTTCATAGCCTTGGTTAGACCAACCAATCCTCATTTTCCCTGAAATTCCAACTTCATGCAAGGAGAAGAGTGGGTTGTATGTATTGCCTAAGGAGGTGGAGTGTTTGAATTCCAAATCTAACCCTCCACATTTATGGAAAATTTGTAAAACAGGCTACTGAATATAGGGAAATCTCATATTTTATAGATGTCGATATAGATCTCCTCTGTCTACTATGAAAATGTGGTGACCATTGGACTTATGGAGCCAATGTTATGCTAGATTGTTTGAACGATTTTAATCTATCTGTTTCAGTCCTAAATTTTTTCAGGCCAAAATTTTAATGGGTTTGTTAATAAAAATATTCCCTTAAATCCCAAAACTTTCATAAAAAAATAGTCCACCTATATCTCCTCTATCATGCTTAATTTTTGTTCATTATAGGATTTCTCTGTCTGGAGAAGAGTCATTATTTGTGTGCAAGATTTCAATTCCCAGATACAAAGTGGGTTAGGATTAAATATTTTTGTGGGGCCCCTTGTTATTAGAGTTGGGACACAAAATTAAATCAAATATGAATTGAATTTTCCTAGGAACTTTGGAGGGGAATTTATGGATTTAGACTTCAAGAATGATCCCAATAGTTATTACTTCAAGGATGGTCCAATTTCATCACAGATTAATTAGACCGTTTTGTGGGACCATGTGACCCTTAAATTGGCATAATTTGTCTCGGATCCCTTCTAATAGAATGTTATATATTAGATGAGGAATCCTAAAAAACGTGAATCATACAATTTTGATAAGTTAGGTGTGATATAATATTTAAATATTAAACTAATCAATTGGACTACTTCCAAAAAATATCAAAAATTATATTTAGTAATAAAACATTTGTATATCACACCAATTATGAACTTTTACATGAAATTTACTAAAGGGAGAAAAGAAATATTTATGAATTAGTGATTAAAATCAAAGGATTATCATGCCCACACTTGGACCGACAAAACTGGGTGGGTATGTAACGTACCAGCTGATCCCGATCGGGCCGAACCGGCCGATCAACCAGGCCTATCTGGGCCAATTGAACCAGACAACCCGACAAGCCCAATCAGTTCATTAATTTGTTCTATTATAGCGGACTAGGGAGACGAGTTAATGTTTGGACATAATTTTTTCCATGCAGCCCAGGGGGTCCAAATAACTTGTCCAGCCTGAGAGTGTCGGGCCGGATAAAACCATGTCACTGGGTGACCCGACGGTTTGGACCCATGGCCGACTAGAGCCAGGTCCAATAAGACCTAATGGTATAGGAAAATAGATAGGTCATGTGGGACCCAAGGCTGTGATAGGTCTGGTCTGGCTATGCCTGAATGAAATCGGCCATTATTTACTAAAATACTGGTAACTCTCAGACTTGTCTACCATTCGACGTGTATTTTGTTTCATTTGAACCATTATAGGGAGACGATACTTTGGATATTTATATGTGGGACTTGGTGGATGTTTAGGTACAACCTATGGCATGAGAAGTAGTGTGGATCGATAATGGCCCGACAATTGATTAGCATCTATGAGGATCCTTAGTGGCCCGATGAATGAGTGGTAGCAATATGGATTCGTAGTGTCCGGGAATACTAATGGATACTGTGTGGATCCTTAGTGTCCCAACAGATGATCAACAACCATTTACATCCTCAGTATCCCAATAAACAAGAAAATATTCATCTGTGTTGAGTCCCTCAATAGTTCAAAACTTTAATCCACTATAACCGATGAACCTTTCATACCCTAGAGTATACCTTGTGTGATTTTTTGTTACATTGTTTCTATGATATATGTTTGTTCAGTGATATTCCTCTGTAGTGGAAAGGGGTACCCTAATGAGTACAATGTTAGACACCACTACCCGGGCTTCGCCTACACGTGTTGTGTCCTGTGCAGATGATAGATGTTTCAATAGAGGACTTGGTGGCATAAGATTAGGTGGGCCGCAGTAGGACCAGGCATACAAGACATACTACCTCAGATTCTAGTAGTAACACTACTGCTACCATCAGGTTGGGTTTTCAATAGATGGCAACTCCAGACCCTCTTTTTCTTTCATATTTTCTGTTTTTTAAGTTGGGATTATATTTTAGCACACTTGTTTTTAGTTTTACTAATACTCAAAAATTGTATCAGTATAATTTTTTCCCCTTTATGTTTTTAGGGTGTGTTTGGGTGTGTGTTCGTATAGGTAATCTGGAATATTCCTCCCACTTTAAGGTTGCCACCTTTGGAATTATCACTAACCCATGGCCTTTGGTGGAGGGCTTGGGGTAAGTAACAACACAGACCACGGGGGACAGGGTGTGATAATATCCATATTATTAGAAAATGAAATCAATTAGAAACAATATATTTCTTATTGAAATGAAAAATAGTTAATATGAAATAATTCACATGAAACAATCATTTTGTTTTTAAAAATTCAACCCCTTTAAAAAACAACAAAATCCTCCTCCATTTAAAACACTGAAAAATGATGAAAAATAATATACAATACAATGTTATTTTTTTAAAAACCCCTAATTAAATTTTAAATATATAAAATAATAAAACTTGTATTGTTCCACATTTGTTTAAAAACAACTCATGGATTTCGTTTTTAATTCCTTATACATTTTTATTGAAAAATTGTTTTCAATATTTGATAATGAAATAAATCACTTCTACGAAAATAAAAAAATCATTTATAATTAGAAATATATTCCTTAATTCCCACCAAAAAAACATTCATGTGAAATTACAGTTTTTCCAATGGATAAAATTAAAAAAAATTAAAAAAATAAAAAAAAATTTAAGAATAATAATTTTAAAGAAATTTTAATATTTCTACAGATGAACCTAGATTTAATTCCTATTATGGGGAATCACTAAAATATTATCCATTAATATTTATTTTATAAAATAAATTTTTAAAATATATATATTTCATGAATTGATCATATATTTCAACTATCCATTTGAATATCATGAAAATTTTCTCGAATTGTTTTTAAAATATATCATACAATATCGATAAGGTTTGTTGGGCCCATAAATCAAACCATAATCCATAAATTCGTTCTTCCTTTTTTCATCACAATATTCCATCAGTGACACCCATGTAAACTCATAAAATTCCATTAATGAATAAAATATTGTGATCATATATGTCGACCCAATATTATTAATTCACAAAATCCAATTATAGCCAACCCATGGAAACTCAAGCGTCAACATGAATGGTGATGATTTGGAACCCTCTCATATAATATCAAATTAATTATAACAACAATGATAATCCGCATGATACAATGATATAACTACCAATACAACAAAATTATGTATAAAAATTTCATTTTATTATATATATATATCAGTATTGTACTAGGTAATAGAGATAATGAAAAATTAATAAAATATCATAATTGATTTATATATAAATATTATTTTAAAATTATATTTATGGTTAATATATTACCTATTGTATCAAAATAATAAATTGATATTTCATTTATTAAAACACAATTAAAAAAATTATATAGTTTTAGGTACATAGAATTACAGAACAAATTATCAATTATATAAAAAGATATTTATAATGAATTTAATTTCATTATTTTATTCATCCTATTAAAATAATATTATTAATAATATTTGAGGTTTTTCGAAAAAATTATTTTTTGATGAAAAATATCATTTTTTTCAACAAACAGACATTTATCAGTATAGAATAGAGGAAAAGAATTTGATTGATCAAATTTGTATGTAGGAATAATTATAAATCATTAAAATATAGGTTTTAAAATTTATAAATAATATTTATAACCCTATATAACCAAAAAAATATTTTAATTTTATTAAAAACTAATTTTTCATTTATTTAATAAAATAATATATTTTTAAAATTAATCAATGATGTGTTTTTGAGTCCAAAAAAACAAACCATTGGATAATTATAAACAAAATTAAATTTGTAATATCATTTAATATGATACATTTATCTTGTAGACAACATTTTAATAAAAAAAATTCTTCTTAGAAATAGTATTTTTGCATTATATTAAAACGTGTACAAAAAGTATAATCTAAATCTTATAATTATAAATATATAAAATTATTTATCTTTCGAACTGACTCTGATATCACTTAAATTGGTTCTCTAGGAAGGTTGATCACTAATCCATAGGCGATCCTATCCATATAGAAAAGGTAACTGACTGAACATGAAAGTCTGAGAAGTTATATTGTGAAGACAATAAGCATTATTGTTCATAAATATATTAGTCCATAAAAATACTGGGGGTGGAGAGAAAACATAAAATAGTATAATCAACAGAAAAATGGATGAATATTTATAGTATCATTAGAAAACAAATAACTTTTTTAAAAAACACATATCATATCAGGTCATACTAACTATAGATAAAAAAGGGTCTCATATGGATGACCATCAGTAAATATATATATAATTCATGTTGAAAATAAAATAAACACAATGTTGATTTAAAAATCACCATATTCTTATGGAATCCATCACATGAAGGAGGTCCATCATGAACACAATGACGACACACATGAGTGTGTTCCCTTACATTATTGAATGCACATAATGTCTACACACGTAACAAGGGGCTCATGTAAGGTGTGATAATAAATATCAGAAAGAAACATCCAACATGTTTCTTTCTTAAAAATATTATTAAGATATTACAAGTGAAAAATTTATTAATATAATTATAAAAAAAATTCTAATTTCATATTCCCCTTATGGTCACCTCTCATAAGGTGTCGATCACCTACTTCGACAATCATTGAAATAAGTCTATAATTGTGCCCCCAATTAGATATATGGAATACATCCCCATTATATATATATATTATATGTCTAATTAATCCATGTAAAATCACCTAATGTATCCCTTGAGGAATTTAACCCATGTGATCCCTCATGTTCATCTTGTAGTCATGTCACCAACACCTTTTTCTATCCAATGAAAATGTGGTATCCAAAAGTATACAGGAACCGTAACATCAGGAAAATTTATAATATATGTTATTTAAAAATAATTTTTATTGTTTAATAATTTTATTTTGACATTATACTTTGTTTATATTTCTTGACATGCAAATCCATGATTATATTGTGTTACACGAAACATCATGTTCTTCTGACAAATTATGTGAAACAAAAGACATTATCTTACCGAAAAACAACATACTATTGATTTTATTGATTGTTATCAAAAAAATAGAGGGAATTGATAGAATTAATGAGATAAGGTAAATTATGAAATTATAGTATAGAAATGTTTTTTTGATGAATCCATTGGTTAAAAATTATTTAGACAAAAAAATAAAGAGAAAATGAATATGAAGGATATAACTGCCTTAGAAATGGTACAATATTTATTTATTCATATTTATTAATATTTATGAATTAAATATAAATTTTAATCTTAATGGAATTCTATGTCAAATATATTATATGAAATGAAATTACATATTTTATTGAAATATTTTGTTACATGCAAGATTGAGATATACTATACTATAATAATATTATTATTTCATATGGATGTTTTTTTAATATCAATATAAGACATGATTTTCTTATTTTAAATATAATAAATTATATTTGATAAAATTAACATAAATTCAAAAATATGAACATATAAACCCACTTTTGATGAAATCATGGTTATTTTATGAAAATATATATTTTTTTAATCTTTATAAAACACATATTTTTAAAAGAGAAATGGATTTTTATAAAAATATGTTTTACAAATAGAAGAGATTATTCATTTAGTATAATGTATATGATTCTCAAAGACAACAAAATGATTTTTAATAGCATTATTTGGGGTTTTATTATTACATTTGAGAAAAACAAGGTTTTTTGATGCAAATATATTTAAATTCATATTCTAAGATAACATTTATGATAATGGTGAATTATATAATTTTTTTCACGTTTTTAGTGAAATACACATTTCTATTATTTTTATTTACAATACTGTGTTTTATGGTCATCCCTCGTTTTTATTTCGTTTTTATAGGTTTTAAGGGAAAATGAAAGTATGATTTCATGTTGGATGTTGTCGATATTTCCCATGAAAATAAATCATTCATTATTTTAAATGTATTATATAATGGAAGACATTAATACTATTTTGAAGTGTCATCTTTGTATTTTTTTTATTTTGAATGAGTTATTTCATAAATCTATATAATCGTGATTCTACAAAGATCTACAATGTGTAAGAAAATAAATTTTTTACAAAAAAAATATAATGTAATGATTAAGTCTAGTTACATATATTATTTTTCACAGAAAATGTTTATATAATGATAGAGGATCGGATAATGATAATGACATCATTTGGAAGATTTTATTATATGGTTAAGTTGTAACTATATTGACTATTAATATTTTCATGTTCCATAATTTAATGTATTTTTTATTAGAATGTTTTTCTATAGAGGAAACAAGAAAGATATATTGGGAAGGCATGAATAAGGAAATATTGTTCGAAAATAGAACCCCATAATTGTTGGAATAAGAAATGGAAAATTTTATTATTGTGACGTTTTAGTTGAAACATGCTATGAATAGTTTTTGTATCAATGATAGATATAGACCCAATCTACTAAAAAGTAACAAATATATTAGGGAAAATTTCATTATGAAACATCCCCAATTATTTAATGGATAATATTTTCTAGTGGTAGCTGAAAGGTGGAAAAATTCTTTAGAGAATATATTTGAATTAATGAGATGTTCAGAACATCATAATGTAACTCTATCCGATTATCATTTTTTGTTAAGGATAATAAATGGTAGTAATTAGTTAAGAATCTTAGAGAAAAATATGATCATCATGCACTGGATAGAGAATCATTAAAGGAAAATTTCCTAGAAAAATATTTCCCTATTTTTTTGCTATTAGAAATGAGAAACAATTCATGGAAATGATGTAAAAAGATAAATATATTATGGATTTATATGAAGAAATCATCATATATTGGCTAGGTATGTTCTACAAATTATTTGAGACATTTATAGTAAAAATTGAATGATTTTAAAATGGATTGAAACAATTTTTATAATAATAATTTGACTATTGAAAAGTTAAATGTTATGAAAGAGTGGTTCATTGTGTTGAGAAAGCTAAAATAGTGTTTTCAGACACATGTGTTCCATTATATAAAATGAGTATGAAAAGAATTTTTTTGAACAAGCATTAGATTAATAATATTATATTTAGGGAATAATGACTAAAACATTATCCATATCTATTAAAATACGTTTTTGTAATGTATGTCACAATTTGGAATGTTTTAATGATGTGATATGTTTGTTCCCCATGTTCGTGACTATTAAGAATAAAGTCTTAAATAATACAACAATTAATTTACTGATAACTAGTCAATAGTAATACGAAGAATATGCAATTATTTGGTACATTAGGGAAATATATGTCCAAATAAACATAATCTAGAATGAAATAATGATGATTATAAGAAAAAAGTGATAGAGACATCATTTTCTACATCTTCATTTTATGTTGAGACATATTTTATAACGGGGACTTCTCTAGGAATATCAATATTTGTGAAGGAAGAACATAATAATAATGTATTAAGAACCATTATTATGTTTGAAATAATGTAAATTCATTGGAGACTTGTAATTTGTTGTTATATATGATCAATGTGTATGTTTAAAATATATTTGAGGAAAAATTTCCCTTCTTTTGTGGATGTGTATTTACCTTAATAGGTTATAATTATGAACATATATCTACGGAATGATTTAGATGTAAATTTTGATATTAATATTTAATATTATATGTTAATATATTATCACGTCACAATAAAGTCTAAATTATTATAATATGTGTGAAGAATTTATTTATTTTATTAATATCTAAATATATTAGGAATATCGTGTTCTCTTTTTGAGGATTAAGTGATCTATCTGAAGTTGATTATTGTGATTTAGGAATGAGAAGTTTTATTTAATACTCATTATTTAGAGCACAATATAAATCTATGGAAGAAATTTTTTATATGATGAATCTATACACCAAAATTATATATATTTTCTTGTAATCATAGTATATATGGTGAATGAATCTTTCAACTCTAAGAAAAGGACCATGAAAAACTATTAACCTATTAACAACTTTTATGATGATATCATTGAAATTTACCACCCCTATTTGTCTTGTGGTTTTCCAATTATTGAATCTATCTTGAACATGTTCTGTGACACTCTATATTTGTCCAGAGAATCAGTTTTCCCTTTCAAATCTATCTTTTAATTTTCCTCCATGATTCTACATATGTGGAATTATAGTTACAAAAAATATCTGATGACCATTATCATTCCAACATTCCGATTTTAATTTTATGTTTTATCAACCCTATGTACGGTGTGGGATTCAATAATGGTATTCTATAAATATACATCTTTTGATAAACTAGATGAATTTTCATGGATAATTTCATTTTAAGGGTTGTATTATTTAGCATCATAAAATTTTATAAATTATATTCCATGAAATTAAATTTATTTCTTTAATATTATTTACTAAACACAAAATTACTATAATATTACATCACATGAAACAAAAAAATTATCATCTCTTTCATAAAATATTGCATTTTTCTGATTACATTTGATATATACAAGGTCGTGTCTTACCAAACAAAAATATCTTATTAATATTATTATTTTTTATCACCTAAAAATTATAATATAGGGAACGAAAGAGATTATAACGACCCATACTTTACATACATTGTTAATACTTCAAAATTGAAGCAACCTTATTACAATATATGACAAAACCACAAAGGACCGTATATGTATAGTGTCTTTAGAAACTGGGAAACATAAACAACTGGTTCATAAATCTTCTATAGTGTCTCCAATTTATTTCATCATATCTAGGGTCCCTTTTAGCATATTCTACTTAATATCCATCATCCTGACCTGGGGAAATGAAAACCTAAAAGGGTGAGCTCAAATGCTCAGCAAGGGCAAATAAAGGAAATAAAAATCATATCATATCTTTTTGAAAATCATAACCTGCAAAATAGATCATAATATCTTAACATGGAATAAATCATAGAAGTGAAAATGAGATCCCCATAATTATAACATGAAACTTTAAACTTTGTGGCATGCACACATAATCATGGAACATCATTTCTTGTTAGTCATGACTCATTGCCAAGACTATCTTAGTGGACAGAGTCCCTTTCTGAACCCAGTCACCCTCGTTCCAGTCTTGTTTCCCTGAAACGGTATAACCTACCATTCCAGCCATGTCTATCTCATGAGATATAAAATCATTACCCAATGCATTGGAGGGAGATATAGGTCCCACCCATCTTATAATGAATCCTTTCTTATGTGTGCCACATAATCATAAACCATACATCATAGCGTAACCCATGTAATAAAAATGGGATTCTTAAACAACATGACATCATAAAACAATTCATATAAGATAAAGGAATTAATAAAAATATTTCCATCATAACATAATCAAATCCATGTAATAATAGGGATAAAAACAGAACCCTTTTATTATCATAGATGGAAAATAATTTTGATAAAATACTTGAACTCCATTTTTGAAGAAAATATCCTTTCTACTTCAAAAACATTTTTCCTTTCATAACATGTCATATGACTTTAAAATAAAAGAATATGATTAAAAATAATCTAGAAAACTTGTGATGGAAGATTCTTGGAAATAATGTTTTAAAAATCCATTCATGCCGTATAAGTTAAAAAAATATATTATTCTCGTACTTTTGTCGGAAAAGTCAAAAAAGAACCTCGTACGAAAAACGACAAAAGATTCCTTTAATATCCTTTACTAGAAATTTACCAAATGGTAAAATTGAATATAAACTATTGTATAAAGATATAAATATTACATATTGAGGAAACATGGATGTGGCTGATAAAATACACCCCAGTAAATGCCAAATTATAAACAATCTCGGATAAAAATGAGATTGTGATATTTCCCCTACCTTAGGTCTGATTTGCTTTGTACATGTCCGAATATCCTGTATAATGGTTTAAATAATGTTATTAACTTATTCCAGAATCATACATATTGATATGATATCATATGTGGTCATATTCTTAGCTTCTTCTTAGTAATATTTCATTGTTACTTGTTACTCGGGTCCTTATTGCCTTTTGTTCTTATGCGTGTTTTGCCGAATAAATTCTTATTATTATTTTAAGGTTATAGATACCTTATATCCATAATGGTATTAGTGTATCATATATCATATTTATTTATTCAATTCATTTATATAATTACTATGTAATGATGATCATGTAGAACGAGTCGCATCACATCGTGGAGACGATATTCCGTACGTACGCATGAGTGATGATATCGTTCCTATGATCATGGATCTGTATTGGAGTATATATATATATTATTTCAGTATCAATATTACTTTATAATAATCATAAATAGTTACTCATTACACCATTATACCCATCCTTGTAAGGTGATGGTGTAAAATAGATTACACCACGGCGTGGAGACGGTATTCCGTACGTACGCACGCGCGGTGATTTTATTTTTCCATAGGTTGGATAGAAGGTGAATTAGGGTTGTTTCATATTTATAATAACATATCAGTATGTAAGTAATACTGATGTTATTACTTTATCATGAAACAACTAAAGAAGAAGAAGTTGAAGAAGAAAGAAATTGAAAAGATCGGTAATGGATATTACCTCTTCTTTGGAACGCCTCTTTGAATCCTCCACTTAAGGAACTAAGATTGGTCTTTGAAGAAGACCAGGACCTCTAGGATTATTCTAGGGAAGTGGAGAGGAAAACATGTCAGGGTTTGGCCGAGCTTGAGTGCTCAAATTGGTGTGAGGAGGAGGGGGAGGAGGTGCCCTTTTATAAGGGAGGAGAGGGGCACCTTAGGAATATCTCAAAATATTATTTTATATTAAAGTCCAAATCGGTTATAATGGTTCCAAAGGGTCTTATTTCTAAGCTAAAGTGGGGATGGGTCGAAATACTATCAACCAATAAGATTTAGACAAGTTTAGGGTATTATTTTTACCTTATCAATTAGATTTAACTCTAAGTTAAATAATTTATCTTTTACCGTGTCTTTTTGTTTTCTTTCACTATAGGGTTAATACACTTACTATAACAAGCCAAACGAACCCCAAATTTTTTATTATTAATATATATATCCTTATATAAGTCATTTGGCCGAACCTTAGATTTTTAGGAATAAAATAACAATTAATAATATAATATTTTATTTAAAAACTATTTTTTGTCAACTTTGACACTATTTGATATATGATTTTTTTGAAAGTCATAACAGAATTATATGTTCGAACCAAGTTGATTAAATCAACACTAATATATCATAGTAACCTATAAAATTCGTGGAATTCATAAAAAGTCTCAAATTACATTTATTATGGTTTTTATAACATCAATTATGTCAATATTTCATTAATAAGATAATTACTGCATCATCATTGTGTCATAAATAAATTAAATTATTTAATGTTTAAAAATTATAAATAAAATACCATTATGTAGGAAATCTTTGTATCTTTCTAATGAATATTTATAGTCGAATTTATCTTATGTATAACCCCATATTAAAAATGATTTACTTATTAAACATTGATTTTAACTATTTTAACCCTTCTATAAATAAATTAATAATAAATGTCCTAATCTAACCCATGTAGGACTAAATGGTCATATTTTATTCCTAAGATTGTTTTTGGTCGAATTAAACTTATCCAATAGAATTCGGACATGTGTTATGGTAATAGTAATATCATATTTACCATTAGTTACCCTATTTACTATTAACCGCGGTAAAAAAAATAAAAAGTTACTATTCACCAAAAAAATATTTTTATCTTATTGAACCACATTTTACTTACTGATATCAACCGTTTCTATAGGATTTTCGAAATTCCATTCACAGAAGTGGTAAAATTATGTTTTATGCAAAATTTAGTTTTTAACCTACCACTTAGTGGTTTCACTATTCATCAAAAATTGAAAGTTTTCAGAAAAATACCAAAATTTCATTCTAGGCTAATTTAGGTATTCCGAATCCAAAAATGAAGTCCATTTTGAAAAATAAAATTTCAAAAATTTCAAAAATTGGTTATTACTATTCATAACGGCTAGTTTTAATAATATTTTAATATCATATCGTTGTTTAGTGAAACTCGGTATTGTGTACGACGCAAGCTATCGAGGAAGGTCGTGATTGCGTGTAAAGTAAGTCAAGAAAGTGTGTAGTGAAAGATTCCTTTTATGATATATAAAAACAAAATATTAATCATAAAAATCTCGGGTGTTACATTCTACCCCCCTTAAAATAATTTCTCCCTCGAAATTCATCACTTTGTTACAAACAGATGAGGATACCTCTCCCTCATCATATCATCAAGCTCCCAAGTAGCTTCTTCTAATTGGTGGTTCCTCCATAAAACTTTCACCAAGCAAGTGGTCTTGTTTCGTAGGACTTTTTCGCTACGATCCAGAATCTCTATCGGTTGTTCTTCATAAGAAAGATCTGGCTCCAGCGGGACAACTTCTGAGCTGAGTACATGTGAGGATCTGGTATGTACTTTCTCAGGAGAGATACATGGAACACATTGTGAACTTGAGAGAGATTCGGTGGAAGCGCCAATCGGTAAGCTACCTTCCCAACACGATCCATTATTTTGAAAGGACCGATATATCTAGGGCTCAACTTCCCCTTCTTTCCAAATATCATAACCCTCTTCTAGGGAGATACTCATAAGAACACTTTATCACCCACTTCAAACTCTAGGTCTTTTCTTCAGTTGTCGGCATAACTTTTCTGTCGACTCTGAGCTGCTCTTATGTGTTGTTGAATGGATCTGACCTTTTCTTCCATTTCATCAACGAGATCAGGTCCTAATAGCTTTTTTTCCCCAACTTCATCCCAGCAAGTTGGAGTCCTGAATTTCATTCCATAGAGAGCTTCATAAAGAGCCATCTGAATAATGGATTGAAAGCTATTATTATAAGAAAATTCTACCAAAGGTAGGTGTTGATCCCAACCTCATTTAAAATCCATAGAGCAAGCTCTCAACATATCTTCTAGGGTTTGAATTGTTCTTTCAGACTGACCGTCTGTCTGGGGATGATAAGCTGTGCTGAAACTCAACTCTGTATCCAGAGTATGCTGAAGACTTCGCCAGATCTACGAGGTAAATCTCAGATCCCGATCAGATATAAAAGAATGTGGTACTCCATGCAATCTTACCACTTCCTTTACATATATCCTGGCAAGCTGATCTAGAGAGAAATCCTCTCTAATAGCAATGAAGTGTGAAGACCTTGTAAGACGATCAACTATGTCCCAAATAGCATTATTGCCTTTGGATGTTTTAGGAAGTCCTGTGACAAAGTCCATAGTGATGTTTTCCCATTTCCATTCGGGTATGGGTAATGGTTGTAACATCCCCTTAGACTTCTGTCTCTCAGCTTTAACTTGTTGACAAACCAAGTATCGAGAGACATATTCAGCAACATCTCTTTTCATGCCATCCCACCAGAAATACTCCTTCAGGTCCCTATACATCTTCGTGCTTCCAGAATGAATAGAGAATGATGAACTATGAGCCTCATCCAGCAGCTCCTTCTTTAATTCGGGGATGGGAGGAACACAAACCCAATTCCTGAACTTTATTATCCCATCACAATCAAGGTTGAATTCAGGAACACTTCTCACCTTCTTTTGTATCTTGACATCTTCTTTCTGTGACTCTTTAATCTTCACATGTATATATGGTTGAACATTCATTTTAGAAAGATAACATTTTCCCCCCTTCCATTATAATTCCAAGATCCATCCTTTGTAAATCCATAAATATTGGATCTTTTGTGATCCTCATCATGGATAAACTAGCATGGTCTTGTCGACATAATGCATCTGCCACCTTATTTGCTTTCCCAGGGTGGTAATGGATTGAGCAGTCGTAATCCTTAATCAGCTCAAACCATCTTCTTTGACGCATATTCAAATACTTTTGTGTGAAAATATACTTTAAACTTTTATGATCAGTATAAATAGCACACCTTTCACCATAAATGTAATGCCTCCAAATCTTTAATGAAAAGATTACCGCAGCCAACTCCAAATCATGTGTTGGGTAATTTTTCTCATGGATTTTCAACTGTCGTGAGGCATAAGCTATCACCATATCATTTTGCATAAGAACACACCCCAATCCCTTATTGGATGCATCAATATAGATCACAAACCTTTCTTCACTACAAGGCAGTGTGAGCACAGGTGCACAGGATAACCTTCTTTTCAACTCCTTGAAATTCTCTTCACATTCGTCTGTCCAAACAAACTTAACTCATTTCCGAGTCAACATGGTGAGTGGATTAGATAATCGTGAAAAATCTTTTACAAAACGTCGATAATATCCAGCCAAACCAAGAAAACTTCGGATCTCAGTTACTGTTGTTGGTCTTGACCATCTTTCGATAACCTCTGTTTTTGCTGGTTCCACAGATATCCCCTATTGTGAGATTATGTGACCCAAAAATGAAACTTTTTTAAGCCAAAATTCACACTTGTTAAATTTGGCATAAAGCTTCTCCTTTCTCAGGGTCTTCAATATAATTCTCAAGTGATCTTCATGCTCTTCCTTGCTCTTTGAATAGACAAGAATATCGTCTATAAAGACTACCACAATTTGATCAAGATAGTCTCTAAAGACTCTATTCATTAGATCCATGAAGATAGAAGGGGAATTTGTAAGACCAAATGGCATCACTATAAATTCATAGTGTCCATACCTTGTACGGAAAGCCGTCTTTGGTATATCCTCCCTTTTGACCCTTAATTGATGATACCCTGAACGAAGATCAATCTTGGAAAAGTACTGAGCTCGGCGTAGTTGGTCAAATAAGTCATCAATGCGTGGGAGAGGATATTTGTTCTTGATAGTGATCTTGTTAAGTTCTCGATAATCAATGCAGAGTCTCATTGATCCATCTTTCTTCTTAACAAATAAAACAGGTGCTCCCCAAGGTGACGCACTAGGGCGTATGAATCCCTTATCAAGATTCTCTTGGAGTTTCTTCTTCAATTCCTGCAACTCAATTGGGGCCATTCTATAAGGTGTCTTTGAAATTGGCAAAGCACCTGGTACGAGTTCTATTGAAAACTCAACTTCACGATTTGGTGGAAGACCCGGAAATTCCTCCGGAAAGACATCATCAAACTCCCATACCATGGGCATATTCTTAATCGTGAGTTTCTCACCAACCATTTGAGATAAATAGCCTTCATTTAGTGGAATCAATACCCATAAGATGGAATAAATTTCCACTGGAAGGTTATGTTCATCCTTGCATTGATAGACCATCGTAGAGTGATCTGGAATATGAAATGTGACTTCCCTTATTTGGCAATTGATATGAGCTCCATGTAGAGAAAGCCAATATATGCCAAAAATCACATCAAATTCCACTAAAGGAAGGATCACAAGATTTGCAGGAAGCACTTTCCCACAAACTTCGATCAGAGAAGAATTATAAACTTTTGATGCGACTGTTGTGCCATTAGGTGTTGTCACAGCTAACTCAACATCGAATTGTTGAGGTAATACGGTGATACCCTTAGAAAATTTTTCAGAAATAAAAGAGTGGGTGGATCTAGAATCAAATTAAACATTTGCTACTTTAGAGTGGATGGTAAGTGTACCTTTCACCACTTCGTTATCGTACTCCACATCGCTGATAGAAATTGCATGTGACTTTCCTTTGTCTTTATCCTTAAGAATTTGTTGACGTCGACCATCATCATCAACCGTTGGATTTGGGCATTGATTGGCATAATGCCCCATCTCCTTGCACTTGAAACATTGAAGTGTAGTAGGTTCATTCTGTGTATCCCTTCCTTTGTTTGCATCATTAGACATCTTCATCCCATTATCGCGACATTCAAATGCCCGATAACCTTCCTTTCCACATTTAAAACATTTACTTGTCCCTTTAAGACAACTCCTTCAATGTTTCTTTCCACACTTTGAGCATAAGGGAAAGCTCATCTTCTTTTCAGTGTGCTCTTTAGATTTTCCTTTCAATTCCATCTTCCTCTTCTTATCAAACCCATGTGACTGATGAGTTACTCCAATCTCCATCTCGACTTTGAGAGCACATCGAACGATTTCCTCGTAGCTATTGAAGTCCCTTATGTCAAATGCCCTTCGAAGACTTGGTTTTAAGCCACTAAAGAATCGATCGATCTTACTCTCAGGTTGGATAATAATACCAGAAGCGTACCTTGCAAGTCTTGTAAGGTACCAACAGATTCATCATCCCTTTGCTTCAGTTCAAGAAACTCTTTCTCCATCTTTGTTTGGAGAATACGAGGGAAGTACTTATTGAAAAATAAGTTCTTGAACTCGTCTCATTCCATAGACTCAATTTCATCCCTTTACCTCGTATTCTTAATAAGATTCCACCATTGATCAACATCTCCTTCCAAACGATACACTGCTAGGATGACTTTATCATGTTCAGAACATTGAAGAACTGAAAATATCTTTTCAGTAGTAATAATCCATTGTTCAGCAACTAATGGATCAGTAGACCCGCTGAAAGATGGTGGACGCTGCCTCATGAAGGATTCAACAGAATGTTGCTCCTTCTTTTTCTTGTTTGGAAGTCCTGCATGATTCATAGCTTGAGAAAGTTGTGGGAGCATGTCTACAAGATTTTGCATTCCATCTCCCATATCATTTGGTTGCTCAGGGGGAAAATTAGTGCATTGCCCATCGCATTCCGCATTAACACGGTTCCTTCGGGTTCCAGCCATTGACTAAAACCAAGAAGAATACTGTGAGAAGCACTAATTATAATAGGAAAACCACATAATCAAGGATAAAATTTCACACTTAATGTCTTATCCTAGGGTATTCATGGCCATTTCTAAAACACTAAGATTGTGTTCTATGCTTAGACTTATCCTTATGGTTCTTACTAAGGCTTTCACATCCTAGTTTCCAAAGGATGACTATACCTTTCCTCTGATACCAACTATAACGACCCATACTTTACATACATTGTTAATACTTCAAAATTGAAGCACCCTTATTACAACATATGACAAAACCACAAAGGACCGTATAGGTATAGTGTCTTTAGAAACTGGGAAACATAAACAACTGGTTCATAAATCTTCTACAGTGTCTCCCATTTATTTCATCATATCTTGGGTCCCTTTTAGCATATTCTACTTAATATCCATCTTCCTGACCTGGGGAAAAGAAAACATAAAAGGGTGAGCTCAAATGCTCAGCAAGGGCAAATAAAAGAAATAAAAATCATATTATATGTTTTTAAAAATCATAACCTGCAAAAGAGATCATAATATATTAACATGGAATAAATCATAGAAGTGAAAATGAGATCCCCATAATTATAACATGAAACTTGAAACTTTGTGGCATGCACACATAATCATGGAACATCATTTCTTGTTAGTCATGACTCATTGCCAAGACTATCTTAGTGGACAGAGTCCCTTTCTGAACGGAGTCACCCTCGTTCCAGTCCTGTTTCACTGAACCGGTATAAACTACCATTCCATCCATGTCTATCTCATGAGATTTAAAATATTTACCCAATGCATTGGAGGGAGATATAGGTCCCACTTATCTTATAATGAATCCTTTCGTATGTGTGCCACATAATCATAAACCATACATCATAGCGTAACCCATTTAATAAAAATGGAATTCTTAAACTACATGACATCATAAAACAATTCATATAAGATAAAGGAATTCATAAAAATATTTCCATCACAACATAATCAAATCCATGTAATAATAGGGATAAAAATAGAACCTTTTTATTATCCTAGATGGAAAATAATTTTGATAAAATACTTGAACTCCATTCTTGAGGAAAATATCCTTCCTACTTCAAAAACATTTTTCCTTTCATAACATTTCATACGACTTTAAAATAAAAGAATATGATTAAAAATAAACTTGAAAACTTGTAAAGGAAGCTTCTTGGAAATAATGTTTTAAAAATCCATTCATGCCGTATAAGTTAAAAAAACATTCTTCTCGTACTTTTGTCGGAAAAGTCAAAAAAGTACCTCGTACGAAAAACGACAAATGATTCCTTTCATATCCTTTACTAAAAATATACCGAAGGGTTAAAGTGAATATAAACTATTTTATAAGGATATAAATATTACATATTGAGGAAACATGGATGTGGATGATAAAATACACCCCAGTAAATGCCAAAGTATAAACAATCTCGGATAAAAATGAGATTGTGATATTTCCCTTACCTAAGGTCTGATTTGCATTGTACGTGTCCGAAGCTCCTATATAATGGTTTAAATAATGTTATTTACTTATTCATGAATCATACATATTGATATTATATCATATATGGTCATATTCATAACTTCTTGTTAGTAATATTTCATTGTTACTTGTTACTCGGGTCCTTATTGCCTTTTGTTCTTATGCGTGTTTTGCCAAATAAATTCTTATTCTTAATTTAAGGTTATAGATACCTTATATCAAGAATGGTATTAGTGTAACATATATCATATTTATTCATTCAATTCATTTATATAATTACTATGTAATGATGATCATGTAGAATGAGTCGACTCACATCGTGGAGACGGTATTCCGTACGTACGCACGAGTGATGATATCGTTCCTATGATCGTGGAACTGTATTGGAGTATATATATATTATTTCAGTATCAATATTACTTTATAATAATCATAAATAGTTACTCATTACACCATTATAACCATCATTGTAAGGTGATGGTGGAAAATTGATTACACCACGGTGTGGAGACGGTATTCCGTACGTACGGACGCGCGGTGATTTCATTTTTCCATAGGATGGATAGAAGGTGAATTAGGGTTGTTTCATATTTATAATAACATATCAGTATGTAATTAATACTGATGTCATTACTTTATCATGAAACAACTAAATAAGAAGAAGTTGAAGAAGAAAGAAATTGAAAAGATCGGTAATGGATATTACCTCTTCTTTGGAACGCCTCTTTGAATCTTCCACTTAGGGTACTAAGATTTGTCTTTGAAGAAGACCATGACCTCTATGATTATTCTAGGGAAGTGGAGAGGAAAAAATGGCAGGGGTTGGCCGAGCTTGAGTGCTCAAATTTGTGTGAGGAGGAGGGGGAGGAGGTGCCCTTTTATAAAGGAGGAGAGGGGCACCTTAGGAATATCTCAAAATATTATTTTATATTAAAGTAAAAATCGGTTTATAATGGTTCCAAAGGGTCTTATTTAGAATCTAAAGTGGGGATGGGTCGAAATACTATCAAAAAATAGGATTTAGAAAAGTTTAGGGTATTATTTTAACCTTATCAATTAGATTTAACTCTAAGTTAAATAATTTAACTTTTACCGTGTCTTTTTGTTTTCTTTCACTATATGGTTAATAAACTTACTATAACATTCCAAACGAACCCAAAATTGTTTATTATTAATATATATATCCTTATCTAAGTCATTTGGCCGAACCTTAGATTTTTAGGAATAAAATAACAATTAATAATATAATATTTGATTTAAAAACTATTTTGTGTCAATTTTGACACTATTTGATATATGATTTTTGTGGAAGTCATAACAGAATTATATGTTCTAACCAAGTTTATTAAATCAACAGTAATATATCATAGTAACCTAGAAAATTAGTATAATTCATAAAAAGTGTCAAATTACATTTATTTTGGTGTTTATAACATAAATTATGTCAATATTTCATTAATAAGATAATTAATGCATCATCATTGTGTCATAAATAAATTAAATTATTTAATCTCTAAAAATTACAAATAAAATACCATTATGTAGAAAATATTTTTATCTTTCTAATTAATATTTATAGTCGAATTTATCTTATGTATAACCCCATATTAAAAATGATTTACTTATTAAACTTTGATTTTAACTATTTTAACCCTTCTTTAAATAAATTATTAATAAATGTCCTAATCTAACCCAAGTGGGCCTAAATGGTCATATTTTATTCCTAAGTTTGTTTTTGGTCGAATTAAACTTATCCAATAGAATTAGGACATGTGTTAGGGTAATAGTAATATCATATTTACCCTTAGTTACCCTATTTACTATTAACGGCGGTAAAAAAAATAAAAAGTTACTATTCACCTAAAAATTATTTTTATCTTATTGAACCACATTTTACTTACTGATATCAACCGTGTCTGTCGGATTTTCGAAATTCCATTCACAGAAGTGGTAAAATTAAGTTTTATGCAAAATTCAGTTTTTAACCTACCACTTAGTGGTTTCACTATTCATCAAAAATTGAAAGTTTTCAGAAAAATACCAAAATTTCACCCTAGGCTAATTTCAGTATTCCGAATCCTAAAATGATGTCCATTTTGAAAAATAGAATTTATAAAATTTCAAAATTTGGTTATTACTATTCATAACGGCTAGTTTTAATAATATTTTAATAACATATCGTTGTTTAGTGAAACTCAGTATTGCGTACGACACAAGCTATCGAGGAAGGTCGTGATTGCGTGTAAAGTAAGCCAAGCAAGTGTGTAGTGAAAGATTCCTTTGATGATATATAAAAACAAAATATTACCCATAAAAATCTCGGGTGTTACAGAGATCAAGAAAATTGGTGAATTATAGCTTAAAACTATGTATAATAATAATTTATTGTTTAGTAATTATATATAGATTAAGAAAACAAATTCTATATAATGGATGAAATAACCCAGGAAATTATATAATGTGCCTTTTTTATAATTGTAAGAATTTACTAAATATATAAAAATTTACCATTAAATTGTATTTTATGTACAATAGTGTACATAAGATGAAATAATGAGTTTATTTGGAAACATATATTGCACGCAAGACTGAGTTATACAAAAAAATAACAATATAATTAATTAATTTGGTAGTTTACCAGCCTGTTAATGGATGAATTGAATTAAAACTAAATTTTGATATTTTTAAAAATATTATTTTAAAAAAATATATCCATTTTTTATATATTAATATCAATGATTAAATTTTTTAAAATTTTCGGTATTATTCAAAGATGATAATTTTTAAGAAAAATATATACAAACATTGAATTTTAATTTAAAGCATCATTATTATAAAAATAAGTTATTAAATTATATAATATTTTTAGTTTATTTAATGTAAATATTTTTTCAAATGTACATTTATTACTCAAATCTTGGTAATTGTGATCATTTTTATATTGGAAATAGGTATTAGAACATAGCAAACAATAGAACATATTCACTTTAAATATCTAATTCGTTGACCCATATACAATCCAAATTTTAAATTAATTTATTTCAATTCCATGAATATAAATTTGGAAAAAATTGATTAAATATTTGGTAAACACATAATTTTTTATTTAAAGTTAATAAAACTTATTTTCTGTAAAAAAAATATTGAATGCTATTAAAATTAATTATATAGATTATGGTAAAAAAATTTGATTTCTTATTTTTAAACATTAATAATAAGATTTAAAATTAACTAGATATTATACATAAACCCATTGGATGGACATAATTAGTGAATATACATTATTTTCAATAACTATGATCATTATTGTAGGCCCATGAGGTAAAGGAGTATCAGTATTGTTTTTACAATTTTATATTTATGAGAAATACACTCCCCATCTTCTATAAAATGGCACTCACAGTCCCCAATTATACAAATATTAAATGGCCATTAACTAGACTAAAACCTGAACAAAAAATTATCATAAAATCTATAATCTCATCCTAGAAGACTTAATTTTTGAAATAAACAAACCAATGTATCCATATGGGTAAAACTAAAAATAGTCAAGTGAAGAAGAGGTAACATTGAAAAGTGATCACTTTTGTTTTAGTTATTTCACAAAAAATAAGTTCCCCATATTGAATGCTTATATAAAAACATATTTATAATCTATATTGATATTTATTTATTTTAGTTTTTTGAACATTACTTACACAAGCATCCATCAAATGAGATACAAAATGATCATTCGTGTGTACAACGAACTACCGCCTCACGAACCAATGTCGTGCATCAATTCATTACATCACATATAGTTTGGAATAGTTTACTTAAATTATATTTTTATATGAAATTTAAAATATTTATGATTAATTAATACATTTTATAATTTTTATATAACACATAACAAATTTATTTCCTATTATTTGGATTATGATATCAATTTTTGGGACTTGTGGACGGTCGCCTCCCAAAAGTGATGTGATATGTTCAAAAGTTAAATGGAATGTACAATTTATAGTTTTAGTTAATAATATTTTAAATAAATTAATGACATAATTACATTTCTGAAAATAAAATATTCCATTATCTTTAACAATATTTCCCACTCTTTAAAAAGTGATGATTTCATTCAAGGATGTGTGGACTATTGCATCCTCAAATAGATGTGATTACTTTTATATAAAAATACATATATGAATATTTATATATTTTAAGATAATCGGTTATTTATTTCATAATTATCATTCTATAATGATAAAATATAATTACTTTATTTCTGTAATGATCATTGAAAAATGAGGACATTATTTTTGAGTATGTATGGCTTATCATCTCCTTAATTGTAACATTGCTTTGTTTTTCATAACCATATTTTATGAATTTTTTTCAATGTATAATTGAGGTATCAATTCGATTATTATAGAACGATTATAATTATGGATATTTTTTAAATAATTTCCCTTTGATCTTACTTATCATACTATATTCATTTTTTAAACAAAAACAGAATATGTTCAATAAACATGATGTAATCTTAATTATATATATATATAATTTCATTCAACTATTTTCAAAATTGAATACTTTTATCTATCTTATTCTGAATGTTTTGAAAAACAAAAAAATGAGTGTTTTATTCATAATATATACTAAAAAATCACTTTTCTATAGTCCTGGCCATTATTTTATTTTTGTATTACCATTCAAGAGTTTATGTTTCATTAATTGAAAAACCATACTTTTATTTTACGGTATGTATGTCATGGAAATGTGGTTTTAATGAAAATGGTGTTTCGGTAATGAAAATCATCCTTCTATAGAAAAGAGTATTATTATCTAATTATTTTTTCATATGGGTTAATAAAGAGTGTCTAATGGGTCTTAGGATGGTATTTTTTACATTAAATATTGTAAGTGATAATAATATGAAATGGGTTATCTTGTTACAACTTATACGATGGTTTGAGATCCATTATAGCTATCGGGTGATTCTGATATAGCTTTTACAAAGGGTTAAGCCCCATTATATCTCGTCAAGAACCAGTGTGCCAAATATAGATAGTACAATGTATTGAAACCCATTGTAGTTCAAGGTGATCTCAATATTGATTATATGATGGGTAATCCACATTATTTATTCTCAATTCCATGTGTAATTAAAATATTTTAAGTCTTCCTTAGTGTTATTCCAATTAAAATGTTTTCCCAAAATGTCTATGCATATGATTTTCTAAGACACCTAAAGGAGTTTTAATTTCACTCTAGGGGTAATAATTACATCCTTTGATAAATATGTATTTTTATCATTTAATTTTTTTTTTCATTTCATTAATGAAATATGTTGGTAATGGTAAAATTTATGTGATTGATCATGTTTTTTCTAAACTAATAGTTTCCTTTATTTTTATATCAATTACTGATATATTGTGATCAGAATACGCTTTTAATAATAATAGAATGGTTCAATAATTTGAAAAGGATTGGAATAAATCAATTTAGAATTCATTGTTCTTTTTCATCAAATTAATTCACATTTATTTAATTTTTTTATATTATTTGAAAAAGGGATACTGATCAAATTTGAAAACATTTTATCATATAGTTTTTTTCATGTCTTATTTATGGCATAATTATTTAAAGCAATAAATCTGAAATTATCTTCATGGTGAATAGAGGTTGATTACTAACTAAAATTCATTATTATCTAATAATTACTTATATTTCCTTATAAAATCATTACCTACCTAGCCCCCCTTACCTCAGATCATAAAATCAATATTGGCTCCATGCGTAATGCCACATGGAAAAATAATGTCTTACCTTCAAAAAATAATTGGCATCTTCTCATTATTTAACGACCTGTTATATGTAAATATCCATCCTCTCATCATCTTGTCAGATGGAATCATGTGTCATACTCATGATCATCCCCCAGCCAATGGTCTCAACACCATCAACTAATAGTCCATCATCATTGAAGTATCTTTATATAGTGGTCAACCCAACCTTTTCTAATAGTCAAATCCATCACCAATGATGCATATAATACAAGGAATCTTGCCATAATGAGTGGAAAATACTATGTCATATGAGTCCTATCTGGATGAAAATGTCTCGAATAGAGAACAAGACAAAAAATGATGAGTGACAATTACTATAAAATCTAATCCACATCATCTGATATATAATTCTCATTTGACCATGTAGAAATTTCTTGATTTCTAACACCATTTCATGACAAACATGATATTGTACAAATAATGATTACCTCAATATCTCTTTTTGATTTCCATGTCACCCCTATTTTTGATATATGTTACCAATGTCTCTCGATCCATGACCAACTAGTTGAACTCCTTAACTGAATGATGGTTATCGACATAACCTCAATCCTTAGGATTTTCACATCATGTTCCCATATATTTAATCATATAATAATACATTTTATTAATTTAAATGAATTTACTTGAATAAAATATCTACATTGGCCAAATCCCATTACCTAAATGAACTTGTGTTTTATTTCATGATAATCCCCCCTTAATCTCAAATCATCTATTGATAAAAATTACGTGAAGCCTTAAATATATTAGTTTATTGATAGGTCATCCACTGTCATGTATATGGGAATAACCCTAAAAAAAGATGAAAAACTACAAATAATGCTTGAAACCACCATCTATATACATGTAGGTTCTCGCTCTTTGGATATCAGCCTCTAAATTAATAAGAATCATATGAAAATGTAAATTTCTTATAAATCCATAAAAATAGTAAAAACAAGATTGCATATATTTAACATTATATGTGGATATATAATTAAGAAAGTGAAGCTACTAGACTTATTGTACTACAAAGATGATTCCGAAAACACTAATATTCCAATGATCAGAGTTTAGACCAGGGTTCAAGGCTATAGCCTATGGAAGGTGGAGAGGGATTTCATATAATTTAAATAATGGTCGATATGAAGAGAGGAAGAATGGGATAAAATATATGGATATATAAATCCTTAAAATTTACCATTTAATTCACCATAATTTTTTGGATTCTTGATTCGGAAAAATGTCTTCTAACCGAGTGGTACACTCGACCTAATAACTCTATCTGCAGGGGCTGCACACATCCTTTTCCAAACATTACTTAAACCCTGAAAAGGCCAACTAACTTGAATAGTATAGTCATCACACAAATTTTCACCTCTAAATTATTATTCCTTCACTCATTATATCATCTCATGGTTTTACTTTTTTTCTTGATTCTAATTCTCAGATGAATTTATCTACATTAGATACATATAGTATCTCTCGGGACACTCTCTTCCAATGTACCTTCACTTTTATCCTATAATATTTTTCCATCCATCTCTGTAGAGTGATTCATACTCTTTATGATCGTGGATCATTACTGATGACTTGTTTTTCTTACAATCTTCTCTGTCTCCTAGATCTATTGCAATGGAATCTATTTTTTATTGAGGCAATAGATCCCAAGGGGGTTTTGTATGTGTGGGTTTAGATATCATCAGCTTTCCATGAGTCATAATAAATTTATATAATCCCATGAATTTGGGTTTTAGTCTTCTTCATGGGGTTCATTTTGGACCTTTTTGTTATTTTTAGGTATTTCAATCAGGATGGTGTTTTTTAGTATCTTTTACTATTTCAACTCTTTATGAATTATATTAATTCTGCATATTCATCCTTGATTAAAATATACTCGATTGGTGTATTTTATTTCTATTGGATAACGTCAAATCATAATCTTATATTGATATAGTGTTAAACTACTCACCTCCGAGTCTAATTTACATGGTGATTCTAAAAGTGTCATGATAGGTTATTGCGAGGGGTTGACTATGTTCCAGGTGGTCTCAATTCTTAGTGAAGTTGATTTTTCATGATTTCGGACATTTGATTTTGTGGTAGCTGGTTTGGGGGATATGATTTTAATTTCTATCCCACTATAAATAATATCCAAAATAGGTTGTCACGAACTCAATTTTATGTTTTCATATTTTAGGAAATGATGATGAAGTTCTTCTCTTAAGGATGCTTATTTCTAGTGATGTTGATGAGGATAAAATGTTTATTTCAAATCAGGTTTGCAATTTAGGGAGAACGTCTTATGGTTCATCACAACCAAAGGTATCGGTGTTTGCTTTTTCCATTTTGTGTCCTATTTGGTGAATTTTAATTTTGAGTTTGAATATTGATGTTTTGGGTTGAATTCAAAACATTTATTATATTAATTATTAAGGTGTTGAAAATTTGGTATTTATTAATGTGAGGATCCCACACAACCATGATTGTTTTTTGAAAATGAAAAAAATGGATTTGGAGACAGTGTGTTTCCCACTCACCAAACATGAATATTCAAATAGATAAGAAATATTAAACACACTAAAAAACTCATTACATTATAATCTCACTTCCTTAACATAGATCATCCCTATGTTATCACGTTTTATTCCTAAATGGTACCAAAAATTCCCCTATCATAAAAATACACCCACTCTACCATGGAAATTATATCATAGGTAAACTCCCATCCAGGTGATCACTATCATAGTAGTTACCGATGTATTTTATTACCACCCAAAAATTGGTATCTAATGGTTCCACTGAACATCCATGAACTCAAAATTCCTACCATGGAATATCATCATTATAGAGGCCCTATATTTTCATACATATATACTACATAACATTTTCAAATTCATTAAAACATTACACAAATACATTCCCAAAGACGATAGTAATCTAGTGGCTTTGAAAACATGGAAACATAAACACTATACATAAATGAACTAAATTTATTTCCAATAGGTTCTTATTGAGTAGAACCATTGATAGACTCATCAAATGTAATACATTTTTCAATAAATATTGAATAAAAATAGAAAAAGGTGTGAACTAAGATGCTTAGTAATAATAAATAAAGATGATATGTAAGAACACTCATAATTATAAGGGAATGACAAAATGATCTTGAAAATATCAGATCATACCCAAAATATCTATGATCATGTACATGAATCATGGAATAAAGAATATATGTTAAAAATATATTAATCATATAGAAACAAATAAAATAATACATGAAATACTAAATTGTGAATAGAACATTGAATTGTGAAAATTGCATATACATTTAATATGATTAAAACATTACCCAAGGGGTGACTTACAAGACCATCTTAATATTTTGGGTTCACTACCCACACCATCTTGGTAGTCATTGTTTACTCCCATTCACATATTTTTAGCATGATTTAAATCCTCATACCATCGTGGTAGTCATAGATGACTCCCACGTCCAACATTGAAATCGTGGTTTACTCCCAAGGCCATCATTGTTTATCTCATGATATGTAAATATTTACCCAATGAATTCGAGGGAGATATAGTTCATACTCAATGCATTGAAAAATCATTTATACATTTTCCAAAATATCATAAACAGTCACATACAAGCCAATGAAATGAAATGGGTTCTATAAACATGTAACCATTTCAAAAACTCTGGAAAATGTATATATTTCTTAATAATTTCATTAAAATCGTAACCCGTGGATGGGAAATAGATTTCATAAACATGTGACCAGTGAAAGATAAATGGTTTTCATATAGACCATTACATCAAGAATAACTTATTTAGATAAAAAATACAATGGTAACCTTTATATCATTTCCCATAATTTCAAGAGTATCATAAAAATATTTCATCATAAATAAAAAATAATTTTGAAATATCAACCAAAAACCATTAATGCGGAAATTATATTTCCTTCATTAAAAATGTTTTTTAACACAATCACCCATATTTAAATCATTTTCATCAAATATAACTTTAAAGAATATTAGGAATACCGGAAATCATTTTGAAAACCATTTTATTTGGAAAACAAAATAAAATAATCATTAAAACATTTTATAAACCATTCTTCAATCTAATCTTATAATATAAACATCAAATAATTTATCAACAATTTTCCATGAAAACATTTAAAAAATTCATTAATATGTTTTGAAAAAAATTTCATTGAAAATAATTTAAAACTTATAATAAAAACATGAAAACGTTTGGGGAACCATCTATTTGAAAATAACATTGAAAAAATATAAGCAATTCTTGAAATAGTTTTTGAAACTATTTACATGAAAATTATTTTAATAATTTTTTCTTCAAATTCAACCTTCATGAATAATAAAATTTTAATTAATTGATGGAACGTAAATATCTGAATATCGTATGAGGTAAAAACATTTATTTTTCTTGGTAAAAAGATTAAAGAGATGTATCATTCTAAAAGTGATAAGAATAATCATTTGAAAACATTGATAAATGAAAAAAAATATATTAAAATTCATTTTAATGATCATAGGTGATTAGTTGAATATTCATTGAAACCATTTCTAGAATGCATGTTTTTTAAAGAATAATGATTTCAAACCAAAGAGAGAAGTAATGTTATGTTTTCTTAAAAACAATTTCTCAATTAGGATGTGTAAAAAAATATAAAAATTGGTACTAATACAAGAAAACATAAATACTAACAAGAAGATAATAAAAATTCATTAATATTTTTGAATGATTGGTTATAATATTTCATTAAGGAATACATGATCACAAACAATATTGAAAAATGTTTAGATTGTTTGGATAATCTCATACCACATGGTGAAATTGAATCATAATACCCTTAGAGGAAAATGAAATTACATGGTGCCAAAAATATCATGAGAAAGAAAGATATTCTTTATATAATATTTCAATTGTATTTTATAATAATCATATAAAAATATAGGTATATAAAAAGGTGTGTCCCTCAATGGATGAAAAATTGAGACAAAATTAATTCTGCGATTTTATAAATTTTGAACCATAAAACCCATGATGAATGATCAAAAAATTAATATTTAAATACTAATAAATCTAATTATAATAATTATTTAATACATATGTGGTCATTATACACACCATAGAAAAATAATAGGTAGTTAATAAATTATATATCTCATGAAAATAATAAAGTGACTTGTAATCCCCTTACAATGTGCCTGGACTCTAGTCGTACTCCAAAAAACCACCTGTATGATATATATATATATTATAACCATATTATTATATCTAATACCATATATTTTTTTATCATAAACTTTTATTACCCTCTTATAATCAATTATATGTTAATGTTCAATTTAGGTAATATCAACTTTGTTCTTTGAATGTTTCCTAATGTGTAATATTTTTTCTCTTAATACATATATCATGTATCTAGAATGTAAATAAAAGTACCCTACCTTAGAACATTACATAATCAAGAATTAAATGAATAATTGACATTGATGAAATTTTTAGGATTAGATTTTTAGATAATTAGGTCATAACTATTACATTACATATCAAAAGGTTCAATTTTGATACTTCTACTAAGTACCGATTTTTTCACTAAATAAAAACTATTAAAAAAAGAGTCATTTCAAGTTCCATTTTTTAGACTGCATGACTTTTCCTTCAACCAATCCTTAACCTTATTCATCATTAATTCATGTGAAAAAACATTTCAAAACATTGAATGGGCATTAAAAGATCAGTATGGGTTATAAAACAGAGAAAAAAACATTATTTCATCAATACATACAAAACATAAGCTCTTTAACATACCTCAAGAAATCATAAGATTTATGAATCACACATAAAATACATAAATCATAAAGGCAACTTGTGGCATGTAACACCATGAGATTTTATGAGAAATATTATTTTTAATTTCATTGATGTCTTGTGTCATACCCAACAACAAGATTATCTTTTCATATATGCAACATTATATTATATTTTACTCTATGCAGCACTATTCTTGCCTTGCGTTATGCACAAGAGTAACCTTCCTCGATAGCTTGTGTTGTACGCAATACTGAGTTTCACTAAGCAGTGATATGTTACTAGAATATTATATAAATTAGCCGTTATGAATAGTAATACAAACTTTTTGAAATTATATAAATTTTATCTTTCAAAATGGACTTAATTTTTTGAATCGGAATATCGAAATTTTCCTAGGGTGATATTTTGGTATTTTTCAGAAAACATTCAATTATTGATGAATAGTGAAAACACTAATTTATTGGTTAAAACCAAATTTTTTTACATAATAATTTATATTATTTAAATTAAATTTTGGTCAAAATAGATACATAATATCTATATAAGTTCAATTTAATTCATTGGAATCATTTTATAATAAATTTAGATATATACAAATTTTATTAAACATTTTACAATCTTTTACCAACCTCATATGAGCGTTTGCAAATTTACATAAAACATAATTTTACCGCTTCTATGAGATTAATTTAAAAAATATGAGATACATGGTTGATATCTGTAAGTAAAATTTAGTTCAATGAGTTGAAAATAATTTTTGGTGAATAGTAACTTTTTATTTTTATTTACCACCGTTAAAAGTAAATAGGGAAATTAAGTGTAAAATGATATTATTATTACCCTAACACATGTGATAATTCTATTGGATAAGTTTAATTCTACCAAAAATAGCCTTATGAATACAATATGACCCTTAAAATCCACTTGGATTAGATTAGGATATTAATTATTATTTAATTCAATGATGAGTTAATAGAGATAAAATCAATGTTTAATAGCTAAAACACTTTTAATATATGGTTAAACACATTATAAATTTGAATAAATATATTACTTAGAAATATGAAATGATTTCATACATAATTCTATTTTATTTGTTGTTTTTAATCATTAAATAATTTAATTTATTTATGACACAATGAAGATGTTGAAATTACCTTATTAATGAAATATTAACATAATTTATATTATAAAACCCAAATAAATTTAATTTTATACTTTTTAAGAATTACACTAATTTTTAAGGTTACTATAACATATTAGTGTTGGTTATATGAATTGTTTTTTATGTAATAATCTTTTATGAATTTACAAAAAACAAAATACCAAATAGTGTCAAAATTGACATAAAAGAGTTTTTAAAACAAATATTATATTATTAATTGATATAATGGTCTTAAAATTCTAAATTTAGGCCATGAGACATATATAATAATATATATGACATTAATGAAACAATTGGGGTTCTATTTCCAGTTTATTGTATGTTTATTAACTGTATAGAGTAAGAATACAAGAAGACACTTTAAAAGATAAATTATTTAACTTAGAGTTAAATATAAATGATAAGAATAAAATGGAAACCAAAACGTGTATAAAACCTATTGGCTGAGAGTTTTTCAACCAATACCCACCATAGACTTGAAATAATTCACATTGGTTCCACTATAATCCAAATATAAAATCATTATAAAATAATATTTTTATTTTTCCTAAGGTGCCCCTCACCACTCTTATAAAAGGGAACTCCCCCTTATCTCTAATTCACAACTCCAAATCCATTTGGATCATCCAAACCCTACCCAAATACCATAAAAACTGTCATCCATTAATCCATGAGGCCTTACTTTATGAAAAAAATTCAAAATCAGGATCCATTTTGTTCAAATAAAAAAGAAGAACCCAAAGAAGAGGTAAATATCTCAGCACCTATTTCAAGTTCTTTCTTCTTCCAATTCCTCCATTATTGTTAATTATTTTCTAAAGTAATAACTCTAGTATGTTATATATACTATGATGTTATTATAGGAATTGTAATACCATATTAGTTATTTTACCCATCCTATGAATGAAAAAATCAATAGGTGTTCTTACGTACGTCTTACCATCTCCACATCATGGCGTAGTGTGTTATTCAACAATTTCATCATTTGGATGGGTATAATAATGAGTATATATGATATAAATAATAAATATACATTATTATGATTCTATATATATTATATAACATCCAATTATATACTATTTTAATATTAAAAGAATGATATTGTCGCTCATGCGAACGTATGGACTACCCTCTCCATGAACGTGATGAGATTCATTTTACATTATTAACCAATAATGTATGATAATAAAGTATATATAATATATAATCATGAAATATATTAAATAATTATGATACTTTATTTATGTACATATATGTTTCATTTACTTAATTCCATTCAATTCAATAAGGAAGTGAAAACAGTGTTCATTCATTTGTACGTCCTACCATCTCCTTGAACAGTGTATTTCATTCCATTTATCGATCAATCAAATATATTTATATAATGAATATATATCATAATTACATAATTTTTTACATTATGGAATTAAGTAAATCAGGATATCAGTAATAATATCATGAACAACAATCTGAAACATGTACAATAAATGAAACAATTTTACCCAAAACCCTTCTTTAACATGAAATTTAAAAAAGAACAGGTAATATAAAGTCATAAGTGAATCATATATGATATCATAAATATTATTATGGTTATTTTACATGTTAATAATTATTTTAAACCAACTATACCAGATTCTCAAACTAATACATAAGAAATTGGACATAAGGTAAGAGATAATTATTCAAATATCATTTTTATATGAGATTTCTTATACGTAATAATTTACAGGGGTTATATTTTTCATCAATATACATAAAAATGATTTTCATAAAGTTTTTAATATTATTAAATGTATTTTTAATGTTATCTTCACCCCTCATTTACTTGTAAATTATTTTATAGAAGGAATATTTCATTTGTTTACTATACGAGAAAATTTTTGACTTTTAGGGCAAAAGTATGAGAAGAATGTTTTTTAAATTATACGGCATGAAATGTTTTTTACAGTTTCATAATGCCTAATTTTAATGAATAGACCTATTTATGATTTTATTATTATTTTCAACAAATTTATTTTCTTTTAAAATTTTGTGGCATTCTGTGAAAACAAAATGATTTTGAAGAATAAAGGATATTTTCCTCAAGAATTAATTTCAGGTTTTTTTAACAAAAGTATTTTCCATATAAGATGATGTTATTATCATGTTTCTATTTCAAGTATAATGTCATTATTATTTACATGTTTTGATTCTTCTTATGATAAAATTATATCTATTTGTTTTATATATATTATTTTTTGATGATATGATGTTTATGAAACAAATTTTATTATTTTGGTTATGATGAATGGTTTCTTTTATTTTGTGGCACAAGTAAGAATGATTACATAATGAGATGAGTGGGATAGACATCTCCCTCCGATGCAGTCGGTAATGATTTAAATCTAATGAGATAGACATGGATGGAACGACAAGTTAATCCAATTTAGTAATGGACTTTGTCCACTAGGATGGTCTTAGTAGCAATGCCTTGGCTACTATGGAAATCAAAACATATGGTTAATGGTTTCCACAATTACATGTTTTATTACAAGGCAATATTATCATGATTAATGTTCTTTTATAATCTAAGCCCAACGTACTGTCATTATTTATTTCACAACTCAACATCTTGATGTTTAAAAATTATGTTCATTTTTTTATGTTCAAATGTATATGGATTGTTTTATTTTTTCCATGCATACCCTTACTAATCATTTGAGCTCTCCCTTTTTTCCCCAGGATATAAATAAAGGTTTTAGTTAAGATGAAAATGGAATATCTTTATGGAATATGTTGAAGATGTTTCACCATAAATAGAAGATTATGTTTTGAGTGTCAAAAGACACTAAACTATTATGGTTCTTGGGTGTCTGTTTCCTTTATATATTAAGTATTACACAAAAGAAATGTATTTTCCATTTATTTCATGTGTGGGTCTCTAAAGTTTGTATCAGAGGAATTTTTTAGATAACCTTTGGGAACTGGGATGTGAAAAGATTAATGAGATCCCTACAGATATTTCTCATGTATGTATATGGATGTCCCAATGGATTAGTATAACTATAGTTTAAAGTACTATAATTATGTTTATGATCATGAATATCCTAGGGTGAACCTAAGGTGTCATGAATTAAAGAATGTGTGATAATATAGTCATCTCATAAGTGACTTTTTATAATAATGTAGTTCTTTCTTATAATAATTGTTTCTTACACAATGGTTTCTGGTTTTAGTCAATTGAGGGAACAAGAAGGAAATTGGATAACATTGATTCCAATGGAAAAATTGGTGACTATTATCAACAAAAAAATTTAATGCCTGGAAATAAATATATTATGATTATTCCAAAAAATTCATCATGATATATGATTAACAAGGTGAACATTATTTGTATTACTAAGTCATCATATAATAAGAATATCTACTTTTATGAATGTTTACATGGTGAGGAGCATAGAGAAATGAATATTGATATTTATAAATATAGGAAGAAGAAAATTGATGAATACATCATGTATAGGGGAATATGTTATCTGTTTGGGGAGAAGGGTCATAGAGTGACAGACTATTATAGAGCTCAATGCATTATCTATGGAGAACATGGGCATTACCCATCTCAATGACCTTACCTAAGATGTTACTTCTCAATCATGGAAGGACTTATTCCATGAAAATCATTGAAGATGATGGTTTTAAGTGTTTGTGTATTTGCATTCAAGAATAATGTTGTTGACGTAATTTTATGGTATATTGGAATATCTGTGTATTGGTCCACTGTGGTTTTCCAAAAGAATATGGTACCGGTAACCATGAAAAGTGACAGAAATATTTTTGGAAAGATGATGATATGAATATAAAGAAAGAATTATGAAAAAATAATATGATTGATAGAATTCATGGCTTCATTCATGATATAAGGACAAATTTGTATCATTGTTTGAGTATATAGAGATTTTGGCATTTTGGTATGTGGATAGTTTTAAATATTGACAGCATTCATGTTTTCACTAATGTTCAATTGGTATTCATATTTCAATAGAATAAATGATTATGGTATTCAAATGTTTGGAATGAGATCAACAATAAGATATATCTTATGATATATGGGGGACATGTGAAGGAATTCAAATTCTCGGTAGATGACATTTCTAGTAATATGACAAAAGTATTTTCGATAAGCCTAAAATATGGAATATATTAATTTAGGCATCATATTTTATTTCATAAGGATATATCATTATGATTTTATTTTTGAAATGTTATAGAAGTATTGTTTTAGGGAAAAGGACAACATGTAGGATGGGTGACAACCCGTCGCGTCAGACAAGTTTGTGGGAATCGAACACACAACTGATGTGTGATAGGCCTTTATCACCTACCACAGGCCTATAAGAGGTCCCTGGTTAGTATAAATTAGTTTTAATTTATTACGTGGTATGATATATGAAGTATAATTCCATTTTTGGAACCATATACGATTGATCTCACCATAGATGGATTTATGTATAATGAATAACTTTTGCTAACCTTCTCTTAGAGACAAATGGAATGAACTATCATTTTATCGCATGATCTGCTAACACTTCACGAATGAAAAATTCAACTTCATTACTTTAGTAGATGAAGTGGAAATTTTTCATTGAATGACCAATGGTTAGATTGTACAAAATTGAATTAAGTATTTATTCTAATTCCAATTTTTTAAACATTAGGGAAATTATCTTGAAATCCAAAAACGTTTTCAGAGATGGTATCTTATATCATCACAAATTTATAGCCTTGTGATTGTTGTCTTTTTCATAGCCATGTTCTCTACCACTAATAATTGGAACATGATGGTTATATTTCTATTCCATATCTATATTTTCACATGTGTTATTCTATGTGGAAACCTAGTGATTAGTTAATTTGGGTAACCATTACATTTTTTTTAAAATTATGCTTTAGTATTCGATTTTATGTTGTGAATTTATATGAATGAATCTTTCAAGAAGTATACCATTTATAACCCCAACGAATTTCGAGGGTGATATTCATTTTAAGGGGGTATAATGTAACACCCTGAGATTTTATGAGAAATATTATTTCTAATTTCATTGATGTCCTATGTTGTATGCTACACCAAGATTATCTTGTGCTATACAAAACAAAGAATTAGCTTGTAGTATACGCAACACTATTCATGGCTTGCGGTCCACGCATGAGCATCCTTACTCGATAGCTTGCATTGTACACATTACCGAGTTTCACTAAACAATGATATGTTTTTAAAATAATATATAAATTAGCCATTATGAATAGTAATAACCACTTCATGAAATATTATAAATTTTATCTTTCAAAATGGACATCATTTTTGGATTTATAATATCGAAATTAGTCTAGGATGAATTTTAGGTATTTTTCTAAAAATGTTAAATTTTTGATGAATAGTTAAAACATTGAGTTATTGGTTAAAACCGACATTTTATTTAAATGATAATTTATTTTATTTAAATTTATTTTAGGTTAAAATAGATACATAATATCTATATATGTTTAGTGGAATTAATTGGATTGATATTATAATAATTTTAGATATAAAAAAATCTTATTTAACTTTTTACCGTCTATTTCCCACCTCCAAGAAGCATTTGAAAATTTACATAAAACTTAATTTTACTGATTCTTTGATTTGAAATTAAAAAATCTGATATACATGGTTGATATAAGTAACTAAAATGTGGTTTAATGATATGAAAATAATTTTTGGTGAATAGTAACTTTTTACTTTTATTTACCGCGGTTAAAAGTAAATAGTGTAATTAATATTAAAAATGATATTATTATTAACCTAACACATGTCCTATATAGTACCACTGATTTCTAGTAATTATGTATTGTTTTATACTTTTTAACTACATGATGCATATGAGAAATGGTTGGGAATGTTTGGAGACTTTTAATGTGTTAATGAAAAAAAAGTGGTGACACAAGGGCTTTGAATGGGTTGCCAAAACCGTGCGGAAGACGTGCCAGTTGTGGTAACATTGGACAGAGGAAACTGCATGGTCTACGCATGGTTTGGCAAAACTGTGTGAGGAGGTCATGTGGAGCTCCCACTCCAAGCAGTGACTACCGCACGGTTACAACATGATTTTCCTAGCTGTGCGGACTAACCGTGTGTGGGTTCATCTGAAATCATATTCTTAGGGATATATTCCATTTTATAATTAAAACGAATCTTTTTTTCTCCTAGTTGTCCTTAACTCAGGATTTACATCTCGTGATGTTGGGAGAACACATTCCAGTTATTTTGGAAGCAATCCGGAGGTTTGCCTTGGCGTTTAGAGGCTGGTTGATTGAGGTAAGTCCCGTTTCCTTATGTTTTCATAGATCTCCTTCTTCCCACATGACATATCCTTAGGTCTATGTCCATGGTTGGTATTTCTAAGTTTTTGGATTAGTTTTTTGCGGGGTTATGGATTTATTGGTGCAAGGGGAAGGAATCTAAGGAGGTTTCAGGGAGTAGTTGACTCAGTTTTGTTGGCGTTCTTCATCTTTTTGTTGGTTTCGCCTAATTTGTTGAGTTAGGTAGCTTCACTCTCGATTCCTCATTCATATAAATTGATTTCTTAGTTTCAAATTGTTTTCCTTGTTTGAAATGGATTTTTTATCTGCTGTGAAAGAATGGATGAAATCTATTTTAAGTAAAGGGAGATGGAAATTGTTTTTTCGTGGAAAGTGTATGTTTAAGTGGATTTAAAATGGTGATTTTAAACTGTTTATGGTTTGCTTCTTTAATGAAATCATTTTCAATAAAAGGTTAGATGCTTTATTAGATGGTTTTAAACACACATGGTTTTTTCATTTATTTTCATGGGTTGTTGTGTGTGTTCATATGCATTAGTATGGATATGGGTGATAAGTACCCCCATCAAAAGGTTCGGATGGATAAGGGCGAGAAGTACACCCATCAAAAGGTTGGGATGTATAAGGGAGTGAAGTACCCCCGTCAAAGTAGTCCTCTAAGTGATGTCTTAGTGGAAGGATAACTCACCACTCGTGAGTATAGGGAGGTCCAAGTTGCATGCATAATTGGTTGTGTGGATTTGTGAAATGGAATGAATGTGCCAAAATGGAAATGGGAATTTGATTGGAATCTTTACTTGGTTTCATTTCTTGAGAATGATGGTTTTTGTTGGAAAATTGTTTTCACATGAATCTTGTTGTATTTTGAACTATTTTGGAATTTTTTTATATAAATTGTTTTATATAAATGTGTAACATGTTTTATCCCAGAGGCATGGGTTGGGAGGTCATCGTAGAAAATCTATGAAGTTTCATTACTCACCCCCTCCTTTGGCAAGTTGGTTATTTTTAGATGTCATATACTGGTATGTTGGTGAAGGTAAATTGTCACATCATTATAGTAGTACTTCATGATACTTGGTCTGGTTCATGATGATGGAGCTTGGAGCTTGTGGAGCATGGAGTTGGGTTGTCACCTTGTATTCTTTTAGTTCCTCTTTCTGCTATTTAATCTGATTTAGTGTCGCATTCCGCTATGGTACTCTTGGTTTGTTTATGATAAAATAAACAGTTGAGTTATCTTAGATTTTATCTTGCATCATTAAGTTTATTAGATTAGTTATTGTTGTTGGTTATTTGGTATGTTCTAAACGGGTAAACCGTCCCCCACTTGTTTTGAAACCCTTCAGCATTTATTGCCAGCCTTTGGCAGCTAGGGTATGTCGCTTAAGGCCTAGTAATGACTTGTTGTATTCTCAATCCAATAAGTATAAGCATGTCATTACAAATGGTATCAGTTTGTTCAATACTTGGGTATAAATTCAATTAGCTTGTTCCATTCTTTTTGGAACATGTAATAATCAATTTTTTTGGTCTTGGCGTTGAATTCTTACATGTCTATTCATTGGGTGGTCATCTAAGGAAGGAGTAGGATTGTTAGAACATGGAATGTAGAGCATAAAAAGATATAGCTAACCTTTTTAGGTTAAATTTCATGTTACCAGGGAGTTGGGTACATATGTGTTTTGGAGACACTTATAGGATAAAAAATCTCATAGTCATATGTATTTCCAATGAGATGAGCATGACATGCATTAATGGAATGACTTCCCACTAGGAGTGCATATGTCATTCTGAGAAATGGAATATTGTTTGTTGCAAAAGCATGATTTCCGAAAATTGTAAACTTTTTTTCAAATGAAGGAATTGGAAAAGATAACGGTTGATGTATTTTTAAAATAAATTGATTTTCAAAAAGAAATAAAATATTTTTTAAAAAAATGGGCAAGTGTGGAAAATCATGATGTTTGGAAAAAAAATGTTGTGATATTAATGTGATAGAAATTAAAATGTTAAGAACTCATTTGCAAGGAAGTGAGGCATACGACATCCATTTTTTTTATAGAAAAAATAACATGTTAGGTGTCGTATAAACAAAATGGAAGAGGCTGTGGAGAATGTGGTCGTACCTGAGCCACATGTGTACAAGAAGGTAGTACAAAGTATAGTTCAAGTGTTTCAGGTTATGGACACGGGGAATCATAAGGATTGGTCAAGGCATGTAGAACATTCTGTCTAGTTCCAGAAGTAGAATCCAGCAATCTTTTAGGGTGATTTTGAACCAGAATGGGCAGAGGTATGGCTGAGTAGGATGAATCGTATCTTCGATTTCATTGGCAGACCAATAGAAATGAATGTTATTCTGGTGAAATATATGTTGGAGGATCATTCACTACAGTGGTGGGAGCTAGTTTTATAGGCTAACGTGGATCAAGGCAAGGTATGGGAGGAATTTGAGTAATTGTTTAATAAAAAATTCTATCCTCACACATTCACGATCCAGAGGATGACTAGATTTTTCATCCGGAAGCAAGAGAATATCTCTATCATGGAGTATGCAGCAAAATTCATGAATTTAGAGGGATTTGCACCAGATGTTGCAGAAACTTCATCACTGAAGGAAAGCATCTCTGAATTCGGGTTGCGATAGGAGATTAACTCAAAGATATATGTGTTATGTATTACGGATTATACAGAGATGGTAAACAGAGAAAAAGTGGATGAAAGTCACATCACAAGAGTTAAGGGAGGAGATAGTACTATGGTACCCATGGGAACAGGTGGGAACTATAATGCTGGGAACAAGTGGAAGAGGGACACCCACTTCCATGATGGGAGTGCGAATCAGAATCAGACGGCTGGATTGGTGAATCTTCTTCCATGACAAATGATGAATGTCTGGTGTTTTCAATGTGGATCTATTGATCACATAAAATGATAATGTACAAAACCACTTAGATCATTCCACAATTGCAATAAGATGGGGCATCTTCATCGATATTGTTGCAGTGATCCATGGTCGGGTGTACATGACACTTCTCAGGAGTAACAAAAAACTTATGCTTCTATAGGGAAAGGACAAAAAAAATAGACTCAATAGATGAACATAGATTTCTATAGTGATTCCAGAAAGAACATGACTCCTCAGGCAGGGCAATCTCAACAAGCCAATAATGAGAAAAGTACAGCAACCATGCAATGGTATGGAGTGGAAAAGGTGATAGTCGATGACTAGTCTGAACTATCTATGGTGAGAGGTACAGTTCATTTGAATTATACCCTCGTGCAAGTGTTGTTCGATACCAGTGCATCACATTCCTTTATTTCTTCTTGTATTTCTAATATACTGAACATAAAACATGAAATGATTCCTTCTGTGATAAAACATTGAAGTCCTCTCGGTGAATGAAAATGTTGAGCTTTCACCTGTATAACATGTTCTATAACTGTTGATGGAGATGAGTAGAAATGGGATTTCTCTGTGCAGGAGATCGATGTCTATTATATAATCCTGGTTATGGATTGGTTGACAGAGTTCATGGCTCACATCCACTATTATACAATAATAGTCAGTTTTGCAACTGGGGATGGTGTCGAGAATCTCTTTAGAGAAGAAAAAGTGGTGAAGCCAGGTGAAACGGGCTTGTTGGCACTAGTAGTGGCAATGATATCATACCAGTTGGCTGTGATAAACATATAATGGATGGATGATATCATGAATAATAGTTTTCTAGTAGTAGCGGATCAATTTGCTAATGTTTTTCTAGAAAACATTTCAGTGTTACCACCTGTAAGATAACTGGAGTTTACGATTGATCTCCTTCGAGGGACCTATCTTCTCTGACTTCCATCTTATAGAATGGAAAGAACTGAGTTAATGTAATTGAATATGGAGTTGGAAGAACTGGAAAACCAATGTTTTGTTAGGCCAAGCGTGACTCTGTGGGCTGCACCATTTTTGTTTTTAAAGAATGCAGATAGAACATTTAGGCTATGTGTTTGTTATATTAATCTAATCCAAGTTATAATAAAGAATAGATACCCACATCCACCCATTGATGACATGTTTGATCAATTGTGGGGAGCTCAGTGGTTCTCTAAGGATGACTTGTAGTTAGAATATTAGCAGTGTTTTGTTCGGAAGGAGGATATTCTGAAGACAACCTTCAGAATCCGATGTGGCCTCTATGAATATATAATCATGCCTTTTGGTCTTACAAATGCACCAGCAGTCTTTATGGAATTGATGATTCAGATATTTCAGCGATATCTAGATTCATTTGTTGTGGTGTTTGTGGATGACATATTGTTGTATTCAAGAACTAGGGATGATAATGATCAATAGTTTGTGATAGTGTTGGAAATATTGAGAGACTATCAGTTGTATGCCAAATTATCAAAGTGTGATTTTTGGATACAAGAGGTACGCTTTCTGGGCCATGTTGTTTCTGATAAAGGTGTTTCAGTGGATCTAGAAAATATAGAAGATGTTATTTCTTGAAAAAATACCGAATAATGTCTTTGAAATGCAATGTTTTCTTGTCCTAGCTAGTTTTTACCGATGCTTTGTACATGACTTCTCACGACAAGATTCACCTATGATAGCATTGAGAAACATGAACAGTACATTTCAATGGACTGAGGAATGTCATAGATATTTTCATGAATTGAATGTTCTCTTTACATAAGCACCCATCTTGATTTTTCAAGAATCAGGATAGGGGTGTGGTGTGTATTATGATGCATCAGGATCTATGATGGGATGTGTTCTGATGCATGTAGACAATGTTGTTGCTTTTGGCTCAAGACAGTTGAGAGTGCATTAAAAGAACTACCCAACACATGATTTGATGTTAGTTGTAGTTGTCCCTACCTTAAAAACTTGGCGTCAGTTTCTCTTTAGTGAGAAATTCATAATGTTTACAGACAATAAGAGTTTGAAGAATATTTTCTCACAACGAGATTTGAATGTGAGGTAGAGGAGATGGATAGAGTATCTTCCAATGTTTGACTTTGACTTGATGTATACACAAGGTAAGGGAAATTCATTGGCCGATGCATTAATGAAAAATTTCCATGCTTAGATGGCACAAGAAGCTTCAAATGAGGGGTAGTTGATGTCGGTTCTAGAAGACATGCGTATAGAATGGGAAGATAGAGCTGATGTTACAGTTTTCATTCTATTTTCTCTTGTTCCTGATTTGGTGGAGATAGTAATGGTGGCACAGGCATCAGATGTAGAATTTTATACAATGAGTTAAAAAATCAATGGTGGGAAGACCATTGAGGGATGGAAGCTGGATCGGTGTTCAGTTTTGCAGTTTTGTGATCGGATGGCTATACCTTTAACTTCTCAAGATGAACTATTTCATTCATACCACCATTCTAGATAGGCTGTTTATCCAATAATACAGAATATGTATAAGGCAATAATGGCACAATTTTGTTGGAGTGTCCTGAAATGGAAGGTAGCTAAATTTGTTTCAAGGTGTTTAACTTGTCAGCAAGTTAAAGAAGAACATCAGCGGCCAACGATTATATTACAGACTCTACAATCACCAGTGTGGAAATGGGAGTAGATAGCTATAGATTTCATTACAAGTCTCCCAATAATGGTTCTGAAACACGATGCCATATGGGTGATAGTGGATCTACATACCATGTCGTCCCATTCCATCCCTATTAAAGAATCTAATACAGCGGGGGATCTCTCTGAAATCTATATTTGAAAAGTGTTAATGATACAAGGAAAATAAGTTTCAATCGTGTCAGATAGGGATCCGAGTTTCACATCTCGTTTCTAGAAATCATTAAAATAAGCCCTTGGGTCTCAATTGACTGTGAGCAGGGTGTATCATCCTCATATAGATGGGAAATCCATGCCAAGGATATAAACATTGGAAGACATGTTGTGGGCTTGGGTAATGGATTTTGGTGTTCATTGGAAGTGAAAGTTTCTTTAGTGGAGTTCTCATATTACAACAGTTATCAAGCTTCGAAAAACATGGCTCCATTTGAGGAATTGTAAGGGTATCCTTGTCATTTTACACTTTTTTGGGTGGAAGCAGGTGAGAATTCACTAGTTGGGCTAGGAAATGTCCATGAAACAAGGAGAATATTATGTTGATAAAAAAGAGGATAGAGACGGCACAAAGTCATCAGAAATATTATGCGTATCATCACCAAAGACCGTTGTCATTTGAGGTGAGTGATCATATCTTTTTGAGAATCTCTCCAAGGCATAGACATCATCATTTTGGGATGTAGGGAAAACTATATCCTCGATATAAAGGAACTTATGAGATACTAGAATAGGTTGGTGAGTTGGTGTATAGGTTGGTGTTAACACCATGGTTCAATGCATTTCATAATGTGATCCATTTATCTCAGTTGAAAAAGTATCAGCCCGATCCAGCCATGTGATCAGATGGGATCATGTTGACCTTAAGCCGGATGCTTTGTTGGTACATATTCCATTGCAGATTTTGGATAGAAAGGATAATGTCATGCGTGGAAAAATCAGCAGTCTAGTGTAGGTTTTGTGGCAACATGGTTAGAATATGGAAGAGACTTGGGAACGCAAGAAAGAAAACAATGAGCAGTGGCCATAACACTTTCTGGAAAGTGATGGTTTTTTACTTTCTAGGGATGTAATGGACAATGGTGGGGAGAATTTAGTACCCATAGTTTTTGGTAAGTAACCCTTGTATTATGATTTTTATGTACATGATGCATATGTGAAATGGTTTGGAATGTTAGGATTCTTTTAAAGAGTTAGTGAGAAAAAATTGGTGACACACGAGCTTCACACAAGTTTCCCAAACTGTGCGAAAGTGGTGCAGGTGGTGGACACTTTGGATAGAGGAGACTGCATGGGGTGCTCATGGTTTGGGAAAACCATGCAAGGAGGCCATGGGGAGCGCAAATTCCAAGCATTAACTACAGCATGGTTAGCACACGATTTGCCTAGCCGTGTGGACTAACATTGAGTGGGGTCAAGATAAATCCAATTTGTATGGATCTAATATGTTATATAATTAAACCAACTCATTTTTCTCCTTGAAGGCCCTAACCTGGGATTTCTCTCTGGTTAAGGTGGGATAACACTTACCAGGCATTTTTATAGCGATCTGGAGGTTTGTCTTGGAATTTAGAGGCTGGTTGATCGAGGTAAGTCCCTTTTACATTATTTTTCATAGATCTCCTTCTTCCCTCTTGATTGATCCTATGATCTACACCCAGGGTGGGTAGATCTAAGGTAGTGGATGGCTTTTAATTTGGGTCTTAGATTTTTTGGTGCTAGGGTAAGGAATGTAAGGAGTTTTCCAGAAGTAGTTGACTTGGTTTTGTTGGCATTCTTCATCCATTGGTTGGTTTCACCTAATTTATTAAGGTATGTGGCTTCACTCACAATACCTATTTCTTAGTACTTGAATTCTTAGTTTCAAATTGTTTTCCTTGATCGAAATGGTATGTTTATCTTCCGTGATTGAATGGTTGAAACCCCTTTTAATTAACAGGTGATTGAAATTGTGTGATTTTCAAATGTGTTTGTTGAAGTGGATATAAAATGGGGATTTTAAAATGGATATGGTTTTCTTCTTGAAAGAAATGGTTTTCAATAAAATGTTTTATGCTTTCGTGAATGGTTTTGAACATAATTGGTTTTGGCATGGATTTGCATGGGTGGTGGTGTGTGTTTATATGCATTGGGAAAGATAAGGGCAATAAGTACCCCATCAAAATGTTTGGATGGATAAGGGTGCGAAGTACCACCATCAAAAGGTTGGGATTGATAGGGGCGTAATGTACCCCCATCAAGGTATTCCACTATGTGACGACTTAGTGGAAGGAGAACTCACCACTTGCGATTATAGGGAGGTCTATGTTTCATGCAAGGTTGGTTATGTGGATTTGTTAAATTTAATTAATGTGCCAAAATTGTATGGGGATTTTGATTGGAAACTTTTCTTGGGTTCTTTTCTTGAGAAAGATGGTTTTTGTTGGAAAATGGTTTTGACATGAAACTTGTTATATTGTGAACTGATTTGGAATTGTATTTTGGAAATTGTTTTATATAAATGTGATAAATTGTTTTATCCTATAGGAATGGGTTGGGAAGTCATTTGGGAAAACCAACTATGTTTTATTACTCACCTCGTGCTTTGGAACGTTGGTTCTTTTGAAGATTTCAAATACTATGATGTTTGGGAAGATAAACTATAACAATTGTATAGAACTAAATTCTGATACATGCTTTGGTTCGTTATGTTGGAGCTTCAATCTTGTTGAGCATGGAGTTGGGTTGTTGTCTTGTAGTCTTTTAGTTTGTCGTTCCTCTGTTTACTCGGATTTAGTGTTGATTTCCGCTGTGGTACTCTTGTTTGGTTAATGATAAAATAAATGGTTGAGTTTTCATAGATCTTATCATACAAAATTAATATGATTAGTTTGGTTATGGTTTTTTGTTCTGTTGTATGTTAAAAAAGGGTAAATCATCCCCCACTTGTTTTGAATGCCTTCGCCATTTATTAACATCCTCTGGCTCCTTTGGGATGTCGCTTAAGGCCTAGTAACGACTTGTTGTATTCTCACGTCAATAAGGATAAGTGGTTCATTACATCCAAACTCTATTGTATAAGTTTAATTAGACCAAAAAAACCTTACGAATAAAATTTGACCCTTTAGTCCTACTTTTATTAGATTAGGACATTTTTTATTATTTAATTCAATGAAGAGTTAAAAGAGTTAAAATCAAAGATTAATATCTAAACTGATTTTAATATAGGGCTAAAAACAATATTAATTCAACTATTAATATTTATTAGAATGCTAAATCGATTTCCTACTTAATGGTATTTTATTTATAATTTTTAAACATTAAATAATTTAAAATATTTATTACACAATTATGATTCAGTAAATACCTAATTAATAAAATATTAACATAATTGATATTATAAATACCCAAATAAATGTAATTTCAGACTTTTTATATATTAAAAAAAATTATAGGTTAATATAACATATTAGGGTTTTTTAAATTAATTTTTTTGAAGTAATAATGATGTTATGAATTTAGAAAAACAAAATACCAAATAGTATCCAAAAATACATAAAAATGTTTTTAAAACAAATATTATATTATTAATTGATATAACGGTCCAAAAAATCTATTTTTCGTCCAAAATACTTATATTATAATATATATGACATTAATTATCCAATTGGGGTTTGATTGGAAGTATATAGTATGTTTATGAAGAATATAATTTAAGAATACAAGAAGATATTGTAAAGGTTAAATTATTTTTCTTAGAGTTAAATCTAAATGATAAGTTTAAAATAGTAACCTAAACATGTTTAAAACATATTGGTTAAGATTATTTTTACCCATACCTACCCTATCCTCTAATTATGTCACATTGGAACAACTATAAACTGAATATGAATTTATAATAAATTAATATTTTATGTTTTCTCCAAAGGTTCCCCTCACCCATCTTATAAAATGGAACTACCCATTCTCTCTAATTCACACCACCATAGCCATTTGAACCTTCCAAAACCTTCCCAAATAAACTCTCAACTATCCTCCATTCATTTTAGAGGCCTTAGATAAGTCAGAAAGACATCCAATAGAGCCCTTTTGATCAAATCAAAAGAAAGAACCTGAAGAAGTGGAAAATATCTCCCCACCTATTTCAAGTACCTTTCTTCTTCCACTTCCTCCTTCTTTGTTGTTTCAATTATAAAATAATTCCTCCGGTATCTTCTATATACTGTGATGATATTATAAAAATTGTACAAACATATAAGTTATTTTATCAATCATATTAATGAAAAATTCACCACACATGCATCCGTATGGATTACCGTCTCCACATCGTTGTGTAGTTTGTTATTCAAACATTTCATCATTTTTATGTGTATAATAATTAGTTTAAATTATATAAATAATAAATATAAAATTATTATGATTCTTCATATATGATATACCATCCAATTAAATACGATTTTAATATCAAAAGAATGATATTGTCACTCGTGTGTATGTACGGACTACCGTCTCCACGAACGCGTTGAGATTCATTTTCCATGATTAAACATTAATGTATGATTTTAATGTATATATAATAAATAACAATGAATGATATTACATAATAATGATAATATATTTATGTACATATATGTTTCATTTTCATAATTCCATTCAATTCAATAATGAAACCAAAACAGCGTTCATGCGTACGTACGACCAACCATCTCCATGAATGGTGAATTTCATTCCATTTATCGATCTATAATATATATTTTGATGAAGATTATATATTATATATAAATCATGTTTTACATTTTGGAATTATTCAAATTCGGATATAAGTAATAATTTCAAGAACAATAAGTCGAATCTCGTATGATAAATGAAACGATTTTACCCAAAACACTGCTTTAACAAGGATTTTACAGAAGAATGGATAATATAAAATCGTAAGTGAATCATATATGATATCATAAATAATATTATAGTTATGTTAAAAGTTAATAATATATTTAATCCCACTATATAGGAGCCTCAGATACATATAAAAGAAATTGGACATAAAGTAAGAGATAATTTTGAAAATCTCATTTTTATCTGAGATTACTTATACATATTTATTTACTAGGGTTATATTTTTCACCCATGTCCAAAAAATGTTCTTGATAATGTATGTAATTTTCTTCAGTGTATTTTTAAAGTCATTTTTACCCCTCATTGACTTTTACATTCTATTATGGAAGGCATATTTCTTTTGTTTATCATACGAGGAACTTTGGGTCTTTTTCCGCAAAAGTACGAGGAAAATGTTTTTTTAACTTATACTACAAGAATAGTTATTTGATGGTGTCATAATGCCTAACATTAATGAAGCTTTCTCTACAATATTTCATTATTATTTTAAATAAAATTATTTTCTTTTAAAATTGTGTGGAATTTTTTGAAAAGTAAATAATTTGAAGAAGAAAGGATATTTTCCTCAAGAATTCATTTCAGGTGTTTTATAAAAACTATTTTCCACATATGATTAAATTATTTAGAATGTTTCTATTTCAAGTAAAATTTCTGTATTATTTACTTGGTATGATTCTTATTATGATGATATGATAACCTTATGTTTTATATGGATTATGTTATGATTGGATGATGTTTATGAAACCCATTTTATTTTTTGGGTTATGATGAATGATTGATGATTATGTTGTGGGAAAAGTAAGAATGATTTAATTATGAGATGTGTGGGACCTATATCTCCCACCAATAAATTGGGTAAATAATTATATCGAATCAGATAGACAAGGCAGGAATGAAAAGTAAATCCGGTTAAGTAATGGACTTTATCCACTATGATGATCTTGGGAGTAATGCCTTGGCTACTATGAAAATCAAAAGATGTGCTCAATGGTTTCCACAATTAAATATTTTATTACCATGATATTTTAACATGATTAATTTTCTTTTATTATCTATGCCTTATGTATTATCAAGATTTATTTCAAAACTCATGATCTTGTTGTTTAAACATTTTGTTCATGTTTTTATGTTGAAATGTTTGTGGTTTGTTTAATTTTCTCTATTATTACCCTTAATGAGCATTTGAGGACACCCTTTTTCTGTTTTTCCCTAGGATATAAAGAAAGGTTTTAGTTAAGAAAAAAAGGATGATCGTTATGGGAGATGTTGAAGATCATTCACCATGAATAGAATATTATGTTCTGAGTTTCTAAAGACAATAAACTATTATGGTCATTGGGTGTCCATTCTTGTTATGTATTATGTATTCCGCAAAAGTTATTTAATTTTCATGTATGTCATGTGTGGGTCTCTACATGGAATCCATATCATACAAACATTCTAGATATCAATGAATCTTAGGGAGTTACATTTGGAAAACCCTTCATAATATATCACATAATTCTCTTAGGAGAGACATACATGTTTACCTCTGTCTTGTTACCCAATGCATTGGAAACCTTTCGTGTGCTCACCCACCCTATGATTATCATAAAACCACTCGTATATATAAAAACACCAAAGAACCATAACATATTCATAACACCTAAAAATATAAAAAAATAGAACATTTCCTATTTTCCACCACAATATAAAATTTAAATATATTGACATTAAAATTCATTATCAAAACCATATTCAATAACAAAATACATAAAAATAGTATATGGTATTTATTTTCATTTTAAAAACACTATGTTTTGTAATGGAAGTCATAGATCAAATTGTACTCATGATGTCCGAAAAGGATGTCGTCACTACTTACATTAAAATGAAATATTATCTTTTTTTAAATTTAGTAAAAACTTCATAGAAAAATATTCCCTTTGAATCAAATGAAAATTCAATGGTTTTTATATAGTGTATTAATGAAATTCATGTATTAAAACAAAATATGCCTTATTAGAGGGAGATTGCGATGAAGTCCCTTAAAAAGATCCTTTTGTAAATAAAATATATCTGTTATGTGTATTCAATATAAGAAAACATAAAGAAAATATAAATACATGATAAGATATAAATATTCATTTCTGAAATAATCATAGAACGACATAAACAAGAAAGAGAATATCAACCCAAAGAACAGAAATTGGGTTAAGATGTTCTTTTACCTCTTCTCTGACATGACCCATTCATTTTTTAATCTATGGAATAATAATGTAAAGTAAAATTATAATTTCCTAAGAACAATTTTAAAGACTCTAATTCCATATAAATCACGTATTTCAATGTTATAAACATTATGTAATCATTTATGTTAATAATGGTCGTTTTGTCGATATTTGGTACTTGAGTAAAAAATGATCGTCCTATAATTACAAGTTGTTAATGTTGTATAATTTTAATTTTATAACGAGTTATAGTATTGATATTGATATCATATATAAAATATATATACCGTATATACATGTATTAATAACTGTACATAACATTTGGATGTAAGAAAATAAATGCACCGTTCGTGGAGATGGTTACCTGTACGTATGAATGAATGTTACATTCATTTATATTTCATATTTAATGGAATAAAAACATAATTTTACATAGGTATATTATAATTCCTGTATAATATCATATAAAATATTATTAACTCTATCATATATATGTCCCACATATGATATTAATGGGTCATACCACTTTGAGGGGTGGTAGTCAACACTTCCTAAAATAAAATTATCACATTTACCCATAATGGAAACCATAAAGTAATGATATAACTGAAAAATAAAATATAATTAAGAAAACATAAACATAATATGTATCTATATATAAATATTTTACCATCGTAATTTCCACCATTAGAGGTGGAATGAGATAATTGAATAATCATCGTTTCGTGAGGCATTTGTTTTCCATCCACAGAAACTCTATGTTCTTCACCCATTATATAAAGGTTTGTGTAATTGAAGATAGAATAATTCTCATAAAAAATAATAGTATATTAAGAATAATTTTATTTCTATAAAAAAGGAATAAAAAAAGTTTAGTGGTTGGAGAAGTAAAATGAAAGAAAATAATTTAAGGTAAAATGTTAACTTAAATTCAGGTAAATACCTTTAGTTTGAACAAAAATGACTTCTTCAAATGCCTTATACATAAGTTAAGGCTATTAAGTGTAATATAGTGATTTTGAGAAATTATTTGGGTAGGTTTTGGATGATCCATGGGGCTTGAGAGGTGTGAGTAATGGTTTAGAGGTGAGGCCTTTTTATAAGGTGGAGGAGGGTCACTTTAGGAAGGTGTGAAAAAATTATGTTATGACATAGTGATTTTCAGTTTCTAAAGGCTGAAAACATATTACTGTTAATGATAAGATGACTCATTATTGAAATAAAATAATCCAATATGAATTTTATATGTTTTGGATATTATTTTAATATTTATAATCTTATTTATTTAAATCATTTATTAATCGGGTAAACACTGCAACATTATTGTGTCATAAATAATTAATGTTATATGATGTCTAAAAATTTTTAAACAAATACCATGATGTTGGGAATATTTTTATATTTTCAAATTATATTTAATGTCTAAATTAAAACTTATATAACCCTATGTAAAATTTAATTTACAAAAGCTATTTGTTTATGTCATTTGTGCCTGTAATTTAAGTTAATTCAAAAAAAAAGTTTCATTATCAAAATTAACTAGTTAAATGGGGTCCCAAAATAGACCCAAGAATTCCAATTGTTGGCCATTACTCATCCAATAAGGATTGAACAAGTGTGAAGGTAATTTTTTAGTATTATGAAATTCTATTTACCTTGAATTACCATATTTTTCTTTAACTGCGGCAACAAATTTCATAAGATATTTTTCAACGAAAATTATTTTCATCTTATTGAACCAAATATTACTTAATATTAACAGCCATGTATATCAAAATTTAAAATTCAATTCACAGAAGTGGGAATATTTCATTTAAATAATAGAGTCTGTTTTTAACTACTATTTCTTTGTTACACTGTTCATAAAAAATTGATGTTTTCCCGAAAAAACAAAAAATTCAGCCCAATCAATATTTTTTATTACATAATGAAAATTATGACTATTTTACAAAATTCAAAACATAGAAGTCAATTTAATTATTTTAAAATTAATTCCCAACGTCAAAAAAGCGAGTTTTTATGAAATAATAACTATCAAAATATTGACACTTATTTTTGTCTAATTTCAAAGAGAAATTACATCCAATGACCAAAATTGGATGAAATTGTAAAAATATAATCTATATATTCTTTAAAACCAATTAAAATGATATTTTATATATATAAATAAATTATATTAAAATGCAGTTTTGAATTAAAATAAAGTATTTTTTCCTTATTCATATAAAATGATTTTAATCAGAAAAATATAAAAAAATTTCGTAAGTAAATTTTGATGTCCCGATTCTCAAGAAGAATTTTATTTTGTCAAAAAGAACATATAAATGTGACAAAAAATATATTTAATGGGGGTTCTCTGTCAAATGTTGGTAATTAATCCTTTTAATGTAAATTATGCTTAAAATTAGATTCATTCTCATGTTAAGCCTTTATATTTTATTTTATAAATGTAGAAACATTTAGTAAACATGTATAATCATATTTTATTTAGTTCTATTCATTTCCACAAATACAATGTATAGGTATTAACTACCATTTAAAATAATAATATTATATTATTATTATGTGACGTAAGATTTAAAAGAAACCGATTGTTTCGTATCGGGTACACCATTGAACATAGAAATCCATTTATTTTAAAATTATTATTTAATTCTAAAAATTTGATTAAAATTAATATTTATTATTTCATTATTTATCTGGGATATTACAGTCTTCCCCTCATTTTGAAATTGTTTCCTTGCAATATTATTCACTTATCAAATAAATGATTGTATTTTCCCTCATAGCATTTTCAAATTTCCATGTTTCCTGTTCAACCAAATGTTTTTTCACAAAACCTTTACCTAGTGAATTACCTTATTCTGCAACACTTTCTCTCTACGGTCAAGAATCTAGACTAGTTTTTTCTCATAAGAAAGAATATCTTCAACTGAACTACCTCTGGTCTTAAAACATGAGATGTATCTTGAATATACATTCTCTATATTGAAACATGAAAAAAAATATGTACCTAAGATATACTTGGAAGTAATTCCACTCGGTACGTAACTGATCCAACATTCTCTTGGATTTCATATGGTCCAATGAACATCTGACTCAAATTTTCCTTCATATCAAAACACATCACAATTTTTCAAGGAGAAGCTTTTAGAAATACATGATCACCTAACACAAAAGAAAGACCATTCCTCTGGTTATCTGCATTACTTCTCTGCCTGCTCTGAGCTATTCTCATGTGCTTCTGAATTAGTTGAACTTTTTCTAGAGTCTCTTATACCAATTTTGTTCCCACCGACATCCTTTCACCTACTTCATCCCAAAAATCTGGGGTTTGACACCGGTTCCCATATAAAATCCTCAAATAGATCAATTTATATAAATTAATAAAAACTGTTATTATATGAAAGTTCATCAAAATTATTTAGTTGGTCCCAACATCCATTGTAATTTTTTGAACAAGCATGTAGCATATCCTCCATTGTCTGAATTGTTCATTCTGACTACCCAACTGAGTGTAGAAGAAATGATATACTAAAAATTTAATTTAGTACCTAATGACATCTAAAGGTCTTTCCAAAAGTTAAAAGTAAACTCGGGATCACCATCAGATACAATATAGAGGGGAATTCCATGAAACCAGACTATATAATTACCATACAACTGAGAATGTTGATATAGAGACAATGTTTCTCGAATAGGAAGGAAATGAGTATATTTAGTAAATCGGTCAACAATAACCCAAATTGCATTATTACCTCAAGATGTCTTCGTTAATCCCACAATGAAGTCAATAGATATATTATCCCATTTCATATATAGATCCGGTAAAGACTAAAGCATCCCTTTTAGTAATTGTCACTCTTCTTGAACCTACTGACAAGTCAAACACTTCACAGTAAAATATGCAATAATTTTTTTCATTCGATCCCACCAGTAATACTCCATACGATCTTTGTACATCTAAGTACTATCAGGATGAACTGAAATTGGGGAATTATGATATTCAAATAACAACACATTATTCAAATTTGAATCACAGGTCACACACAATCTCTTTACAAATCCCAAGACACAGTCATTATCAATGTTAATATAAAGAAACTTACCCTTTTGAACCAGCTCTACCTTTTTTTGCAACTCAATTCCTTCCTTCTACACTAGGATAATTTTCCTTGATAGAGATGATCTCACTGACACCTAATTCAAAACATAATAATTTCCTACCCCTACAACCTCTATGATAATGTTAATCAAATCAAAAATCAAAGGACCTTCATCCAAACGTTACATTATTAATGTAGAATTACATTTTCAACTCTAAGAATTTGCCACATTATTTGCTTTTCCCTGATGGTAAAGGATTTTGCAGTCATAATAATTGATTAATTCCAACCATCTCCTCTATCTCATGATCAATTCTTTCTGATTGAATATATAATTCAAACATTTCTAGTCAGAATATATTTTACATTTTTCTTAATACAAATGATGCCTCAAAATTTTTAAATCGAAAAAACTACAGTGGTTAATTACAAATCATGTGTATAGTAATTTAACTCATGATGTTTCAACTGACGTGATGAATAATAAATTACATGATCATTCAACATAAAGAAACAACCAAGTCCTTTCAATGAAGAATCACTGTAATAACAAACTCAACATTTCTGGATGGTGGTGACAAAACAAGAGGATTCACCAATCTTATTTTCAATTACTAAAATCAATCATCACAATATTTTTTTTCAAAGAACTTAACACCATTTTGAGTTAACATAGTCAGTGGGCTATATAACCGTGAAGAATTCTCAATAAACCTCTAGTAATAACATGCCAAACCATGAAAACCAAGAATCTAGATTATATTTTGGGGCGTTGGTCATTCTTTAACTACTTTTTTCTATCAGGATAAATAGTTATTCCGTTTTTTTGATAATGTGACAATGGAAAGAAATTTTTGGTAACCAAAACACAAACTTGTAGAATTCACCAAATAGTTTTTTTATTTTATGGTTTCCAAGATAACCCTTACATTACATTAATGCTCCTCTATGTTTTTAGAAAAAACTAAAAAATCTTCAATGAAAATAACCACAATCTTATACAAGAACTCCTAGAAAATTAAATTCATAAGATCCATGAATACAGAAGGTGCATTAGTTAAACAAAAATTCATTACAACAAATTCTTAATGGCCATATCGTGTATAAAACATCGTATTTTGAGTGTTTTCTTCCTTTACTTTCAACTGATGGTACCCTGACCTCATGTAAATCTTCAAAAAATACCGAGCTCCTTAGAGATAATCAAACATATCATCGTTATGAGGAAAATGTTACTTGTTATTTATAGTGATGTTATTAAATTTTATATAATCAATGAAAAGTATAATTGAACCATCTTTCATTTTAACAAACAAGATATCATCTCTACATTGTGATGTGCTAGGATGAATGAAAACTATATCGAATAATGCTTGTAATAGCTTCTTTAACACTAAAAGTTCAATTTTATCCATTCGATAAGGGGGTCTGGAAAATGGATTAGCATTAAAAAATATGTCAATAGTAAATTCAACATTAGGATATGGTATAATACCATGCAACGCATTAGAAAAAAAAATCATCGTAAACATTTAACACTGGCACATCATTAATCTGAACAGTTCCTTTGTTTTCAACAGAATGTGTAGGGTAACATTAATTTATATCTCTTAATAGTTTCTCAGCTTCATGGTATGTTATCAAAAGTAAGGAATAATTCTTCTACACAAACTGAAAATTGTTTTAAAAGGAAAACCACTATAGTTCTACAGTCAATATTAGTATGATAAAGAGAAATCCAATCCATACCCAAAATAACATCAAACTCTACTAGAGGGAAAACTATATGTTTTGCAGGTGGATTATTTCCACACACAAAGACATGATTGTTCTTATATTTTTTTCTCAACATTCCTCCCCCCCACACATTTTTTACCATAAGTTTAGGATTCATATATTGAGATGGAATTCACAAATTAGTAGAAAACTTCTTAGAAATGAAACGATGTGTAAAACCCAAATAAAACAACACATTGGAATAATCTGAAAAAAACAAATATTAAACGTGATACTACTTCATTTTATGGCCCAACATCAGCTAAAGTATTTGGAAAAGAATACACCAACCCTTTCTACTTTTAGTTTGGCAGCTTTCCCTCAGTTGTGTTCTTCATTGGAAACCCATTTGAAAAATGACCCATTTCATTGCACATAAAACATTTTACTAACAATAAATAATATTTTTGACCATTACCCTGATGTTTTTCAGTGCAACTATATGTTTTATTCCCCATTTGACCACATCAGTAGCACATACCAGAATTCAAAAACATTCCCCTTCATGCTTTTTACAACTATTTTCACAAACTGTACACTTAAGATTCATACCATTAGTCTTTTTTGGAGAGTTATTCCCTTTTTTATAACACCTGAACCTCTCAATGTGTTGTTTTTTAAAGAACTCCTAATCATTAGAAAAATCCATTTCCACCTTCTCTGAACATTGATCATGTTTTCCATAACTTTTGAAATCATGAGAAGCTAAAGCCCTTCGATACATTGGCGTAAATCGTGAGTAGAAATAGTTGATTATACTATCAAGATATCATATGAAATTTGGAGCATACCTTGCCAGTCGAGTGAATTTTTCTTCAAAAGCAGACACTGAGTTATCCTCTTGCTTCAATTCTAGGAATTGATTTTCAATCCTATGACAAATCCCCATTGGAAAAATATTTTTCAAGAAACATTCATTTGAATTAATCCCTATAAATAGCATCAATATTCTCACAATACCTGATATTTTTTTACCATCGACCACCACTGATCAACTTCCCCTTAATTATGGTAAACAAAGAGACTAACCGTTTGATGTTTTGAACACCCCATGACATTAAAACTTTTCTCAAGTACTTTAATCCAATCATCATATAGCACAGGGTCAGATAGTCCTCTAAATGACGTAGTATCTATGTGGATTATCGTTTGCATAGATACCACCATCATTTATAGACTAAGTCAACTATGTGATCATTACAACAAACTATTCAGTTTCAATTGTAACCATATCAGGTTGCTGATTTGGAAGGTTGTCTTCTTCCGTATGTCGTCCCAAAACAGATGCCATGTTTCATCAGTAGAAAACCATTCTGAACACAGATATATCTTAGTCAAAGCAACATGGTAATCTATAAATGATATCATTTCAATATTAACATAAATTAATTTATGGATATTAATTTAACAAAATACTAACTCTAAATGTCATCTAAACCGACCTCCGATACCAACTGAAAGGACAAATCCTTTAAAAGTTACATAACCTAGAATTAAATGAATAATTCACATTTTGGATCTTCTCAGGTTTAGAGTTATAAGTAATTAGCTCCAAACTATTACATTACATATTAAAAGTTAAAATGCTGACACTTCTACTGAGTTCCCATTTTTTCGCAAAATTAAAACTCTTAAAAAATGAGTCATGTCTAGTTCCTTGTTGTAGATATCATGAATTTTCCTTGATCCCATCCCTGACCCTATTTATCTTTATGTCCTATTAAATATATTTCAAAACATAGTATGGACATAAAAAGATCATCAAGAGTTATAAAACATAGAAAGAAAACATTAGTTCATCAATACATACATTAGATATGATCCTTAACATACCTCATGAAATCATAAGATATCTGATTCACACATTGAAAACACATATCATAAAGGTAACTTCAATCATCCATATCAAACTTACATTGTAGCTATCATAGCGACGTAGAGAGTTACATTTGGTATACCCATCATAGTATACTACTTAAATCTATTAGGATAAACATTCACGTTTACCTCTATCACATTACACAATTCATTGGAGAGCTATCTTGAGCTCACCCACCCTTGGTTTATTATGGAACCACCTGTATATGTAATAATGCCATTGAACCATAGCATATTCATAACACATATAACAAATTTAAAGGAAATGTAAAATTTCCACATTTAAATCACAATATATCAATGAAATATTTTTACATAGAAAATCCATTATCAAGAACATTTTCTTACCAAAATATGTAAAAATGACTATTTGGAATTTATTTTCCATTTAAAAACATTCGGGTCTATTAAGGAAGTCATTGATCAAATAATACTTGCAGTGGGGAAAATTTTTATTATCACCGCTTACGTAAAAAGATTCATTATTTTTTTTCATTTAGTAATTCTCTTTATAGAACAAGATTCGCTTTGAATGTAATGGAATGTCAAACGTCTTTATATAGAAAATAAAAGAAAGTCATGTATTAAAACAAAATATGCATCAATAAAAAGAGATTGAGATGAATTCACATAAAAATATCATTTTGTAAATAAAATAGATCAATTATGTGTATTAAATATAAGCACAAATTAAGAAATTACAAAAAATGATAAGATATAAAAATTCATTTCTCACATAATCAAAGAATTTCATAAATAAGAAATATTTTACAATCCCAAGGAACAAAAATTGGGTTAAGAATTTCTCTTACCTTGTGTCTTATTTGACAAATTTATTCATTAGTTACCTGAATAATAAACTAAAGTTAATTTCTATTTTCTTAATAACATTTTTCACATTTATAATTCCTTTTAAATCACTTATTACCATGTTATAAACATTATGTGATCATTTATGTTAATAATGGTCATTTTGTCAATATTTGGAACTTGAGTCAAAAATGAAATTCTTACAATTACAAGTAGTTCATGTGGTTAAAAGTTATTTATTTACAAAATGATATCCATGATTTAGATATCATATATATTATATATATTTACAATATATATGTATTTAAAATAGTACCAAACATTTTGAGGAATGAAATGAAATACATCATTCATGGACAGGATAAGGCGTACGTACACATGGAGGTTATTTCATTTTTATTTCATATTTAATGGAATGAAAACATAATGATACATATATTAATTATAATTCCATTATAATATCATATATAATAATATTAACTCCATCCTTTATACATCCCACATATGGCATTAACGAGTCATATCACAATAAGGGGCAGTAGACCGCACTTCCTAAAATGAAATTATCTCATTTACCAATAATGAAAACCATAAAGGTACGATAAAAATTATATATAAATAAGCATAAAGAAGAAATAAAAATAATATGTATCAATATATCAAAATAGTTCCATCTTAATTTCCACCATTAGAGGCGGTAGGAGATAATTGAACAATCATCGTTTTGTAAAGCGTTAGTTTTCCTTCAACAGAACTAGTATGTTATTTACCTATATGATTGAAGTGTGAGTAAAATTATTTCTAATTAATATCATATAAACATCCTAGTATATTAAATATACTGTTTTTGTCTTAAAAAGGTATAAAAAGAGTTTAGGGGTGGGATAATTAAAATAAAAGAAAATAATTTAAGATAAATTGTGACCTTTAATTTGGGTAACACCCTTTGGTTTGAAACAAAATGAATTTTTGAAGTGAATTGCGCCAATGTTAAAGCTTCTATGGGGAAGATAGGGATCTTGAAATCTTAGTTAGGCAGGGTTTGGATGAGCCAAGGTTCTTGAGAAGTGTGAGTAATGGGTTAGAGGTAATGGCTTTTTATAAGGGGGTTGAGGGTCTCTTTAGGAAAGTTTGAAAATATTATTTTATTATATATTAATTTTCAGTTTTTAAATGTCCAAAACATATTAATATAGAAGATAAGATGGCTCATCATACAAATAAAATCATCCAATAACAATTGTACCTGTTTTGGATATATATTATTCTCTATAATCTTATTTACTTTAATCGTTTATTAATAAGGTAAATGCTGCATCATTATTGTGTCATAAATAATTAAATTTATTTGATGTCTACAAATTTTAAAAGAATACCTTGATTTATAAAATTTTTTTATCTTTAAAAATAATATTTATAGTCAAAATGATAACTTATATAACCCTATGTAAAAATTAATTTACTAAAAGCTATTTGTGTATGTCATTTTTTCCATTAAATTAAGTAAATTAAAATAAAGTGTAATTATCACTCTTATGTGGCACCATGGGGTCCCTAAATAGACTCAAGGATGCATATGGTTGTACATTACTCATCCAATAAGGATATAAATATATTTAAGGTTATTATTTATTATTATGATATTCTCTTGACATTGAATTACCCTATTTAACTTAAACAACGCTAAATAAAAGTCAAAAGTTACTATTCACAAAATATTTTTTCATTTTATTGATCTAAATATTATTCACTAATAACAACCATGTATGTTGGATTTTCGAAATTCAATTCACAAAAGTTGTAAGATTTAATTTAAATGAAAAATTCAATTTTTAACTACTACTTAGTGGTTTCACTATTCATAAAAAATTGATGTTTATTAGAAAAATACAAAAAAAATCAGCCCAAGCTATATATGATATTTTGAATTAAAAAATGATGTTTATATTACCAAATTAAACCCAATAAGTTGTATTAATTAATATAAAATTAATTCATGTTTCCAAAACAAAACGAGTGTTTTAATGAAATAATAACTATCAATAGATTGCCACTTTTTTATCCAATTTCAATGTGAAATTAATTACAATGACCAATATTGGATGAAATGGAAAAAATATAATTTAGTTACAGATGAATACCAATTGAAAAGATAATTTATCCATAAAAAAATTTAGATAAAAAGTCAATTTTGAATTATAGTACTAGATTTTTCAGTATTCATTAAAACGTTATTTTTATCAAAAAATTATCAAAATTTTATCTGAAGTAAATTTTGATGTCCCGATTATAAAGAATAATACTATATTGTCTAATAGAACATATGAAAGTGACCAAAAATATATTTAAGGAGGGTTATCCATCAAAAGTTATTAAATCAACATTTTAATGTAAATTATGCTTAAAATTTGATTCATTCACATTTTAATCCTCTATTTTTATTGGATAATTGTAAAAACACATAAAAAACATATATAATCATATTTAAGTTATTTCTATTCATTCCTACTAATACAACGTCTAGGAATTAAAAACCATTTAAATAATAATCTTATATTATTATAGAGCAATGTAAGACTTCAAAGAAACCCATTTTTGCGTATCGGGTATGCCATTGAATGTAGAAACCCCTATAATATAATATTAATATATGATTCACAAAATATTAATTAAAATGAAAAAGTATTATTTATTTATTTACCCTGGACATTACAGTAGAATTTGATGTAAATATCATTTATATTAATTTTATTTTTAATATAATTATCTATATAATATTAAATAATGAAATTGAATACATCAATCATGAAGATAATTAGCTGATTGTATGCATTAATGTTTTTTCTATTTTCAATGTCGTATTGAATGAATGAAAACAAATGAAATATCTGTACATATGTATATAATATCATTAATTTATAATTATAATGAAATATATATCCTATAATTTCATTAAGCTAATACTTAATTAATTCCATTTAGTGTGTAAATGATTCACATCGCTTATAGAGGGTTGTCTCCCACACGTCCTTAAACGAAATTATCATATTTACACCAAATTGAATTCAAAAAATTCATTTTTTAAAATATATAAAAATGAATAAATATTTATTAAATATAATATATTACATATTTAAATATATTTTATTTCACAATGTACATAATGTGTGGAGAGAAAGGTAAAAATAACAATCATAATTTATGGAGGTGGTAGTTCATCGTTCACATAAACATCATTTTAATTACCAATTAGATTGAAGAGTGTGTAGGTGTATGTTTAACCATTATGAAGAAAAAATCCTAGTATTTTTATTGTAACACATCAGGTAAATAAAGAATATGACATTTTCACATATATCCATATTTTGGAATAAAATATTAATATTACTTTAAAAGGGACGCTATGCTCGATAGCGTACCTAATACGCAACAACGAGTTTCTTGGGAATCTTATTTTGCACTCTAATAATAAAATAATATTATTTTAAATGGTAGTTAATGCCTAGCTATTGTAATGGAGGGAATGAACATAACTAACTACAAAATGATTATTTATGTTTGTCAAATATTTTTAATTTTTACAATAAATGTTAGAGGATTACAAATGCGAATGAATCCAATTTTAAGCGTAAACATTCTAATATTATTTAAAAGGATGATTACACGCCTTTTGATGGCAAAACTATTTTAAATCAACTTTTTGACAATTTTATGTGTCATATTTGACAAAATAAAATTCTACTTTAGAATCGGGACATCAAAATTTACTTTGTGTAAATGTTTTGGTATATTTCCGATAAAGTTCATTTATTTAATGAAAAGTGAAAATGTTGTATTTTAATTCAAAATATCTTTCTAAACTAATTTATTTATATGATTAGATTATCTTTTAATTGTTTTTAGTGAAATTATAATATATTTTTACCATTTAATCCAAAAGTGTTCATTGGAATTAATTTCACTTTGAAATTGGACTTAAACTAGTGTCGATCTATTAATAGATATTGTTTCTTAAAAACACGCTACTTGTTTTGACAACGGGAAATAATTATTAAATTAATTAATTCAACTTATGTGTTTTGAATTTTGTAAAAATACACATCATTTTTTAATTCAGAATATCAAATATATATTAGGGTGAATTTTTGGTATTTTTCTGAAAAACATCAATTTTTAATGAATAGTGAAACCCCAAAGTGGTAGTTTAAAAAAGGTTTTTTCATTTAAATGAAACGTTACCACTTCTGTGGTTTGAATTTCAAAAATCTAACATAAATTTTTGTCATTAGGATGTAAAATTTGGTTCAATGGGATTAAAATAATTTTTTGGTGAATAGTAACTCTTATGTTTTTAATCGCGATTAGAGGTAATTAGTGTAATTTAAGGTAAAGATAATGTTATAATAATATAAAATGACCTTGAAACATGCTATAATCCTATTGGATGAGTCATGGCCGACCCAAACAATCCATGGGTCAACTTGGGGACCCCATGGAGGCACTTTGGGTGGAAAATGACATTAATACCTTTTTATTTAAAGTTAAAATTAAAATGTCACAAACTTGTGTTGTTTTACTAAAAAAAATTTTACATGGGGTTATATAAGTCACATTTTTTACTATTAAAATCAATTAGAAATATAAAAAGATTTCATACATTATGTTATTTTTTTATAATTTTTAGACATTAAATTAATTAATTAATTTATGACACCGTGATGATGCAGTGATTATCTCATAAATGAATGATTTAAAAAAATGAGACGATAGGGAGAAATATAAGTCATACACTTGTCCAAAACCTATTGGATGGGTGGATTTAGAAACCTTAACACCTTATCCTCTACATATATCCTTTTAGGTCCTTTAAAATCAGAAAATCGTTATATAATAAAGTAATATTTTATAACTTTCCAAGAGTGCCCCTCCCCTCCTCTTATAAAAGGCCCCCACCTCTACAACCTTACACACACCTATCAAGCCTTTTTCTCGGCCATCCCATTCCCATTTAATCTCTAAAAAAACCTCTCTTCATCATTAAAGCCTCACTTTGGGCAGAATCCTTTCCAAGGAAGCCTTTGTACTCATATCAAAGAGAGTCACCCGATTTAATGGTAATGTCTTCCTTTGTGATCTTTTGTATTATTTTGCTTTTCCAAACCCCTAAACTCTTTTTATTAAATTTTTTCTGTAAAAAAACCAGTATCATAAATATAGTAGGATTTTTTTATAAGATGGATTCGAGCTATACTTTTACACACCTCCATCTAATGGTTAAATAACATACTGTTTCTGTGGATGGCGAATTACTGTCTCACAAAACGATGATTGTTCAATATTATTTTAACACCTTCAAAGGTGGCCATTAAGATGTAACTATATTTATATATGATATATAATATTATTATGTTTTCTTTAAGCTTCTGTATTTTTCATTCATGGCATACCTTTATGGTTTCCATTATGAGTAAACGCGATATCTTTATTTTATCAAGTGTGGACTACCGCCCACTCAAAGTGATTTGATTCGTTAATGCCATATGTGGGACGTATAAAATAGGGAATTAATGGTATTACATATGAAATCCTACTGGAATTATAATATACCTTTATATCATTATTATTTCACTCCACAAAAAAAAATGAAAGTAGCCTTCATGCGTACGTACAACTTACCATCTCCATGAACAGTACATTTCATTTCTTATCTCCAAATGTTATGTATTATTATAAGTACATATATATAATGGATATATATGTAATATATTACATCTAAATTATGGAAATAATTCTGGAATTTTAATATATATATATATATATCTCATTTTTTAATTCCATTTATATGACAAAAAAATGAAAGTAGCGTTCATGCGTACGTACAGCCTACCGTCTCCATGAACGGTGCTTTTAATTTTTTTATCTCAAAATGCTATGGAATTGTATAAAATGAATATATAAAAGATATTTATATTATATTTAAAACATCAATACTATTATGGATATGATTTACCTAAAACTACATGGAATATTCTTTTCCAACAAGTTCAATTTTTACTCATGTACCAAACATCGACAAAAACGTCTGATATGAACTCACTTTATTAACCAATTATTATAAAATTAAAATATATGATATGAACTTAATAATAATATTTAAATTAGGACATTATGAAATTATAAATTGACCAAATTTTATTATTCAGGTGATTAAAGAACGATCGAGTCATGTCGGACAGGAGGTAAGGGATCCTACCCCGCTCCTTATTTTTAAGTACACTCTTTTATGTAATTCCTTTTAAGATCATCTTTCATATAATTGGGATGTTATTTTATACTAATCTTACTTTACTTTTTATGTTCATATTATGAGAGACCCTACTTTCTCTCATCAAACAATTTCGGATGTTTTGTGTGGCGCCGTTAGGCTGTCGAATGGTTGTAAGAGATCCAACCTTTCTCTTTATTTTAAAGTACTCTCCTTTATGTCACTTATTTTATGCTCCTCTTTATTATGTTTGGGGATTTTGTTTTATATTCCTCTTGATTTAAATTTTATGTTAATATTATGAGAGACCCTATTTGATCTAATCAATTCATTTTAGGAAGTTTTAAGTGGCGCTGTTATACTGTAGAGTTTTCGTAAGGGAATTTTCATCTCACATTTATTCCCATGAGATTTATGATAAATTTTCCACCATTCCCGTTGAGTGGTATATATACTACCCATTATTCTACTATTTGTGTAATATACATTCGTTTATGAGTATTTACATCAATTTTGTATTTTCCTTCTTTCATGGGGTGTATCTTTCGAAAGATACCCAAGTCGGTAAGGGAACCTTTCACCATCCTATTTTTAAAATAGTTCTTTTGTTGGGTATTTTAATTTACATATTGTTATGTAGGGAAATGTTATTATTGATGTAAATTTTAGGTCCAACTTATGAGATACCAATTTTATCTCTCATCAACTCATTATCTTAATTTTGAAGTGACGTCGTTAGGTTGTCAAATTTTTGCAAGGGAACATCTTAACCTAATTTTGATTCTTTGGGATAAACTTGCACTCCTTGAATATGTTGTTATATAAATATGTGTGAATAACCACTGATTGTTTTACACTTAATATCCACTTATATTTGGTGTATTCATTTTTCACACATAATTATGTAATTGATTAATCCTTAATCCAAGGATACCGTCATTGTAAGGGAACCCGTCTCAATCTCCTTTCATTGAGGCATATTGTGTTTTATACACAACATTCTTTTATACAGTGTATGAACCCCTTCCCCTATTACAATTATTCAAATAGAATTTTTTTATATGAAGCATTTACTAAACGACAAAAGGGAATGTTTTTTTGTCGTACGTATGCGGCGTCAATGACTTCTCCGCCGCTGTGACCATTATTTGATTTTCGACTTCCTCTACAAGCCATACCTTTTTTTAAATGAAAAATAAATACCATGTTTTACTTTTCATTTATTTTGGTATTGAAAATTGATTTCTTAATGTTTTTATATCATTGTGTTGTATTGTTATCTTGTGATTGAAAAGTGGAAATGATATGTTTCCTTTATGCATGTTTTTTGTGATACGATTATGTTATGGTTCTTGGGAATTATTATTAAGACAGGTGTTTTCGTGATAAAATAAGGGCGGGTGATCCCGAAATATCTCTATAATGCATTGAGTAACGCGAAGTTGTTAAATGTTATGGTTTCTCTAAAGAGATTTTAGGTAATATACTGTGATGGGTATTCCAAATGTAACCAAGGGGGTTACTCTCTACGTAAGAATGTTATGAATGCCTCAAGTTACCTTTATACCGTATTATTTCTATGATTTATTCATGATTTTATGAGGTATGTTAAAATTATTATGTTATATGAGTAAAGTATGATTTCATACAAGGAATAATGTTTTCTTTTCGTACTTTTACATCACTTACTGATCTTTTTATACTCATCCCATGTTTTTGAAATGTTTTTCACAGGTCAAGGGAAAGGTTCATGATATGATGATAGTGTCAAGGAAGTGCGAAGAAAAAAAATCCATGTTTTATTTTAAATATGTTTTTATTGATGGGAAAAAATGAATACTATATTTTATGTCACCACTTTGTTTAAATATAGAATGTAATTCATGATTTATGATCTAATTATATAAAACTCAAAACCTGAAAAGATCATAAATTATAATTATTCATTTAATTCAATATTAAGCAAGGTTTATGGTCGGGGCCTTATAGTTGGTATCAGAGGTCGGTTTAGATAACATTAGAGGTTAGGGTATTCTCTAAGCATAAGTGACATTACCATAATGGTTAGTATTTCAGAAAGAGTCCTAGTTTTAGATAATGTGAATGAGTAAGTATATATTAGTGTTTATCTTCCTCATTAGTACATGATGGTATTATTGATATAGTCACACTGACATTTTTGTTTTTTGTGAATGGATCGATCTAGCAGGCACCAAAGTGACAATAGGATTAAAGGGAACTATGGTGGTTCTCTAATTAAGTGACTGGATGAAATAGGGGATTCAATTAGGAAACTCATGGTTTTTCTAAACTAACTATCAGGGAGTGATGATCAACCACTTGAACCATGGTATGTTCTTTAATGCATCATGTACAATAAGACCAGTCGATGTGGAAGTTCAGGTAATAATAATAAATTTAACCATTAGATTTTATATGATCCTTACTTTTGAGGTAATTATGGATTATTATATGTTATGATGAAAAATGAAAGGCATGAGATAAACTTGAGGTTAAAATATTTTATGATTATTTTTGAATATTTTATCTCATTTTAGGTATTTTTTTAAGAATTGTATAGTTTTCGAAAAAGGACAACACACTGACTGTGTGACAACCCGTCACCTCGAAAAAAGATATAATAATGGAACCCACAACCAAAGTGTGACTAGTATTTATTGCCTACCACTGGACTACATGATGTCCCTGGTGAGTCTGACTAATTCTTTTTAGTTAGATGATTTTAGGAATCACGAGTGTGTTTATTTTGGGTTATCTATGGAAAGGACTAACCTATCGTGGATGATATGTTATTAGGTTAATTACTTTTCAATATGAGAATTTAAGAGCAACTGATGTTATTTACAGATAAAAGTTAATTCTTACTTTGGAAGACTATCTGGTTAAATCCTTCAAATATTTGGGTTTCAATCTTAGTTTGGTTTACTTTGATGAATTTTATGGACAATTGATTATCGAATGGTCTTTGTTGAACTTTGGGGTTTTTTGGACAAATTTTGGAGATTAAGAATACATTTTATTTTTATAAAGGATTATACTTTTGTGGATTATCTGATCTCATACTAAAAAATTTTGTTTTTGTTTTTGTCTAAAGACATGGGAAATATATAGTTCTATTTTGTGGATAAGGTGATTCTCATGAAGTTTATTATAGTACTCTTAATGTGAACAAGTCTTCCTAAATACTCATCTTTTGGAGAAAATATGAGTTTGATTAAGGAATCTAGTAAATGTTGAAAGTCTATGTGACAAGTAAGTATGTTTCATTATGATTTAGTTAAGCTCAAAAATAAATTCCTCAACAAAGTGTAACTGAAAATAATAATGTTTTCTGTTAACTTTTCTTACTGGGGAACCAAATACCGTTTAACCCATCACAAGTTCGTGATTTTCATATGGTTAACTTTCTCCTAGACATGTTTACTATCACTCACCCTCAGAACATGAACCTTTGTTTTTTTTCCATGTCCATTTTTTTCCTACATGGAATCCTAGTATGGGTTACCTCGGGTGACCTTTGTACTTCGCTTTATTTATTTTAATGTGATTGTTTTACTGACTCTTGTTCCGATGTCAGATTTTCAATGTAGTTTCCAAGCCCAATTTTAAAATTACGAGGACACAATTCCCAAAAGGGGGGAAGGATGTAACACCTTAGGTAAATAAATAATATGACATCATCACATATATCCATATTGTTTAATAAAATATTAATATTAGATTAAAGGGGATGCTATGCTGGAGGGCATAACCAATACGCAACAACGAGTTTCTTGGGAATCTTACGTTACACTCTAATAATGAAATAATATTATTTTAAATGGTAGTTAACGCCTATCTACTGTAATGGCGGGAATGAACAGAACTAACTACAAAATGATTATATATGTATCTCAAATATTTTTACTTTTTAAATAAATGTTAGGGGATTAAAAATGTGAATGAATCCAATTTTAAGCGTAAACATTCTAATATAATTTAAAAGGTCGATTAACCGCCTTTTGATGGAGAACCTCTTTTAAATCCACTTTTTGACAATTTAATGTGTTATATTTTACAAAATAAAATTCTTCTTTAGAATTGAGACATCAAAATTTACTTTGTTTAAATTTTAGGTATTTTTCCGATAAAGTCCATTTTTTAATGAATAGTGAAAAATGTTGTATTTTAATTCAAAACCACTTTTAAATCTAATTTATTTATATGATAAGATTATAATTTGAATTTTTTTTAAAGTGAAATTAGAATATATTTTTACTATTTAATCCAATATTGGTCATTGTAATTATTTTCACTTTGAAATTGGACTTAAACTTGTGTTAATATTTTAATAGATATTGTTTCTTAAAAATGCGCTATTTGTTTTGACAGTGGGAATTAATTATTAAATTAATAAATTCAACTTATGTGTTTTTAATTTTGTAAAATTGACATAATTTTTGATTTTGAAATATCAAATATATCTTCAGGTGAATTTTTGGTATTTTTCTGAAAAATATTAATTTTTGATCAATAGTGAAACCTCTAAGTGGTAGTTTAAAAACTGTTTTTTTGTTTAAATGAAACATTACCACTTCTGTGTTTTGAATTTCAAAAACTGGACAGAGATGGTTGTCATTATGATGTATTATTTGTTTCAATGGGATTAAAATAATTTTTTGGTTAATAGTAACTCTTAAGTTTTTAATCGTGATTAGAGGTAATTAGTGTAATTTAATGTAAATATAATGTTATAATAATATGAAATGTCCTTGACACATGTTATACCCTTAATTTTTGAGTTATGGCCGACCAAGAAAATCCATGGGTAAACTTGGGGACCTCTTGGAGCCACTTTGGTTGGAAAATGACATTAATACCTTTTTATTTAAAATTAAAATTAAAATGTCACAAACATGTGTTATTTTACTAAATCAATTTTTACATTGAGTTATATAACTAATATTTTTTACTATAAATATTAATTAGAACTCCAATAAGATTTCTTACATCATGATATTTGTTTTATAATTTTTATACATTAGATAAATTAATTTATTTATGACACCGTGATGATGTAGTTATTACCTCATAAATGAACAATTTAAAAAAAATTAGAAGATATGGTGAAATATAAGTCTTACACTTGTCACAAACCTATTGTATTGGTGGATGTCGAAACCCTATCACCTTATAATTGAAATATACTCTTTTGGGAACTTTAAAATTAGAAAGTTATTTTATAATAAAGTAATATTTTATAACATTCCAAGGGTGCCCCTCCTCTCCTCTTATAAATGGCCCCCACCACTACCACCTTACACACACCTCTGAAGCCTTTGGCTCAGCCAGCCCCTGCCCATTTCATCTCTCCACATCTATCTCTTCATCATTGAAGCCTCAATTTGGGCATAATCCTTTCCAAGGAAGCCTTTTAGCTCAAATAAAAAGTGTTACTTAATTTAAAGGTAATGTCTTCCCTTGTGACCTTTTTTTTATTTTGCTTCTCCAAACCCCTAAAATCTTCTTATTACTTTTTTTTGTAACAAAAACATTATATAAAATATACTAGGATGTTGTTATAAGATGGATTTGAGCTACACTTTCACACACCTCCGTCTAATGGTTAATGAACATATTGTTTCTGTGGATGGCGAATTACTGCCTCACGAAACGATGATTGTTCAATATTCTTTTAACACCTTAAAAGGTGGAAATTAAGATGCCACTATATTTATATATTATTTATAACATGTTTATGTTTTCCTTAAGTTTCTGTATTTTTCATTTATGGCATACCTTTATGGTTTCCATTATGGGTAAATGCTATATCTTCATTTTAGGAAGTGCGGACTACCGCCCCCTCAAAGTGATTTGATTTGTTAATGCGATATGTGGGACGTATAAAGGATGATATTAATGTTATTACATATGATATCCTATTGGAACAATAATATACCTTTATATCATTATTATTTCATTCAATTGAATAAAAAAAATAAATGAAAGTAGTGTTCATGCGTACGTACGACTCACTGTCTCCATGAACAGTACATTTCATTTCTTATCTCCAAATGTTATGTACTATTATAAGTACATATATATGATGGATATATATGTAATATACTACATCAACATTATGGATAAAATTATGGATTTATAATATATATGTCTCTCATTTTGTTTTAATTCCATCAATATGACAATAAAATGAATGTAGTGTTCATGTGTACGTATGGCCTACCGTCTCCATGAATGGTGCTTTTAATTTTTTATCTCAAAATGGAATGGAATAGTATAAAATGAATATATACAGGATATATATAATATTTAAAACATAAATACTATTCTGGATATGATGTACCTATGTCTACATGGAAAATTCTTTTCCAACAAGTTCAATTTGTACTCATGTACCGAACATCGACAAAAACGTCTGATATGAACTCACATTATTAACAAATTATTATAAAATTATAATATTTGATATTAACTGAATAATAATCTTTAAAGGAGGTCTTTAATACATTATAATTAAACAAATTTTATTATTCAGGAGATTAAAGAACGATCGACTCATGTCGGACACAAGGTGGGATCATACCCCTCTCTTTCTTTTTAAGTACACTCTTTTATGTCATTACTTTTAAGCTCATATTTCTTATGATTTGAATGTTCTTTTATATTACTCTTTCAATAATTTTTATGTTAATATTATGAGAATCCCTACTTTCTCTCATAAATCAATTTTGGACGTTTTGAGTGGCGTAGTTAGGCTGCAGAATTTTTGTAAGAGATCTAACCTCTCTCTTTATTTTTAAGTACCCTCCTTTATGTCACTTCTTTAAAGCTTCTCGTTGTTATGTTGGGGGATGTTATTTTATATTACTATTGATGTAATTTTTATTTTAATATGATGAGTGACCTTATTTTATCTCATCAATAAATTTTTGGATGTTTTAAGTGGTTCTGTTAGGCTGCAAAGTTTTCATATGGGATTTTTCATCTCACTTTTATTCCCATGAGATTTATGCTACATTTTCCACCATTCTGTTTGAGTGGTATATATACTGCCCATTATTCTATTATTTGTGTAATATACTATCTTTTATGAGTATTTACATCAATTTTGTATTTTCCTTCATTCATGGGGTGTATGTTTCGAAAGATACCAAAGTCAGTAAGGGAACCTTTCACCCTCCTCTTTTTAAAAGAATTATTTTGTTGGGTCTTTTAATTTACATATTGTTATGTTGGGATATGTTCTTATTGATGTAAATTTTATTTCCAAGTGATGAGATACCCATTTTATCTCTCATCAACTAATTTTCTAAATTTTGATGTGAAGTCGTTAGGCTGTCGAATTTTTTCAAGGGACCTTCTTAACCCAATTCTGATTCTTTGGGATAAACTTTCACTCGTTGAATATGTTGTTCTGTGAATATGTCTGAATAACCTCAGATTTTTTTACACTTAATATCCACTTATATTTGTTGTATTAGTTTGTCACACATAATTATGTAATTGCTTTATCCTTAATCCAAGGATACCTTCATTCTAAGGGAATCCGTCTCAATATCCTATCATTAAGGCGTATTTTATTTTATACACAACATTATTTTATACGATGTATAAACAGCTTATACTTTTGAAATTATTCAAAAGGAATCTTTTTATACGAAGCATTTACCAAACGATAAAAGGGAATGTTTTTTTGTCGTACGTATGTGGTGAAAAAAACTTCTCCGCCGCCGTGACCATTATTTGGGATCCGGCTTTCTCTACAAGCCATAACTTTTTTTAAATGAAAAATAAATACCATGTTTTACTTTTCTTTTATTTTGGTATTGAAAATGGTTTTCATAATGTTTTTATATCAATGTGTTGTATTGATATCTTGTGATTGATAAGTGGAAATGTTATGTTTCCTTTATGTATGTTTTATATGATATGATTATGTTATGGTTCTTGGGCATTATTTTGAAGACGGGTGGTTCCGTGATAAACTAAGGGCGGGTGAGCCCGATATAGCTCTCCATTTAATTGGGTAACATGAAGGGGTTAAATATAAATCTTTCTTCGGAGAGAATTTAGGGAATATACTTTGATGGGTATTCCAAACGTAACCAAGAGGGTTACTCCACACATAAGAATGTTATGAATGCCTCAAGCTACCTTTATGCCTTATGTTTTCTATGATTTATTCATGATTTGATGAGATATGTTAAAATGATTATGTTATATGAGTAAATTATGATTTCATAACTAGACTAATGTTTTATTTTCATACTTTTATATCCCTTACTAAGCTTTTTATGCTCATACCATGTTTTGAAATGTTTTTTACAGGTCAAGGGAAAGGTGCATGATATGATGATTGTGTCAAGGAAGTGTCAAGAAAGAATCCATGTATTATTTTAAATATGTTTCCATTGATGGGAAAAAACGAATACTATATTTTATGTAACCACTTTGTTTAAATTTGGAATGTAATTCATGATTTATGATCTAATTCTCTAAAACTCTAAATCTAAAAAGATCCTCAATGTGAATTATTCATTTAATTCAATATTAAGTAAGGTTTAAGATCAGGGCCTTATATTTTTATAATGTTATATTTATCCAGGAAAAGAATAAATGGAGTCGATTTGGTGTAGAAAGAACATAAAATAAAACAGCGTGAGAGAAGAAATATAAGGGCCTGACCTTAATCACTTCATAATCGTGAATTAAATGAATAATTCACATTGAGAATCCTTTTAGGTTTAGAGTTTTTAGAATTATTACATAACTATTATATTACATCTCGAAAATTACAATATAGAAACATATACTCAGTTTCAATTTTTTCATAAAATAAAAACTCTTGAAAAAAAGATTCATGCCTAGTACCATGTTTTAAAATAATAATATGCCTCAATGAAAGGAGATTGAGACGAAGTCCCTTCCCTCATGCCTGACTTGACTTGTTCATTCTATAATCTCCTGAATAATAAAATGAAGATAATATCTACTTACATAAGAACCTTTTACAAATATATTATTCCTTTTATATCACTTATTACTTTGTTATAAGCATTATGTAATAATTTATGTTAATAATGATCGTTTTGTCGATATCTATTACTTGAGTCAAAATAGACTTCCTATAATTACAGGTTGTTCACATGGTGAAAAGATCATTAAATTCATTTTTATATTCATGATTTATATGTCATATATATCATATATATCTAGTATATACCTGTATTTATAATAGTACAAAACATTTGGAGCTAAGAAGTGAAATGCACCGTTCATGGAGACGGTAAGCCGTACGTATTCATTAATTCTACATTCATTTCTATTTCTTATTTTAATGAAATTAAAACATAATGATAAATAGGTATATTATAATTCCAGTATAATATCACATATAATATCAATAACTCCATCCTCTATACACCCCAAATATGGAATTAACAAGTCATATCACTTTGATGAGGCGGTAGTTTTCACTTCCTCAAATGATATTATCTCGTTTACCCATAATGGAAACCATTAAGGTATGATATAAATTGAAAATATAGAATAGTTAATAATCAATAGCCATAATATATATCATATATAAATTGATTTCCTTCATAACGACCACTATAAGAGGTGGTAGGAGATAATCTATAAACCATCATTTCGTGTGGTGTTAGTTTTCCATCCAATGAAAGATTATGTTATTCTACCATTAAATGGAGGTGTGTGTTACTTTAGTTAAAATCACCCTCATAAAAACAACCTTGTATATTGAGGATATGGGTGATGTTATAAAAAAATGAATTAAACGAATTCTGGGGTTGGTGAAGTAAAATAAAATTAATGAATTTAAGAGAAACTATTTCCAATAATTTTGGTAACTCCCTTTGGTTTGAATCAAAAAGACATCTTCAAGTGCCTTATGCTAAAGTTAAAGCTTATAGGGGGAATAGAGGGATATTCAGAGCTTATTTGGGTATGGTTTGTATGAACTAAGGGGCTTCAGAGCTGTGAGTAATGAGTTAGAAGTGGTGTTCTTTTATAAGGGGGAGGAGATACTCTTTAAGAATGTGTGGAAATATTATTTTATTATATAATGAATCGTGGATTCTAATTGTCCAAAACATATTAAAGTTGAAGAAAATATGAGTAATTGTCGAAATAAAATCATCTAATATGAATTGGATAGGTTTTGTGTATTATTTTAATCAATATAATATAATCTATTTAAATTATTTATTAATGAGGTAAACACTACATCATTATTATGTCAGAAGTAATTTTATTTATTTATGTTTAAGAATTATAAAGAAATTCCATGATGTATGCAATAATTTTCTCTTTCAAATGAATATTTATTTTCAAAAGGATAACTGATATTACCCCATGTAAAAAATAATTTACTGAAATATATTTGTTTATGTCATTTTTTACATTAAGTTAATTAAAATAATGTGTCATTATCACTCCCATGAGGCTCAATAGGATCACAAAATATACCCAATTATCCCAATTTTAGTAAATGACTCAACCAATAAGGTTACAAAAAATTTTAATGTAATTTTGTATTATTATTATATTCTTTTTACCTTGAATTACCCTATTTATCTCTATCCACGACAAATAAAAGTCAAAAGCTATTATTCGCCAAGACATATTTTCATTTTATTAAAACACATTTTACATACTAATAACATCCATTTATTTCTTATTTTTGAAAATAAATCCACAAAAGTGGTAAAATATCACTTAAATGAAAATGATAGTTTTTAACTACTACTAAGTGGTTTCACTATTCATAAAAAATTAAAGTTTTCAGAAAACTACCAAAAATTAAACCTAATCTATATTTGATATTTGGAATTAAAAAATACTGACTATTTAACCAAATACAAAACAGAAAAGTTTAATTTATTAATTTAAAATTAATTCTCGTTGTAAAAAAAATATCGTGTTTTTAAGAAACAATAACTATTAAAATATTGATACTCCTTTGTGTCCAATATAAAGGATAGATTAATTTCAATGCCCAACATTGAATGAAATGGTAAAAACATAATATAATTAGACATTAAAACAAATTAAAAACACAATAAAACCATATATGTAAGTTAGATTAAAATGCAGTTTCAAATTAAAATATTATATTTTTCACTATTCATTGAAAAATGAATTTTATCATAAAAATACCAAAATTTTACCCAAAGTAAAGATTGATGTCCCTATATTAAAGAAGAATTTTATTTTGTCAAATAGAACCTATATAAATTACCAAAATGAGATTTTAATAGGTTTCACCATCAAAAGGAAGTAAATCAAACTTTTAATGAATATTAGAGTATTAATGCTTAAAATTAGATTAAATAACATTTTTAGCCACTAACATTTATTGGATAAATTGAAAAACAACAAAAAAACATGTATAATGATATTTTAGTAAGTTCTATTCTTTTTTCCAACCCAACTTCTAGGCATTAATTATAATTTAAAATAATATTATTATATTATTAGTGTGCAATGTAAGATTTCAATGAAACTTGTTGTTGCGTATCAGGTATGACATTGAGCATATACACCACTTTAAAATAAAATTAATAGATAATTCTAAAATATGATAATTATAAAAATCTATTATTTCTTTACTTACCTGGGATGTTACATCATTCCCCCCTTTTGGAAATTGTGTCCTCATAATTTTATTCACTTATCAAATAAATTGGGGAATTTATCCAACATAGAATTTTCAAATTCCCGCATTTCCACTTCAAGAATATGAATTTCCACGAAAACTTTACCTATTGAATTACCTAATTCCATAACACTTGCTCTCTATGATTAAGAATTTAGACTGGTTTTTCCTCATAAGATAGATTCTCTTCAAATGAATTACCACTGGATATAAAACATGATGTGGATATAGCATATACTTTCTCAGCATTGAAACATGAAAATCATTGTATACCTGGGATAAACATGGAGGTAAATCCACTTTGTAAGAAACTGATCCAACATTCTCCTGGATTTCATAGGGTCCAATGAACCTCAGACTCAACATTTCTTTCTTACCAAAACACATCACACTTTTCTAGGGAGGTACTTTGGGGAAGACATGATCACCTACCTAAAAATAAAGATCCTTCCTCCGATTATCCACATTACTTTTCTACTTGATCTGATCTATTCTCATGTGCTTCTGAATCAGCTGAACCTTTTTTATCATCCCTTATACCAATTCTAGTCCCATCAGCTTCCTTTCACATACTTCATCCCAAAAAATGGAATTCAACAACTCTTTCCATATAATGCCCCAAATGGAGCCATATGTATAATGGAATCAAAACTGTTATTATATGAAAATTCAACCAAAGATATATGTGGATACCATTATCCATGGTTATACAGTGGAGAAGCAGGTAGCATATCCTCCATGGTCTGAATTTTTTGTTTTGAGTACCCATCTAATTAAAGATGATAAGTTGTACTAAAATTTAATTCATTACCCACCGACATCTAAATTCCATTCCAAAAGTTAGAAGTGAACATGGGATCGCGATCAGAGACATTGGAGAGGGAAACACCATGCATCATGATTATCTCTTTAACATACAACTGATAAAGTTGATCTAGGGACAATGTATCTCGAATAGGATAGATATGAGCAGATTTAGTCAACCAATCAAAAATATCCCAGATTGCATTATTACCTTGAGATGTCTTTGGTAATCCCACAACGATGTCCATGGATATATATTCCCATTTACACTATATCACCGGTAAAGACTGAAGCATCCCTTTTGGTTACTACCACTATACTTTAACCTGCTGACATGTCAAACACTTCATAGTTAAATCAACAATCTCTTTTTTCATTCCATCTCACAAGTATTACTCAAGAAGATCTCTGTGCATCTTAGTACTGCCAGGATGAAATGAAAATGGAGAACTATGAGCATCACATAACAACTCATTCTTCAACTATAAATCACAAAGAACACATAATCTCTTCCCAAAACTCAAAACACAATCATTATCAATATTAAATCTATGAATCATACCCTTTGGAACCAAATATGCCTATTTCACCAACTCACATTCATTCTTCTACAATTTCATTATTCTATTTTATAGAGATGATTTCAATGACACCTGAAACAAAATAGAAGAATTTTCTACACCAAAAGCTTCTCTCCCAATGATAAATAAATCAAAAACCAAAGGATCTCGTTCCAAATGTAGCATTTTAAATGATGCATTATTTTTTGACTCAAAGCATTAGCCACATAATTTTCTTTTCAAAGATGGTAAAGGATCACACAATCATAATACATGACTAATTCCAACCATCACTTGTGTTCCATTTTCAATTATATCACAGTGAATATATACTTTATAATTTTTTGGTTGGATTATATTTCCCATTTTACTCCATACAAATGATGCCTCCAAATTTGTAAAGCAAAAAAACCAGTAGCTAATTCCAAATCATGTGTAAGGTAATTTATCTCATGAAGATTCCACTAACGTGAAGAATAATAAATTATCTAATCATTCTGCATAAGGACACAACCAACTCTTTTAAACGAAACATCTCTGTAGATAACAAAATCACCATTTTTGGAAGGAATTTTCAAAACTGGACCATTCATTAATCTTCTTTTCAATTCCTGAAAACAATCATCAAATTCTTTTTTCCCAACAAACTAAACACTTTTTCATGTTAACATAATCATTTGACTAGATACCCATGAATTTTTTTATCAAACCTTCGATAATAACCTGTAAAACCGTGAAAACTATAAATCTTAATTATATTTGTGGGTATTTTCCATTCTTCAACCACTGTTCTTTTACCAGGATAATCAGTTATTCAATTTTTTGAAATAATGTGACCAAGGAATGAAATTTATTGTAACAAAAATTCACACATGTTGAATGTCTAAAATATTTTCTTTCCTTTTATGGTGTGCATGAAAACCCTTAAATGACTTTCATGCTCCCATTTACTTTTATAAAAAACCAAAATATCATCAATGAACACAACCAAAAACTTATACAATATTTCACAGAAAATTGAATTCATAACATCCATGAATATAGAAGGTGCATTGGTTAACCCAAAAGGCATAACTGAAAATCATAATAGATATATAAATTACGAAACATGGTATTCTAAATGTCTTCTTCCTTTAATTTCAACTGATTGTACCCCGACCTCAAATTAATCATCGAAAAATACTGAGCTCCCAAGAGCTGATCAAAAAACAATCGATATGAGGAAAAGGATACTTTTTCTTAACAGTGATGTTATTCAATACTCTATAATCAATTAAAAGTATCATCAAACCATCATTCTTTTTAACAAACAAGACATGATCACCGCATGTTTATGTGCTAGTTCATATGAAATATTTTATCTAATAACTTCTGCAATTGCTTCTTTAAATCTAAATGTTCAATATGAGCCATTCAGTAAGGGGTTTTTGAAATTAGCTTAGCATTAGGAACTAAGTCAATAGTTAATTGAACTTCCCTATCAGGTATAATACCAGCTATCTCGTTATGAAAAAAATCAAGGTACTCATTTACAACTGGTACATCATTAATTTTATCAGTTCCATTTTTTCCAACAATATGTTAAGCTATCACTCATTTCCATCATTAACTAGTTCCTCAGATTCCAAATATGATACAAAAAGGGTTCATTCTTGTACACTAATTAAAAAGTTTTATAAAAATTAACCTCTTTAGATCTACAATCAATCTTAGCCAGATCAATAGAAATCCAATCCATACCCAAGATAACATCGAATTCTACTGGAGGCAAAACAATAAGGTTTTTTGGTAGATTATTTCCAAACACAAGGACAAGAATGTTATTATAATTAATTTTTGACTCAACATATCCTCCCGGTGTTTTTACCAAAAGATCTATATTAATATATTGAGATGCAATTTCTAATTTAACATATAACTTATTAGAAATGAAAGAGCGTGTAGTCCCAGAATTGAACAACACATTGGCCTAATCTAAAAAACAAATAGTGTACCTCATACTACTTCATTTGACGGCCCAACATTTGTTGAAGTTGTTTCAAAGGACATACCAAACCCTTTGGACATGTAGTCTATCTTCATTCCCTCAGTTGTGTTATTTTTTGGACACTCATTTTCATAATTACCCATTCTATTGCATTTAAAACATTTTAATGTCTGTAAATCAGATTTTTTCTTACCATTAACCCGATATTTCTTAGTGCAATTACAAGTGTTATGTCCCATTTTACCACATCATTAGCACTTACTGGAATTAAAAAGACATTCCCCAGCATGTGTATTACCACAATTTTTAAAAATTTTAAACCAAGGATTCTTACAATAGAACTTTTGTGAAGAGTTCTTCCATTTCACCTGCCACTTCTACCTCTTATTAATTGTTTCTCAAATAACACCTGATCATCGGCAAACTCCTATTCCACCTTCTATGTAAAAAAAACCAGTTTTTCCTTTCTATTGAACTCACTAGAAGCTAAATACCAATGATACTTTGGCATTAATCCTGAGTAAAAATTGTTGATTTTACTATCAAGATCACATTTGAAATTTGGAGCATACCTTGCCAGTATAGTGAATTTTTCATTATAAGAATCCACCAATTCATCCTCCAGCCTCAATTCTAGGATTTTTTTTCCATCCTAAGATGATCCACCTTTGGAAAATATTTCAAAAGAAACATACCTTAAAATTCATCCAAATCAATAGAATCAATCTTATCACTATACCTAATATTTTCACCATCGACCACCGATGATCAGCTTCACCTTCAAAGTGGTAAATAACAAAACTAACCTTTCGATGTTCTGAACACCCCCTGACATAAAAAAATTTCTCCAGTGCTTTAATCCACCCTTCTGCTAGCACAAGGTCAGATGATCCTTTGAATTATGGGGGATATAACTTCATGGAATGCTGCACTACTGACATGTTCCTCTATGGATGATCTGGTTGATCATGTGCATGGATACCACCTCCATTTATAGCTCGAGTCATTTGCAACCTTAATGCAAAATATTATTCAGTTTCGATTCCGACCATCTCAAGTTGCAACATGGATGGTTTTCTTCCTCCGGATGTCATCCAAACGTAGCTACCCCATTTACTCTATGGAAAATCTTTCTAAACATAGAAATACCTTGGGTGAAGCAACATGGTAATCTTTAAATTCTATATCATTTCAATATTAACATAATGCAATTTATGGATGTTAATTTAACAATACCCTAACATATAAATTTATCTAATCTAACCGCTGATACCAACTATATGGACCATGCATTAAACATTATAAAATTTTGAATTAAATGAATAATTCACATTTAGGGTCTTTTCAAGTTTAGGGTTTTTGAGAATTAGGCCTTAAATATTACATTACATCTCAAAAATTACAAGGTGTACACTTCTACTCCATTTACATTTTTTCATAAAATAAAAACTCTTGAAAAAAAGGGTCATGTTTACTCTCATGTTTAATAAATCAGGAATTTTCCTTGATCCCATAATTGACCCTATTCAACATTAGGCCCTGCGAAAAACATTTCAAAACAAGGGATCAGCATATAAATGTCAATATGGGTTATAAAACATTGATAGAAAACTTGTGTTAATCATTTTTTACATAAAATAATCTCTTTGACAAATCTAATGAAATCATAATAGTTATTAATAACACATATAAAACAAAAATCATAAAGGTAAATTTTGGCATTCATATCTTACTTAATTTGTAGCTATCACACCTATATAGGTTGTTACATTTGGAATACTCTTCAATGTATATTCCAAAAATATTTTAATAGAAGCATTCATGTTTACCTCCGTCATGTTACCCAAATCATTGGAGATCTATCTCAGGCTCACCCGCCCTATGTTTATCACGAAACCACCCATATATGAATAAATTCCAAAGAAACATAACATATTCGTAAATCATAAAACAAACATAAAGGGAAGATAACATTTACACATTTCAATCACAATATATCATTAAAATATATTAACATAAATAAATCCATTATCAAATCCATTTTCAATAACAAAATACATAAATTATTATATGGTATTTACTTTCCTTTTTAAAAAAATACGTCTTGTTGAGGAAGCCCAAGATGAAATAATACTCGTAGTGGCGGAAAGGTCGTTTCACTGCTTACGTTAAAAGAAACATTATTTTTTTCTTATAGTAAAACAATTCGCAGTGAAGAGACATTTTTTGAATACAAAAAAAATAATAAGGGCTTTATGCATTGTATAAATTCAAATCATGTATTAAAACAAAATATCCCTCGATGAAAGGAGATTCAGATGGTGTCCCTTACCTTTTGCCCAACATGAATCATTCGATATTTAATCTATTGAATAAAAAACAAAAGTAAATTTATACTTGAATAAGAACCGTTTTGATGATTATTATTCATTTTATATCACTTATTACCATGTTATAAACATTATATAATTATTTATTTTAAAAATGTTCTTTTTGTCGATATTTGGTACTTGAGTCAAAAATGGACTTCTTATAATAACAAGTTATTCAATTGATCAAAATTTAATTATATTAAGAATGATATTTATGATTTATATATCATATATATCATATATATATCAATTATATACATGTATTTATAATAGTATATAACATTTGGAGGTAAGAAATGAAATGCACCATTCATGGAGACGGTAATCCGTACGTACGCATGAACACTAATTTCATTTCTATTTCGAAATTTAATGGAATTAAAACATAATTTTAAATAGGTATGCTATAATTACAGTATAATATCAAATATAATATCATTAAATCTTTACCTTATACTTCCCACAAATGGCATTAACAAGTCATATCATTTTGAGGGGGCGGTAGTCCACACTTCTTCAAATGAAATTATCGCATTTTCTCATTATAGAAACCTTAAAGGTATTATATAAAAAGAAAATACTGAATCATATAAAAAAAATAAACAAATATATATCGTATATAAATTTATTTCTTTCATAATGGGCTCCATGAGTGGCAGTAGAAGATAATCGAACAATCATCGTTTCGTGAGGCGTTAGATTGACATCCATATAAATATAGTGTTCTTCCCCCGTTAGATGGATTTATTTGTAAATGTAGTTGGAATCCATATCATAAAAATACTATTATATTGAGGATACTATTTTTTTATAAAAGAAAAGAATAAAAAATTAGGGGCTGGAGAAGTAAAAGAAATGAAAATAAGTTAAGAGAAACAGTTACCTTTAATTTGGGTAACTCCCTTTGGTTTGATTCAAAATGAATTATTGATGTGCCTTATGCCTAAGTAAAGTATTCTAGGTGTAATATAAGGATATTGAGAGATTATTTGGGCAGGTTTTGGTCAATCCATGATGCTTGAGAGGCGTAAGGAATGTGTTAGTAGTGGTGTCCTTTTATAAGGGGGAGGAGGGGCACTTTAGGAATGTGTGAAAATATTATTTTATTATATAATGATTTTCATTTTATAAAGAACATAATCATATTAATGTTGAAGATAATATGACTCATGGTTGAAATAAAATCATCCAATAATAATTGGACAGGTTTAGGATGTTATTTTAACCTTTATAAAATTATTTATTTAAATCATTTATTAATCAGGTAAACAATGCATCATTATTATGTTGTAAATAATTTAATTTATTATATGTATAAAAATTATAAGAAAAATAACATGATGTAGGAAATATGTTTAGCTTTCCAATTTAAAATGTATAGTCAAATAGATAACTTATATAACCCAATGTGAAAATTAATTTACTAAAATATATTTATTTATGTCATTTTTGTCATTACTTTATGTTAATTAAAATAATGCATCACTATAACTTCCAAGTAGAACCATGGGGTCCCAAAATTGACCAAAATATGACCATAGTAGTAAGTGACAAATACAATATTTTTAGGACAAGTGTTCACGTAATTTTTTATTATTATGAAATTCTTTTTACCTTTATTTTCCCTATTAACCTTTAACAGTGGTAAATAAATGTTAAAAATTACTATTCACCAAAATATATCTTCATCTTATTGAACAAAATTTAACATAAAAATAACAAACATGTATGTATAATTTTCTATAACCTATCAACAGAAGTGGTAAAATTTCATATAAATGAAAATGTCAGTTTATAACTACTACACAGTGGTTTAACTATTTATAAAAAATTGATGTTTTTTCGAAAACTACCAAAAATTATGCCTAAGATATATTTGATATTTTGAATTAAAAAATGATGGCTATTTTAAAAAATTAAAACCATATAAGTTTCTTTAATTAATTTAAAATTCATTCTTGTTATCAAAACAAATTGCGTGTTTTTTAGAAACAATAACTATCCATAGATCAATACATGTTTGTGTCCAATTTCAAGGTCAAATTAATTTAAATTTCCAACATTCTATTAAATGTATAAAACACAATATAATGACATTTGAAAACCAATAATAAAGATATTCAATCCATATAAATAAATTAGATTAAAATGTAGTTTCGAATTAAAATACAGTATTTTTCAGTATTCATTAAAAAATGATTTTTTTCAGAAAAATACCAAAAAATTACTGAAAGTTAAATTTGATGTCCCGATTATAAAGAAAATTTTTAATTTTTCAAATAGATCATATAAAAGTGACCAAACTATATTTAAATTGGGTTCACCATCAAAATGAAATAAATCGACCATTTTAAGAATATTAGAGTATTTATGCTTAAAATTTTATTAATTCAAATTTGAACCCTATAAATTTTATTGGATAAATTAAAATACATTTAACAAAAATGTATAATCATATATAAATTAGATCTATTCATACCACCTATACAGTGGCTCGGGGTTAACTATAATTTTAAAAAAAATATTATATTATAAGTGTGCAACATAATATTTCAATGAAACCTGTTGTTGCGTATCAGGAACTCCATAAAGTATATAAACACCTTTGAAGTAAAATTAATATTTTATTAACAAATAGGAATAAATTTGAAAATATGTTATTTAATTATTTACATGGTATGTTACCAGACATTACCTCTTAATCTGGTAACGCCTTTTTGTTTGTGCCAAAATGCATCCTTTGATTTTATTCTGTCCAATGGGGTGATTCTAGAGAGAAGTTAGGGATTATTGGGAGTGTATTCCATAGATAAGGGTAAAAACATGTTGTAAAAATAATATTACCCAATGTATCAAATAACTATATTTTCACATTGTACAACATTGGTTGGGAGTGAATAATTGACATGGTAGAAAAACATAAATATTTTTAGGGATTTATGGTGGTAATAAATAACATATAAATCTATGATAAATGAAAATTTTAAGTCCTAAACATCCAAAATCAACTAATAATTAAAGGGACATTGTTTCAACAAAGCTAAAGTTTTTGGAAAACACTTTTTGTGTTCATCATTATCCTAAAATTGAGTAGTTATTTTATTTACCAATAATATTATATAATATACTAACTATAAATATTTATATAACAAAATTAATTATTGGGTTGTGATTTTTCAATTTCTAATTCATCAATGACATCACGAAATGGATTTTTATAAATTAACATTGATTTTTGATGTTCTAAAATAACCATTTAGAAGATATTAAGGACATTAAAATAATGAAAATGTATAACTATTTGTCTCCAACCATTATTCAAATTAACTATGGTTAATAAAATATTTTTATAACACAAAAAGAAACTCTATTTTTTCGTCATTAACAATTTTTCATCAATAATAATTATACATTAACCAAGTCAACATGAAGGCAATTGGTTGGTTTGAAACACTAATCATCTTTCAATAACGACTTCACAACCTATGGACTCTCTAGAATAAATTGATTTTCAACCTAAATACATAATATCATTTTAAAAATCAATGCTAATATAATTTCCAGAATAAATAATATGGACATGATTTAAATAATATTAATCACTAAATAACTATTTAAAAATGGTTTTCAGTATAAACTCAGTTCATTAATATATCCTCAAATATTCAACATAAAAATTTCATGAATGGTTAACATTACATCCATTCTAAAATGTAAATATACCAATGATTTTAGTGTCATGAAATCATCTTAAAATTACTTCCAATGTATATAAAAAATTATCACGTTGTTTTCAGAATCAATACATGTTAACACCCTCATCTATTATTTTCTAGAAACATGTAAATAACCCAAATTAATATTATTACTTCTAATAAAAATGAATTCTTCCTTACTACATAGATTATAAATATATATTTCGTAAAAAAAGATGTTCCAAGATTCATCGGTGATATTATAAAATAATTTTCAACAATTCTATAATTAGTTTCATTGTAATTAGAACAATATAAGTTTCTTATATCCAACATATATTTTTTCAATCAACATTATCATAATGTAAATAACATATTTATAGTTATCTTTCCCATAACCATGTTTTTTTTACATTAACATAATCATTATATTAAATCATTATTCTACTCCATCATATACATTCAATGTATAATTGTAAATCATTAGAAAATAAACATAAATTATATTGTCATTATATATATTACTATTCATAATTCTCATATTCGAATACCTAAAAACATTTATTACTTATTTATTAAGCCATTAACATTACTACATCAACCTATTATAGAATACATATTTCCATTCACAATTTATATGTAGTCTCGTCATCATAAAAAATATAACCAATACACTCACAACATTGCTGATTCTCGTCCTGAGATTTCCTCTTGGTACATAGTGTTTCATAATGACCAATTATTAAATTATTTAAACACATAGTTGTTGATGATGACTTAGGGAGGAATATATTATCATCCATTTTTTATCCAAAATATTCATTTTTTCATTATAATACATTACATTTATTCTCCCATTTCCATAGCCATTACATCTTCTCGTTCCACTCAAACATTAACATATGTGATTCATTCCATGTTTTTGGATTAATGGAAACCAAATATTTTTTCTGATGTGGTCTCCATTACATGAACACCTAACAAAAACATTCATTTTATTCCATGGGGACTCCATGAATTGGTTAATGTATATATTGTCAAACATGTGCCGTAATAACTCACCAGGCATGATTAAAACATATTTTTGTTCATTGATCACCCCACTTTACATCTTATTAGAAACACATCTAACACATTCAACATTAATCAAGTTCCGTAATGTTCCCTCCAATGAGTAAATCTATAATCATTTTGTGAGAAACATTTCTAATGGCTGTAAACCACATACTCATGAAAATACTACATATTAGATTTTTAAATCATGAAAACATCACTAATATATGATATCATAGGATCATCCCTGGTTATTCACAGCCAACACATATTTTTCTATATTATGATGGTTTATATAGAGTTTGGGAATTACAAAGTATTATCCCCATGGAGTTCTAAACCAGGTCTACAGCAAATCATGTTTAAATGTATCAGATTACCCTGATATTTGACCAAAACATCTTGTTGGAGTTGTTACCCCTATGTACATCTGTTATAAAGCCTCATCCTTTTTTTGTATCTAGATTAGGGTGTACTTATTTGAATCCACACATTACATCCATCCCTAAAATTATAGGTCTTTTTTGTACACATTTCCTTATCCTTATAATAATCCACAGAGAATTACTTAGGGATCTCACCAAGGTTTTATCATCCCTGCTATCAAAAGTTACCTAATCCTTTTCCCTCATACCTACTATATCGACCTAATTAATCAAATATTGAAATTAGATAAAATTTACATAATACATAAAACATTATAAAAAAATATACCCAAAGGTCGTACTACTATAGTGCCTTTAGAAACAATGAAACATAAACTCTGGTATTTAAATAACATATATTATCACCCACTTGGATATTATTTAATATCACCCTTCTTTGACATATCAAACATAACACATATCTATATATACATGGAAAGGAAATATAAATATGGGTGAGTTTAGATGCTTAGTATGGTTAAATAATTTAGACATATAAGAATTATCATAAGCATAATTGTATAAGAACGTGGCTATGAAAATATAAGTTCATACCCTGCATATCAAAGCCCATAAACAATAATCATGGCATAATGTTTGGAAATTCATAATGCAATAATCATAAAGAAACAAATAACATAATAACATAGGAATAAGACATGGAATTTTGGAAAACACATGATCATATAATATGATTTCCTTAGTTTCCAGGGCATCACCACCAATACCATCATATTAGTTGGGGTTTACTCACCATCACATTTTTGTACTTGTGGTTCACTCCCATTGGAATCTTATTGGCATGAGTTCACTTCGTATACCATCGTTTTTATCACGTTTCACTCTCATGGAAATCTTAAAAATCACAATTTACCCACAAGATCATCTAAATATATCTCATGAGATATAAATCATTACCCAATGCATTGTTGGGGGATATAGGTCCCACCCATCTCATAGTGATATCATACATACGTGTACCCAAAAATCATACCCAATAACATACTAACCAACTATGTGAGATGGGTATCACAAAAATGTAATCATATTATAACATATGGATAAGATACATCTTTCACAATCATTTCATCAAAATTATAACCCGTGGAGGAGGCAATGATCTCATAATGTAATTATCCATGATAGAGAATTAGTTTTCATAAATACCATGTCATCAATCATAACCCATTAAGATAATGAATGTGATTTCCTTATTTATATCATTTCTTAAAAATCCATGTCTAACATTAATAGTGGTCATATTATATGGAAAATAATTTTTAAATATTATTCAAAACCATTTCCTGGGGAAAATATAAATTCATGTTTAAAGAAATATTTTTAACACAAATATATATTTGAAAATAATTTTCCAAAAAAATATATTAGAAATTATTATAACGACATGAAATCATTTTGAAATCCTTTTTCAAAATAAATCCATTAAATGAGGTTTGAATATATTTAGAAAATTTTTAATCCATAAAAACGTATAAAATACTATTTAAATAATTTTAAATACAATTTTCGTAAAAAAAAATAAAACCCTATAAATATTTCATGAAAATGTATTCAAAACAATTTCATTGAAAATAAATTTCAAATATATACAGAAAAAATGAAAAGGTTTTGAAACACTTTTATTTTAAAATAACCATGAAAGCATATAATGATTGATTGAAAACGATTTTAAATATATTTAATTGAAATTAATTTTAAAAAAATATATCGTTAAAATAATCATTTAAAAATTAAAATAGTAAAGATTCATAGAATTGACAACTGTTATATCTATACATGTCATACATGGTAAACGGAAAAATCAGGTTGTGTAGTAAAAAGTTAATAGAAATTCTGTATTTGAAATGTGACAAGAATATTTCATTAAAAATATTGTTAAAACAATAAATGGTTAGAAATGTATTTTATTGACCATATGATATTATCTGAATATTCATAGAAAATATTTTTAAAAATCATGATTTTGAGAGAACACAAATTTCTGATAGAAGAGAGAGTGAAGGTCATATTTTCTTTAAAAAATCATAATTATCCTAATGAAAATAGTAATATATAATAGTAATAATTAAATAATAGATAAAAACTAACTACGAGAAAAAAAATTTAATTTTTTTAAGGATGGATCATAATATTTCAATAATAATATTATGATCATAAACAATCTCTATAAAATGTGTGATAATTTCTGTAAACACTTACCAAATTGTAACAATGAATCGTACTACCCGTGTAGTAAAATGATATTACTCAAAGATTAAAACAAATTTAAAAGTAGTCAAATCGTAAAATAAAAATTATCTCACCGATTATACACATCATATAAATATATTGGTGTACAACATGGCGTGTGTCCCAAAAATGAAAAATTGAGAAAAACTGAATTTACAGTTTTGGTAACTTCTCAATCACAAACCCCATGATAGAGGGATCAAAAGATAAATAAATAAATAACCATAAATTAATGTAAAATATTAATTTAATACATCCACGTGTAGTATACACACCAAATAATTGGAATGGGTGGTGAATAAATCATTATATCATGGAAATAAAAAGTGATATGAAATACCCTTTCCATGTGTCTTGACTCGCGTTGTACATGTTCAAAAAAAATTATAATAAATATAAATTTAAAATAATAAATCTCAAAAAACATATTGTTATATATAATACCATATATGGTTTTATCATTAAATTATATTACCCTCTTGTTAACAATACTTTGTTAAGTATTCACTTCATTTATTATCCATTATGTTATTCACATGTGTCTTATTGTGTTATATATTTGGTCCTTATACATATATAATTATTCTGAAAAACGAATCATGATATAAATATGATGTATATTCATTATATTTATATTATAATAATACATAAAAAACTAAAATAAAAAATTGAATAAACCATTCATAGAGTTGGTAATCCAATCATATTCAGGAACGTTGTTTCATTTTTTATTTTCATATTGGAAGGAAGAGAAAAAATGAAATATATGTATATTGATATATATTAACATTAAATTATAATTATAATTTTATAAATATCATATATGTTCACTAAATTCGACATTTATTTTATTTCATGTAGTGTGTGAATGAATCACATCAGTTTGAGGGGTGGTAGCCCACACTTCCTCAAACACAATTATTATAATTACACCAAATGGTAGGTAAAAATATATATGTTCTAATAAGAATAAATAAGACTAATTTCCTAATAAATATAATATTTGAAATATATAAACAATGTTTCCATAATAATTTATTCCATGAGAGTTGATAATGTAAAAATTAACAATCATCATTTAGTCAGGCGGTAATTCACGACGCACATATACAATATGTTAATTACCTGTTAGATAGAGGTGTGTGAAATTTTATGTAGAAACCACAGAATAAAAAAATTATATTAATGATACTGGTTATGTTGTACAATAATTTAATAAATTTATTTTAGGTGTTGAGAGAAAAAATAAACAAAAGGAACTAGAGAGAATATGTTATCTCTTTATCAGATAACTCTTTTTCATTTGCGACAGAAGGCATACTTGAGATTAATTAACAAAAGGATATTATTATCGAAATAATGTATCTATTTTTGTTTGTGTATTAGTTAGATATATTTGTACCCTATGTTGCTTGAGAGTTTTCAAGAATAGGGAGAGGTTGTGGCATTTTATAGGGAAGGGAAATGACCCAACTGACATTTTTGTAAACAAGTTCGGTGTACCCACATTTTTATGAAAAATAAAGTTATTCCAAAAAAATATTAATAATAACTTCTGGTTAATGGACGGATCATGGCCATAAAAAAGGTTTTGGAAAAAAATTTAGGCCATCTTGGGTGTTAAATTTAAGGATTACTACTTTGTTAACCTTATTTTTATTATAACTGTTGTAATTAATTATAAGCACATCCACTAATATTTTTTTTCAAAAAACAAGTTCTAAAATTCTAGAATTTATAAATTATGATTATTAAAAATATTCAATCAACTTATCTAATATATAAATACTTAAATGGATGAAATTAATTTTAAATAAATCCCACTGATGGGACGACACTGTAGGGTTTTAATGTAAAAACATGCAATTTTTTTCAGTTGATATACTCAATTTAAAAGACAAATTGATTTAAATGACCAATATTAGAATAATTTTTACAATATTAAGTAATTAAAATTTTAATCCAAATTAAAATATAATCGATCTTGATAAATAAAAGAAATGAAATAGTAATTTTGAATTAAAATACAGTATTTTTCACATTTCATCCATGGACGAATTTTCTCAAAATAATCCCATAATTCACCCTAATATAATTTGAACATTATAAATTATAAAATGAATATTATTTAATATAATTCATTTTCTAAATTTTTATAAAATTTCATTATTTAATTTTCCCTAAATTACATTAAAAGACGTTCATTTGAGAAAATATTATATTTCAATATTTAAGGACTTTCCAAAAAATTATATATTTCATAATAAATATGGTTTATTAAATAATAGATTTATATTAAATAAATAAATAATCATTATTAAAATTCATGTTACTATTTTTTTTCTAGGTTAAAATTATATCATTTAAAAAATTTTAACAATAAAATGATGCTTTATAGAAACATGGTGTTGTGTGTAATTTTTATAAATTAAATATTGTGTATAGATCAACCCAATTTAGTTCAATGTGAAAGGGAGTCTTTCCATAGTGAATAAATTTTAAAAAAATTTGTTTTGTGAAATAAAAAATAACAAAAAATGATAATTTTGTTTAAAAATCACTAAATATACTGGTGTTATAATCATTTTCACACATCATCGAGTTCTAAAATAATTATAATGTCATTGTTGACAACCATCAAGTGGCTCATAACACTATATTTCCATAAGAACATGTGTCATACACAAAACATATAATAACCAACAGCTCATCAGATTACCAACAATTTATCATTTTAAATGATTCCCAAAATAAACCTATATCATTTATACACATGAATTCCCCTGAAAAAATTTATTCTTACAAACCTCACATATAAAATTATTCATATTGATGAACCAGGGCCTATGCAAATCTTATAGAAACCCTATCAAAACATTGTCAATAATGAAACCCTGGTGACAACACACCTCATAGTTATATCCTTCATCAAAAAATGATTGCAACCTACTGAAAAAATCTTGGTTGATCTAAAAATATTACATATGAACCTCAAGCCTCAAAACTATCCAAACTAAAAATAATTTGAATCCTAGTTATGCCCATAATCAATGCATACATTTATTTGTGGTCAGATCCCAAGACTACACTACACATGGAACCTCCCCATGGGAACCTATCTAGAAGAATTACTATCTAATGCCTGAAATATATACATAGATTCACCAGATTTAATCTAAACTCATCCATGATGGGTCCCACTATCACTTCCATGACCTCCACATGTAGATGAATGTTGGCTATGAGAACCTTGTATCACTCCATGTCTAACATTAGATTCCTATTGTTGACCTGATCCTTCGATCCAATAAATATGATAAGTATTCCTAAAGAAACTCTCCAAATGGACCATCTGGAAACATTCATGGCACCCCTAGATAACTTGATCACACCAAGATAAAAAATTTCATGGATTCCTACACTCTAGGAACACTTATCAAGACCCCATACATGGTGGCCTTCCTAAATCTATGTTTTGACTACACTATAGAGTTTTTCTATATCCCGACCACCTACTATATAATGTATCAATACTAAAATCCCGATACAGTGTAACCCAAATCATATATGATAAGTTTTCTAGGACTCCCTCAACTATATAGGCCCCATTAACAACCTCTGGGAAGAATTTCATCATGAAGATACTCACATGAACCATAATTGAATGGCACAACACATCCTCAAAACAATACTCCTTAAAAATTCCATTTCCCATTATAGTAGGTGAAAATGACTTATTTATTTAAATGTTAGCATATTAAAATAAAGGTGTTTCGTCCTACTTGAATTCATGATCTCCCAAGACATGATCACCCTCAGAATATTTGAAAATATGTTCTCAATGAAAATAGCCTCAAAATCCATACAAGATAGATCAATGTGTGTAGCATGCTAATCCTATACATCCGAACATAACTTTTTAATTCCCCTACAAATTCCTATCACTAGCTCCACCCTCCACCATGGGTGTGTCTTGAGATTGTAAAAAATCATTGAGACTAATTTGATCAAATCATATACCTTGTTTTTCCATCCTCATCCTAAAATAGAAATGCATTGTAAGACTACAACTCCCAACTTAGGTATTCCATTGTTGTCTCATCTCCATGAGCACGTCTATCGATACCCAATATAACATGAATATGTATTTTCTAAATCTAATTATCAAACAATGGATAAATTTATATGATCTGATATTTTCCTACTATTATAAGATCATGTACCTACAAATCATTACCATCCCAACTCTCCATGGCCTCATCCCATCCATCAGGGTCCTCATCCCATGCATTCTCATGTTGCTCAAAGTTTTCTCCCTCCTGATTATCCACAAAAATCCAACTAGTTTGTATCCGGTTGGAAACCATTCATGATGGGAAACCATAAATATATATATATATTTACATATGTATATCACAAATATGGTGATATATAATAGGTATCAAATCTAAGTGCACATAAGCCCTCCTATAACACCATGTCCCCCACTGTCATGCATAAAGTCCCCCTTGTGTACCTATATAAAAACCAGGATTAAGATGTAACTCGACCTCAGGGCTACCTTCCTACCCACAATGGATTAAATTATCACATATCACATACTATATATCTTGATAAGATTTGTATAATTACACCAAAATAGGAAAAATATGAAAACAAAACAGATAATATTTTTTGAAAGATTAAAAAACTCACCGTATTTAATCATCCCATCCTACTCATACTAGTGTTAGGAAAAATAAAACATTCATGACATATCACATACCATCATATATAGATATCATTAGAACCATATTCATAGTCTATAAATCTATAATTCCACCAAAATTGGCTACTATGGAAAACATTTATTAACTTATTAGTTGAGACATTAAATATACAAACCCCTCTTAGGATGATCTGACATCTTAATGATAGTCACAATAAATTATTCTTCTTTCGAGCCTATATTCCTTTCATAATGCATATGCATTATTCACATTCCATACCGATCTAATGGAACGAATGTATAATATATGACAACCACCCATATATGTGTCACTCATGGTAGACATCAAATAAACTATAAAATAGAAAAGATAACCATCAATTTACTACCCTTCGTAGCATTGTAGGACCACTATGCATGGGGCCAAAGGAACCCAAAATTGTGATCTTTACCCATTAAATCATACATTATAGTCTTTGGTCTACCATAACAAAAATACGAATGCCAAATTAAGAAACTAAAACTACCACTGTTACCATTATCAACTATCTGAATGTTGTTATAGAATAATGGAGAAAAACTACTCTGATACCACTTATCATTCCTCCACAAAATAAAATTTTAAATGATTCACATTACTGATTAACCACAAGAATTATTTATTGATGCACATACTCCAATGTATTTTTACAATTATTAATGGTATAAGATGTCATAGTGGGGATTATATTCCCTCTAGTGGTGATAAATATAATTATCCATTGAAATATTGAGGTGAAAGAAAAGAACAAATCAGTTGAACAGACACATCTCATTAGAAGAATATAAAAAGTATTAGGTGATATGAAATACCATTTTTAAACAAAACATTTCGTATTAGGTCATACAAACATTCGATAAACGACGCAGTCACCCATAACCGACCATTATTACAGACATATATAAATCCCAACAAAACAAAATGGAAATTCTATCCTCATACATGAACTAGAAAAGAGTATTACTATCCATCCCATTATCATTTTCTGAAACGAAAATAAATGTAAAACTACATAGTTGGTCTTTTACATGATCCTAGATAAATAATTTCAACAAATGTCCTGAGGGAACTATGTATGGTATAATAATAAATCAATGTTTGTACACACCAATGTGTTCATTTCACTCACCCATGATTATGAAAGGGTGTATAAAAAAATTAATAAATGGTAGCACATGAAAATTTATTAATAACGTGATTCCCATGTAATCAGAATAAATAGGGTTGAAATCAATCAATTTTCCCATTGTCATAATTATTATGAATATTTTTCCACAATTATATATATTCTATCCAACACCTGTCTACATATGATTAATATTATTAGAGAGTATCCATGATATAGATACCAAAAAACCCATGTCCAATTCATTCTAGGTGAAAACTAAGGTTCCCCCAATAATCATGTCACAGAGAACCAAGTTCCCTCCATCAAAAATATGACATCCATTGACACGCCCCATAAATTAATTACATGGTCCATCGTACCTCAGCTTAGAATATCTGTATTTTCTCAAATCATGATGTACCTAATCATAACAATGTATTGCCAAATAATAATCATCATCATCTAAAATTACTTTTTCTTGAGGTAATTCATTATTAGCCTACTAAATATCATATAATATAGCCTTAACTGTTACGATGAGCCTCATGCCCTAATTGATGGCCTCAACACTATCAATCAAGGTTCAATTTCCATCTAGATGGATTTATATTGTGATCACTCCAAACATATATTATTTTCATCACAATCACCTAAAACAAATAGTATATAGTTGAATCCATCCACAATGATTAATCAACATCACCAATATTGAGGCTATTTTGTGTGAACAAAAATCTAATGGTGTCTCAACCAACAAATGGGGAACATCAATCACTAATAATACTATGCACAATTATCTAACAACTTATTCCTAATAGATAATTTATGTATGTTTTGATGGTTAGCCCCATCACAAGTCATAGAGACCATTCCCACGATCCTGAATACATTTTCAACTAAATATGACTATAATGTCACCTCCACATTTGATCAACATCAACCATATATCATTATCCATTCCAATCCTAATATTCTTTGCTCCTCATCCCAGGATATTGAAATCTCCTCAATCTTCATTCCTTGTAAATATATATTCCATAGAACCAATAATTTTATAATACATATTATATTTTAAAATAAATAATTCCATTTGTACTATCATATCCTGAATATACCAATTTCAAATATTCCATTAATTTATTATGGTGTCACTCAGTTGACCCAAATATCATTTATAGATAAAACCCCAAAATACTCATAATCTTATGTGGAAATCATGGAATTTACATCCATTTACTTGTATGATCTCTACAGTCTAATATTAGCCTCTAACACTGAATAAATTAGGTTCAAATGGTGTTTTAGATGAATTCACCTAAAATATGGAAATAAATATCACACTGAATCAGCTTTATTTTTGGATTGGTAATAACAAAATATAGGATATAAGATTGAATGTTTTATCAATGCAATTATCATTCCACCATCAGATCAATAATCAATGTCTGGAGAAAGATGTTTGGATCTACCTAAGGAATGAGAGTAAAGAGTTCATAACAATAATATTCATTCTAGTGGAGAATAAAAGGTGAGGAAATATTGTAATTAAATAGTGGGTAAACAGAATAATTAACCATTAATGTGTCCCTCGTGGTTCTTTCACAAGGTTTGGATAACTGTGTCCGGACAATTAGTTGTCATCATTCTATGTACCACACACGGTTTGGGGTATATTCACTTTTTTCTAACCCATGTGAAGAAAATCTCTAATCCCTCTATCAAAACTATAGAATTATCATATATTCATGATCCCCTTGCTTTGGGGATTATCAAAACATGTCAACATATTCTAGAGAGATGCATGTTTACTCGTAGGAGTTCACATGGTTTTCTCAAACATTGTACCTCTATTATTGATTACCCAAAAATGATTATCCATGCCCCACTAAACCATAAACCTTGATGAACATTATAGTACATCAACCCCATCTAAAAAACCATTTTCTCAATCAGGTTTTTAGAATTTTGTTCTGAAGTACAGAGATCATGTTGATAGATTCAACAAACATGAAAAATCAAACACGTTGGGGATTTTATACATAGTCAAAACCTATAACATTACAATTTCATATATAAAATCATGATGCTGATATTTTTTAATATGTTTAATATAGTATTTTACTTTTAATTTTTGTTTCTATGGCTGAAATAGGTTTTTACACAGGAACAATTAATTTATGTAGAAATGATTTACAATATTGAATATTGTCAAAACATCTCAAAAAATTATATAATATTGGATCATGGAGAAATTATTGTACTCATCACCTTTTTAAAATCATTATTTCTAATGTTTGTTCTTTTTTACATGAATAAAGGAATAATTTTATTTATAAATAATGAGTTTTTAAAAAATTTCCTTTTTCCTCATATTTAAACGGAGATAACATCCTCTTAATTTTAACAAATTACAAATCTGTGGGTTAAAAAGCCTATACCTTAGTCTCTCCACAGCAACATATGCATGAAATATAATCCATTTTCTATAAAAATATAATTCATCGTAAGGAGTTACCTATGTAAATAAATTACTATCACACAACATTTTCATTATTCATTCTTATTATACAACCCTAATGTTACCTCTATACAAAAAAGGTATTATAAAAACATAATTTTTATTAAAATGAAATGATATTATCAAAATGTAATATGAAATTTATATTTTTTGACAAAATCATTTATAAATATGTCAATGATGCCATGCTTGTGTGAGGGAAAACACCTCTATGAAAATCATGTTTTCTTCAATGACACAAAAGATAGATGACATTAAAAAAATGTATATTGCAATTAATATACATATTTTTTAAACATTATTATTTTTATTTATTGATAATTTATTAAATTTCATAAGTAATATGAATAAAAAAAATATTTATATTAACATTAACCACAATAAATAGAATTTCATGGGGTCCTTTATAAATTATGAATGTTTTTTTTGAACATTGAAACTATATATATATAATTCTAATTTAATTATGATGGTTTTAAACCAAAAAATTTATATATATCATGATGTTATTTTTTTAAACCAGAATTTTTTTACCAAACTAGTTGAATTATAGTGAAATTAACTTAACAACATCGAGTAACAATGTATGGGAATAATTTATTAGAAATAAAAAAAGTAAAATAACTGGATATTATAATGTAAAAAATATTTTAATGTGGTTAGGGGAAATATTTATAAATAATTCAATTTATATATTAATTATTTATATTCACTGCAATATGTTCTTTTAGACACGATATATGATATAATTCATACCAATATTGATACCTGAAAATTACACAACCATTGTTACATGACGATTGCATGCTCTCTATTTTTTACCACTTTTTCAAAATAATCATCCAAAAAATTTCATGTATATATATATATATATATATCACTTACATATTCACATAGTAAAATATTTTTTTCTTGGTTATACATGTTGGTAGTACCCATTAAAATTCACATATTTTATGTAATCTAGATTTATACATCATTTGTATATATATATAATGGAATGAATTTGCCCCATAAAATATATTTGAACAATGAATGTCATTTAGAAATCATATTTATTTTATGTAGGTTAATGAAATATTTGTTATGGTTTTATAGAAAATATTATTCTCATTCCATCAATGAATATATTATGACATTTTATAAATCATCACCAAATTACTTCATTTTTACTCATTCATATCTGAAACACATCTCATAAATTTCCAAAATTCTCACTCAATGTAAATGATCCACGTATTTATAATGTTATAAAAAATTATTATATTCCTTTTGTCCTTGTGAATTATTATGATATTCCCATATTTTATTTCATTCATTGGAATTATGAGACAGACTTGATTCTCATTCATTTGATCAATTTTGTATTTCAGTATATGTTGTTCCATCAAATGGAATGAATATGAATGATTTTTATTAATGTGATTGGTGGGAATTAAATTATATATCCATAAAATGTACTATAATATGATTTATATATCAGATATTATATGCATGGTATTAGGTAGTGAAATAATCCACCATGGTAAATTATAAATATTCTATATATAAATTGGAAGTGAACATAGTCCAACATGGTAATTTTTCAACAGTATAATGTAGACTATCGAATAAACATTTAATTATTTTTATGATATCATTCCATATATATTTTCTAAATTTTTTTTATTCTAGAATATTTGGATATCATTTCCTTATTCCATAATTTAATCATAACAAGTTCTATCTTTATGATATTATGTTATGACACATTACACTCATTTTATTATTTATTTATATTTTTATTTCCATCTTGGAATTTTTAGGCCACAATTTTTCCTCATCAATTATCACTTGGGTATTATATGAAATTTATAAGTTTTATTGATTTTAAGAGTACAATTAAAAAAATTATGAATTTTTTTTATGTTGTAGATGTTTTTTCTATGTATTAATGTTATAATTAATATAGAAATATAAATCCTTGTAATGTAATTTTTTGATTTTATGTTATAGAAAATGAATATTTAAATTAGGGCTACATTGACTATTGTTTTAATTAGAGCACTATATTATTTTATTAAGATTATGTTGACGAAATATTTGTTAAAACTATAGAGATTATTGTAATGCATATGAATAAGTATATAAGTAAATAATAAAATTTTGTAATTTAGAGATTTTATGTGAATTTCCTTGAAATTAAATCCATGTATGGGTAATTGAATGTGTGTGATGGATCATGAATAGTTTTACCTAGGGTTAATAACCTCAATGGGGGTGTGGGTGTATTAATTTTTCCAAGAAATACTGCAAATAAATTGACCTAACATCAGAATTGGCTACAATTTCTTGGGGGGTATACTTTGGTTGATTATACAATATTTATAACTATTATGATATATTTTAACACATATTTATGTAACATTATTATATTATTCAACCTAATATGAAAATGATTGTGGATAAATTATAATAAATATTAGAGATTCATATGATTGGTTATACACATCATGTTTGAGATATTCATTTTCTCATTATGGTTTCCTATTTATAACTGTATTAATCAATGTATTCCCAACTGTAATAAAAAATTATGTTATAATATGGTGGTAAATAGGTTGAATAGCTTCAAATACATATGCACGTAGAAATGTTGTGACTAAACTAATTAAATTTCTATTATAATAAGATAACTATAATAGATCCTATTTATAGTAATGGAACAACTATCTCATGTGATGAATTATAAATTTAATCACATTTAACACCCAATATGTGATAAACATGTTATATGGAGATTTATACATTAGATAACTCAAAAATTTAGTGCAACTTATGACCCGATAATCATTGAACAAAGTATTATATCCATTGAGTATATATACATATTTTCTTTTAGAGATATGAGTGAGATAATTTCATCCAATCTTTATACCACCACAAAGGAGAATCTAAGTAAAATTTGTTGTTTATCAAGTATATATATATTACAATGATGAAATTGACTATATGGGGTTGGATGAAATCAAGATGGCATATATCTAAAAATATTTTCCTCCTAATATCCATATTAGAATAGAGAGGGTTTTCCTTGAACTCAAGATAATGAATAATGAATCAATTGGATATTACGGGGACAAATTCACAAGGCTTGTAAGATACACCTCTAATTTTATTGTGACCAATGATTTTATGGTCGACCACTTCCTTAGCATGTTAAATAATATTATGTTATAGAATAAAAAATTCAATGCTTTGATAGATATAAATAAATAATTTTGTGTTACCTTCAGGTTTTCATTGATATGGAAGATTATAAGTGGTGAACTATGATTGGAGATCAAAATAATTGAATGGAGTTTAGATATAGTGGATAACCAAATTAAATTCATGATGGAAAAAATTTTCCAACACCCAACATGTCCAATTGTTGGATGAAGCATATTAGAAGTTATCTTAAGGGTACCAATAATTTTCTATAGTGTGGGAAGGAGGTGTATATGGATATAAGGAATGTAGAGATGTGAAAAAGAAGCCCATTGATGTGATTGAATACATATATTCACAGATCTATCCTTATATAATTGATTAATGTTTTACAATTAAATAACATTGTCCCTATATAGATTAGTACAATAATTTAACAGTTCTTCAAGGTATCAATTTAGAACAACCTTAAGGCCATGATAGTAATTGTAACTTACCATGTAAGTAATGAAAAATAGATATTTTTATCTATGTCTATTAGTGAATTAGATAGTGTTTTAGAGGCTTAAAATGAGAATAAATCCAATCTTAAGCATGTAATACACTAATATTTTTAAAAGATTATTTTACAGACTTTTGATAGAAAACCATTTTTGAATCTATCTTTTGACAATATTATAATCTATATTTGTCAAAATAAACTTATTCTTTATGATTGGGACATTAAAATTTACTTTGTGTGAATTTTTGGTATTTATCCGATAATGTCCATTTTTTTAAATGAATAGAGAGAAATGTTGTATTTTAATTCAAAACCACTTTTTAATCTAATTTATTTATATGATTAGATTAACTTTTGAATTGGTTTTGAAGTGAAATTAGAATATATTTTTACCATTTAATCCAATAGTGGTCATTGGAATCAATTTCACTTTGAAATTGGACTTAAACTGGTGTCAATCTTTTGATACTTATTGTTTCATAAAAACACGATATTTGTCATGACATCGGGAATTAATTATTAAATTAATTAATGTAACTTATATGATTTGAATATTGTAAAATAGACATCATTTAAGAATTCATAATATCAAATATATCTTAGGGTGATGTTTTGGTATTTTTCTGAAAAACAACAATTTTTGATGAATAGTGAAACCACTAAGTGGTAGTTAAAGAAACTGATTTTTCGTTTAAATGAAACTTTTCCACTTCTGTGATTTGATTTTCAAAAATTGTACACACATGGTTTTCATTAAAAAGTAAAATGTGGTTCAATGAGATTAAAATAATTTTTTTGTGAATAGTAACTTTTATGTTTTTAATCGCGATTAGAGGTAATTAGTGTAGTTTAAGGTAAAAATAATGTTTTAATAATATGAGATGAGCTTTACACATGTCCTACCATAATTGGATGTGTCATGACCGACCAATACAATCCATGGGTCAACTTGGAGACCCCATGGAGACACTTTGGGTGGGAAATGACATAAATAACTTTTTATTTAATGTAAAAGTAAAAATGACACAAACATGAGTTATTTTACTAAAACAATTTTTACATGGGGTTATACAAGTCATATTTTTAATTATAAATAGTCATTGGAATGCTAAAATTTTTCCTACATTATATTATTTTTTTATAATTTTTAGACTTTAAATAAAATAAAGTATTTATGACATCATGATGATGCAGCGATTACCTCATTAATAAAGGATTTAAATAAAATGAAATGATAATGTAAACTCTATGACCTAAACATGTCCAAAACCTATTGTATGGGTTGATTTCAAACCCTTATCACCTTAGCCTCGAATTATATAAATTTTGGTCCTTTTGAATCCGAAACTCATTTTAAAATAATGTAACATTTCTTTACTTTCCAAGAGTGCCCCTCCTCTCCTCTTATAAAAGGCCCCCACCTCTACCTCCTTACCCACACTTACAAAGCCTTTGGCTTGGAATACCCCTACCAATTTTGTCTCTACACATCTCTTTCTTACTCCTTTAAGCCTCACTTTGGGCAGAAGTCTTCCCAAGGAAGCCTTTGAGCTCAAACCAAAGGGAGTTACCCAATTTTAAGGTGATGTCTTCACTTGAGTCCTTTTGTTTTATTTTGATTCTCCAACCCCCTAAACTCTTTTTATTAATTTATTTTTTAACAACACCAGTATCTTCCATATATTAGGATTTTTTTTATAAGATGTATTTGAGCTACACTTATACACACTTACATCTAATGGTTAAAGAACATACTGTTTCCATGGATGGTGAATTTCGGCCTCCCAAAACGATGATTATTCAAAATTATTTTAACACCTTCAAAGGTGGACATTAAGATGACACTATATTTATATATGTTATATAATTCTTTTATGATTTCCTTAATCTTCTTTATTTTTCATTTTGGGCATACCTTTTTTGTTTCCATTATGGTTAAACGCAATATCTTCACTTAAGAAAGTGCGGACTACCGCCACCTCAAAGTGATTTGATTCGTTAAATACCATATGTGGGACGTATAAAGGATGGAGTTATGATATTATATATTATATTACACTAGAATTATAATATACCTTTATATCATTATGATTCCATTTTATAAAAATACGAAATATAAATGAAAGTGGCGTTCATGCGCACGTACGACTTATCATCTCCAGGAACGGTGCATTTCATTTCTTATATCTAAATGATTATGTAATATTATAAATGCATGCATTTACTGGATATATATGACATATATGATATCTACATCATGAATACCATTCTGGATATAATGGATACACGAACAACTAGTAATTATAAAGGGTTTATTTTTGACTCAAGTACCAATGATCGTTAAAACAACCATTATTAACTTAAATAATTACATAGTGTTGATAACATGGCAATAAGTGATATAAAAGTAATAATGAACTTGATAAAAGTTCTTAAACAAGTAGAAATTAACTCAAGATTATTATTTAGTAGATTAAAGAATGACCGAGTCAAGTCGGACCCGAGGTATGGGACTTCGTCTCAATGTACTTTCATTGAGGCATATTTTATTTTATACACAACCTTCATTTATATGGTGTATAATCCCCTTTGACTTTTAAGTTTGTCCAAAAGGAATCTTTTTTATCTGAAGCATTTTACTAAACGACAAAAGGGAATGTTTTTGTCATACGTATGCAGCGACAACGACTTCTCTGCCGCCGTGACTATTATTTCAGTTTCTGCTTCCTCTACAATCCATACCTTTTATAAAAAAAAATACCATGTTTTACTTTTCTTTTATTTTGGTATTTAAAATGGTTTTCATAATGTTTTTATATCAATGTTTTGTATTGATATCTTGTGATTGAAAGGTGAAAATGTTATGTTTCCTTTATGCATGTTTTATGTGATATGATTATGTTGAGGTTCTTGGGTATTATTATGAAGACGGGTGGTTCCGTGATAAACAAATGGCTGATGAGCCCGATATAGCTCTCCAATGCATTGGGTAATGCGAAGGAGTGAAATGTTAAGGTTTCTCCGAAGATATTTAGGGAATATACTGTGATGGGTATTCCAGACGTAACCAAGAGGGTTACTCCGTACGTAAGAATGTTATAAATGCCTCAAGTTACCTTTTATGTCTTATGATTTCTATGATTTATTCATGATTTGATGAGTTATGTTAAAGTGCTTATGTTTTATGGGTAAATACGATTTCATTCTTATGTATATATGATCTTATGTTTCCTTTCCATATTTTTATATCCCTTAATGAGCATTTTATGCTCATCCCATGTTTTTTTGAAATGTTTTTCACAGGTCAAGGAAAGGGTACATGATATGATGATAGTGTCAAGGAAGTGTCAAGAATGAATCCATGTTTTATTTTAAATATGTTCCGTTGATGGGAAAAAATGAATACTATCTTTATGTAACCACTTTGTTTAAATGTGGAATGTAATGAAAGTTTTATGATCTAATCCTCTAAAACTATAATCCTCAAAAGATCCTCAATGTGTAATCTTGTAATAACTCAGGAATAAGTAAGGTGTAAGGCTGGGGCCTTATAGTTAGTATCAGAGGTCAGTTTAGATTACTTTAGTTGTTAGAATTCTATTAAATGATTATCAAAAAATATTTTTTTTGTGGTCAAATGGAAATGATATAGCATTTGAAGATTACCATGTTGCTTTATATAAGACATGTTTATTCAGAATGGTTTTCCTTAGAGTAAATAGGGAAGCAGTGCTTGGAAGGCATACAAAAGGAAGTAACCTTCCGAATCCGCATCCTGAGATGGTCGGAATTGGAACTGAACAGTTTGTTGCAGTAATGGCGCAGTTGAGTCATGTGATAAATGGTGGTTGTATCCATGCACGAGATCAGCCAGATCAACTGTAAAGGAACATGTCAGTGGTGGAACATTTCATGAGACAACATCCTCCATCATTCAGAGGATCATCTAACCCTGTGTTAGCGGAAGGGTGGATTAAATCACTGGAGAAGATTTTCGATGTCAAGGGGTGTTCAGACAATCAAAAGGATAGTATTGCTATTTACCATTTGGAGGGTGAAGCAGATCAGTGGTGGTCGATGCTTAAAAATATCAGGGACGCTGATGAGATTGATACTCTCGACTGGGATGAATTTAAAGGTATGTTTCTTAAAATGTATTTTCGTAAGGCTATTCGACTTAGGATGGAAAAAAATTCTTGGAATTGAGGCAATAGGAAGACTCAGTGGCTACATATGAAGAAAGGTTCACTCAATTGGAAAGGTATGCTCCAAATTTTATCTAAAACCTTGATAGTAAAATCAATCATTTTTACTCAGGATTAAAGCCAAAATATCGAAGGGCATTAGCTTCTCGTGAGTGTAAAAGTTATGACAAGCTTGTTCGATGTGCTGAGAATGTGGAAATGGAGTTTGTCGATGATCAAGTGTTCTATAAAAACAAACAGAAAAAGAGACTGAGGTGGAAGGAGAAAGGTAAGAATTCTACAAAAAAGCCTGATGGTAAGAAATCTAAGTTTCCAGTTTGTGATAAATGTGGCAAAAGGCATGCTGGGGAATGTCTTCTGAATTCTGGAAAGTGCTACCGATATGGTAAGATGGGACATATGGCTCGTGATTGCACTGAAAAAGATCAAGGTGATGGTATGTTCAAATTTGATATACAGTTAGTGAAATGTTTTAAGTGCATTGAGATGGGTCACTATGCAAACGAGTGTCCGACAATGAGCTCGAGTGATGGGAACCAGTTAGACTACAAGCAGAAATGGGTGGTGAAATCCCATGCAACTACTTCAGTAGATGTCGGGCCATCAAATGAAGTTGTATCAGGTACTTTTTCTGTTTTTTTAGATTCTTCTAGTGTGTTGTTTGATTCGAGGTCTACACATTCTTTCATCTCTGAAAACTATTCTAGTAAAATGGGAATACTATCTCAAGAAATGACTCTTGAACTTTTCGTAAAAACACCGGGGGTAAATGTTGAGGAAAAAAGAATTTATAAGAATCTTCCTATCCTTATCTGTGGAAAGAACCTACTTGAAAACCTTATTGTTCTACCTCTAGTAGAGTTTGATGTTATCCTGGGTATAGATTGGCTCTCTATTTACCATGCTAAGATTGATTGTAGAGCTAAAGAAGTTTTTTTTAGAAATACTTTCAGTTTGTGTACAAGAATGAACCCTTACTGTTGATAATATATCATGAGGCCAAGAAACTTGTAAAATATGGAAATTAATGTTTCCTTGCAGACATCATTGAAAATAAAAGAACTATTCAGATTAATGATGTTCCAGTGGTAAATGAGTATCCTGATGTTTTTCCTGATGAGTTTCCTAGAATAATACCAAATTGGGAAGTTTATTTTACTGTTGACATAGTTCCTGATGCTAAGGTAATTTCAAAACCCCCTTATCGAATGGATCAAATTGAACTTTTAGAGTTGAAGGAGAAATTTCAAGATTTATTAGAGAAAGGTTTTATTCGACCTAGCACGTCACCATGGGGTGCTCCGGTTTTATTTTTTAAAAAAGATAGATGGTTCTATGTGACTTTGAATTGATTATAGAGCCTTGAATAACATCACTGTTAAGAACAAATATCCTTTTCCTCATATCGATGATTTGTTTAATCAGCTCCAGGGAGCTCAGTATTTTTCAAAGATTGACCTGAGATCGGGGTACCATCAGTTGAAGGTAAAGGAAGAAGATGTTCCGATGACTGCATTCCGTACAAGAAATGGCCATTATGAATTTGTAGTAATGCCTTTTGGGAAAACCAATTCACCTGCAGTATTCATGGACTTAATGAATAGAATTTTCCATGAGTTCTTGGATAAGTTTTTGGTGGTTTTCATTGATGATATTTTGGTATTTTCTAAAAGTAAAGAGGAGCATGAAAGACATTTAAGGGTTATTTTGAAAACCATAAAAGAAAATAAATTGTATGGGAAATTCAGCAAGTGTGAGTTTTGGTTGAAAAAAATTTCTTTCCTTGGTCACATTGTTTCAAAAGATGGGATAACTATTGATCATGCAAAAACAAAAGTTGTGGAAGACTGGCCAAGACCCAAAATGTAACTGATATTCGTAGTTTCCTTGGTTTGGCAGGATATTACCAAAGGTTTGTTAGAAATTTTTCACGGTTATCTAGTCCAATGACTAAGATAACACGGAAGGGTGTTAAGTTTATATAGACAAAATAATGTGATGATTGTTTTCGGGAATTGAAAAGAAGATTGGTGAATGCTCTAGTTTTGGCAATACCATCCAGGAATGGTGAGTTTGTTATCTATAGTGATGCTTCATTGAAAGGACATGGTTGTGTCCTAATGATGAATGATCAGGTAATTTCTTATGCTTCACGACAGTTGAAAACTCATGAGGTAAATTACTCTACACATGATTTGGAATTAGCTGCTGTTCATTTCTCTTTAAAAATTTGGAGGCATAATTTGTATGGAGTAAAGTGTGAAATATATACTGATCTCAAAATTTTAAAGTATATATTCACTCAGAAAGAGTTAAACATGAGACATAGGGGATGGCTGGAATCAATCAAGGATTATGATTGTACAATTCATTACCATCCAAGAAAAGGAAATAAAGTGACTGATGATTTGAGTCGAAAATGTAATTCTTCATTAGCAATATTGCATTTGGAACGTGATCCTTTGGTTAAGGATTTGATGTACTTTGGCATAAAAGTTGTTGATGCTGGATGTACTTATGTTTTGTTTCAGGTATCAATGAAATCTTCTCTATCAGACAGAATCAAGCAAGCATAGAAGCAAGACAGTGAGTTGCAGAAAAATGTAGAGTTGGTTCCGAAAGGTAAGTTGTCTAAATTCAAAATTGATAATGATTGTGTTTTGAGATTTGGGAAGAGATTGTTTGTGCCTTTTGATTCACAGTTGAAGAGAGAGTTGTTATGTAAAGCTCGTAGTTCTTCGTTTTCAGTTCATCCTGGTAGTACTATGATGTACAGTGATATGCAGGAGTATTACTGGTGGGATGGAATGAAAAGAGATATTGTTGATTTTACTGTGAAGTATTTAACTGGTCAACAGGTTAAAGCAGACCGGCAGTTACCAAAAGGGATGCTTCAACCTTTACCAGTTCTAGAGTGGAAATGGGAGAATATATCCATGGACTTTGTTGTCGGATTACCAAAGACATCTCTAGGTAATAATACAATCTGGGTTATTGTTGACCGCTTGACTAAATCTGCTCATTTCCTTTCTATACGAGATACTTTCTCTCTAGATCAAATTTCCCGTTTGTATCTTAAAAAGATAGTCAGGTTATATGGAGTTCCTCTCTCTATTGTATCTGATCGTGATCCCAGGTTTACTTCTAACTTTTGGAAGGGCCTTCATAAGTCGTTGGGTATAGAATTAAATTTTAGTACATAATTTCATCCTCAATCAGATGGGAAGTCAGAACAAACAATTCAGACATTGAAGGATATGCTACATTCTTGCTCTATGGATTATCAGGAAAGTTGGGACCAACATCTTTCATTGGTTGAATTTTAATATAATAACAGTTTTCATTCCACTATACAGATGGCACCATTTGAGGCGTTATATGGGAAGTGGTGCTGAACTCTAGCATTCTGGGATGAAGTGGGTGAAAGGAAGTTGATGGGACCAGAATTGGTAGAAGATATGGCAGAAAACGTTCAGCTGATTCAGAAACACATGAGAACAGCTCAGAGTAGGCAGAAGAGTTATGCAGACAATATGAAGAAGGATCTCTTTTTTGAGGTAGGTGATCATGTTTTTCTCAAAGTATGACCATGGAAAATTGTGATGCGATTTGGTATGAAAGGAAAGTTGAGTCCAAGGTTCATTGGACCATATGAAATTATAGAGAGAGTTGGATCAGTTGCTTACCAAGTGGATTTACCTTCGAGTTTAACTCAGGTACACAATGTTTTTCATGTTTCAATGTTGAGAAACTATATGCCAGATCCAACTCATGTTTTGAGTCTAGAGGTAGTTCAGTTGGAAGAGAACCTATCTTAGGAGGATCAACCAGTCCAGATTCTTGACCACCCGGAGTAAGTGTTACAGAATAAGGTGATTAATCAGGTAAAGTTTTTGTGGAAAAACCAAATGACGGAAGAGGCAACATGGGAATCTGAAAATGAAACGAGGGATAAGTACCCCCATTTATTCGATAATTAAATAAATTACGGGGATCAAATATTTTAATGGGGGGAAGGATGTAAGATCCCAAGTAATTAATGAATAATAGATATATTTATCTATGTCTATTACTATAGTAGATTGTGTTTTAGAGGCTTAAAATGAGAATGAATCCAATCTTAAGCATGGAATACCCTAATATTTTTGAAAGATTATTTTACAGACTTTTGATGGAAAATAATTTTTGAATCTATATTTTGACAATTTTATAAGCTATATTTGTCAAAATAAACTTATTCTTTATTATTGGGACATCAAAATTTACTTTGTGTGAATTTTTTGTTTTTTTCGGATAAAGTTCATTTTTTTAAATGAATAGTGAGAAATGATGTATTTTAATTCAAATCCACTTTTTAATCTAATTTATTTATATTATTAGATTATCTTTTGAATTGGTTTTGAAGTTAAATTAGAATATATTTTTACCATTTAATCCAATGGTGGTAATTGGAATCAATTTCACTATGAAATTGGACTTAAATTGGTGTCAATCTTTTGATACTTATTATTTCATAAAAACACGCTATTTTTCATGACAGTGGGAATTAATTATTAAATTAAATAATGTAAATTATATGATTTTAATTTTATAAAATAGAAATCATTTTTTAATTCAGAATATAAAATATATCTTTGGGTGAAGATTTGGTATTTTTCTGAAAAACATCAATTTTTGATTAATAGTGAAACTACTAAGTGGTAGTTAAAGAAACTGATTTTTCGTTTAAATGAAACCTTTCCACTTCTGTTATTTGATTTTCAAAAAACCAACATACATGGTTGTCATTAAGAAGTAAAATGTTGTTCAATGAGATTAAAATAATTTTTTGGTGAATAGTAACTTTTATGTTTTTAATCGCGATTAGAGGTAATTAGTGTAGATTAAGGTAAAAATAATGTTTTAATAATATGAGATGAGCTTGACACATGTCCTACCCTAATTGTATGTGTCATGGCCGACCAAGAAAATCCATGGGTCAACTTGGGGACCCCATGGAGCCACATTGGTTGGGAAATGACATAAATAACTTTTTATTTAATGTAAAAGTAAAAATGACACAAACATGAGTTATTTTACTAAAACAATTTTTACATGTGGTTATACAAGTAAGATTTTTTATTATAAATATTAATTGGAAAGATAAAATGTTTTTCTACATCATAGTAGTTTTTTATAATTTTAAGACCATAAATAAATTAAATTATTTATGACATCATGATGATGAAGCGATTACCTCATTAATAAATGATTTAAATAAAATAAAATGATAATGTACAATATATGAACTACACATGTCCAAAACCTATTGGATGGGTGGATTTAGAACCCTTATCACCTTATCCTATAATTATATCAACGTGGGACATTTTGAATTCGAATCTCATTTTAAAATAAATTAACATTTCTTTACTTTCCAAGAGTGCCCCTCCTCTCTTCTTATAAAAGGCCCCCACCTCTACCTCTTTGCCCACACATACATAGCCTTTGGCTCGGCCAACCCTGCCCATTTTGTATCTCCACATCCCTCTCTTACACCTTGAAGCCTCAAATTGGGCATAAGTCTTCCCAATGACACCTTTGAGGTCAAACCAAAGGGAGTTACCCGATTTTAATGTAATGTCTTTACTTGAGTCCTTTTTTTATTTTTCTTCTCCAACCCCCTAAACTCGTTTTATTCATTTCTTTTTTAACAACACCACTATCGTCCATATACTAGGATGTTTTTATAAGAAGGATTCGAGCTACAATTACACACACCTACATCTAATGGTTAAAGAACATACTGTTTCCGTGGATGGAGAATTTCGGCCTCCCAAAACGCTGATTGTTCAACATTCTTTTAACACATTCAAAGGTGTCGATTAAGAAGACACTATATTTATATATGATATATAATATTATTATGATTTTCTTAAGCTTCTATATTTTTCATTTTTGGCATACCTTTATGGTTTCCATTATTGGTAAACGCGATATCTTCATTTAAGGAAGTGCGGACTACCGCCCCCTCAAAGTGATTTGATTCGTTAAATACCATATGTGGGATGTATAAATGATGGAGTTATGATATTATATATGATATTACACTTGAATTATAATATGACTTTGTATCATTATGATTCCATTCTATAAAAATAAGAAATAGAAATGAAAGTAGCGTTCCTGCGTACGTACGACTTACCGTCTCCATGAGCAGTGCATTTCATTTCTTACCTCTAAATGATTATGTAATATTATATATGAATGAATGTACTAGAAATATATGACATATATGATATCCTAATAATGAATACCATTCTGGATATAATGTATACATGAACAAATTGTAATTATAAAGGGTTTATTTTTGACTCATGTACCAATGATCGTTAAAACGACCGTTATTAACTTAAATCATTACAAAGTGTTCATGACATGGCAATAAGTGATATAAAAGGAATAACGAACTTAAAAAGGTTCCTTTACAAGTAGAAAATAACTCAAGTTAATTATTCAGGAGATTAACGAACGACCGAGTCAAGTCGGACCCGAGGTATGGGACTTGTCTCAATCTCCTTTCATTGAGAAATATTTTATTTTATACAAAACCTTCTTTTATACGGTGTATAAACCACTTTGACTTTTAAGTTTATCCAAAAGGAATATTTTTTATATGAAGAGTTTTACTAAACTAAAAAAGGGAATGTGTTTGTCGTACGTATGCAGAGACATCGACTTCTCTGCCTCCGTGACCATTATTTGAGTTTCGACTTCCTCTACAAGACATACCTTTTTTTAAAAGAAAAATAAATAACATGTTTTACTATTATTTTATTTTGTTACTAAAAATGGGTTTCATAATGTTTTTATATCAATATGTTGTATTGATATCTTTTGATTGAAAGGTGGAAATGTTATGTTTCCTTTATGCATGTTTTATGTGATATGATTATTTTGAGGTTCTTGGGAATTAATATGAAGACGGGTGGTTCTGTGATAAACTAAGGGCGGGTGATCCCGATATAGCTCTCCAATGCATTGGGTAACGCGAAGGAGTGAAACGTTAAGGTTTCTTTGAAGAGATTTCGTGAATATACTGTGATGGGTATTCCAACGTAACCAAGAGGGTTACTCCCTACGTAAGAATGTTATGAATGAATCAAGTTTCCTTTTATGTCTTATAATTTCTATGATTTATTCATTATTTGATGAGGTATGTAAAAGTGATTATGTTTTATGGGTAAATACGATTTCATTCTTATGTATATATGAACTTATGTTTCCTTTCCATATTTTTATATCCCTTACTGAGCTTTTTATGCTCATCCCATGTTTTTTTGAAATGTTTTTCACAGGTCAAGGGAAAGGTTTATGATATGATGATAGTATCAAGGAAGTGTCAAAAAAGGATCCATGTATTATTTTAAATATGTTCCATTGATGGGAAAAAAATTAATACTATCTTTATGTAACCACATTGTTTAAATTTGGAATGTAATGCAAGTTTTATGATCTAATTCTCTAAAACTCTAAACCTGAAAAGATTCTCAATTTGTAATCTTGTAATAACTCAAGATTAACTAAGGTTTAAATTTGGGGCCTTATAGTAATGGTGGGATTATTCTCTTACTATAGTAGAGGTGTGAAAATGAAACAATTTTGCAGCATGTATTCTACATTTTCATTCAGTAATAAAAAATGTAATATGACTTATGTTCTGCATGTTATTTCATATCATTCTTGTTTAGTATAACTATTAATATACCATTGAAACAACATTGAGGTTGAGATGTCAGTAAAAATATATATGGGTGATATTGACTCATCAGTAGGGCTTAAATATTCTTCATGTCACGACCCGTCCTCGGGGCCCGTGCCGTGACGACCCCAAGACCGCCTTCCATAGGCCAGGGGCTGGCGACTAGCACCAAGGCGTAAATCCCAACAAAAAGGGAATGCATTGCCTTTGAAAAGTAAACAAGCACCACAGAGTAAGAAAGAGGAAAAGTAAACACTAAGTAAAAACTGTACAAGCTGTGCTGAAAGTAAAAGGGGTCGGAAATACAAGCCCAACTGTAAAGTACAACTGAAAGGAAAAACAACAACTGAAAGGAAAAACTGCAGCGTCGAGCCGTCCTCTGGAAGTCCCACCTGATGGGTGGGTACAGATAGCCTCCACTGCTCCTCGGGTCCACCTAACCGCTCCGAGTATGTCCCACCCAGTGATCCACCTCCAGGTACTGTCCTGCTCCGCACGCCTCTTCCACGATCAGCGCTGTCCGTCGTCTGCAACCAACACCACGAAGTGCGGGCATAGCCCGTGCATGGGTGAGTATAAGCTACTCAGTAGGGACCCCGAGACCCCCGAAGGACTCCCGAAATCCACGAAGGATATTCCACAAAGGAAAGATACAATCACGAAGTAACATCTGACGCGGCTTAGATATATGCCCATACATATACCTAAGTCATCAATTCTCGTTCGGCTCCAACGTCCGAGCCCAAGCATGACCCAGTCCACACATGAAAGCAAAATGTATACCCACACAGGATAGCTCAACTCAATCCACAAAGGAGTGAAAATAGTAAATCCACACAGGATAGCTCAACACAATCCACAAAGGAGAGTAAACAGTAAACCCACACATGATAGCTTAACACAATCCACAAAAAAGAGTAAACAGTAAATCCACACAGGATAGCCCAACACAATCCACCAAGGATAGTAAATAGTAAATCCACACAGGATAGCTCAACACAATCCACAAAGGAGAGTAAACAGTAAATCCACACAGGATAGCTCAACACAATCCACAAAAGAGAGTAAACATAAGATTCAGCTCACGCAGGTATACTTCTTCAGATGACGATAAAGATGATCACTGATCCATCTAAGTCGTCGGACCCACGAAGGATCGATAGGTAACTAACCCCCGCAAATGACTCACACGGGATCAGACCCACACAGGATCGGGCCCACACAGGACCGGGCCCACGCAGGACCTGTAGGCGCTGGCTCACCAGAACCGTTGAGCGCTGACCCACACAGGATCGGGCCCACACCGGATCGGGCCCACACAGGACCGGTAGCACTGATCCACGTAGGATCGCTGAGTGCAGTAGTCGTCGCAGTCCACTGAGGATCCTTGCACAGTCGTCGCCGCAGTCCACTGAGGATCTCTACATGGTCGTCGTCGAAGTCCACGGAGGATCTCTGCACAGTCGTCGCTGTCGAAGTAGCAGTCGCAGCCAGCTCTATGGTTCCCGCACACAGCAAGCTCGTTTGGGAGGGTCCGCTCCACGAGTCGAGAGGCTCATACATCAACTAACACAATGTCCGAAGTTGATGTATCCAAAAGTTCCGTATCGTCAACAGGAACTCAACGTCGCAGACGGCGCGTCAATCGGACACCTGGTTTGCGAGTTGCTTTTTCGTCCCAGGGGCCCGGTTGGTTTTTAAGGCAAAACCAACCCGACCGTACTCCACCTATGTCCAAACCTCGGGCAGAGTAATCCAAAAGATCCGTCTCACAAATAGGAACTCAACAAAGCTGACGGCACGTCAATCGAACGTCCTTGGCTCAAGATATGAGCGTTTCCGCTCCGAGGGCCCGGTTGGTTTCGTGTACGAACCAACCCGGACGAACTCAAAGTATTCCAAAACCTTGAGTGCGATAAACCGAAACAACCGTCTCGATCCAAGGATCGTGTTGCCGCTGACGGCGGGTCGTTTGGAGGCCCGTAGTTCAAGATACGGCCATTTGAACGAAGTCTGTCCGAAGACGGGGGGTCTGGGCCCGGGCCGACCCGGCCCGACCCCCCCTAGTTGGCCCGAACCGGGTCAGGTCCGACCCGGTTGGCCCGGCCCGGCCCGGCCAGGGCCGGTCTGGCTCGGCTCGGTCGTGCGGCCGAGCGGCCAACATGGGGGAAAGCCGTCGCCCCGCGTGACACTCCTGCGGCACCCGTGGGGTGTCGGCCATACACCCGCGGGGTGCCGCGTGACAACCCCGCGGCACCCGTGGGGTGTCGCCCTGGACACCCGCGGGGTGTCGCCCTGGACACCCGCGGGGTGTCACGCTGGGCACCCGCGGGGTGTCGCGCTGGACACCCGCGGCACCCGCGGGGTGTCGCGCTGGACACCCATGGGGTGCCGCCACCTCCGGCCGCCGGCGCCGCCACGCCGGCGACCCGCGCCACCACCGGCTTCCGCGGGCCGTCAGAGACGCTCCGGTGGCCCATTTTCCTTCCCGTCTGCGCCGATGTTCCTCCCGGGTTCCGTTCGTTAATGCGGGATCATCAAACACCTGTTGCGGCACGTTCCGTCGTCGCCCGCCAAATCCGCAAAACACGAAGAACGACGGAGGGTTGTCGGGCCGTGTTCGTTTGACCCGCACCCTCCGCGTTAGATAAAAACAACGGGAGAAAATAGAATGTTCAACACATGAACCAACAATTTTTAATAAAATAAAAATTGTTTCATTGATTCCGGTTCTTTAATTTTTAAAGAATGTTCACGGGAATAATAAAGAATGGTATTCCAAAATTATAAAAATCCCTACCTCGTTGATCGTCGCGCGCGGGCGTTCTTCGCGGAAAAGCTCGTTGCGGAAGAGAGGGATCTTCGCGTCGTCGCGGGGAGGCGTCGCGTCGTCGCGGAATCCGGCGTTGAGTCGGCGAGCTCAACGGTCAGTGATCGGAGATCGGGGCGGAGAAGGACGTCTCGGACGGAAGTGTCGTTGATTTCCGGGTTCGACATTCTTCGTGTTCTTCGTGAGGGAGAAGAAGAAACAAGGATCCTCTCAAATCTTCTCAAAAGATTTTGGGTTGGTCTTATTTTATTAATTTGCCAACACATGAAAATAGGTTAATAAATGATTGAATTATTTCGTTGAATTAATTCAACGAAAGAAACAGGCCATTTAATTCACGAAATAAACCGCCCAATTAAATGGTCTATTAAGAATTTAGAAAATGCGTCAGTTGAATTTCATTAAGACGGGTTTTCACGGGTGCGTTTCTTAGCGGAAAGAAACGGCGGGGCTCGTGCGGGCCCCACCTCACAAATATCCTACCAAGGGGGTAGGATATTTCTGGATAGCATCCTATCCAGTTCAACTCAGTTCAAGCCGCCTTTAAGTGGCTTCGAGTGGATTCCAAGTGGCTTAAGTGAAATAAAATAAAGTTGTCGCAAAATTATTTTATTTCTTAACTTTAAGCCCGAAAATTAAAAAACCACACCCGAGCAAACGCAACTCCAGAAGAGGCGTTTCTAAGCGAAAACTGGCGCTGCGATTTCATCGGTGCCCTCAGAATTCGATTCCGGGCACCGGTTCAAAAGTTAGAAAAACCCGCTCGTCCATTCACTGAACCTACCCGAGCCAAACTTCGGAAAATGATTTCGGGCACACCGGGCCTCGGAATCAGGTGCCGTCAGAAACTGCGCTCTTGTAAAATTCCAAAGAAAAATAAGAGAAAAAAAATTTCCTTGAAATTTATGGGTCTTTACATTACTCCCACCTCAGGACTTTACGTCCCCGTAAAGATACATCATAAACTAGGGAAACAAATGTGGGTACTGAGCACGCATCTGAGCCTCCCGCTCCCAAGTGCTCTCCTGGAGGTTCCCGTGCTGCCATCTGATGCGCACAAGAGGAATCGATCGCCCACGTAGGACCCGCTCCTGTCGATCCTCTATCTCCACTGGGACCTCCGCAAACGTCGCCCCATCATCCACGTCTAGCTCCCCATAGTCAATGATGTGCGTCGGGTCGTGCACGTATCTCCTCAGCTGGGATATGTGGAAGACATCGTGCACCCGGTGCAACTGAGGTGGCAGAGCTAGGCGACAAGCCACCTCGCCAATCCTGATGAGGACCTGGAAACGCCCGATGAAGCGTGGAGACAACTTGCCACCTCGGCCAAATCTCGGCAAACCTCGTCGAGGTAAGACGCGCAAGAAGACGTGGTCACCATCCTCGAACTCCAGTGGCCTCCGCCTCCGGTCAGCATAAGGCTTCTGCCTGCTCTGAGCTGTACTCATCCGCCCCTGGATAACCTGGACCATCTCAGGTCCAACAAGAGCTGTATGATTTCTTCTTAGCCGATAAAGGAAATCTGGTCACATCCCCTGGATGAACCACATTCTTTGCCTAATACAGTCAATCCCGATATGGATGATACTAATCCATACCAAGGATGACGTCGTAAGGCCTCGACGCTACTACCAAGAGATCCAACCGTTACTCTTGCCTCCAAGGGTTGAGTCACACTGTCGGCATCAGTGTGTGGTAACTGGGTCTCCTCCAGTAGATGTCTTACAAGTGAGAGTTAAGTCAACAGTCAAAACTGGAACCTCTTAGTAACAACACAAAAGAGGACAGGAATGAAAACATCACAAAGGTATGCGTCTTTTATTATTGCAGCTCATAATAAAAAGATGCTACACAATAGCAACAAGGAACTAGAAGTAAAAAGGACGTACCCACTAGTTCTGCTCCTATCCATAAGCTCCCGGAGCTCCATGATCGAAGGCCTCAGCTGCCTGAAGCTGAGCTCTCCCTTGTCCACCAACTCCCTGCGGTCGGGGCGGACCTCCTGGTGGTGGTGGTGGAAGATCCTCAAAGCGTCGCCCACCACCTGCTGCTCGGCCAGCTCCTCTACCTCGTCCGCCTCCTCCCTGCGGACCGCCACGGTCGACCCTCTGCCTCTGCCTGGGTGGCCCCTCCACCGTCTGCTGCTCCTCGGTACGGCGGGTTGGGCAGTCACGAGCCATGTAGCCCTGCCTGCCGCACGAGTAGCACATCCTACCTCTTGGAAGGCTAGATTCGCGCTGTGTGCCCCGCACTGCTGAGCCAGTGTCCCGAGGTCGTCTTCCGGAACCCTGAGTCATCTGTCGGCTACCTGCAGCCGAAGACTCCGCCACCTGCCGCCCTGCGGTAGGTCTCGCTGTAGACTCAGCCAGAAAGTTCTCGATCAGAAGGGCTCGCTCTAGCACTCCTGCCTGGGTCGGGATGATGAGGGAGATCAGCGATGCCCTGATCTCGTGTCTCAATCCCTGCTCAAAGGTCCGGGCCCGGAAGAAGGGGTCATGTATCATGTCTATCGAGTACCGAGAAAGGTCGGTGAACCTCGCCGCGTACTGAGCGACCATCAAGCTTCCCTGCCGCAGCTGAAGAAGCTCTTGGTTGCGCACCGCACGGAGGGTGGCCAGGACGAACTCTGAGCGGAAGATGCTCTCAAATTCCATCCAGATGAGGGTGGCCTCATCGTGTACCTGGAGCATTAGGCTCCACCAACGTCTGGATGCTGCGTGCAGTAGGCTCGCCGCGAGGATCACCATGAGGTCAGCTGGTGTCCTCACTAGCCTGAAAACTCGGACGACCGCCTCCAGCCAGTCCTCGGCTGCCTGGGGGTCCGACTCCCCACGGAACCTGGGTGGTCGCTGGCGCTGGAACTCGTGAAGAGCTCCGAGGCGTCGTGCGTCGTGATTTTCCAGTGCTGGAAGCATCGAGGGCTCGGCGGGTAAAGGTACCGTCGGTGCCTCTGCTGTCAACGGGCCCTGTACCAAGGCCTCGTCGCTCGGCGGGCTGTCGTCGCGCACTACTCTAGGAACCCTAGCTGGCTGCTGTCGTCGTGCCATCCTGAAAAGGAAACAAGTGCACCATGGTCAGAACAGTATACCTGGTGAGCTGACACAAGTAATCTCAAAGAAAACTTGAAACACACATGCTATCAATGTTTTCGAGCATTAAGTCGGAAACCAGAAGTCAGGGTCCTGGTGTATGGATAAGTCGGCCGCCGCACCAACACTGGACTCCCTAGACTGATAACCACACTTAATACGCTAAAAACAATTTCTTCACATAGAAGAAAGATCATATTCTGCGGTAGAACCGACCACCTCTGATACCAATTTGTCACGACCCGTCCTCGGGGCCCGTGCCGTGACTACCCCATGCCCGCCTTCCATAGGCCAGGGGCTGGCGACTAGCACCAAGGCTTAAATCCCAACAAAAAGGGATGGCATTGCCTGTGAAAAGTAAACAAGCCCCACAGAGTAAGCAAGCGGAAAAGTAAACACAAAGTAAAAACTGTACAAGCTGTGCTGAATGTAAAAGGGGCCGGAAATACAAGCCCAACTGTAAAGTACAACTGAAAGGGAAAACAACAACTAAAAGGAAAAACTGCAGCGTCAAGCCATCCTCTGGAAGTCCCACCTGAAGGGTGGGTACAGATAGACTCCACTGATCCTCGGGTCCACCTAACCGCTCCGAGTACGTCCCGCCCAGTGGTCCACCTCCAGGTATTGTCCTGCTCCGCACGCCTCCTCCACGATCAGCGTTGTCCGTCGTCTGCAACCAACAACACGAAGTGCGGGCATAGCCCGTGTAGGGGTGAGTATAAGCTACTCAGTAGGGACCCCGAGACCCCCGAAGGTCTCCCGAAATCAACAAAGGATAATCCACAAAGGAAAGATACAATCACGAAGTAACATCTGACGCGGCTTAGGTATATGCCCAAACATATACCTAAGTCATCAATTCCCGTTCGGCTCCATTGTCCGAGCCCAAGCACGACCCAGTCCACACAGGAAAGCAAAACGTATACCCACACAGGATAGCTCAACACAATCCACAATGGAGAGAAAACAGTAAATCCACACAGGATAGCTCAACACAATCCATAAAGGAGAGTAAACAGTAAATCCACACAGGATAGCTTAACACAATCCACAAAAAAGAGTAAACAGTAAATCCACACAGGATAGCCCAACACAATCCACAAAGGAGAGTAAACAGTAAATCCACACAGGATAGCTCAACACAATCCACAAAGGAGAGTAAACAGTAAATCCACATAGGATAGCTCCACACAATCCACAAAGGAGAGTAAACAGAAGATTCGGCTCACGCAGGTATACTTCTTCGGATGACGATAAAGATGATCACTGATCCATCTAAGTCGTCGTACCCACGAAGGATCGATAGGTAACTAACCTCCGCAAATGACCCACACAGGATCAGACCCACACAGGATCGGGCCCACACAGGACCGGTAGCACTGATCCACGTAGGATCGATGAGTGCAGTAGTCGTCGCAGTCCACTGAGGATCTCTGCCCAGTCGTCACTGCAGTCCACTGAGAATCTCTGCACGGTCGTCGTCAGAGTCCACGGGGATCACTGCACAGTCGTCGCTGTCGAAGTAGCAGTCGCAGCCAGCTCTAGGGTTCCCGCACATAGCAAGATCGTTCGGGAGGGTCCGCTCCACGAGCCGAGAGGATCATACATCAACTAACACAAAGTCCGAAGATGATGTATCCAAAATTTCAGTATCGTCAACAGAAACTCAACGTCCCAGACGGCGCGTCAATCGGACGCCCGGTCTGCGAGTTATTGGCTTTTTCGTCCCAGGGGCCCGGTTGGTTTTTAAGGAAAAACCAACCCGACCGTACTCCACCTGCATCCAAACCTCGGGCGGAGTATGCCAGAAGATCCGTCTCACAAAGAGGAACTCAACAAAGCTGACGGCACGTCAATCGGACGTCCGTGGCTCAAGATATGAGTGTTTCCACACCGAGGGCCCGGTTGGTTTCGTGTACGAACCAACCCGGCCGAACACAAAGTATTCCGAAACCTTGAGTGCAATAAACCGAAACGACCGTCTCGATCCAAGGATCGTGTTGCCGCTGACGGCGGGTCGTTTAGAGGCCCATAGTTCAAGATACGGCCATTTGAACGAAATCTGTCCGAAGACGGGGGGTCCGGGCCCGGGCCGACCCGGCCCGGCCAGGGCCGGTCCGGCGCGGCTCGGCCGAGCGGCCGACGCGGGGGAAAGCCGCCGCCCCGCGTGACACTCCCGCGGCACCCGCGGGGTGTCGACCATACACCCGCGGGGTGTCGCCCTGGACACCCGCGGGGTTTCGCGTGACAACCCCGCGGCAGCCGCGGGGTGTCGCGCTGGACACCCGCGGCACCCGAGGGGTGTCGCGCTGGACACCCGCGGCACCCGCGGGGTGTCGCGCTGGACACCCGCGGCACCCGCGGGGTGTCGCGCTGGACACCCGCGGCACCCGCGGGGTGTCGCGCTGGACACCCGCGGCACCTGTGGGGTGTCGCGCTGGACACCCGCAGCACCCGCTGGGGGGCGCGCTGGACACCCGCAGGGTGCCGCTGCCTCCGGCCACCGGCGCCGCCGCGCCAGCGTCCCGCGCCACCACCGGCTTCCGCGGGCCGCCGGAGTCGCTCCGGTGCCCCATTTTCCTTCCCGTCTGCGCCTTTGTTCCTCCCGGGTTCCGTTCTTTACTGCGGGATCATCAAACACCCGTTGCGGCACGTTTCGTCGTCGCCCGCAAAATCCGCAAAACACGAAGAACGGCGGAGGGTTGCTGGGCCGTGTTCATTTTACCCGCACCCTCCGCGTTAGATAAAAACAACGGGAGAAAATAGAATGTTCAACACATGAACCAACAATTTTTAATAAAATAAAAATTGTTTCTTTGATTCCGGTTCATTAATTTTTAAAGAATGTTCACGGGAATAATAAAGAGGGGTATTCCAAAATTATAAAAATCCCTACCTCGTTGATCGTCGCGCGCAGGCGTTCTTCGCGTAAATGCTCGTCGCGGAAGAGAGGGATCGTCGCGTCGTCGCGGGGAGGCATCGCGTCGTCGCGGAATCCGGCGTTGAGTCGGCGAGCTCAACGATCGGTGATCGGAGATCGGGGTGGAGAAGGACGTCTCGGACGGAAGCGTCGTCGATTTCCGGGTTCGGCGTTCTTCGCGTTCTTCGCGTTCTTCGTGAGGGAGAAGAAGAAACAAGGATCCTCTCAAATCTTCTCAAAAGATTTTGGGTTGGTCTTATTTTATTAATATTCCAACACACGAAAACAGGTTAAGAAACAATTGAATTAATTCGTTGAATTAATTCAACGAAAGAAACAGGACATTTAATTCACGAAATAAACCACCCAATTAAATGGTCTGTTAAGAATTTAGAAAACGCGTTAGTTGAATTTAATTAAGACGGGTTTTCACGGGTGCGTTTGTTAGCGGAAAGAAACGGCGGGGCTCGTGCATGCCCCACCTCACAAATATCCTACCAAGGGGGTAGGATATTTCTGGATAGCATCCTATCCAGTTCAACTCAGTTCAAGCCGCCTTTAAGTGGCTTAAAGTGGCTTCCAAGTGGCTTATGTGAAATAAAATAATGTTGTCGCAAAATTATTTTATTTCTTAACTTTAAGCCCGAAAATTAAAAAACCACATCCGAGCAAACGCAACTCCGGAAGAGGCGTTTCAAAGTGAAAACTGGCGCTGCGATTTCATCGGTGCCCTCAGAATTCGATTCCGGGCACCGGTTCAAATGTTAGAAAAACCGGCTCGTCCGTTCACTGAATGTACCCGAGCCAAACTTCGGAAAATGATTCCGGGCACACCGGGCCTCGGAATCAGGTGCCATCAGAAACTGTGCTCTTGTAAAATTCCAATGAAAGTTAAGAGAAAAAAATTTCCTTGAAATTTACGGGTCTTTACACTTCAATTCATATATTTTTGTTAAATATCAAAGAAAAAATTATCATAATTAATTTTCTCATGTTGTATACTATATTTGGAATGTAATAGTGGTCTATGTAAGAACACCACATCAAATTTCAGGAGAAAAATCACCTTCTATATCCTGTATTATTATATAATTCCATCTATATGTAAGTATGAGGGTAAATATCCTTTGGAATATTCTTTAGTAAAATCAATATTTTTCTATATAAGAAGTCATATATAGATATATTGGTTAAATTAATGGAGGGGAACAATCTTGAATAAATTAACATTTTATGTTATTATAATTATTGAAGTCTAGTCAGAGGTAAGACCTCTAAAAATTTATTACAATAAAAGAAATGTCTAGGAGAGGATGGGGAAAACACCATTACCACGTCCAAGATAAAGACAATTTCAATTCATAGTAAAAAGGGTCATTATCACAACCATGTTCAACAATTTCCCATTCAGATGGACAAATACCTAGAATGATGTACTTTAACATCTCAATATCCACCATTATTGACATTTTAGACCGAGTAACAATATTCTGGCGTGTATTACAGTAGTCCTACCTATAATTCATCTTTGGGTTGTTAGAGGTCATGCCTTCAACTTTTGAAACAATGACTTTAAAAGGGAATTTTCACAGCATTTTTTCCCCTGAATGATCAGTACCCAACTTAATCTTATGAAATTCATCCCTCAAGTCCTGCATGGTCATGAAAAGATCATCCGGCTACAAAAAACCACATCCCATAAATTGTGGGTGGTCATTCATATCCTCAAGAACTATTCCTTGAAATTCATGAACCTAAGTGATTTTGTCAGTTGATTTTTGCATATCAAGTTTCCATCAGGTGTGGTATGTAGGAATAATCCTAGTTTCCTTTATTATTGCAACATTGATTGTTCTTCTTCCTCAGAGTTGGGATCTTAATATCATGTAAAACATCATCATAATCTACATTTTTTTGATCAATAGGTTCACCCTCATCATCTATTATTTATTCATCAACCCGGTCCTTCTCCTGAATCAATTACTCATTCAAAAATCCCCTAAAGCGATTACCAATCTCAATATTAAGACCATTTTCCCAGGACATGAATATGTCCCAGTTGGGATCCTCACCCACCCACCATTTTCTTCATTTGAACAACATGTCTAAAAGAACGTAGAAGAGTAGTACCACACCTCCTCATTACAACCTGAGTGTTCAATCCTTTCCACTCCCAGGTCATGTTTTAGTCTTCCAAAAACATCATCAACCCTCATATTGAAGGTGTAACACTTTATGTATTCATAGTATGTTATCTTTCAAAGTAATTCAATTACGTGCACTACATTCAACACTGAGCTCGAGCGCACCGCTACTTACCAAACTTGCCATTCAAATAGTGGATATGAATAATATTAACTTCATTATGAATTTTATATACTTCATAAAATTTTAACATCTATATTATTTGTTTCTTAGACATTATAATTCAATTTTTCAGATAAAGGAAGTATTTTTCAGAAAATCAAATATTACCACCTTTTAATGGGGAACCCTTTTTAAATCATATATTTTACACTTTTATATGTTCAATAAGACATAATTAAATTCATCTTTATAATCAGGCAATTTTAACATATTTTCAATAATTTTTTGGGTTTTTTGTTAACTTTTATATATTTTTGAATATTGAAAAATACTAAATTTTAATTGAAACAAAACTTTTAATGAATATAATTTAAAGTGATAAATTAAAAATTTTAATGGTTTAAAAGTATAATTAGATTATATTTTTATCATTTAATACAATAAAGGTTATTATAACTAATTTCACATTTAAATTTGACGTAAAAACATGTCAATCTATTGATATTTATTACTTTTTAAAAACATGATTTTTTGTTTTGAAAAAGGGGAATAATATTAAATTAATTAATGCAACTTCCATGTTCTGAATTTGGTAAAATCGAATTCATTTTTTAATTTCTAATATCAATATTATCTAAGGTTAAGATTTTAGTATTTTTCTATAAACATTCATTTTTTTATGAATAGTGAAAACACTATGTTAATGTTTATAACCGACTTTTTATTTAAATAAATATTTATTTTATTTAAATTCAAATTAAGTCAAAATAGATATATAATACATATATATGTTCAATTTAATTCATTGGATTCATTTTATAAAATAATAAAGGTATAATATTTTATTGAACTTTCATACGTCTATTACACTCCATCTAAACACATTTGCAAATTTTCATGAAACATATTTTTACCACTTCTATGAAATGAATTTCAAAAATCCAAGAGACACGGTGGACATCAGTATATAAAATTTTCTTCAATATGATGAAAATAATTTTTGGTGAATAGTAACTTTTGACTTTTATTTACCACGATTATAAGAAAAAAATTGAAAATAAAGGTAAAAATGATATTATAATTACCCAACAACATGTCCTAATTCTATTGGATAAGTTCATTTAAAATAAAACCAACATTATAAATAAAATATGATCATTTTGGTCCACTTTAATCAGATTAAGACATTTAATAGAATTTTATTTAAAGAAGAGTTATAAGTGTTAAATTTTAATTTTAATAACTAATACAATTTTAATATAGGGTTATACAGAAGATAAATTATAATATATTTATTTATTAGAAAGATAAAATAATTTCCTCCAAAATATTTGATTATTTATAATTTTTAGAGAATAAATAATTAAATATATTTATGAAAAAATCATGATGTAGTAATTACATTATCACCGAACGATTAAACTAATTGATATTGTAAATATAAAAGTAAATGTAAATTCTAGATTTCGACACCACACACGAATTTTCTACATTAATATGACTTTCTGGGGTTGATTCAATAATTTTTTTTCAATATAATAATGTTATTTAAAACTTTAAAAAATGAAATACTAAATAGTGTAAAAATTGACATAACTGGGTTATTAAAACAAATTATATATTATTAAATGATATAATTTTCCTAAGTTTCAGCCAGAGGATATATATAATGATAAATATATCATTAATTAACCACTTGGGTAAATTTTCGGAATTTTTATAGTATGTTTATTAACCATTTATTATAATAATAGAAGAGGACATGGAAAAAGCTAAACTAGTTTATTAAGAGTTAAATCTAAATGATAAGGTTAATATGAGGACCTAAACTATTCTAAACCCTATTTTTTGAACGTATATAGAACCATACAAACCATATATTCAAAATAAATCAATTTTAAACCATTAGAAACCAAAAAGAATTTTTTAATAAAATAATATTTAAATCTTCTCCCAAAGTGACCCTCACGTCTCTCATAAAAAGGTGCTCCCTCTTATCCAAAAATCACACATCCAAAGCCATTTGGCTCATCCAAAACCTTCCCAATTATTTTTACAACTTCCATAAATTCATCGTATAGGCCTTACATAGAGATTAAATCCATCTTATAGAGCCCTTTTTATCAAATCATTAAGAAATACACAATGAAGAGATAATTATTTTAACACTCACTAAAAAGTTCTTTTCTTCCTCGACATTCTATTTCTTTGTTATTTCTATACCAAAATAATAACGCTAGTACCTTATACATACTATGATTTTATTATAAATATGGTACAATAATATTCATTATTTTATACTTCCTATGATTGATAATGTCACCATTCAAGTGTACGTACAACTTACTATCTCCATGATGTGGTGTATTGTGTTATTCAACACTATTTTATTTGGATTGATGTAATGATGAGTAATATTTTATATAAATAATGAAAATAACATGATAATTTTATGTAAAATAAAAATACCATACAATTCCAAACCATTTAATCATTAAAAAAATGATATCATCGCTCGTGTGTACTTACGATTTACCGTCTCCCCAATGCGATGAGATTCATTTTCAAGTTCATCATTCAATGATAGTTATAAAAATGTATATTATTAATAAGTATGTAATATATGACATAATAATGCTACTATATATATATTAATATCTTATTATCTTAGTTCCATTCAATACTATATGAAAACAGAAACAACATTTATGCATACGTAGGGTCTACCGTCTCCATAAATGGTTTTTTCCATTTTGTATATATATATAATATAAAAATTTATGATATAAATATATATGATATATAAATCATGGTTTAAATTCTAGAAGAATTAATATCATGGTCTTAGTTATATATTCATGAATGACAATTTAAAAAATGTAAGATTAAGAAAGAAATTATAACCCTAATTGATTTTTAACATAGAAATTATTTTTAAATTGGTATTTAATGTTCTAATTGAATCATGTATGATATAATAAATATTAACATTGTTATGGTATAATTTAATAACATAATATGGTCATTACACTTGAGATTAAACATATCCTCGACCAAAGGGATGTACAAGGTAAGGGTTACTTCTTCAATCTCATTATTATCCGATATTGTTTATATGTAAATATTTTATCACACATATCTATTATCCATGTACATGATTCATAAAGAAAATTCTTAAAATTATTCTTTTATGGTACTCTTGAACTAAAACACCATTTTAAATGTTTTAAACACATATTGTTCTAAATATTTCTCATTAATGTCCATGTTTTGAATATAGTTTTAATGATTTATTTATGTGGACATGATTATTTTAAAATGTTAATTCCTTTCAAAAGTATCAAAGTGAAATGGGACACATTGATTAAAAAATATATTTTAAAAGGCATCCTTTATAAATGTATTACTTTTAAATGATTTCACAAATAATGATATTTCCCTCAAAAATTTTTATTGGTCATTTTCAACTATGTCAACATCCTTTACAAGAAATTATTCTTGATTGAGTTTGATATATTATAAAAAAATCCTAAAAATTCTATTGAATGAGTTATGATATGTTAATGCCGATATTTGTTTTTTATACCCTTCACGGTTTATGGATGAAGTATTGAAATTTATTATTCTTGTTTTAATACGAATATTTTTGTTATGTTTAAACATTCTCATATTAGGAATGGTGAAGAATTAGAAAGTTACTATTGGGGCCCACTATGGCCCCTCGATTCATCGATAGGCCTCATGAGACAAATAAGAATGTTGGGACTACTGCATGAAAAAATGTTTTTTTGTAGCCTCGGAATGAGGCCTTGACTATGTGGTAATGATGTCTGGAAACAAGAATTCCCTCAATATGAAAATAGTTATTACATGTTATTATTCGACTAGTAGAATATCAATGTCCATTTTTTTTATAGTAATGTATGATTTATTTTTTCCATATTACATTCATGTTTATATTTAAATGGTTTTTTATTGCACTTCTTTCTTTAAAATTTTATATCTTCTACATATTAATTTACCCTTACTGACCATCTCAGTGCACCCCTTTCGTATTTTTTATATTCCCATGATTCCAAAAAGTGTATTATGATTGATATTCTGGGTTAAGATAATAGAATAATGGCATTATCAAAGGATTTTGTATTCAAATTTTAATGATATTAACTGTAATGTAACATTCATGTATGTAATCTATTTTCCAAGACTGCTAAACCGATAATTCTTTGGGGACATGATTCCTTGTAATCAGGCCAATGTATTAATATAATGCACCGACTCCAGGCTTTTAGGGTCAGGACATTACCAAAAGAGATCTCCACTGCCGTTTCAAGAGTAACCTACACTATATTACTAGGGCAAGGGGCATACCCTAACAAATCCCCACAGGACAGCTCCAAATTCCCCTAACGAGGACTCGACCACACCACCACATGTTCTTCCAAAAAAGAATTCATAACTACATCTCTTACTCTACACTTTTTCATCTGATGCCCAAAAATTAGGCATCGTGGTTTTACTCATACCAAGACACAAACATAACAATATTTTATATATAAACACTTTACACACAGAAAAGAAGACGAATTTTACAGGAGGTCTAAAATATATCACTTCAATGAAAATCCTTGATGCGAAGAGTTGCAAAACCAACCTAGTTCTTTTGTCTGAGAGATTATACCAAATGACTATGTTCCCAAGCATAATAGTTATAGATGGATTCTAAAATGGGAGTTGTAATTGTGAAAATCATACCCAAATATCATTTTTCGAGAATCTGAATTCCTTTTGAAATCATATGTCAAATGGAAGATGGAGAACTAGAGGACATTATAAGAGAGCGGATCGAAAGACCATATTTAAATCAAATCATCTTCTGATATAAAACGAATCATTATATGATTTTAGTCAAGGAGTCCAATAGTGGTGTGGTCCTACAGATTACATTAATATATGAAGAGTTATTCAAAGAGATCGACAAAGAGTGGTTGTTGCTCAAATAAATCTATCAACATCATGTTTAGTAGGGAAGAACCATTAGTGAAATCCCAACCAAGATTGGGATATGTGGAATCCTTTGAATAGCTCTAGAACATTGTAGGATATAGATATTTGAGGGAATAAATTCAACCAATATGGATCCAATAAAGGTAGGAAGTAGAGATTAGATGGAGGCAACGAAGATCACTCCCCCTCCTCCAAGGGACGAGGGACCTTCTAGGATGGCATCGCCACATATGGAAAAGCTCTCCATTCGCAAACCCTACTTCTCATCACCATCATCCATATGTCTTTTTTAATAATTTTTTAGATAGATAATTATCTATTAATCTTCATATCTATTAATTTGAGTTATGAATTGAACAAAAACACATATCTCTACTGAGATCCATGATTACATATGGAATTTTCCATAGTGAACTAGATTAACTAAAGAAATATTAGAATATCATATAGCCTCTTTTTACATATTCTGAAGTGCATTAACATAGGGTTTAAAATTTTTCTTCTTCATAAAGAAATAGGTTCAATAAATTCATGTAATAACTATCATGAACCAAATAAGATCAAAATAAAGAATAAGGTTCCCTATACATGGTCTGATGATTTTTTAAATCCATTAAATTGATCTCAATACATCATTAATGTAGACCTTTGATCAGGATTTCATCTATTGGAGGTGAAGAATGAAGATACTCCCAATAATCTGTATCATATAAGTAACATGCAATAAATTTTCACAGTCATGCATTTTTGGGACTAATAAGTACTCAAATGGTCATTACGAACCCAATAAATTGATTATATAGAGTTCTTGATATTCAATTTGAGATAATATTTATAAAATATATTCTCTCATAATCCAAAAAAGGATGAAACTGATGATTAAATGAGTGTTGTTTAATGATTGTATTTAATGATGAATAAAATGTAATGTATAGTAAATTTGATATTTTTGTAGAAAAAATGTCATTGTTGAGGAATTTTATCACAATTTAATAATATATATATGAACCCGTCATATAATTAGGAAATTTATGTATTCAATAGACTATAATATTTAATGGATACCCATAATATCAACTAATTAGATTGGAACATTTGGTTATTTTTTAAAAACATTTCAGGATTCTCAACGAAATGAACCAAGCTATCTCAGAAGAGAGTGATGTGTGAATTGAACAAATACTATTATGAGTAATTCATGTAGATTTTGGGGATGTAATGTACTACACTAGTACTCACACAACCAATAATTAGGTATGTAGTGGTGTTTTATTGTGATTTTCCAATGATGGTTTTAAGATGTGTGCACAATCAAAATGATAAATTATATTTCAATGGGTTAATATAATTACTAGTTAATGAAAAATTGATTATAGATCAGGTTCTAGAGTTCGATGAAATATTATATTTTTTGATGGTATTGGGGAATTATGTATACCATGTGTAGTATGATATATGTATATATATTTATATGAACTATTGGATACTACAATATAAATTCACAAATAAGGATCTATACATTGAAATACAATGATAGATAGAGATGATATCTCATTATGATTATTCAATCCACTATTGTCCATGGATGGTAAATAATGTGTAAGGCTCAGTTTCAAATAAAGACTATAAAACCTTATCTATGAATAATATTGATACTGAGCATATCATTATAGACAAAGGAGCAATGGGTATTGGAATCATGAAAAAAGTAATGTCATCCACATTTCTCAAATTATTCTCCAGCTATGAGTATATTGTAATATTATTAAATCTAAAATTGATTATTTGTATATAGATAATATGATTAATTCTATGATGAATAATTAAATTGGAGAATATAAATCATCATTCTTATTTTATCATTCAGTGAAGGATGAGAGGAAAAACAAAAAATGGATGATAAAAACTTTTCGAATACATATATTGAAATATAAAATCATCAAAATAATTTTTTAAGGAATTTCAAATGATATGTAAAGAAAACAATGATAATTTTATTTGGTTTACTATATTATAAAGAGTTCTCACTTCAACTCCATTCTAATGGAAAGCTCACCCGATCACATTATAAGGATATACATTATTGAAGTTGTAATTCTAAATGGAACCACACTATTAACTATATTTTATAAAGATTCCAGGATCACATAAATGTAATTGATAAGTCTTCTATTGGATCAAAATATATATTATAAATTTTTTATGAACTATTAACTTTTTACTGATGGAAAATCTGAATAGTATATATACACACTTGATGATGTGTTCATTGTATGTTCTATAAATTTTTTTGGAGGCAGTTTGCAACATGTTCCCCTAGTTATTTTATTATATAAATTTTTCTTTCAATCAATAATTCATATTACAATATATAAATCCCATAATTGTTATAGATTAATAACACATTCATGTTAGGATGATGATGGTGAACTATTTTTTCTAGTACATGAGATGTTTTTGGAAATGATATAAATGGTTTAGTCTATTTATAAAAAAGAAAACATTTCTCAAAATAGAAAAATATGTACGTTTTTGACCATTGTTGGGATATATAATTTGATATTGTGATAAATTATTCCCCCTTATACTTCTTCTAAATAGATTCATGAGATTTTTAAATATGTTTATGATATTAAATAAATACATTATCCCATTATAGATGCCGAATCAAATTGGTGTAGTTCCATACCAACTGTAACAAACACAAATACTATCTAATTTAGATGATTTATTCCATATATCCATATTGAGAATGAAAATACCAGATAGCTATCATATACTAAATTTGTAGTTGGAATAGTTTGTGGATGATATCTTTATTGTGTAGAATACAATGATTGTGCTAAATTGTAGAGACCTAGTTCTCTACAACAATAAAATGAACCCCTACAATGTACATTAACGAAATATTAATTATTGATAGGCGATGTGAGAAGCTAATGATACCAAAAAACTGATGTAACCAAATATATTTTCACTATGTAATATGTGATGAAATTTTAGGGGAGAAATTTCGTAACGTATGAAGAATGTGATAACTAATAAATTATTCATATAAATTTCACTTTTTATTATATATGTGTTTATTATGATTAAATATTGATAGTAAAAATATACATGACCATAAAAATAATTTGGAAGATAATATTTTTAAAACATTACCTATGACATAAATAATTAAATTATTATATAAAAATATTATTGATACATTTCATGAATGAAAATTCAATTAAAAAAATATTTTTTTAATAAATTTAAAGAACTATTAAATAAAATTAATTTCAATAAATAATTATTTAATATTTTAATTTGAATATTTTTCTTTTCTCTTTTTTAAAATTAGATTATGAATATGTTTTTGGATTTTTCCTAAAAAAATATATTATCAGTGAATAAAATACAATTTTTCCTAAAATAGATACATTAACCATATAATCATTTATTTATTTACAGAATAATGTTATTTTATTTCAGGATATTGTTTTATTTTTATGAATCCTTCATGTATTCTTATAATATACAAGTAATATTATAATTCGTATGGTTTTTTGTATTTAGATTAAATTAAACAATAATTTGGTTAATGTAGATTTTGAATTTATTTAAAATAAAAGTTAAATTTATTGTATTATATAAACCAATTAAAGTATCAAAAAATAATAAAAAATGATAATAAAATATTATACAATAATTCAGTCTATCAAAGATGTATTTTATGAATAAATTTTTAATCAATGGATTTAATAATACTGAAATATATATCTTGAACACATAAAACTATTATATTAAAATATTATAAAAATATTTAATAGATTTATTTCAAATTTATTATATAAGAGAAATTTTATGTTTTTTCATTAATTTAGTTTTAATGATTGAAAGGGGAGGTACTGTAGTAATTTAAAATTAGTGAATAAGTAATATATCAACGTTAAAGTGGTTAAAACATGAGAAAACACTGTGTATTATTGGATATTTGTGGGAGGTTTAGATGTATATATTTTGATAGACCATTATTGGAATATTTTTCAGTCGTTTTCATTGAATCAAGGAATGATATTTTAGTGTAATAATGAGTTTTAAAAAAATATCAATTTACATAAATTAAAATTTGAGGTCCCGTCCTCAAAATGTATCCATCCAATATCGTTCCATGAAATAAATAAAACTGATCCCTAATAACTCTAAAACATCCTATTCATTATTTAAAATCCTTGGTCCCACCAAAATACAAATCGAAGGAGTTTTAAAGTGCTATCAAATGGAATACATCCATTGGAAAAGGTAATAATATCACCCTAACATTTCTATGATCTAATATTTTTTAAATAACTCTTTCCGTTCTATCCGGGAATGCATGTGAAATTTTTTTCTAATACTATTCTAAAATTATATTTATATAATTCAATATTAATTATATACAATATCAAAATTCATTAAGAAAAATTAAAATTTCCATATGTTTCTGTGTATAATACCGCCTCTATAAACTACATATTTTGTTTTTTCACAACCACCTAAAAATAAAAACATTAATAATATTATATTTTTGTAAAAAAAATACATTCTTGGAAATATTAATATTATTTAATGATAATATATGTAAATATATATTTTAGAGTTATAAAAATGGTTATAGTATAACTAACCAAGTAAAATGGTCTATTCATGGAAGATTTAATAATTTATATAGCTTTTTAGATAACCCTTAAAACTGAATAACTATTGTCCTAATAAAATAATGAAGGAAATAACCCTATATAATTATATATATATATATATATATGTTTTATTATTAAAAATATAACCATGGTAAAAAAACCATATTCTTATAAAATAAAGTTAATGAATAACCTCTGATTACAAATATCAGCTAAAACTATGTTGAAAATAAATTAAAAAAGATAACAATTAGGCTTTATGATGTTGAATATAAATGAGTAATTATATTTTTTATAATTATTATGAACATTATTTATTTAATTTTAATTTTCAATTTATATGAAATTTCCACTCTAAAAAATTGTGGGATATTATTTATACCACCATTATAACGCAACTGTTACACAATCTCTTTCATTTTATCCATTTCCCACAACATTCATTCAACAAGTGAACAAATTTTATGATCACAAATTTCATTTTAATATGAATTTTAGCTAACAATATTTTATATATATATTATAAATAAAAAAATAAAAAAATAATTTTTTATTCAAAAAGTAAAATATTATTGTTTTTAAAAAATTGGATTTTTAAGAATTATAAGCTTTTATTTTATAGATATACTTTGATCTTTTTATTTATATTTTTAAATTGTATCATATTAATATTAATTTATAATTTAATTATTATATTAGGATTTCATTTTTTAGAACATTCTAAACAATTTCATGTTTTTAATCAATAAAGTATAATCTGATTTTTATTGAAAATTTAATTCTCTTTTCAAAAACGTTTAATGTAAAAAAAAATATTTTTAGTTTAAAAATTTATTTAGTTTATTTGGATGAAAAATAATCCAATAAATTATATTATAATTATCACTATAATTTAATTTTCTTATTAAAATTTTTTTTCCAATTTTTTTTTTATAAAAAATCATTTTCATTGTGTTTTGATGGTTAATTTTATATTAAAATTTTCCTCATTTTTTAATTGAATTTGATTATTGTGAATAATAAATTATGAATAATAATATTTAATATTAGGAATCATTTTAATAATAATTTTTAGTCATAATGAATATTAATAATTATATAATCATAATAAGATAATTAAATTTAAAATAAGTTGTATCAGGGTAAAACTAAAGTGATATGGCTTAAAATATCATAAAAACATGATTAAATTATATGGGAAAGATATATTTAGACCCCATATCATTTAATATTTAGAAATGGTTTATTTTGGATCCATTTGGAAAAATTAAGACAATAATTTATTTTTGTATTTTAAAAAATTAAAAATGCGTCCTCTCCCCTAATTATAGAAGGACTCCCCCTATCTCATCACCAAGGAACATAAATATATTTTTTTTACATATCCAACACCTACAACTATATTATCATAACATTCCTTCTCATTCACTATATGTCTAGATTTCTCATAATAGAGCCCGTATAAGGCACTAAATATAGACCAAAAGAGGTTATCAATTGAAGAAGTACAGTTCTAAAATTTTAATTTATTTCCGTATAATATGTCAACAATCCATATTTTAGATGTAAATTTACACTATATTTTAAATAATATTTTATAATATATAAGATAAATCCTTGTGGGATTCAAGGGGCAAAGGATCCTCATTGTTCATATAAAAAACATTACATTTATTATATCATACGAATAAATGTTTTATCAAATAATTTAATAAAAAAATTTATTCTACGATGGAAGATTTGATAACTCAAATAAATATTGAATGTCTATTTTAAACTAGGTGAGTCAGAACAATTTTTTATATTCGATTTTTTGCTTACGAGTGGTCATGGGATGGATAATAAGTAAAAAAATTTATTATTTGGGATATCACAATACATAATCATCCCCTATAAAATTCCACTTATTGAAATTCCATAATTCTAGAGAAAATACCCTTTGGATATTTGTTGATCCACAATGGAGAACCAAAAAAATTATATTTGATCTTGGGTTGATTATTTATGATCCATAGTGTTTTTATTAAATAGAGGAGTTTTTATATAATTCATAAAACAATTACATAGAATCCTTACTCATTATTAATCAATACATACTCAAATTAAGACATTTTTAATTTTGTTTATTCACTATTTTTTATTATCCTACATCTAAGAGGAATTAAAAATTTTAACTAATAGATTATTGGGTTGATTATTGATTTATGTGAATTTTTTGTCTTCATATATTTAGGAATGGGTGATGATTGTTTGATGATCCTTAATATTTTAAATTGTTTATTGTTTTCCCCATGAATGAACTATTTCATAACATAGAACATTAATTAAGTTCCTTTATAACACTTCTATTTCATAATATTCTCCCAGTTTTTGTCATGTGTTCATCATTTGTAGTCCATTTGGAATGTTGTTTGATAAATACCACGGAAAAAATCATTACATAATTAATCATTATCAAAAATTATGTTTTAAGAAGGATTAGATTTAGTATTATTAGAATAGTTGTTGTCATGATCAATGTGCATGGATAAGTGTGGATGATCGTGGAGTGGATAAGGACTTCTCTTATGTGTTTTAGTGATATGGTTGTGTTATGCGACAGAAATCATTTCTATTGAAATTAAAAGGATATAATCATGACACCAATGGTTGTTGTATATAAAAAAACCATATATTTTAGTTCCATTAAATACACAATTGAGGGATAAATGGTGTTAAAGATGTTGGTGGAAACAAATAGATATTACATGGTGATTGAATATAAATATTTTAATGGTGTTTAGTTCGGAAGAACAGACTTACTATGGATCCTTACTATGAAAAATATATTAACTGTATAATTAAATATCTCATGAATTATAGTCTAAAAAAGGGAATTTTTATCCAATACTAGAAACTTTGTATGTATCATAGTGGTACATGAGCAATTCAAGGCTAGTGTATATATGAATTTACATGAAGAGAGTGTCCATTTATATTTCAAGGTTCTCACATTTTTATATTTCCTATTGTCTAATAGTGTACATGGGAACATGATTTAGGATATTGGAATTGGCCAAAGGACATACACATACTCTTGGTATCCAAGACATATATTTTATTCCCTATAAAATCAGTCTACTTTTTCAAGTGTAGGTTGAGGCCCAAGATTACATTATAGTATTGATATTTCCATAGGATACGTTCCTATAGTCTATATATATGTGGTTATAGTGAATAATAACATCATTTAATGGGATGAGTAATCCCCTAATAAGATTAACCTCAAATAGAATCAGGTATCCCTCAGTGGGACTTGAGGTTATATCAAATCTAATTCTTCCACAATATGGGTTGGTTATATCATCAAAAATATATAAGTCGTGTGATTCACATCATAGTCATTTTAATTTGGGAAGGTTTTCGTATCTGATATAGGACATTGTTAATATCATTGGTCATTCGATTGAATTATTTAGATTCAATATATAGAATTCTCCTAGTGAGGCCTAAGGTGCATGACTTCTTTAATGAGATTTATCAGTGTATGATGACTTAAGGAGAGTTGATTCTCTTAAGAAAGTGTTACCATGAACCCTTGAGTGGAATCAAAGGCTATTGGTTTGGTTTTTATCATATATATAGTCCTAGTTTATAACATTATTATATAATGGTTATTATTGTTGTTATCTCATGTTGTGATTGAAATTCCTTCTTTATTACAATATGACCTCTGCCTCTCTTGATACTATATGAATGTTGATTTTTGGGAGTCCTACAGGTTTCAATATTCTCACCACTACAAGGGAACATCCCACACATAAAAGGTCTTATGTAGTTCACATGCCTTACAGTGGATTCTTAGGTAGATAAATAGTAGCAATAACACAGTGGAAATATACGGATAACTATTACATCATGGAGTTTTTTTTATAGTAAAACCCTCTATTTTATAATATATGACAATATTAGAGATAATATGGGATTAAAATTATAAATTTATGTTTTATCAAACGTTTTTCAAACAAATTTGTGGGATATAGTTGGATGCATGCATTTTGTTATCAAGCATATTTACCTTTTACCATTAACTTGTTTGGTGGTGATGTTTTCATGAATACATATACATTAGGCTATGGACTCCTGTTGTAACGCCCCGACCCCAGTTACCCAGAGTCGGTGCATTATTACATAACATTGGCATGATCACAAGAAAGATCAAATCTCGAAAGACCGATTGGTTTAGTAGCCTTGGAAAATGCCAGATATATTCATAAGTTTTACATTACATCATAAAATGAAAAACTACTACAACAACATAATGTCTCCATAATCCACACTACTATCCCCTCATAATATCCCTGCAGGTCATTCATAATTTACTTCTTCACATCCTGGGGAAAAATAAAACATAGAAAAGGGGTGAGCTCAAATGCCCAGTAAGGATAACAATATAGCGGAAACTTTCATAAATAAGAATAAACATTTAAGGCAATGCATTACTAAAACAAAAGCCTTTTAAAATTGAACTTCAACATGGTATGGCAAAAGTAAAATGAAATAATGCCATTTACTTATTCACATGGATATTCTACTAATCGAATAATCACATGCAAAAATCAATAACCACTTTCATAATGTTGGAATGCATAATGCCAGACTATCATAACCACATAGCCAAGGCCTCGTGCCAAGACTACAAATAAGATTTTGTCAAGGCCTTGTGCCAAGACACTAGTTTGTCTCATGAGACCTACCGATGCAATTTTTTAGAAGATACTTACGTTTAAAATTGCTCAAATATACTCCAGTGTTTTTCTGAAAACATTATGCAAGCTTCTGAAAACAAAATAACTAATTCTGAGACTGCTCGACTAATTACAGGCCATGATGGGTCCACGCTCAATCCCTTCCTGTCTACCATACTCGAGAGTCAGATTTTCTAAAAACATTTTTAAGCTTGCGTTAAATACGTATACATTTGCACTGGATTTTCATATATGTGAGAGAAATATCTCTTTTTTGAAATCATTTAAAAGTCATATATTTATAAAATAAAACATTTTCTTTGAAAATATTCTTATAATATTGTAAAGGAAGCTTCGACGATTTTATAACGGCGGAAAATAGCCGCACCTGCCGTATAAGTTAAAAAAACATTCTTATCTTAATTCTGTCGAAAAGGTTAAAAAGGACCTTGTTTTGAAAACGACCGAAAGATTCCTTTATAAACCACTTATAAAAGTCAAAAAGGGTATAAATGACTTTAACTCATATTCTAGTAAATAGAAAAAATGTTTTGAAATACATTTTTAAGAAACATGGATGTGGATGATAAAGAGATCCCAGTAGATTATTACGTATAAACAACCTCGGATAATGAAGAGATTGTGAAATAAACCTTACCTTGTACTTTTCCTTGGTTGTGGTAGGTTAACCTCCTGTATAATGGTGAAATAATTGTTATTAAATTATACAAGAATCATATACATTAATATGATATCATATATGATCTTTTAATATTGATTTGATAATAATATCTTAGTATTATCGTTGTTTCGGGTGTTAACTTACTTGTTTTCTTTCATATGTTTTGTTACGTAAGACATGTTTGTAAAGGATAGGTTGTATATTATTCATATCCAGAATGATATCAAGTCCTTAAACATCATTTTTAAATCATAAAATGATAATTACGCTTTAATGGTTACGATGGAGAATGAATCTCATCGCGTTCGTGGAGACGGTAGTCCGTACGTACGCACGAGCGACAATATCATTCTTTTGATATTAAAATAATATATAAATGGATGGTATATCATATATACAGAATCATTAACATGTTATATTTATTATTTACATGAGTTACACATCATTATTATACCCATCCAAATAATATTATATTGAATAACAATTACACCACGACGTGGAGACGGTAAGCCGTACGTACGCACGTATGGTGACATGTTATTCAAAGGGTGGATAGAATACTGAATATGATTGTACCATATTTATAATAACATCACAGTATATGTGAGATACTGGAGTTATTATTTCAGAATGGTAAGAACAAAGGAAGAAGAAGTGGAAGAAGAAATGAACTTAGAAAAGGGTGGTGAAATCATTACCTCTTCTTCGGGTTCTTCCTTTTGATTTGATCAAAAGGGCTCCTTAGGTTGGATTTCTGATCAAACTAAGGCCTCTAGGTTGTAGTGAGGGATGTTGGGAGAGTATTTGGGCAGAGTTTGGCCGAACCAAAAGGCTTTGAAGGTGTGAAGAAATGATAAGGAGGAGTGCCCTTTTATAAGAGGGGTGAGGGGCACCTTTGGAAAAGTTAGAAATATTAATTTATAATAAATTCATATTCGGTTTAAAAAGGCACAAAAGTTGACTATTCAAAGTATGAGGTGGGGATAGGTCGAAAACAACTCATCCAATAGAATTTAGACAGGTTTGGGTACTTATATTAACCTTATCTTTAAGTATTAACTCTAAGTTAATTAGTTTCACTTTTACAATGTCTCTTTGAATTTTTATATAATATGGTTAATAAACTTACTATATACATCCAAGCGACCCCCAAGTGGTCCATTAATGAGGAACCTATCATAATATAAGTCTCTTGGCCGAACCTTAGATTTTTAGAAATTTAATATCAATTAATAATATAATATTTGTTTTAAGAACTCTTTTATGTCAATTTTGACACTATTCAATAGTTGATTTTTGTGAAACTCCTAACAGATTGATTACTTCGAACAAAGTCAATTAAATCAATCCTAATATATCATATTATCATAGAAAATTAGTTTAATTCATTAAAAGTTTCATATTATAATTATTTGGATATTTATAAGATCAATTATTTTTATTTTTCACTATTTTAGTAATTACTGCATCATCATTGTGTCATAAATAAAATAAATTATATAATGTCTAAAAATTATAAATAAAATATCATCATGTATGAAATCTTTTTAGCTTTCTAATGAATATTTATAATCGAGAATCCAACATGTATAACCCTATGTAAAAATTGTTCTTCTAAAAGATGTAAGCTTATGCCATTTTTATATTCATTTTAACTAAATTAAAATAAAGTGTCATTATCACTTACAAGTGGATCCATGGGGTCCCAAAATAGACCCAAAGATGCCCATGGTCGACCATGTATCCACCAATAGGGTTAAGACACGTTTTAGGGTAATTTAGTATTATTATAATATTATTTGTTAACCCTTATTTACCGGATTTACCCTTAACCATGGTAAATAAAATATTTACCGCAGTAATTATTCAAAATGTCTAAAAATAAAAGTTACCTATTTACACAATTTGAACATCCTGATTCCAAATATGGAATCCATTTTCCTAAATTCAAAACACAGAAGTGGCAGAAATTAATTTAAAATTAATTCCCGCTGTCAAAACAAAAAACGTGTTTTTAAGAGATAATAACTATCAAAAGATTGACACTTGTTTATGTTCGGTTTAATTGTAAAATTATGTCCAATGACCAACATTATATTAAATAGTAAAAATATATTCTAAATATACTTTAAAACCACTCAAACTCATAATTTATCACTATTAATTATTTTGATTAAAAAAGTTGTTTTTAATTAAAATTTAGTAATTTTCACTATTCATCAAAATATGAAAGTTATCCGAAAAGTACCAAAATTTCACCTTAGGCTAAATTTGATATTCCGAATCCAAAAATGAAGTCCATTTTAAAATATAAAATATATATAACTTCAAAAAGTAGGTATTACTATTCATAACAACTAGTTTGATTGGTTACGGTGTGTTAGAACTCGAAGTTGCGTACAACACACGCTACTGTTTTATCCAAAGGAAAGCGTACCGTGGACGGTTGGGATGTTTCATTTTAAATTTTTTGATGTCTCCATTTAGTCAAAAAGTTTAAAATATTGTATTTAAAAAGGTTTCACTATTAGAAGTTGATAAAAGTGAAATACTGAAAATGAATTTGTTCTTGCATTATGACTAAGAAACTCATAATAGGGATTCTAAAATTATAAGGATTATATAAAGTTCAAAATGTAGTTAATACTATTCATTACCTCTTTTAATGGTGTGATTGAACTCGGTGTTGCGTGTAGTGCAAGTTATTGAATTATTTTTAAGAAATAACACACTCTGAAATCCTGGGGTGTTGCATTCTCCCCTCCTTCAATAAATTGCGTCCTCGCAATTTGAAATTGTTCTTCGAAGATAAAAGGTTGAAAGTAGAAAATATATTTGTGGGAAAACCCACATTGGAAATTGGGTTACTAAAATTAAGTCTTAATATGAGGAAAAGAGAAATTAAAGGGTCACCACCAAATTATGATCTTGATTAGGAGAACATTGGTGGCAATTAGAGACATATAATCGGAGGAAAAACGTAAATATTTATAGGTAGTGATTGAGGTCATCAATCACAAACAAGTGTATAATTGAGGTCCTTAAAATCATCAATCTATGATGATTTGAAGTACCATCGGTTCAACAAAATATAGGGTATTGGGATAACACATTTTTGACGTTTCAAAATATCTTAGTTGAAATCCCACATCGAAAAATGAATTAACGAGGCCTCTATTTAAAATAAAGAGTCGAAAGTATGAAGATTACCGAAAATAACACATACTAGGGTTCCATGTAAGAAAATATGGATATGGAAGAAAAATCTAGCCATCAATTATCTGATGGAGAGTGGTAGAGAACATGGCTATGAAAAGGCCAACAATCCCAAAGCCATAAATTTGTGATGATTTAAGGTACCATCTAGGACAACATTTTTGTTCTAAGTTTCTATTATTAATGTTGAGGAATTTATTTATGAGATTGGATAAGATAATAAGGAGATATACTTAGTTTATAATTAGAGTTTTATCCATTAATAAATTTCTACCAAAACTCATCATTCACTCGTAAAAAAAATTCTATTTATACTATTCATAGAGGGTTCCAAAATAAACGAATTTATAATTCATCTACCAGATCTTTTAAAAAACTACTTTATTTAATCCAGGACATCTCGTTGGATAGTGGTAGGTGATACACCCTTGTCGCCCTTTGGTTGCGGGTTCAAGTCTCGCAGCCTTGCCGGACGCGACGGGTTGTCGCCCGACCTCCGGGTTGTCCTTTTATGGCAATCCAAAATAATCCAAACTAGAACTATCCAAAATACTTCTGTCCAAACTCACAGTCCAACATTCATAAGGAAGGTAAACATAATATAGATCCTTTTTACCCCGTAATAGCATATGAATACCTTCATCATGTATTACCATATTCCTTATTGATTACATTCATGCTCCCTTATTCCATATAGAATGCTGGATATACTTCATTAATCCAAAAATGTTTTAAACCCCAACAATGATGGAATATACAAATCATTAATCAGTTCTAAGGTAGTCAAGAATATCCAATATAATTTATCCAAAACAATCACATATTATTCCAAAATCACTACCTCAGTATCAGAACTATATTATGGTTTATCATTCTCTCAACCATATATTTTCCAAAAATCTATCCTGCTAATGAGTCACTTTTCTTTATTCCACACAATCTCAAGTCCTTAATGAAATAGTACTGCAGTACAATCCTTATATACTCCATAATTATTATAACAAGTACATTGTTGATACAAAGCTCAATTGACATAATCAACATAAGAACTCTAATCATTCCTCTTCATCTGTGGTAGTATCATAACTTGATTATTATCCAATAACATCATATGCGGCATAGTCTGATGACTGGGAAATAGGTTCGCGTAGTGTCCAAACTCCTTGCAAATGAAGCATTGTACATTTAAAACCATTTTCTTACCCTTGCAGTCACGTACTTTGTGCCCTTTTCCTCCACACTTATAACAAACTCCCATTCCTTTCAGGCAAGTTCCAGGGTGTTTCTTTCCACAGTTACCACATATGGGAAAATTCTTCTTTTCCCTCTTCCCTTTATCCATCTTTCTCTCTTCCATCCTTTTCTTCTCTTGCTTCCCTTCAAAGCCATAGGACTCAGTAAACTCTTTACATATCTTATCAACACATGATATTATTTCTTCATATGATGATAAAACATGGGAGACTATTTCTCTTATGAATTCTAGCTTAAGACCATGAAAGATATGATCCTTCCTTCTCTTTGAATCATGTGTATTTCTGGAGTTCTCATTCCTTCTACTGGGCGCCATTTCTATACCATGGCATAAACTAGATCAGTTTATGAATCAAAATACATAATCCCATACTTATAAAACACCTAACATAAATTGAACTATTTATGGATATAATCCATAATCATAAGAATGTTTTCTTTGAGGAAGTATATACTCATAATCCCTTCAAAATGATTTGTAAAGAAAATGAGAGTTATCCTAAGCATATCCCCCGGGAGTGTCGTAACCAAGAGTGCAGCAAGGCCCGTTGTCGTGCACCAGTTCCCGTTCGAGTCTAGCTCAAAGCGGTGTTTTCGGGTTTTACCCCTAGGTACATATGTGCCAGAGCCGCCTCTACCTGCTCGTATCCAGACAGGGATGTATTGCTTGGAAAACTCACAAAATCTCTACAATACCAAAATTCTAGGAAGTTCTTCTATACTAATCCTCAAAGTTCATCTTAGGTCTACATGCTCTAATCAGAGTTTATCTAAATCTAGCTTCCAAGGTTTGTACTAAACTTCCTCTGATACCAACTGTAACGCCCCGACCCAAGTTACCCAGAGTCGGTGCATTATTACATAACATTGGCATGATCACAAGAAAGATCAAATCTCGAAAGACCGATTGGTTTAGTAGCCTTGGAAAATGCCAGATATATTCATAAGTTTTACATTACATCATAAAATGAAAAACTACTACAACAACATAATGTCTCCATAATCCACACTACTATCCCCTCATAATATCCCTGCAGGTCATTCATAATTTACTTCTTCACATCCTGGGGAAAAATAAAACATAGAAAAGGGGTGAGCTCAAATGCCCAGTAAGGATAACAATATAGCGGAAACTTTCATAAATAAGAATAAACATTTAAGGCAATGCATTACTAAAACAAAAGCCTTTTAAAATTGAACTTCAACATGGTATGGCAAAAGTAAAATGAAATAATGCCATTTACTTATTCACATGGATATTCTACTAATCGAATAATCACATGCAAAAATCAATAACCACTTTCATAATGTTGGAATGCATAATGCCAGACTATCATAACCACATATCCAAGGCCTCGTTCCAAGACTACAAATAATATTTTGTCAAGGCCTTGTGCCAAGACACTAGTTTGTCTCATGAGACCTACCGATGCAATTTTTTAGAAGATACTTACGTTTAAAATTGCTCAAATATACTCCAGTGTTTTTCTGAAAACATTATGCAAGCTTCTGAAAACAAAATAACTAATTCTGAGACTGCTCGACTAATTACAGGCCATGATGGGTCCACGCCCAATCCCTTCCTGTCTACCATACTCGAGAGTCAGATTTTCTAAAAACATTTTTAAGCTTGCGTTAAATACGTATACATTTGCACTGGATTTTCATATATGTGAGAGAAATATCTCTTTTTTGAAATCATTTAAAAGTCATATATTTATAAAATAAAACATTTTCTTTGAAAATATTCTTATAATATTGTAAAGGAAGCTTCGACGATTTTATAACGGCGGAAAATAGCCGCACCCGCCGTATAAGTTAAAAAAACATTCTTATCTTAATTCTGTCGAAAAGGTTAAAAAGGACCTTGTTTTGAAAACGACCGAAAGATTCCTTTATAAACCACTTATAAAAGTCAAAAAGGGTATAAATGACTTTAACTCATATTCTAGTAAATAGAAAAAATGTTTTGAAATACATTTTTAAGAAACATGGATGTGGATGATAAAGAGATCCCAGTAGATTATTACGTATAAACAACCTCGGATAATGAAGAGATTGTGAAATAACCCTTACCTTGTACTTTTCCTTGGTTGTGGTAGGTTAACCTCCTGTATAATGGTGAAATAATTGTTATTAGATTATACAATAATCATATACATTAATATGATATCATATATGATCTTTTAATATTGATTTGATAATAATATCTTAGTATTATCGTTGTTTCGGGTGTTAACTTACTTGTTTTCTTTCATATGTTTTGTTACGTAAGATATGTTTGTAAAGGATAGGTTGTATATTATTCATATCCAGAATGATATCAAGTCCTTAAACATCATTTTTAAATCATAAAATGATAATTACGCTTTAATGGTTACGATGGAGAATGAATCTCATCGCGTTCGTGGAGACGGTAGTCCGTACGTACGCACGAGCGACAATATCATTCTTTTGATATTAAAATAATATATAAATGGATGGTATATCATATATACAGAATCATTAACATGTTATATTTATTATTTACATGAGTTACACATCATTATTATACCCATCCAAATAATATTATATTGAATAACAATTACACCACGACGTGGAGACGGTAAGCCGTACGTACGCACGTATGGTGACATGTTATTCAAAGGGTGGATAGAATACTGAATATGATTGTACCATATTTATAATAACATCACAGTATATGTGAGATACTGGAGTTATTATTTCAGAATGGTAAGAACAAAGGAAGAAGAAGTGGAAGAAGAAATGAACTTAGAAAAGGGTGGTGAAATCATTACCTCTTCTTCGGGTTCTTCCTTTTGATTTGATCAAAAGGGCTCCTTAGGTTGGCTTTCTGATCAAACTAAGGCCTCTAGGTTGTAGTGAGGGATGTTGGGAGAGTATTTGGGCAGAGTTTGGCCGAACCAAAAGGCTTTGAAGGTGTGAAGAAATGATAAGGAGGAGTGCCCTTTTATAAGAGGGGTGAGGGGCACCTTTGGAAAAGTTAGAAATATTAATTTATAATAAATTCATATTCGGTTTAAAAAGGCTCCAAAGTTGACTATTCAAAGGATGAGGTGGGGATAGGTCGAAAACAACTCATCCAATAGAATTTAGACAGGTTTGGGTACTTATATTAACCTTATCTTTAAGTATTAACTCTAAGTTAATTAGTTTCACTTTTACAATGTCTCTTTGAATTTTTATATAATATGGTTAATAAACTTACTATATACATCCAAGCGACCCCCAAGTGGTCCATTAATGAGGAACCTATCATAATATAAGTCGCTTGGCCGAACCTTAGATTTTTAGAAATTTAATATCAATTAATAATATAATATTTGTTTTAAGAACTCTTTTATGTCAATTTTGACACTATTCAATAGTTGATTTTTGTGAAACTCCTAACAGATTGATTACTTCGAACAAAGTCAATTAAATCAATCCTAATATATCATATTATCATAGAAAATTAGTTTAATTCATTAAAAGTTTCATATTATTATTATTTGGATATTTATAAGATCAATTATTTTTATTTTTCACTATTTTAGTAATTACTGCATCATCATTGTGTCATAAATAAAATAAATTATATAATGTCTAAAAATTATAAATAAAATATCATCATGTATGAAATCTTTTTAGCTTTCTAATGAATATTTATAATCGAGAATCCAACATGTATAACCCTATGTAAAAATTGTTCTTCTAAAAGATGTAAGCTTATGCCATTTTTATATTCATTTTAACTAAATTAAAATAAAGTGTCATTATCACTTACAAGTGGATCCATGGGGTCCTAAAATAGACCCAAAGATGCCCATGGTCGACCATGTATCCACCAATAGGGTTAAGACACGTTTTAGGGTAATTTAGTATTATTATAATATTATTTGTTAACCCTTATTTACCGGATTTACCCTTAACCATGGTAAATAAAATATTTACCGCAGTAATTATTCAAAATGTCTAAAAATAAAAGTTACCTATTTACACAATTTGAACATCCTGATTCCAAATATGGAATCCATTTTCCTAAATTCAAAACACAGAAGTGGCAGAAATTAATTTAAAATTAATTCCCGCTGTCAAAACAAAAAACGTGTTTTTAAGAGATAATAACTATCAAAAGATTGACACTTGTTTATGTTCGGTTTAATTGTAAAATTATGTCCAATGACCAACATTATATTAAATAGTAAAAATATATTCTAAATATACTTTAAAACCACTCAAACTCATAATTTATCACTATTAATTATTTTGATTAAAAAAGTTGTTTTTAATTAAAATTTAGTAATTTTCACTATTCATCAAAATATGAAAGTTATCCGAAAAGTACCAAAATTTCACCTTAGGCTAAATTTGATATTCCGAATCCAAAAATGAAGTCCATTTTAAAATATAAAATATATATAACTTCAAAAAGTAGGTATTACTATTCATAACAACTAGTTTGATTGGTTACGGTGTGTTAGAACTCGAAGTTGCGTACAACACACGCTACTGTTTTATCCAAAGGAAAGCGTACCGTGGACGCTTGGGATGTTTCATTTTAAATTTTTTGATGTCTCCATTTAGTCAAAAAGTTTAAAATATTGTATTTAAAAAGGTTTCACTATTAGAAGATGATAAAAGTGAAATACTGAAAATGAATTTGTTCTTGCATTATGACTAAGAAACTCATAATAGGGATTCTAAAATTATAAGGATTATATAAAGTTCAAAATGTAGTTAATACTATTCATTACCTCTTTTAATGGTGTGATTGAACTCGGTGTTGCGTGTAGTGCAAGTTATTGAATTATTTTTAAGAAATAACACACTCTGAAATCCTGGGGTGTTACATTCTCCCCTCCTTCAATAAATTGCGTCCTCGCAATTTGAAATTGTTCTTCGAAGATAAAAGGTTGAAAGTAGAAAATATATTTGTGGGAAAACCCACATTGGAAATTGGGTTACTAAAATTTAGTCTTAATATGAGGAAAAGAGAAATTAAAGGGTCACCACCAAATTATGATCTTGATTAGGAGAACATTGGTGGCAATTAGAGACATATAATCGGAGGAAAAACGTAAATATTTATAGGTAGTGATTGAGGTCATCAATCACAAACAAGTGTATAATTGAGGTCCTTAAAATCATCAATCTATGATGATTTGAAGTACCATCGGTTCAACAAAATATAGGGTATTGGGATAACACATTTTTGACGTTTCAAAATATCTTAGTTGAAATCCCACATCGAAAAATGAATTAACGAGGCCTCTATTTAAAATAAAGAGTCGAAAGTATGAAGATTACCGAAAATAACACATACTAGGGTTCCATGTAAGAAAATATGGATATGGAAGAAAAATCTAGCCATCAATTATCTGATGGAGAGTGGTAGAGAACATGGCTATGAAAAGGCCAACAATCCCAAAGCCATAAATTTGTGATGATTTAAGGTACCATCTAGGACAACATTTTTGTTCTAAGTTTCTATTATTAATGTTGAGGAATTTATTTATGAGATTGGATAATATAATAAGGAGATATACTTAGTTTATAATTAGAGTTTTATCCATTAATAAATTTCTACCAAAACTCATCATTCACTCGTAAAAAAAATTCTATTTATACTATTCATAGAGGGTTCCAAAATAAACGAATTTATAATTCATCTACCAGATCTTTTAAAAAACTACTTTATTTAATCCAGGACATCTCGTTGGATAGTGGTAGGTGATACACCCTTGTCGCCCTTTGGTTGCGGGTTCAAGTCTCGCAGCCTTGCCGGACGCGACGGGTTGTCGCCCGACCTCCGGGTTGTCCTTTTATGGCAATCCAAAATAATCCAAACTAGAACTATCCAAAATACTTCTGTCCAAACTCACAGTCCAACATTCATAAGGAAGGTAAACATAATATAGATCCTTTTTACCCCGTAATAGCATATGAATACCTTCATCATGTATTACCATATTCCTTATTGATTACATTCATGCTCCCTTATTCCATATAGAATGCTGGATATACTTCATTAATCCAAAAATGTTTTAAACCCCAACAATGATGGAATATACAAATCATTAATCAGTTCTAAGGTAGTCAAGAATATCCAATATAATTTATCCAAAACAATCACATATTATTCCAAAATCACTACCTCAGTATCAGAACTATATTATGGTTTATCATTCTCTCAACCATATATTTTCCAAAAATCTATCCTGCTAATGAGTCACTTTTCTTTGTTCCACACTATCTCAAGTCCTTAATGAAATAGTACTGCAGTACAATCCTTATATACTCCATAATTATTATAACAAGTACATTGTTGATACAAAGCTCAATTGACATAATCAACATAAGAACTCTAATCATTCCTCTTCATCTGTGGTAGTATCATAACTTGATTATTATCCAATAACATCATATGCGGCATAGTCTGATGACTGGGACATAGGTTCGCGTAGTGTCCAAACTCCTTGCAAATGAAGCATTGTACATTTAAAACCATTTTCTTACCCTTGCAGTCACGTACTTTGTGCCCTTTTCCTCCACACTTATAACAAACTCCCATTCCTTTCAGGCAAGTTCCAGGGTGTTTCTTTCCACAGTTACCACATATGGGAAAATTCTTCTTTTCCCTCTTCCCTTTATCCATCTTTCTCTCTTCCATCCTTTTCTTCTCTTGCTTCCCTTCAAAGCCATAGGACTCAGTAAACTCTTTACATATCTTATCAACACATGATATTATTTCTTCATATGATGATAATACATGGGAGACTATTTCTCTTATGAATTCTAGCTTAATACCATGAAAGATATGATCCTTCCTTCTCTTTGAATCATGTGTATTTCTGGAGTTCTCATTCCTTCTACTGGGCGCCATTTCTATACCATGGCATAAACTAGATCAGTTTATGAATCAAAATACATAATCCCATACTTATAAAACACCTAACATAAATTGAACTATTTATGGATATAATCCATAATCATAAGAATGTTTTCTTTGAGGAAGTATATACTCATAATCCCTTCAAAATGATTTGTAAAGAAAATGAGAGTTATCCTAAGCATATCCCCCGGGAGTGTCGTAACCAAGAGTGCAGCAAGGCCCGTTGTCGTGCACCAGTTCCCGTTCGAGTCTAGCTCAAAGCGGTGTTTTCGGGTTTTACCCCTAGGTACATATGTGCCAGAGCCGCCTCTACCTGCTCGTATCCAGACAGGGATGTATTGCTTGGAAAACTCACAAAATCTCTACAATACCAAAATTCTAGGAAGTTCTTCTATACTAATCCTCAAAGTTCATCTTAGGTCTATGTGCTCTAATCAGAGTTTATCTAAATCTAGCTTCCAAGGTTTGTACTAAACTTCCTCTGATACCAACTGTAACGCCCCGACCCGAGTTACCCAGAGTCGGTGCATTATTACATAACATTGGCATGATCACAAGAAAGATCAAATCTCGAAAGACCGATTGGTTTAGTAGCCTTGGAAAATGCCAGATATATTCATAAGTTTTACATTACATCATAAAATGAAAAACTACTACAACAACATAATGTCTCCATAATCCACACTACTATCCCCTCATAATATCCCTGCAGGTCATTCATAATTTACTTCTTCACATCCTGGGGAAAAATAAAACATAGAAAAGGGGTGAGCTCAAATGCCCAGTAAGGATAACAATATAGCGGAAACTTTCATAAATAAGAATAAACATTTAAGGCAATGCATTACTAAAACAAAAGCCTTTTAAAATTGAACTTCAACATGGTATGGCAAAAGTAAAATGAAATAATGCCATTTACTTATTCACATGGATATTCTACTAATCGAATAATCACATGCAAAAATCAATAACCACTTTCATAATGTTGGAATGCATAATGCCAGACTATCATAACCACATATCCAAGGCCTCGTGCCAAGACTACAAATAAGATTTTGTCAAGGCCTTGTGCCAAGACACTAGTTTGTCTCATGAGACCTACCGATGCAATTTTTTAGAAGATACTTACGTTTAAAATTGCTCAAATATACTCCAGTGTTTTTCTGAAAACATTATGCAAGCTTCTGAAAACAAAATAACTAATTCTGAGACTGCTCGACTAATTACAGGCCATGATGGGTCCACGCCCAATCCCTTCCTGTCTACCATACTCGAGAGTCAGATTTTCTAAAAACATTTTTAAGCTTGCGTTAAATACGTATACATTTGCACTGGATTTTCATATATGTGAGAGAAATATCTCTTTTTTGAAATCATTTAAAAGTCATATATTTATAAAATAAAACATTTTCTTTGAAAATATTCTTATAATATTGTAAAGGAAGCTTCGACGATTTTATAACGGCGGAAAATAGCCGCACCCGCCGTATAAGTTAAAAAAACATTCTTATCTTAATTCTGTCGAAAAGGTTAAAAAGGACCTTGTTTTGAAAACGACCGAAAGATTCCTTTATAAACCACTTATAAAAGTCAAAAAGGGTATAAATGACTTTAACTCATATTCTAGTAAATAGAAAAAATGTTTTGAAATACATTTTTAAGAAACATGGATGTGGATGATAAAGAGATCCCAGTAGATTATTACGTATAAACAACCTCGGATAATGAAGAGATTGTGAAATAACCCTTACCTTGTAATTTTCCTTGGTTGTGGTAGGTTAACCTCCTGTATAATGGTGAAATAATTGTTATTAGATTATACAATAATCATATACATTAATATGATATCATATATGATCTTTTAATATTGATTTGATAATAATATCTTAGTATTATCGTTGTTTCGGGTGTTAACTTACTTGTTTTCTTTCATATGTTTTGTTACGTAAGATATGTTTGTAAAGGATAGGTTGTATATTATTCATATCCAGAATGATATCAAGTCCTTAAACATCATTTTTAAATCATAAAATGATAATTACGCTTTAATGGTTACGATGGAGAATGAATCTCATCGCGTTCGTGGAGACGGTAGTCCGTACGTACGCACGAGCGACAATATCATTCTTTTGATATTAAAATAATATATAAATGGATGGTATATCATATATACAGAATCATTAACATGTTATATTTATTATTTACATGAGTTACACATCATTATTATACCCATCCAAATAATATTATATTGAATAACAATTACACCACGACGTGGAGACGGTAAGCCGTACGTACGCACGTATGGTGACATGTTATTCAAAGGGTGGATAGAATACTGAATATGATTGTACCATATTTATAATAACATCACAGTATATGTGAGATACTGGAGTTATTATTTCAGAATGGTAAGAACAAAGGAAGAAGAAGTGGAAGAAGAAATGAACTTAGAAAAGGGTGGTGAAATCATTACCTCTTCTTCGGGTTCTTCCTTTTGATTTGATCAAAAGGGCTCCTTAGGTTGGCTTTCTGATCAAACTAAGGCCTCTAGGTTGTAGTGAGGGATGTTGGGAGAGTATTTGGGCAGAGTTTGGCCGAACCAAAAGGCTTTGAAGGTGTGAAGAAATGATAAGGAGGAGTGCCCTTTTATAAGAGGGGTGAGGGGCACCTTTGGAAAAGTTAGAAATATTAATTTATAATAAATTCATATTCGGTTTACAAAGGCTCCAAAGTTGACTATTCAAAGGATGAGGTGGGGATAGGTCGAAAACAACTCATCCAATAGAATTTAGACAGGTTTGGGTACTTATATTAACCTTATCTTTAAGTATTAACTCTAAGTTAATTAGTTTCACTTTTACAATGTCTCTTTGTATTTTTATATAATATGGTTAATAAACTTACTATATACATCCAAGCGACCCCCAAGTGGTCCATTAATGAGGAACCTATCATAATATAAGTCTCTTGGCCGAACCTTAGATTTTTAGGAATTTAATATCAATTAATAATATAATATTTGTTTTAAGAACTCTTTTATGTCAATTTTGACACTATTCAATAGTTGATTTTTGTGAAACTCCTAACAGATTGATTACTTCGAACAAATTCAATTAAATCAATCCTAATATATCATATTATCATAGAAAATTAGTTTAATTCATTAAAAGTTTCATATTATAATTATTTGGGTATTTATAAGATCAATTATTTTTATTTTTCACTATTTTAGTAATTACTTCATCATCATTGTGTCATAAATAAAATAAATTATATAATGTCTAAAAATTATAAATAAAATATCATCATGTAGGAAATCTTTTTAGCTTTCTAATGAATATTTATAATCGAGAATCAAACATGTATAACCCTATGTAAAAATTGTTCTTCTAAAAGATGTAAGCTTATGCCATTTTTATATTCATTTTAACTAAATTAAAATAAAGTGTCATTATCACTTACAAGTGGATCCATGGGGTCCCAAAATAGACCCAAAGATGCCCATGGTCGACCATTTATCCACCAATAGGGTTAAGACACGTTTTAGGGTAATTTAGTATTATTATAATATTATTTTTTAACCCTTATTTACCGGATTTACCCTTAACCATGGTAAATAAAATATTTACCGCAGTAATTATTCAAAATGTCTAAAAATAAAAGTTACCTATTTACACAATTTGAACATCCTGATTCCAAATATGGAATCCATTTTCCTAAATTCAAAACACAGAAGTGGCAGAAATTAATTTAAAATTAATTCCCGCTGTCAAAACAAAAAGCGTGTTTTTAAGAGATAATAACTATCAAAAGATTGACACTTGTTTATGTTCGGTTTAATTGTAAAATTATGTCCAATGACCAACATTATATTAAATAGAAAAAATATATTCTAAATATACTTTAAAACCACTCAAACTCATAATTTATCACTATTAATTATTTTGATTAAAAAAGTTGTTTTTAATTAAAATTTAGTAATTTTCACTATTCATCAAAATATGAAAGTTATCCGAAAAGTACCAAAATTTCACCTTAGGCTAAATTTGATATTCCGAATCCAAAAATGAAGTCCATTTTAAAATATAAAATATATATAACTACAAAAAGTAGGTATTACTATTCATAACAACTAGTTTGATTGGTTACGGTGTGTTAGAACTCGAAGTTGCGTACAACACACGCTACTGTTTTATCCAAAGGAAAGCGTACCGTGGACGCTTGGGATGTTTCATTTTAAATTTTTTGATGTCTCCATTTAGTCAAAAAGTTTAAAATATTGTATTTAAAAAGGTTTCACTATTAGAAGTTGATAAAAGTGAAATACTGAAAATGAATTTGTTCTTGCATTATGACTAAGAAACTCATAATAGGGATTCTAAAATTATAAGGATTATATAATGTTCAAAATGTAGTTAATACTATTCATTACCTCTTTTAATGGTGTGATTGAACTCGGTGTTGCGTGTAGTGCAAGTTATTGAATTATTTTTAAGAAATAACACACTCTGAAATCCTGGGGTGTTACACCTGTATTTGTAAATTTAAAACATTTAGGTTGTCACCATCCTCAAGGATATTATAGAATGTATTTGGGTTTCATGCTTTGCCAAATTCCTACAAGGTGGGCCCTAGTCGGATGGGCCACTACATAGTTATATGTAATGAATTTAATCATAATCTTGGATTTTAGATATTTTATAGAATTGATTTATGGTTAGGGGAACTATTAAAATAAAATTAAATTTTCATGAGAACATATCATAGCTCATGTCCCAATTTCAATGTGGATTTTTATGTGTCCATTCCCTGAGATGTTGAATGCATTTTTATTTTCATGGTATATGTTTGAATTTTTTGTTGGGAAAACATTGGTAAATTCATCATATATGAATGGGATGGGTTTCCAATGAAAATAATGATCCAAATGTAAATTTTTTTGACCATTTTATTTCATGAGATTTATATATGTCTAAATTAATAAAACCTTTCTGAAATCCACAAAATGATAATAATAAATTACACCTACTGATGAGGATTCAGAGGGACCACCCTTGCTTGTGGTTGTACTTCCTAATGGTTTTCATTTCATACCTCCACACATCATGTATTTGGATTCTATCATAGTATTTGTTGAGTATGAGTGTACTTTTAAAACACTCCATGAGTTACAAAAAAATATTTCAATAAAATATTATTTTTACCAATAAATTTATGTTGTATATTATTTTCATTAATTAATTGGGTGAGTTTTCTAACTTGTTAGGATCCATCCTTGTCAGGACCCCCACCCACCAAAGATGCCCCTCCTATGCTGGAAATGGTGAAAGGGAGATAATGACCCCCGAGTCCCGCCTCCAGTAGGCCCCGGGGTGGAGATTAGCACCAAGGGTATGAGTTTTCAAAAATATGGGAGGCATTGCCCTTTTTTATTATTTATGATTTTGAAATAGGACAAGTAAAACGCCAAAAAGAAAAAGAACAAGTGTATATAAATAAACCCAAACCAATCCCACATGCATGTTTAAATAGTTCTTAAACAAGTTACAAGTACAAGAATGCTCAGAAGTACAATACCAAAAGAAACAAGTACAGTAAACTGCAGCAACTCCAACTACACCGACTAGTAGGGTCCCGACGGCCCTCGTAGTCCTCCTGGAAACCTGAAAGTAAACGTTGGGTGAGCATACAAGTATACTCGGTAGGGACCCCTAAATCTCTCACGCACAAGTTGGGAGACATCCTAATGTCCCGTGAGAACAATAGAAGAAACCTAGAAAGGAGTTCTATCAACCCAACCTCACGAGCCACACTCACCAAAACACAATCAGAACAGGTAGTAGTATATAAGAACAAGAGTATTGGGTACCCTGTAACTTTTTCCCCCACAAGCTAGCTGCTCTTCCTAATGTCGAACGTCCTGATGCTACCACACTCTTCCCACCCGCACACACCTAGGCCTCACAACCACATATCACAACCGCACACACCTAGGACTCACAACCACGTATCACGCCCGCAATCAACTGGGCCTCACAACCACATATCCCGCCCGCACACACCTGGGCCTCACAGCCACGTATCCCACCAGCAAACACCTAGGCCTCATCCTGAAGGTTCATGAAAAAAAAAAGTAAAACCTGCCCTAAGAGTCCTGGGCTAAACCACCCCAAACAAAACCTACTCGAAGAGTCTTGGGATTATGGTCGCCTGAAGCCATCACAGCCTATTGAAGAAGGAACAATAAGGAGCTAGTAACTATCGGGAAAACACCATCTCCCATGAAATGGGAGTGTTCAGAACTAAGTGCCCAACATGGGTGGGGTGCGATAAAACACAAAGATACACACACACACACACACACACACACACACACACACATATATATACATATACCAAACACTCATCCCATCCTATGGCTTCTAATCCTAGAACTGAGCACGTGCCTCAGCACTACTAATACGAAGCATGCATATAACAAACAACCCCAACCCCATTTAGGTTTTCATGTTTCAACAGAATCAGTTTATTAGTACCTTAACTACTGAGCAACTATCCACAACTAACCACAATGATCATTCGTAAAACATATCCCTGCCATCCACAAATCAATTTAGGATAAAACGAGCAACACAACCAAGTCATTCTTATTAACAAACCAACCCAATTAACTATTATTCCCATTCCACAATCATGCCCCACCATTCATTATCATTTACACTTTTATTTATTAATCACAACCCATAGTTCGCTCACATTCAAACCCATCCCTGGAGCCCCGCTGCCAACCACCATAACAAAAACCACACCAACCGTAGCCCCGCTGCTTACTAGATCCACAGCAACCCACAAAACCCCCCCATCACATTCCACGCATCCAAGCAAACACCCACATGTTCATTATTGCAGTTTGTTCAACTGGGGTGATCACAAGAGGATTTCATATTTTAAATCAGACAACTTTATGTGATTATCCAAATTCCACATTCAACAATGTTCCATTCACAAAATGGTCTAGAAAGATAGGGAAACATTTAATTGTACAAGAAAAGGCCCCCAATGACCGTGATTTTTAGTTGGCATAATCCTATTCAATTCACAACATAACAATAGGATAATCATAAATAAACATAACAACTTCACCATACTCATTCATTAACCAGTTTTTATCTTTTTTTAATGGTTCATCCATTTCTTATGAAAATAATAGGATACCCACCCCGCGTGATGCACAATTTAGAGAGATGAAGTTAAGATCCCTACCTCAATAGGTTCGGATCACAACGCTCCCCCAGATCAACATTAGAAGATGTTCGTCAGCCTCCGTCACTTATGTCAAAACACGTAAAAACATCCAAAGGTGGAATCTAGGAAGGAAATGACGAAGGAAAGACAACTGATCCAAGCTCAGAAGTTCCTTCTCATCGTTACGATCCAGTGGCCACTGACGAATTGTATATCCGAACTCAGATGAAGATGTTATGGAAGAAAAAGGAGCCTTCATGTCTCGTGGGAGAGCTCTGCTCAGAGGAAAGGGGAGGAGTAGGGTGTGTTGAAAAGGAAAAGGGGACCCCTCCTTTTATAGGCGTGAAAAACAAAAGTACACGGTGTGTACATTATAGTACACAGCATGTACTTGGAAATTTCACAAGGCCACCACACGGCTTCCAACACAACCTTCAACGTGTCATGAGGACGTTGACTGGTCAAGACATGGTTTGAGGGTAATGTGTAAACTAGGAGGGACTACATAGCATGTAGTATTGGGTACATGGCGTGTACCCATTTATTTCACACGGTAAGGACACGACTCCAACACGGCACATGACAATTTACTGGTCAACACGTGGTTTGTGGGTAACGCGTAGGCGGGATGGGACTACACAACATATAGTATTGGGTACACAGCATGTACCCATTTATTTCACATGTTAAGGACACGACCTTCAACACGGGGTATACCCAGCGAGGCGGTAGACGGCGTCTACTCACACTACACAGCGTGTAGTTTCAAAATTCTAAAAAGTGTGGGAAAATTCTATTTTACCCTCCAAAACACATCAAGACCCTCTTTTTGACAAAGTAAAGGGCTGTAGAGGTTCGGGCCATTACATCGGATACCTTTTAAAACATTCTAATCCTCGAGAATTCAAAACCAACCGAGAGGAACCCAACAAGATACCTCATAGGGCTCTTGTTATAACCGGAACGCAACCATCAACCCTAATTATATGTGTTAGGAATTCCTTCTCCTATGTCGTGATATTATCTGCTTTAGGCGGAACTGACATGCCTGCACGGGTTTAATTGCATCCTCATTAAAGTGTCTCGATTAAGAATTGGGTCTTCCCCCTTCCATAGATTCTGATTTTTCTAGTCACACTGCCCCCAACACCGCACGACCCACACACTGCCTGAACACGTGGTTTGGGGAAAATTCCTTTTCCTACATCGAGATTTTATCCACTTTTTGCGGCACTGACTCACCTGCACGGGTTCAATCACATCCGCAGTAATGTATCTTGATTAAGGATTATTTTTTTCCCTTCCTCGCATGCCCGGACATGTTACACAGTCCCAGAGAACTAGGAAACAAAAGGTCTCATAATCGACAAGTCAAGCATTCCATATATCAAAGGTACAAAGTATAACATCAAAACAAAGCTCAGAAGAAGAAAGAAAACAAAAGTCAAAACAACTCCATGTTCTGATCTCACATTTGAGACTCCCACTCCGATGTTCTCTCCTAGAGGCCGCCATGCCTACACAGCACATGAACCAAAGGAATTGTTCATCCACGGAGCACCTCCTCTTTACGATCCTCAATTCTGACTGGTCGTTCCTTGAAGGTCGCATCGTCTCCCATATATAACTCTCCCCAGTTGATAACGTGAGATTCGTCATGTAAGTATCGACGATGCTGAGAGATGTGGAATACATCATGAATCTTCTCCAACTAAGGTAGTAGGGATAACTGATATGCCACCTCTCCGACTCGCCATAGCCCCTCAAAAGGTCCTATGAACATAGGTGAGAGCTTGCTACCTTTCCCAAAACACTGTTTCCCCTGTCGAGGGGAAATCACCAAGAACACATGATCTCCCACCTCGAACTCCAAGGGCCTCCTCTGACGATCAGCATAAGACTTATGTCGGTCCTGAGCCGCCTTCATCCTCTCATGCAGAAGATGGTCTTTCTCTGTGGTGCTTTGCACTACCACAGGCCCAAGAGCACCTGTTTCGCCAACCTATGCCCAGCCAATGGGTGAGCGACATGGTCTTCCATAAAAATCCTCAAATGGTTCCATGCCAATAGTATAGTGGAAGCTATTGTTGTAGGAAGACTCTACTAAATGAAAGTGTCATACCCATGATCCTCCGAAATCCAGAATTCATGATCGTAGAATGTCCTCCAACGTCTGGATAGTCCACTATGTCTGCTCGTTGGTGTGTGGGTGGAAAGCCGTGCTAAGGCGTAGCAAGGTTCCAAAAGCATGTTGTAACACCCTCTAGACTCGTGATGTAAAACAAGTATCCCGATCCGAGATGATAGTCTTCAGAACTCCATGAAAATGCACCACCTCGTCTATGTACCTCTGTGCTAAGGTACTCATCGGGCCTGTCTCCTTAATTACTATGAAGTGAGCTGATTTCATCAGACGATCCACCACTACCCAGATAGCATCATAACCTCCCTGAGCTCTTGGTAGTCCTATGACGAATTCAATCGAGATGTCATCCCACTTCCACTCGGAGACATCTAAAAGATGCAACATACCACTGGGAACACGGTGTTAAGCCTTCACTTGATGACACACTAGGCAATTTGCCACGAACTCCGCCACTACCCGTTTCACCCCGGGCCACCAAAACTATTATCTCAGGCCTCGGTACATTTTTGAAACACCCAGATGTACTGCCAAGGATGAGCTATGAAACTCATGGAGAACTCCCTCATACATCACCTCCGAAACAAACAACCATCCATGGAATAGCCTCTGATGTCAGCTATCCACTGACCATCCCTCTAGAGTGTTTCCCTGATCGACATGATCCCGCATTACTTCCGCCTCGGAGTCCCCCCACTGAGACTTTTCCACCTGCTGCAACAAGGAGGACTTCACAGTCATCTGAAACAAACAGCCTCTAACACTTTCTACCCTTGCATCTAAGTGCATGTCGTCCAAATCTCCAATCGTTTTCCATGCATCAGTGGATTACTGATCCACTTAATTATGTGACTTCCTGCTCAGGGGATCAGCCATAATGCTGCCATTACCTTTAGTGTAAGTGATCTCGAAGTCATATTCTTGGAGGAACTCAACCCATATCAATTGCCGTAAGTTCTGGTCACGCTGAGAGAAGATATAACACAGGCTCTTGTGATCTGAGAAGACCACAATGTGCTCCCCAATGTACTAATGTCGCCAGAAATTCAATGCAAACACTACTACTGGAAGCTCCAGGTCATCGGTGGCATAGTTAAGCTCGTGAGGGTGCAACTGCCTAGACCCATAACAGATCACTCCCTTATTCTGCATCAGCACGCACCCCAGACCAAGGCTATAAGAATCACAAAACACCTCATACAACAACCCTTCCTCTGGCAACCTGAGTACGAGAGCAGTAACTAACTTCTCATTCAGGTAGTATAAAGACTTCTGGAACTGGTCGCTCCATAGAAAGACCTGGTTCTTCCTAGTAAAAGTTGTCAATGGAGAAGAAACTCGAGAGAAGTCTGAAATGAACCTCCAGTAGTAACCTGTTATCCCCATGAAACTACTAAATTCTTCCATGCTCTTTGGTGCTGCCCAAGAAACAACTGCCTCCACGTTCGACGGGTCCACTAACACCCCATGCTGAGACCCCACGTGCCCAAGTAAGTGTACTTCTAGCATCAAGAACTTACAATTCGACAATTTCCCATAAAGATGGTGGTGTCGAAGGACTTCCATGATTTCCCTGAGATGCTCAACGTGCTCCTCCTCTAATCTTGAGTAGATCAGGATGTCATCGATAAACACAACGATGAACCGGTACAGAATCTCTCGGATGACAATGTTCATAAGTCCTATGAACACAGCTGGTATATTGGTAACTCCAAAAGGAATCACTACAAACTCGAAGTTCCAATACCTGCACCGGAAAGCCGCCTTCGAGATGTCACTGTCCTTCACCCTCAGCTGATCGATGAGATCATCTATCCTTAGAAGGGATTAACAGTTCTTGAGAGTTAACAGGTTCAACCTTAGGTATTTTATGCTTAACCTGAGACCACCATCTTCCTTATTTATGAAAAAAAATTGGATCACCCCATGGAAATACGCTAGGTCGAACAAAACCCCTCTCCATCAGATCGTCAATCAGTATCCGCAACTCCCGCAACTCCGAAGGTGCCATCCGATAGGGGGCCATCGAAATCAGATGGGCACCAGGGTGTAAGTCTATTCCGAACTCAGCGTCACATCGGGGGGGGGGGGGGGGTAGAGTCACAACCTCCTCAGGAAAAACATAGAGTTACTCCCTAACAACCTCCGAGACATCCATCATCTCTGTATCAGCTGGAACCACTGATAACCCGCCTAACAAGGAATGGAGAGGTTCCACATGCCGACTTCCCACATGATAGCTCCTATTTCCAACAAAAGTTACACATTTCCCATCCACATCGGAGAACACGACCCTTCTTCGGAAGCAGTCGATAACAAAACTAACAGAAAACAACCAATTGATGCTTAAGATGACATCATATGGCTGCATCTGTAACATATGAAGGTCCCCACTAGATTGATGTGGTCCCAATGTCTGCCCAAAATCCCCGGAAAGCACAAGATATGCTGGTCTGGCCTCCAACAGGTGTACTCAGCACCAGTGGTATGGAACGTCTCTATACATCTAGTCCCAAAGCATGGGCAAGTCCAGGTGAAACAATGGAGTACAAAGCTCCTAAATCAAACAAAGCTTAAATGAGAGTGTTGAACAAACAAATCGTAACTCGCACCACCTCTGGTCCCGCTGAAGATGCCAACTCTGCAGCGTGCAACTGTCCATGCCCAGCTCCTCTGCCTCTCTTATGTCTTCCACCTTCCCGACCACGCCCTGGTCGAGGACCCCGAGGAGCACCTTGAGTTCGGCCTCCTCCGACAAAGTTTTCCCTCAGAGGAGAATGGTCATGTTGTTGTTTGAAGGGCCTCGCTGACAAATGGTGTTGCTGAGGTGCGCGTTGAACCTGCCGACCAACACCGTACTGAGTTCAGGTCAGGCACCGACTCTGAATGTACCCGAAACCTCCACAAGAAAAACACTTCGGTCCTGGGATTGTGGAAAATGGGCGAGGACTCGATGATCTGAACTGGAACTACGGGGGCCTGATCCCCACTGGCCTGACCTTGGAAGGTCCCGTCGCAAGAGACCTATTGCTGACTGCCTTCCCCATAAACGAACCAGGCTGAAACCCCTCACGTGGTGCACCTCCCAGTGAGTGCATCCTCTCTACAACCTCTGCCTTCTTCTATAATACCAAGTACATCGGAAGGTTGAAGGGTGTGACAACATACTGGAGCGAAGGACGAAGCACCTCCTCCAAATATCTCTCCCAAGGCTCCTCATCTGGAAAGAGATTCGGAGAAAAGCATAGGAGATATTGAACTTGATCCCCAACTCTCATACATACATACTCCCCTACTGGAGGGAAAGTAACTTCTGCAGCTTCTCTTCCTCGATCATGGAAGAAAGTAATTCCTCTAGGAAATCCTTCTCAAATTCAGCCCACAGAACCTCGGCCTCTATCCTCTCTCCTAGGCAGAGCATCCACCACTGTCGCGCTGCACCTCTCAGTTGACTGACTAATAGGGGAACTTAGTACTCCCTCGGAGCACATATCAATTTAAAAGTGATCCCTAGCTTCTCAAGACACCCCTACGTCTTCGTATCCGAAGTACTACCCTTGTACTTCTTGAGGGTATGCCGCTGGAATGAACGGAGAGTCTTCTGCGACTGGCTATCTTCCTCCACTTGGTCAATCCTCATCTGATCGATTGCATGAATCATCTGGGCCTCGGTCTTCTGAGACACCAGGTGATGACGTCTAGGTGCCATAGTTGTACGGTAAACAAAATCTCCTAAGCCCAAGTAGTAAGGAAATTTCTCAAGTTTTTATTTTATCACATTATTTCAATTTCTCTCCTAGAACGCCCAAATAATGTAAAACACAATCATGATGATGCATGTACCTTCCCTAGGGTCTCTACCTTTCAATCAATGTGGTCTCACTTGGTCGTTCGTTAGGCTCATATTCCTTGCATCAGATCATGGGGGGCCCTATAATCACATGTCCTAGCCGGACTTCCCTGGCCTATGTCACGCACCAGGATTAACCAACACTTTTTCCCTATCATCCCATCCAATCTTCACTATGCCTAACGCCAAACTCTATCCTATCTCTCAACCATCACCTCTGATACCATTCTTTCATGACCCCCTCCCACCAATGATGCCCCTCCTGAGCTGGCAATGGTGAAAGGGAGATAATGACCCCCGAGTCCCGCCTCCAATAGGCCCCGGGGTGGCGACTAGCACCAAGGGTATGAGTTTTCACAAATATGGGAGGCATTACCCTTTTTTATTATTTATGATCAGGAAATAGTACAATTCAAACACCAAAAAGAAAAATAATCAGTGTATAGAAATAAACCCAAACAAATCTGACATGCATGTTTAAATTGTTATGAAACAAGGTATAAGTACAAGAAAGCTCAAAAGTACAACACCAGAAGAAACATGTACAGCAAACTGCAGCAACTCCAACTGCCACGACTAGTAGGGTCCCGCACGACCCTGGTAGTCCTCCTGGAAACCGAAAAGTAAACGTAGGGTGAGCATACAAGTATACTCCGTAGGGAAACCTAAAGCTCCCCTGCACAAGTGGGGAGACATCCAAATGTCTTGCGAGAACAACATAAGAAACATATCAAGGAGTTCTATCCAGCCTACCTCACCAGCCACACTCACCAAAACACAATCACAATAGGTAGTAGTATATATGAACAAGAGTATTGGGTACCCCGCACCTTTTCCCCCCACTAGCTAGCTTCTCTTCCTAACGACGAACATCATGATGCTACCACACTCTTCCCGCCCACACACACCTATGCCACAGAACCACGTATCCCTCCCACACACTCCTGGGCCTCACAACCACATATCCCACCCGCACACACCGGGCCCTCACAACCACGTATCCCACCCGCACACACCTGGGCCTCACAACCACGTATCCTGCCCTCACACAACTAGGCCTCACAACCACGTACCCCGCCCGCACAGACCTGGGCTTCATAACCACGTATCCCGCCCGCACACACATGGGTCTCACAACCACGTATCCTGCCCCCACACACCAAGGCCTCACAAACACATATCCTGCCCGCACAAACCTGGGCCTCACAACCACATATCCCGCATGCACACACCTGGGCCTCATCCCGAGGGTTCTTGAAAAAGAAAGTAAAACATGCCTGAAGAGTCTTGGGCTAAACCATACCAATTGAAGCCTATCCAAAGAGTCTTGGGTGTATGGTCACCTCAAGCCATCATAGCCTAGGGAAGAAGAACCAGGAAGGAGCTAGTAAATATGGAGAAAACACCCTCTCCCATGAAATGGGAGTGTTCGACAATGAGTTCTCACCATGGGTGGGGTGCGATAAAACACAAAGATACAGATATATATATATACACCAAACACTCACCCCAACCTATGGCTTCTAATCCATGAACTGGGCACGTGTCTCGACACTGCTACTACGAAGCATGCATATAACAAACAACCCCAAACCCATTTTGGTTTTCATGTTTTAACAGAATCGGTTTATTAGTTCCTTAACTACTGGGAAACTATCCAAAACTAACCACAATGATCATTCATAAAACATATCCATTCCATCCACAAATCAAGTTAGGAAAAAACAAGCAACACAACCAAGTCCTTCTTATTAACCAACCAAACCCATTAACCATTATTCCCATTCCACAATCATGCCCCACCATTCATTATCATTTCCATTATTATTTATTAATCTCAACCCATAGTTCGTTCATATTCAATCCCATCCCTGCAGCCCCGCTTCCTACCACTATAACCACAACTACACCAACCATATCCCCACTTCTTACTCGATCCACAACAACCCACAAAACACCCCCATCAGATGCCACGCATCAAATCCAACACCTACATGTTAATTATTCCATTTTGTTCAACTGGGGTGATCACAAAAGTGATTCATATTTTAAATAATCCAACTTTACGTGATTATCCAAATTCCACATTCAACAAAGTTCCATTAACAATAATCTATAATGATAGGGAAACATTTAATTGTGCAAGGAAAGGCCCCCAATGACCATGATTTGTTGTAGGCATAAACCTATTTAATTCACAACTTAACAATAGGATAAACAAAGATAAACATAACAACATCACCATCCCTATTATTTAACAACTTATTATCTTCGTTTAATGGTTCAACTATTTATTATGAAAACAAGAGGATACCCACCCCGCATGATGCACAGTTTGGAGAGACGAAGGTAATATCCCTACCTCAATAGGTTCTGATCACAACGCTCACCCAGATCACCGTTAGAAAACGTTCGTCGGCGTCCGTCACTTCTGTCAAAACTAGGAAAAACCTCCTTGGGTGGAAGCTAGGAAATAAAGGTTGAAGGAACGACAAAGGATTCATGCTCAAAAGTTCCACCATGTCGTTACGATCTCGTGGCGGCTGACAGATCATAAATTAGAGCTCGGACGAAGAATTTATTTAAGAAAAAGGAGCCTTCGAGTCTCTTGGGAGAGCTCTGCTCAGAGGAATGGGGAGGAGAGGGATGTGTTCAAAAGGAGGAGGGGAACCCTCCTTTTATTGGAAAGAAAAACAAAAGTACACGGAGTGTACTTTATGGTACATAGTGTGTACTTGTCCATTTCACGCGGCCACCACGAGGCTTCCAAAATGTCCTTTAACGCGGCACGAGACCGTTGACTAGTAATCTCACAGTTAGAGGGTAACACATACGCGGGGAGGGACTACACAGCGTGTAGTATTGGGTACACAACGTGTACCCATTTATTTCACATGGCAAGGACATGGCTCCAACATGGCACACGACCATTGACTGGTCAACACACGGTTTGAGGGTAACACGTATGCGGGAAGGGACTACACGGTGTATAGTATTGGGTACACGGCGTGTACCCATTTATTTCACATGGTAAGGACACGACCTTTAACACGGAGTATACCTAGAAAGGGGGTACATGGTGTGTACTCGCACTACAGGGCGTGTAGTTTCGAAATTCTGAAAAGAGTGGGAAAAGACTATTTTACCCTCCCAAACACTTCAAGACCCACTTTTTCACAAATGAAAGGGCTGGAGAGGTCCATGCCATTACAATCCTAATCATATGGTTGTCATATTGGAGAGCCATCTTCATTGTGGTTCACTATCCTCTCACGATACACCATGGATAATTCTACAAATATATTGGGTATTAAAAATACCACGAAATCAGTATTTTTATATTATATTTTTATTACATATACATTCACATTCATTTATAATTATCATTGTGAACACACGTTATACAAGGTAGAGGAGTGCATCAAAGTTGAACACTCATCCAAATTTGGTGCTAGTAGTGTTCACCCTGGAGATGAGACTCTATAAAATAATTTAAAAAGTCTATCCCATGTACCTATAGATGTGAGGTGGTTATAGAAATTTCATCAATATAGAGAGTAAATAGTTCAAGGACCTCAATATGGTCCCATTATGGCATGGGAGAGGTGATGTTTCTGTTATGATGTTTGAGGATATCTCACATGGGTTTTTCAGATTAGTGTGAAGATATTAGTGTTATGATTAATGGAAAATATATTGAGATGTAAAATCTATAGAAGATATATATATATATATATGGCCAAATATGTGGAAATTGAGTTAGGAGAGTATTTGGAGGTGGTTGATGATTATATTTAATACAACCACAATCCTCAGTTTTTTTTAGTATACATTAATAGATGTTCTCCATTGATGAGGTGGATATAGGTGGTGGAGGTATTTGAACCGGAGGCTCTAGTGATGATTATAGGTATGTTATGTGTCTTCTATACATTATTATATTCTTTTCAGACACACAAACAAAAAAAGATATTTCATGCAAGATCCCATTTTTTATTAATGGAGTATTGTGGAGCCTTTATCTCATCCTATGTTATTGGAGACTCCAACAATAGGATCTTTTACTATCACACACTTTTAGAATTACTGTGAGATAAATATTTGTGGAGATACTGATAAATGTGATCCTTAAAAATTAGTAATTACTCCTTATGTCCTCATACAAGCTATGGAATGAACATCTATAGTTAATGAATGAATTGAATATTTTATTCATTAGAGGTCATCTGTTCATGTCGATGGAATGAATTTTTACATTTTTGGAGAGATAGAAACCTATGTGGGGGATTTTTTTCTCTGGCATCAGAACATATATCTGATCGCCAATCAGTTTAGTAGTATTGATGTTGAGTTAGTTTATATAATGATCGTTCAGCTACCAACATTGGTGTAGGGGTATGATAATATATAAATATTTTTTATCCATAGATAGATTTACTTCTATAAAGACATAAACCAAGGTAACACCCCAATATTTATTCCAACATATCTTATGAATCCCATATATAATAATTTATTGAAGTTGTAGACAGATAATATATTGAGGATAGTCTTTATTGGACTTGTTGTGTAACCCAAGAATGCCTTTATTTTATTCTCCATGATGGTGTATAGTAGATTGATTTTTTTATTATCATTATATTAATTAGTTATATATTTAGAATATGTTTCCAATATAAATAATCAATGAGCTATTTATCATATTTAACGGGGCTACGTTGTTATTCATGAATTAAATCTTATTGGGCTATTATTATATTTGAGTTCCAGATGAGGTTATAATAAAAAAATTAAATGTCAGTATAATGATTACATGTACAAGGGATTTTTTTTAATTTTTTGATGAATTTATATACAATATTCCGGTAATATATTGAAAGGATTATTCTGGTCATCTAATAGAAGTTTATGATATTCTTCATTGATGGATTTTTTGTGTACTTAACTTCAGAGGGGGTACATGTGAGATGTATGAGGATGGTCTTAAAGATACAATTATAGAAACATTTTTTGGAGAATATGTCACATTTAATAATATGGATTGAATTGGTCTATTTATTGCATGATGTATTCTTAGATGAGGATGTTTAAGTGGACCTATAAACTGTCGAGGATGTACTAGTTTGGGAGCCACTCAAGTAGGTTTCAGATGTGAATATCTTACTAGGTTTTTCATGACACAATGATAGATTCATAGAAAATTTATTTGTATATCAACATCCATGATTGATTTGACCATAATGTAGAAGATTATTTTTGGGAAATAGAAGTGCTTTATAGATTTGAAGATGTTTTGGAAGAGGTTTTCTAGAGCCACAATCTTCATACAAAAATCGGAGGGTGTTGAGTATATTTTGTTATGAAATACATCTAAAACAGGTATAATATGTGTTCATATGCATAGGTTAGAAGTGGTAGAACATGGTTCGTGGAAGATAAAACCTCACAAGAAGAAATATGTGAAACACGAACTTGAGTTGTTTGGGGTGGTGTTTTCACTAAGGACATGGCGAAGCTGCCTTATGTGTGTGATGTTAATCATCAATTCTATATAAAATTAAATCAATTATAACTTTTAAAAGAAATATTATACATTGATAAGGTTATTTTTTCTATATTTACTCTATGTACTATACATTGATATAGTATACCCACTAGATATTTGGAAAAAGGTGGCAGATGGTCTTAATATGAAATCATGTTCATAGATTTGGATAGAAGAGTTATGGAAGTTATCATCATTACAGTTATATCATACTGGTGATGATGTTTCATATTAAATGTTGTTGTGGTTTTTATTCTTCTACTTATTCAAGGTGATAGTGAGGACTATATGTGAGTTATCAATTTTGTAGCCATGGTATTGTGTTATCTAATTGATGTGCAGCTGATGGATTTTGTAATGGTAGGTATCTTGTCATTCATTTACGATGATGGTTGATGGTAGAATTGATGTATCAGGAAGAGTTAATAGTGGATTTTTATAATACCCCCATTGATTTAAATCATGTGGTGGAAAAGTTTTACGTAGACCAATGTGGATGTTTTTATAGTTGGGAATGAGAAAATATATATTTGTGCTTTTATCTCTATGAGACACATATTAGTAGGTGAAGGATTAGCACTAGGTTCCAGTCATTTGGACACAATAGAATTATATTTAAGAGCAAAATTGGGATTTTATATCTATATAATTCATGATAGGACTACCATAATGATACAAATGACACATTGTTATCTTTGTGATCATATCGTAACTCACTATGTTGGACCACATCCTATTTATATGAAATCAATTTTTTGAAGATCGTTTGGGACAATATTACATGATGGATATAGTTAGAATTCTTATGGTACACATGAAGATCATTTCAAAATGTGATTCTTGGATTGTGACCCGATAATGGCAGGGATTAAAGAATACCATTTAGAAATAGTTATCGATGAGCATAGAGATTAACTTCCCATATAGATGAATAAAATGAGACGATCATTATGATTATATAGGAAATAAATTGGGTTTTTTACATGGATGGTTTCCATAGTTGGGACAATCACCATGAATTTGTGTATTTTTCGTATAAAAATACTATCCACTCAATGATTAGAAATAATTAATTCCGGTCCTTATACAGAAGAACCAATTTAAAATAAATATACTAAATTAATTTAGTGTAGTTACCAATCATTAGTCTATAGTTAATGTGACTAAAAAGATTTGGTTCAGATCATCTAAGAGTGAATGAGGACTTTATCAAGCCATTAAAACCTTATGAGGTCAAATGATATAAGCCTTTAGAGTTCATAAATTCAAGGAATGTATTCTAGATCCTCCCACCTAAGTGAGGGTTGAGGTTATATTACAATAGAAAATATTATATCTCGAGGATTTTTTTTCATGCTCAAGATACTATATAGGGTGGTGTGGATGTGTATGGATTATCACTACCACTACAGTTAGACTAGGTACACATGCCTTCAACATGCCATTGATGAGGAGGTATGTGCATGGACAATAACATTTTTTTATTTATGAGAGAGTACATCCGGGATGGATGTACCTTAATGGAGTTCTGAATGGAGGTAAATGATAGTAATGACAAGGTCCTTTATGAATGTGTGGTTACCTAGTTTTATTTTCTGTGGTTGTATGGGATTATTCAAGAAATCACATTAGGATAGAAGACCCATAACTGAGATCAATATCCACATATGTTTGATTAGAATTTATTCTTTTTGAGTGTACAATTCTTTAGGTATGAATAATTTAATGTCATTATTTTGGTGTTTTGAACCTGTATAATATTAAAAAAAAATCCAACCATAGGTATTGTATTAGATAGGGATCATAAGGAAGAAGGTGTTAGGTTTCCGGGGCCCGCAGTGGAAGCCAGTGGGCCGGGGATTTTAAAATTTTCATCGGCGGGATGATGAAACTTGTCGTCCCCAACGATCCGACCCCCAGAGAGGTCCGATGATCTCTCGTAGATTATTGAGCGCACAAAATTAAAATAAAATGTACCCGTTTCAAATCTGAACGCACTGTTGACTGCTGCTAGCCGATGGTGATCGTCGCTTGAAGGATCCAAAGCATAATCTCTCTAGATCGTCCACACACGCCCCAAAAATCCATGAGAACACTGATCGTCGATCTTTGGGTCCTAGTGCGGCGATTACACAATATCTTCGATGTCCCGACGATCACCAAATCACTGATCATGAGATGCGTGAAGAAGAACATGATCCGGGCTCTTTGATCATCAACTTCTCTCTAGGAAGCTGGAGGAGAGAGAGTCTCTCCATCATTCCTTCCATAAATGAATTAATAGTGATATAAACACCAAAGAGAGAGATCCTTCTCCCTTCTTTATAGAGATGTTGATAAATACCCAGTAGGGTTCCCCAACCCCTGTTAATATCAGTGTTCTCTAAATAAATAATTTCGATGGACTAAAGTGTGCCAATATTATTTAATATTTTCTTACATACATGTAATATATATATAATATATTACAAGATAATACTAATCCATTTAACTCTACTCACTTTCCATATTAATATTAAACGAACCTTGAATATAAAATAATATTCATTCGATTAATATTTTTCTTCTATTTATTAAACTCATATATACATTAAATAAATTCATTCCCAAATATTCAAAACTTTAATATTAATGAATTTAATTAATTCATTTGGTGATCGACAACTTGGAAAATGCTCGGACCATGTTGTGGGGCCCACTATGTCCATATACATATTCAACTAAATAGGGAGGATTCTTGAATACACTATTGTGTGTGACCCTCTATGCCATTATCTCAATATCAGTGAATAAAATCCACAGACCAATAGTGAAGTCTAGCAAATCATTATGGACTGTAAAGAGATAAGGATAATCATTGCAATGACTACCATTCTATGATCACTGACTGTGTTCTATAATCTCATTTTCATTAAATATCTCATAAAGTAGGACGCACTCTTGTGTCATCGTCCTTATCTTGATTTATTATTTGTTGATCTATCCAGATGTATTCTCCATTCTACTACTTTGGGGAAAGAAATAGGAAGGCGACACCATCCTGATCAACCATGCAAGATATATACAACTTCCTAATATTGGAAGCGACAAATCCTTTCTTGACCATTCAACCAACGTCATACCACTAATGACACACCCGACACAAACTACCTCACCAAGACATTACCAATATGGTTTTCATCATGCACCAAAGTATGTAATTTAAATGATATAAATTGGAAATGGTCTCCAGTTAGGATACCAATACACATGTCTATAGATTGGAACAACTAATGACACCCAAAACATGTGGTGTTCCCATTGGAAGGTATATCCTCATGTTCTAAATACTAGAGATCACCAACTGCGAACTTCATGAGAAAAAGTATCAATGTTTATGAGCCCCCAACACCTTATAGTCAGAAATATACTATGTCTAGTCAGTAAGATGTATCTAGACTGTAGAACATATATTTAAGATAAACTTCATTATATCTCGAGGTTCTCATTATATCCTGAGATCTGCTATAACCTCTCGATACGACATCTAACCTCGGGACATTACCATTATTATAGTGGACACAGAAAATTATTCACTATAATTGTAAGATATCATCATGCATATCTAACTGTACACATGATAAAGTAATCAAAAGTACTACATAGTTTGGTCTAGGGTACCCACTATTTCAACACTCCCACTTGCACAAGAGCCAACCTGCTAAACAAACATGTTAGATACTCACACGATAAATTCCATGCTTGTTCTGAGTAATGGATTTAACAGCTGGGCCTTACACGTTTTCACCGTGTGGAATATCATCTATATTTGACCTCAACGACTTGAGTAAAATATCTCAAGATAAGTTATCATCAAGTATATTACTTTTTTCCATTGTCATAATTTGACAACTTGGATAGTAAGAATATCATAATTATCAATATGATAATAAATTTCTCAGTAGGTTTGAATCCATGAACTGGAAAAAATCACTGTGATTTATATCTGCTTCTTAGCTACCTTAGAAGCTGCAACGTACTCTGTATTTGTTGGTATGGCTACCACAATATTTTATGAGCTTTAATCGCTCATTTTCATTGACTAACTATGATACTTGATCAAATTGATCTAATTATTACTACTATATATCCCACCATAACTAGTATACCTTCCTCTCCATATTCCAGGTAAATATCATTTGTACTTACCGAAGTACAAGATGATAGTTCTCACTACATCACTTGTAGTGATCCTGGAAATAATTGATATCTACCTATAATAAATTATATCCTAGAGGTATCAATTATTGTACATATTATGGAATATGTGATTGATCCATCGCTAAATCATATGGTATCAATTCACAAAATTAATCTCATTATATGCTCTGAACATATTAACCTTGAGAGATTAAGCCATGTGACATAGGAAACAATTCTGAACATGAATTCTTCCAACTTGTTTTTTAATACAATGTCACTCTATGTAAAATTGACTAAGAATCCTTTGGATATACCTGAGTGGATCCTGTTCCCTAGAACAGAGGTTGCTACTTGAATTCAATAACTGGAGAATTTCTTTTAACCTAATCTTATCTAAACGTATGATAAAAATCTATTTTCCAAATGTTATCGAACATATTTCATTTGGAAATTATTGGCGCTCCCACTAACCTTTGGTAGACACAAGGAAAAGATAAATGTTCAAAGATCTTGTCACTTAATTTAATCCAGGATTTGATTTCAGTAACTTTCAACCCTTATTGGAATCATTTGATGTCATCATATCTTTCTGGTTGCGTTGTATAGACACTTTCCACGAAATATGATCTTGACATCCAATGAACAATAAATGGATCATAGAATTTTGTGCTATGAGAAGTAAAATTCTAACTGATTTAGGTGTACAAACATGGTATAACCAATCAAGCCTTATTGGTACCATACCTATACCATCAATGTATCATTTCATTGGAATACCCACTGAAGTATTCATTTTATATTCCTATTGCACAATATGTTTAACATGATGCATGTTTTTTTAAATCTTGAAAAACTCTTTACATCTAAACACATCATACCAAATAATGGATTTTCCATCATACTATGACTCGAATGTTATCCATTTGTCATTTCAGTTGGTATAATGGTTATGGGTTTAAGCCGTTATTTGTAAATCACATCATGAAATATAATGGATGTTTCTGTAGGTTGTTACATTGATACTACTTACATCATAACTTTGATGTATAAAATTTGCGTTTAAGAATTGCTTCGAGTTACATTTTGTTGATCAATGTTAATATGTAATAATCGTCATCGATCCAACATATGAACATCCATATGGTGATGTAGATAAGGTAACATTCGTTTAGGAATTGCTCCACGCTACATTATCATGATCGATGATTCATTGGTCAAGATATTCATCAGCCTTCTGATCTGATGAAACTCATATCTTATGACCAAAAATATACTTCATGAGAACATTCCTTAATTAATAAATAGAATCGTATGAAGTATCTTTACTTCAAACTTTCATTGGAACAGCTCACACAATCGTGTCAAACTAACCTCAGAATCATTGTGGCATACCTTTACTTCTTAAGGTTTATTTATCTAAACTAAGGATATAAATAATACCAACGGTGCTTGGCAGTGCCAAGCCTAAATACCATACTATGTATATAGTTGACTTCCACTTTTAGTTTTATTTGAAAAATAATCACATTGCCACAACTGGGTAGGTCTTACATTTTATATTCTTCATGTATTTCCATTGATTCAAGTAGTAGTGAACTATTTATTGAGTATGTTACCAGAAACAAAATTAATTCCAAAACATGGAATAATGTCTCATCATGTCTAAATGGGCACATGAAATAAATGTTTTTTGGTTTTACTTCACAACTTGTTCAATTTGAATCAATCCATTGGAATTTTAAAGTTATCTGTTTCTCCTTGCTGGCATAGTAATCACCCTTTCTCAACTGCATGACGAAGGCATTTTAATTTTTGTAATGTTTCACTACATACCTGGTTATTGATTTTCCATACATATATGTGAAAATCATATTGTATTTTAATACCCAAGAAGTATTTTAGAAAACAATAATTTAATTTGATGAATATAAACTGAACAAGAAGCGGGTACTTGCTTCTTGTATTTCAGTTTTTAAACATCCATGAATTCATTTCATAATGTGATGAAAATAATATCTTATTAAATAACCATCCATTTTATTTTGAAGGGCATGATGAAGGTACCTTTGGCGTATCATGCCAGAGGCCTTTTAGATTTGTCATTCAATTAGTTCGTCGTATGAATAAATGATGGTGTTATCTCCAAAATTCTTATTACTTGGTGAATGTTACCCAAAAGGTAATGAAGAACTTACTCTATACCATTCGTTTGTTTGCATAAAAAACTAGAGTAATTGGGTGTAAATGGTATAATAAATGGGATGGCATGAAATATTGTGAACTATATTTCACTTTACACAAACTGAGTACGACCATCACACACAAATCTTGCTTCGCTTTCTCCTTTAAAAGATCTTGGAGATGAGACTGCATGTGATCATCATCCAAGTCTTGATGTAGATACCAAAACTAACATCATAATTTGATGATAGAATTATGACAGAAACATACTATTGTTTATTCATGTGTCTCCTGAATGTAATTTTTCGCCCTCGCATCCTGAGGTGGCTTAATATTTTGGGACACAAGCCCCTTGAATTTCCATTATAGTAGTAATTTGCACAAACTCCTTTACTACACATGGAATTTCATGCTTGTCTGGACATTAACATTGTCCAATGATTATCGAATTTATATTATTGTATTTCATTCCATTATCTACAAATATACGTTAGAATTTTTTACTTTTATGTTATTACCTAATCTGACATTACTAATTATTTAATCATAAAATGTCTCCCACAATTTTTTTAAAAAAATTCTATTAACCCTCTGTACTAGAATCGGAATACCTTTGAGTATTCTAGCGGAAAGGATTCCTAAACCTCCATCATAGTCTACAAGCTAGGACTACACCACAACTCGGAGGGTCCAATGTAGCCATTTGGCAGGCCAATTGTATTAACTTGCGGTTCCTTGATCTGTTTAGTGAAGTCCCATCTTCAAAATTATTTAGTGATTTACTCAACGCTTGCCTTTAATATTACAACAAACTAGCTATGTCTATATATTTGCCGCAATTTTAGGTAAGTCGATCCACCACAAATATAAGAACTCACCGGTAGTAAGAGGCACCCTCAGCTGAGGCATGAACTCTCACCTCGAACACCCAGTTTTGTTCATACTTCAATGATGGAAGGTTGTTTGTGACTTAATATTTTCTTTGAGGGTTTTTTGTTTTTCTCTCGATGAATGTGATCCATTTCAATTAATCTAGTTCATCTATATTGGCATGCTCACAGCTGAACTTTAATAGAAAAATACACGCCACTTCTTTATGAATTTTATTATTTACTGTTTTAGGTGTTTTTCACACTGTTCTAATATGCATAAGATAATAAATAACTTCATAAAGATAAAACTACTACCTGACTGGTCTTGAGCATCTAAACGACCTAAGGGGAATCATATATGTGTCGAAACATGACACTAGATGTGGATTTCCCTATCATGTATGTCTGCTGGTCTTCTGTGGTATCGCCACGTCTTGGCGGAGTCCACGTCACATCTTGGAGTATAGCCCCATCGTGGAGTGGTCCACATGTCGTCTTGTATCATCTTGATCAATGTGCTCCGCCTCATCTTGGTGGGGTCGACATTGCTCATCGTCTATATCCGAAGTACAATGATACTCACAGATAGTCAAGGGGAACATTGGTATGAATTTATATCAGGTAAATTGGGCGTGCATGCCCTTATACATTTTAACTGAAAATAAAGATAATGTGCAAACCATCATTTAATTAATTACACACATTGCACTCAGTTTAAAATAAATAATTAAATAAAAGATTTAAAAGCATATTTACAAAGGTCGATGCTCAAGACCAGACGACCGGTAAAATTAAAGCGTGATAAAAATTAAAATGCATTAAATAAGTAGGAGGGTAATTTAATTTAATGACATTAAATTAATTATTAAATTAAATTAATTAAATTAATTTTTTTTCATGTAATTAATTTAATTTTAGTACTTAAAGTAAAATTAATTAAATAATTAATTTGATTACAAAATTAAATTAATTTTAACCTCGGATATTAAGATTTACATTATACAATGATTAATATAATAATTAATTAAATTAAATTAAACTAATTAATTATATTAATTAATTAACTTGGGTCAGGGTTTACATGCCCACTAGGAGGACCGGGCGATTGCTGGGGGCTGGGACACCCGTGGGAGCCAAGCTGTAAAGGCGGTGATGTGAGGTCTCGTAGCGTGAGGACCCCAGGAAGCTTCCGGCCACTTGGGTCTCCGGTGGGAGGGTTCGGCCAAGCATGGTCGATGGCCGTGCGGCAGAAGTGGTGTGAGGAGCAGGGTGGAGCATTGGTTCTGGTGCAGACCGAGTGCGAGGAGGGTGACAAGTCATGGTTGGGGTTCCAGTTGGACTGCTGGACCTTCGGGTGGCGGCGTGCTCTGGACTGGGCGGTTCCCGGCGGCCTACTCCACGGCACCGCATGCACCGTGCCTAGTTCTGCCTGAGCGGGGTAGCAAGTTGATTGCATAGGGGAGGAGGTCGGAGGGGTGCAGCGTGTAGAGCGCGGACGACATGTGCAGAGGGGCGCCGTCCTCAGGCTGCAGCCATGCGGACCACTGTGAAGGAGAAGGGGGAGCGGGCTCAGGCTGCCGGACATAGGTCGACTGGGGCCTAGCTATGCAGTCGGGGTGCGTCACGGTGGGGTTGCCCCAAGTAGGTGGGGAGTGGAGAGGAGTCCACGGCGGCATTGGATGGAGGCGGCCTGAGCAGCGGAGGGAGGCCGGTAGGCCGACATGCCATCCTGTGGCTCAACTGGGGTCAGGTCTGCCTGGAGAAGGGAAGTCGGGGTCTACGGTGCAGGCTGGGTGGCACTAGACAAGTCCCTAAGGCGGCCTGGGAGGAGGCCGAAGGGGTGCGGTGGCCGACCTGCATGGGGGCGCCCAACTGTGTGGCGTCCCGAGGTAGAAGACGCGCCATAGCCAGGCTAGCCGCGACTTCCCCTATTTTTTCTGTTTTATCTTCTGTTTTCCACGCGGCCAACCATATTTTTTTCTTTGTTTTCTTTTCATGACTACACAGCCTACCTCCCTTCGTTTGTTTTATTAATTAATCAAGACTTATATTGAAGTCTTTATTCCCCCCGCTTATTATTTTTTTGAAGTTTTCTTCCACCATTTTTGAGTCAAGTCACCACCTCCAAAATTCTAAAGGATAAATAGAATTTAAAATTAAATAATAATAAAATTATTATATTAAAATAATTATTTATTATTATTACATTATTCTAATAATAAAATAATTATTACTAAAATAATAGAATTATTGTAGAAATTATTTAATTTGTCAAATTATAATTTTCACAATATTAATTATATCCATTGAAGCAATCTAAACATGATTGGTTTTGCTGGATGAAATAAAATATAGTACCTGAGATTAAACATAAATTTTGATCCAGTCTGAAAATTTAAATGGACCGTATCTTGGCTGTTTGAGATCAGATCAAAGCAGAGTTTGAACCAATAGATCTGTTTTTGAACCCTCTACTTAATTTTATGCAAATTAATTTTATTTGGCTCAAAAAATTGACATGACTCCCTCTAATACCCCTGTTAGGTTTCTGGGGCCCGCAATGGAAGCCGGTGGGTAATGGATTTTAAATATTTCGCCAGCGGGAAGATGAAACTTTTCATCGCCAATGATTCGAGCCCCAGAGAGGCCTGAGAATATTGCGTAGATTATTAAGAGCACAAAATTAAAAGAAAACTTACCCATTTAAAATCTGAAGGCGCAGTCGATTTCCGCTAGCCGATGGTGATCGTTGATTAAATGATCCAAAGCAAGATCCCTCTAGATCATCCACACACTCTCCAAAATTCTGTGGGAACGCCGATCATTGATCTCTGAGTGCTAACTCAATGATTCAACTATATCTTCTATGTCTCGATGATCACTGCATCATTGATCTTACGATGTGTGAAGATGAAATTGATCTGAGCTCTTGGATCACCAGCTTCTCTATCTAGGACGTGGGAGGAGAGAGAGGCTCTCAATCATTCATTCCATAAATGAATGAATAGTGATATACACACTAAAGAGAGAGAGCCTCCAATCTTATTTATAAAGACATTGATAAATAGCTGGTAGGGTTCCCCGACACCTGTTAATATCAACGATCAATAAATAAATAATTTAGACAGATTAAATTGCACCAATATTAATTAATACTTTTATTACATACTTGTAATATATATATATATATATATATAATATTACGAGATAAAACTGAGCCAATTAACTCTACTCACTGTGCCTCTTAATATTTAACAAACCTTGAATATGAAATAATATTCGTTTGATTAATATTTTTCTTGTATTTACTAAACTCATAAATATATTAAATAAATTCAATCCCAAATATTCATAACTTGAATATTAATGAATTAATATAATTCATTTGGTGATTGACAACTTGGACAATGATTGGATCCCGTGGCGGGGCCCACTATGTCCATATAACTATTCAACTAAATAAGGAGGATTTTTGAATACGCTATTGTGTGTGACCCTCTAGGACCTTATCTTGATAGCAGTGAATAAAATCCATGGACCAAGAGTGGAGTCTAGCAACACATCATGGTCCCTAAAGAGATAATTATAGTTATAGAAATGACTACCATCCTAAGAACACTGATGTGTATTATAATCTCTTTTTCATTAAATATCTCATAAAGATGGATGCAATCTTGTGTCATCGTCCTTATCTTTCTTTATTATATGTTGATCTATCCGGATGGATTCACCTTTCTACTGCTTTGTCCATTGACTTATGAATACGGCACCATCCAGATCAATCAGGGCTGAGATATACAACTTCTTAATTATGGAAGTGACAAATCCTTTCTTGACCATTCAACCAACGTCATACCACTAACGACGCACCCGACACAAAATACCTCACCACAACATTACTTCCATGGTTTTTTCCTTACATAAAAGTAAATAATTTAAATGATATACATAGTTAATGGTCTCAAGTCAGGAGACCAATAAACATGTCCGTAGATAGGAACAACCAATGACACCCAAAACATGCGGTGTTTCTATTGGAGGGTCTTTCCTCGTGATCTCACTTCTAGAGATCACCAAGTGCGAACTACATGAGAAGAAGTCTCAATGCTTATGAGCCACAACCCCTGATAGTCAAACATCTAATGTGTCGAGTCATTAATATGTATCTAGACTATGGAACATATATTTAAGATCAACGTCATTGCATCTCGAGGTTCCCATTATAACATGTGATCTTATATAACCTATCGACATGACAACTAACCTTTGGAAATTACCATTATTATAGAGGATGTAGAAAAATATATACTATAAAGGTAAGATATCATCATGCATATCTATCTGTACACATGATACAGTAATCAAAAGTACTACACAGTTGGCTCTAGGGAACCCACTATTTAACATAATGATCCATGGTTATGATATAATAAAAATATTAACTATATTATATCATGCTAGAATTGTTTATATCAAATAATCAAATAACTCTATCATGGAAAATTTTATTGGAAATGCTAGACAGTCATTAAATCTATAAGGTTGGATTAACATTACACATTAAAAAACGATTGTACTTGTTTCGTGTTCATTCTAAATGTTTTCATTAGACGATTCGTCAATATATATATATATATATATATATATATATATATATATATTGAGAAAAAATATTTATTAAAAATATTTTGAGATCTAATCCTACTGTATATAATAACCTAGAACAATTTTTCATCAGAGACTAATACAAAGTCAAATCACGAGTTTTTTGTTTGTTTAATTCATGTTTTTATAATAAATTTATGATCAAGAATAAAAAAATTTTATCATTTATTCTCAGTTTGGTTGTTAATTTATGGGTATTAAAATATATTAATATATTTAGAAATGCATAGTATTTTTTTAGTGATCCATTATTATTCCATTTTTTTGATTTCACCCCCATCAAAAAATTAATGTCGTCCCAAAAAATGTCTTAGGATTGTTACTTAATTTTTTTATTCTTCTCAATTAATATTCATTATGTGTTCATCGTCAATAATTTTTTTGGCTTGAGGGTCAAAAGATAACATGAAACCTATCAATTTGAAATCGATAATCAATTTATATTCATGAATGAATCTCAATTTTTGGGCCCCAATAATGTATGGTGATAATGAAGGATGGGCATTGAGAAAATTTGAGGATCTATTATGTTTATTGGTGAATATACAATATGGCACAAAAAAGAACTTTCTAGAACAAATGAGGTGGTCAATATATGGTCATTGACATTGAGCCAAGAATGGTGAACAATAGATACGATTACCTTGGTATATTTCACACATTGATAAATGAAGAATGTGGAATTAGTGGTAATTGTTTATGATTGTGGGATTTTAGAAAATCATGAGTTATATGGAGTGTTTTTTGGATTAACACACACTTTGTGGACCCTTTCAGTGATTCATAGTGTTTTATGGTTAATTAAAAATTATATTCCATGTGGTTTTCCCACATGTTGTGTGACCTAATGTTACTGAATTGACAGGTTTTGATGTTGTATCCAAGAACATACATTTCCATGTAGACAATAACCAACATGGTTTATGGTCATAGACACAACAACAACATCTAGACTTGTCCAAATTATATGAGTAAGGATATAGCTAATAAATAATGCTAGATCAAATGCATGGGATAGAGGACATCAGAAAACAATTTTCATATAAGTCATGTATTATATAAACTATAAATGTTTTTTTTTTGTTTTTCCACGATAGGTGTAGAACCACATACACATTATTTTAGTCCAATTTCTATTTGGAATCTTCCATTGATCCATCTATATGAGGGTACAATTGTCCATCACATTCTCACCATAGGATGAGTTCTCCCCTCTTCATGAATAGTATTAGATCAAGTTATGTATCAATTCATACGTGCTATGGTGCTATCCGCTATCATTCTTCAAATGTATTCATTGAATATCATGATACAAAATTCATGGTTGGTGATCCCTATTGTATGGACATTACACTAAGTAGGGTCTAGTACCCACCTCATCCCTTGGTGAGATCCCCTATTTAAGTATTATTGTATTTAGAGGCACATTATGAACTTTTTTAAATAGAGAGCCGTTGATAAAAAACACTTTTTGATGAGTACCATCAATCATATTTGATTAAATTTGCGGGTTTTCACATGATAGTTCATTAGCATGAAACCTCGTGTTGATTCATAGGCTTGAAATATCATTGTGAGGAAAAATTGAGAGTTTCTGTAAATCATGATTATATGTAAGATATTATTTCATTATATCATATTATGATTGACATAACTCTACTATGATGATATGATATCTCACTATAAAATCATTATGTTTTCATACATAACTTTTCATAATAGGGTATTTTATACTCTCTTCTACAAGATGTCTTACCACACATATTGTTTTTTCATATATAAGACATTCCATATGATAGAGTACATGGTGGACCAAATGGCGGCAATAAATTATTTATATAAATGGACCCTTGTTAGTATTATGAGTTTTTTTAATACTAATAAATAGATTTTGTACTAGTTAGACACTTTTACATATTTTCTTGGATTATATTTGGCCATTTATTCTTTCCAATACGTGTTTTGTACTGTGATGTGGTATGTAGTTTTATTCATGAAATCTAGAATCAATAATGTTTACCAATAATCATTATTTTTGTTTCTATACATATGTTCATGAATAATGGTACTACGGTATATGACCTTCCATTTTTTGGTTTTCAACTCAGTGGTTGTCAATATCTGGGATTCTATTAGTGGTGGGGTTTGGATGTCACAATTGGGTTATCTCTATACAAGTGATTTATGGTGGGCCGAGTCATTATAATCTATCTGATTCAAATTTTATAAAATTTTTCTAAAATACTACAATATATATATATATTCCATATACTGATATTTTATATTGTTAGTGGAAAACATGATTCATCTCATAATCTATCAAATGTGAAATGAAACCACAATTCAGGTGTATGAAATACTATTGCCTCATGAATTGATGTAACACATTTCCATTACTAACTCACGCATATTGTTCTAATAATGGATTTAAAAAATAAATTTGATAGAGATGAAATATTTTTCATTATAGAATTATAACTTATTATTATTTTTCTTACCTTTAAATCAATTAAATAATATTAACATCATTCATTTGTATTTGTGAATTATGAACTCCCTGAACTAATGTGATTACTTTGTCATAACTAGTTCACATGTATGACACATATATGTTTATTTTTATAATGAATATATTACTTATAATATTATGAAAATTCTGTGAAAATTTATACATAACTTGTTTCACTCATTCTCCTAGAAAAATTCAAATGGAGGTCATTCATACGTATGGCCAATAGTCTACGTAATTGTTTTGTAATCCTTATTTCATAACAATATTCCATAGATGATATTAAAAATAAAATTAATGAGTAAAAATTATAATTATTTCATAAATATTATCCCATACATGTTGTGATAATGACCTCGTTTACCATATTCAATCCAACAAAGTCATTTTGCACAAATATTTCAAATATCATCAAAAAATTCAATGTTAAAATAACCATATAATTATATACATAAATCATTGAAATAAAAAATGGACTAATGATAAGTAATTAATCAATAAATTTTTTATGTAATTAAATACAATTATAATGTTAATTATACAAGACATTAAGAATGGGCATGATGAGTAAGACATATATTAAATGTATGATAATATAAAGACCTCATTTTAAAATATTAAAAGTTTCTATTTATATTTATTTGTCCCATGTAAAGAATCCTAAAATTAATCTAGGAATTTATATACATGGTAATACACAATTTATATTAAAAATTTTATGTCTCAATATAATTTATTTTACATCTATTTAGATGGAATTATTTAACATTTTTTATATAGAATATTTTGAATTAAAAAATATAAAAAAGAATGATTATTTTAATATATATATAATCAATGTATTTTTTAACCATCACTAATGTTATTTTGTATTTTCATTACATTACATTATTCCATGTTTTCTTCATTGAATAACTCTCATCACCCTCGATCATTTTATATTCTAAAGTGTCTCAAAAAAAATTATATATTGATATCCAAAAATATTGTTCTTTTGGGTTGAAGGAATATTTTAATCAATATATTGATTTAATAGAATGATTTAATTTGTTATTATTTTGTGATAATCCAATATATCTCTCTATTTAAATTTTTAAAGAGAAATGGTTTAAAGTTTTTAGGTTTCTCCTATGAGATTATTTGAATTTACTGGGTTCTTTTACCAATTTTAATTCTTATTTTAATAGTGAAAAAAATAATATATGATGACACCAAATTGATTATTTAATATTTCTATTAATTTTTTTTGAATCAATACGATTTCACAAGGTATGATGTTATCATTATTTATAAAGTAATTTCTATGTTACTTTAAAAGGGAGAAATGTACAACATTTCGAGTAAAATTCATATATTATTTATGATCAGAGATAAATATTTATGAGAGATATTTTTTTATTGTGATTTATTATAAATTTTACAATTAATATATTTTTTTATAGATGATGATTTATTTGGTAATTATTTATTTATTGTGAGGTGAAATTTTATTTTAAAAATTGAATTATATTATGAGTAGCCATTAAGTAATGAAATTCACCCATTTGTTTTATATATTACATACTAATCCCTTATTGTAATACCAAAATTCCAAAAAAATAATCAAATTTTATGTATGAGTATGAATAAGTTTATCGTCAAAATCATATTTTTGAAAATTTTTCATAAAAATAAGTATTTTTATAGTTTAAAACTTTTCAATTATTAAAAAATCGATGGTGAGTAGAATTATCCACTTGTAAAGGTAATATGAAATTATAATATTATGTTGACCTATTCTAGAAAACTCTAAACCTAAAATATCTCTAATAATTTATGAAAATAAATTCTTATATAAATAATTATTTTTTTAGATTATTTAATTGTGAGTGATTATATATTTTATCGATGAAATGTTTTAGATAATTTGATAAGATTTTCACATTTAAGTAAATACAATAAGGATACTGTAGTTTTTACCATCATATAAACATTTATGATATCCATTTTTCTGAAATATATTTTATCAATACAAAATAGTTTTCCATAGAGTATATAATGTATTTGAAATAGGATGTATCTAAAAGGGCTATATATATTAAAATCAAAATCATGCAATTATTGGAATTAGAGTTTATTAGTTTTTTGAGATGACATACTAGATGAAAGCTATAAATGGTGGTTTATTAACGATTTTGATAAACCAGATCCATAACAAAAAAACATTTTGATATTGGGGAATTATAGAAGATATAACCCTATGACATTTTTTGGACTTCTTACATAGCAGTAGTTAAGGGATGGATTAAATACCTAGAAATGGTATTTGAAGTATTCCTTTGTTTAAATAATCAAACAGTAACACAATATATTTACTATTTTGATGTTTAGACTGGTAAAATTTTCTCAATTGATATGAATAATAATTGAAGATAATATATTTATGAAATTTGAAAGGGAAAAGTTTAATAACATATTCCCTAAAAGGTATTTTTCAAAATTTACTCCACCTTGTTTTGTTATATTAATTCTCATAATTATGTAATGATGATGATGATTAAATATCTCTATACAATGAAAACATAACCTAGTTATCATTTAATACAATAAACCATATTTGGGATCTAGATAGTAATATTAATCAGTTTTACAGAAAAAATTCCATGATTCATATAATCATTCGCAACTTTCACATTTATATTCTATAAAAAATATTTTCAATATACAATATTGGTGGTAATGAGGAAATAATTATCATCACATGTCTTATAAAAACTATGAAAAAATAATTCACAGAGGTAAGGAAATTAGAATAACCCTATTTAGAAATTTGAGTGTTAGAAGATACATATTTAAAAATTTCATTATAATAGAAAAAATCAAATCCGGAAATAATTTATGAAATGTGGGAGCTACTTCCAATTTGGTAGGTTTGGGAATATCTCTTGTGATTTACATGACATATATCCTTGTATTGGTAGTTATTTTGACAACTACTAATTAATGTGTTTTAAATCATACAGTATCATCCACTATGAGGTTTTTTATACGTTAAAGACAGTAAGTGATGTTATATATTAAATAAATAATAAAAAGGGTGTAGGGAAATATTTTTCAACTACTTCAATAGATGTCAGTCCATGGAATAAAGTTTCAACATGTTCATTGTTTATTAATATAGATATAATAATTTATTTTATGATTTGGGTATACAAATTCATTAATGATTGTAAAATTTGTTATTGAATATTTATTTAACCTAAATAATTAATCTTAATTATTTTTTTTTTGAAAATAACATTTGGTGGTATTAATGTAATGATAATTGAGAAGATCCTCATGTTATCATCCATGGAATGGTTTTCCATAAAATCATTATTTACATCCTTATTATAGAGTTTAATATACTTCTATTTATGGATTATAATTTACATTTACATGATAATAATGATTGTAGTGAAAAAGAATTTATTTTTTCCAAATTATTATCTTTTTATATGTAATAATAAATTCAAAAAGTTTATAACATATAAAAAATTTGAGAGGCTACTCAAAGATTCAAAATAACGTTATTTTGTGAATATTGTTCAAATTATAGCCCCTATTAAAATTAATTATGTACCAATAGAAAAATAACATATATGTATTTTTTTATGATTATATTCATTGCATTATACGAAATTGCGCATTTCAATTTAGTATTGAAATATTTCATAATTATTATAAAACATTAGAAACATTTATATTAGATGGATCATATAGAAAATATAGAACTGAATGATTTATTAAATTAATTTCATGATTAAGGTATTTTTTATCATATGACATCACATGGGGTTCAATAGTTTTATTTAGAAAAATAAAATAATGTTATATGAAGATTTACATTGATTTTTATTGGTTAAATAACGTACTTCTTAAGAATAAATATCATATTCCTTATATAGATAATTTTTCTGATCATCTCCATAGAGTAGATATTTTTAAATGTAAATATTAAATACTTTTAAAATCATGTGATGGATAAATTGAAAGTTATACCTAACAAAGTGTTTTTTATTGGGTATAAAAACAATTAACCTATGTTTATCCATTGGGTTGACAACTACTCTATATATATCCAGGGACCTTATGAATAGAGTTTTTAGTGAATATTTTAATATGTTTGGGGTTGTTTTTAGAAATAATAATTTTCTTCTTTAAAAAAATTACAAGGATCAGGTAGAAAATATAAAGATTTTTATCTATACAATGAATGATGATACATTATTAAAAAAAATTCATTATTTTTTTTAATATTCAACATATCTCATTCCCTTTAAGTATAATCAATAAATATGGAAAGAAAAATGATCCCAGTAAAAAAATAAGAATTCAAAAAAAATTATAAATTTGAATGATATTACTTTTTTATAGTTTTGGAATGATATTACTGATGGATTCTTGAAAACATGGCATGGTTATCTACACCATTGACCATGAAATCATGAAATGAAGTTGTGTAAATCTATAAAATGAAACCCTATAATGTTATTTCCCCACTCTAAATGAATACCATGATATTCCCAAGATCATAATAATATCCTTCCAAGCATTACATGTTCCCTCTCTATGTAAGGGATATTAATATGATCCCTTTTATCTCAAGTAATTTTTTTCCAAATGTTTTTATTTACAATTATTCATGATATCAATTTGTTTTTAAAATCCCATTAATTAACTTATCATCAAAAGAAATGTTAGAGTACATTTTACCATAACTAAACACTTCCATTGTAACAAACCAAATGTTTTATTAATGATAATTCCTCTTGATCAAATTAAATTTATTATAGGGTAAAATGGTTATAAAATACATATTAACTTCTTTGGATTTATTATTTTATAATTAAAAACACCATTATGAATTTTTACCATTGCTAATATTGTCATTGAATAGTGATCTATTGATTAATATAAATATAGGTCTTTAACAAATCCAATATACTCAGAAAATGGAATAAATGGCCTAATCTAGTAGAATCTCTCCATAGGAATTCCTTTTGTTGGAGATTGGAAAAGTGTTGAATTCACATGGATTAAGTATTGACCATTCAAAAGCTGAGATTCTACATGTTAAGGTCGAACATCACCGCCTATGAGAGAAATGGAAGGTGATAGTGATTACTACCTAAGTGATGTTATCTGAGCCACTCCAAATGTCTATCACCCTCACACACCATACCATTAAGTCATATGCTTGTGTTATAAGGGGTTAGGTAACATGACACTAGAACTATGATTATGTGCATTATTTTAATATATAATAAATAATATACATTCATTTTAATATTGTCACTTTGTAAATTGTTTTTATAGGAAAAATTGAATTTTTAGATAACTTTCAATTAAGAAATCGATTTTGATGAATTAATGCATTTTCGATTTAAATGAAATTTTAATAAAATATTGTTACTAAATTACTTTTTTATCAAATATAAATGATTGTATAATTTTTTTGATTTCAATGGTGATTTTTATTATTATTTAGAAGTCGTTTTTTCTCAAAACCCATGAATTTTCAATAAATGTCATTTTTTATTCCAAATTAATAAATTTACACATTTGGAATATTATTTTGATCATATGATTTTTTAATAATGTTTTCAATATTATAAAATGGGGATTTTTTTATAATTTTCTGAGATAGTCATTTTTTTGGGGAAAAATTAAATGATGTTTAATTATATAATCTGTTTTATGGAATCAAAATGAGCCAATATTGGGTTAATAAAATTCTATAAATAGTTTTTTCGGCCAATATATGTTTTTTATTTAAGATAATTTTATTTTATAATTTTTTTATTATTTTTATTGTGCTTTAGTTGACCCTCCAATAATTACATAAAATTTTATCATTTTAAAATGATTTCCTTTAGAATGACATTCGCCTCTACATAAGAAAGGATAATATTTTGAAGAGATAGGTAATTTCCTTATAAACTAATTTTTCCACTCCCATTTTGAAAAATCTAGGTGAAAAAACTATGAGATGGTTTGTGGATTTGATTAGTTTAATGTTTGGTGTCTAAAACCAAATTAATAAATAATTCCATCTCCTTTCCTATATAAACCCACCCAAACATTCAATTACCCTTCGATTAACTCTTTTTCATCCCAACAAACCCCTACCCTCCTATATCTAAAATCACCCCAAGGCACCACAAGATTCCATGAATCCTCTCTGAATCCTCTCCCAAGCCTTTGGGATTACACATCCAAGTAAGGGATTTCTCCAGTTCTCATTTTTTCCATGTTTCTTTATGTTGTTATACACCTATATTTTCAATTAAAAACGATGGGGTGTTATTTTTCACCACAACTATACTATCATAATTTTATTTAGTGATGTGATTCCCCACCCTCTCTCGGTAATTCCTTTCTTGTAAACATGTTAACATGCCGAAATTCAATAAGGTATTTTATTCTTTCTCATTTGTTCCTAATATTTTATTTTTTTATGAAAATTTATTTTCGATTAAAAATGTTGGGGTGTGATGTATCACATAACATATACTTCACTACATGTTTTATAATGATGAGATATCACTTTATTTCTTATTAATGACCTCCATGTACAACTGTTACCATGCCGAAATTCCTTAAGGAGTTTCTCTCTCATCATTTACATTCAAGCAATTCATTTGAATTATGAAACTAAATTCCATTAAATTTGATGGGTCATGTATCTATATGACACCCTTACATTCTAGTTCTTGTTAATATGATGAGACACCCATTTATCTATCATTATCCAATTTTTTTATTTCTTATCCCAAAATTTTATGCTGCAAAAAAATGCACCGCATTTTTTTCAAAGCCTAAGTCATTGTTTAGTGAATACCATGTTCATTTCTATACCAAGGGTATTAAACATTATTTACATTTACTTAATGATTATATTGTTTCATTTATAAATTAAAAATTCCTTTATCATGTAATAAATTATTATTCTTAATGAATCTATGATATATGATCCATGTGTCCCACTTATGCATGAAATGAAATGATTGAGAGGATGCACCCTGATAGCACTCCAATGAATATAGTAAGCATTATTATCATCATACATCAAGTGAAATGAGGGTTTAATAATTATCATTCATGTGCATTGATGGTGTACACGTGATCCATGTCCAAGGGGCCCTGGATCATGATAATATCATGTTAAATGTTGTTTCCATATTTCTATGTTTTGTTAAACATTCTATATCATGTATTTTTTTTCATGTTTCTTTTATGATCCACTCAAATTATTATTGCCTAAAATTTATTTTATTCTTCATTTTATTCAATGTTAACTCCCTTATTGGGATTTATATGTCACCTTTATCTTTTTCATGTCCTCATGTTATCCCATGCAATGCTAAGTAGAAAGGAATTTGTGTGGTCATGTAAAATATGTTTCCAATAATGATTTTTATTTTATCCATTAAGTTGTTATTTAATTTTTTATTCTTCAATGAAACTACCACTATCAATTGTTTTTTATGTATCATGTGAATATTTTTTGTAATAAATTATGTTTATGTGTGAAATAATGAGAAGGGATGTTATAGTTGGTGTTAGAGGATAGGTTTAGCTATTTTTGGATTTGGATTAGAAAAAAATAGTGAAAACCTTAGTTATTAGACTAAGTATAATTAAAACATCCCTACATTATGGTTTGTATTGAGTATGTTGTTTATAAAAATATACTTCTCTATCTAGTTATGACAGGTAGAGGTGGATCTCGTACAGATGTTTCTAGAGGTAAAACCTGAAAACACTAGTTTGAACTAGAATCGAACGAGAACTGGTATACAACAACATTCTTTTCTACACACTTGGTTGCAACACTCCTAGAGGATATTCTTTTGTAAATCATATGATTTATATGAACCATTATTAATGGAATAAAAAATGACATTATTAGTATATTATGAATAGTATATCATGGATAACATAGATAAGTAAAGGAAATAAATGTAATTTATATTTTATCCCTTTTTTATTTGGATTCCCCTTTTTTGTGTCACCCCTATCGTTCCTTTTATTCTATTAAATGAATTTTAATAGGAGGAATCACGCTAATAACTGATGAAATGATCAATATGATGATTGTTCTAATGAGATGCCTCATCTGATGGGAGTGGGAATCAAAAAAAATTTCATGATACTCTATCATTTAACTCATATTTGGAATAGAAACATGGGTCAAGAAAAACGTTCAACCCCCATGTCCCCCAGAAACAACACGTCACAATTGAGAGATTCATGAGGCAAAGGCCTCTTACTTTTAATGGAATATCTGACCCCTTAATTTCTGAAAAATTATCAACTCTAATGAAATGTTGTTATTTATACTTCAATGTTCCAAAAACAAGAAGGTTCTTCTGGATTCATATTGTATAGTGGGTGAAGCTGATCTATGGTGGACATTGATAGAAAATATGAATCTTGAGGAGGAGTTTGAGGTGTTAGAATGAAATAATTTCTAAAATATTTTTTTGCGTAAATATTTTCCTCGCAACCTTCAACATACGGTGGAATGAGATTTCCTCTACTCCATGAAAAAAGACTAAAAATCCATTGGAGAGTACATGGAAAACATCACAACGATTTCATGATACGCCTCCAGTGAGGAATTCTCTGTTCGACTCTCAAAACATTGTTCATTGCTTCAACTAAAAAGAATCATGGGACTTTGTATACTAGTTCCCTTTACCAAGGGTTTTTAGAAGTAACCAACAACATCAAAGGTAGGAAGGGAGAGATTTTTTCCACATTTTGGTTTATGAGAACCCCAATAGTGATGTGGTGACAGATATGCTAGTTATTCATTCATGAATAGAAAAAAACTTTTGGTTTTGGTTTTATGCATTCTTTTATATCAAGAATGTTTAGTAGAATAATCTTTACACCACCCCAAATCATGGAAGTAACGATGTCATTGAGAATGGAAAATGGGGAAATCATTGAAACCTAGGAAAATAACTCCTCAACTATAACAATTTGTGGTTTGAACTTCATGGAAGTCCTCAACATACTTACTCATGTGGAATTTGATGAATTCATAGAATGGATTGGTTTTCCCTATATAAAGTCAACATAAATTTTCGTGAAATGAAAATCAATCTCTATATAGATAGTCAACCCCGGGATTCTATACATGTGTAAGGAGGAGGATGATTCTTCTTTAGCACCATCATCTCAAGAATGGATATTACAGAATTATACGCATGGGTATCACTCTCAGATGATTGAATCATAGGAAGAAACCATATTTGAGGATATAAACATTGTGAATGAATTTAATGAAATCATTCACAAGGAATTACATGGTCTTCCTCAAAGAATATATGTTGATTTATCAATTGATATTTTACCTGGGGGGTTTCCATAATTCATAAATTCGTTTAGAATGGCTATTATCGAGCTTGAGGAGTTGAAAAAACAACTATAGGGGAATCATTATAAATGGTTTATATTCCCAAGTGCTTCACCATGGGGGAAGTAGTCATCTTTTTCAAAAATAAGAATGGGTAAATATACCATTGCATTGATAATCATGAGATCATTATTCCTAGGTTATTGAATAATTTCCTTCTAACACAAATTAATGACTTGTATGATCAGCTACGTGGAGAACAATACTTCTTTATGGTGGATTTGTGGTCGGGATATTTCAAGGTAATGGTGAAGAAGGAGGATTTCCCCAAGACAACATTTTGTACAAGGTACACGCACTATGAATTCATATTAAATCCCTTCAAAATGACTAATTATCTAGAAATATTCATGTATTTGATTAATATTGTCAGTAGATATTACCTAGAAAAAATTTTGGTAGTCTTTATAGAATATATTCAAATATTCACCAAAACCTATATGGAGCACAAAGAGAATGTAATCATTGTAATAGAGATATTTTGAAAGAAGAAGCTATATGAAAAGTACATTATGTGTGAGTTCTGGTTGATGGAGGTCTCGTTCTTGGGACATATCACCATAAGCAATGGGATATATGTGGATCCCTCCATGACAGTTACAATAGAGGGATGGATAAGAAAAATATTGGTGATAGATATCTATAGATTGTTTGGGTCAGCTATTTATTATCAGAAAATTTGGATATATTTATAAATCTTTTAAATCCCTCTTACAATGATTACTCAGAAAGTAGTAAATATTTCTTGAAGTGATGAATGCGAAGAAATCTTCATGGAGTTTAAAAGGAGGCGTATCATTGCGCTCGTGCTCACCGAACCCATAATTAGCGGAATTTTTTGTGGTATTTAGTGATGATTTGAAAAAAGGTATGGTTTGTGTGTTGATTCAAGATGACAAATTCATTTCCTATTCTTCAAAGGAATCTAAATTTCATGAGAAAAACTACCCAATGAATGATATGGACTTGTCTTCAACAATCATCGATTTAAAATTTTTGCAGAATTACTTATTTGGGGAGAAGTGTTAAACATATACAAATCAAAAAATTATCAAGTATATATTCAAATATAATGATTTGAACTATAACACCCAGCCCTTACCTTATTTTCTTGATGAGGTAGTGAGGGTTATGTGGCTTTAAGCAACGTTCCCAATACACCAAAGGATGGCCATAAATTCTAGTACTTCTAGAAGAAGATTAGGAATGATTTTCCCTTTAGATAAAACATACCCCCGTATGATGAATGTTAATAAAACACCCACAAATTTATTTCCAAAGAAACCATGTTGTTCTACAATAAAACCCAAAACCAATACAATTATATATGTCCACCAACATCAGAGTACAATGTAGAAAGTAAACAACAAACACCATGAGCCATGAAACCACCACAGCTCCACAAAAAGCTCTCATATCCACCAAGGGATCACAATGCTCCCCTAAGGAAGGTTGATTCCTTACCCTTTCCCATGTCACAATACACAACATCTACAAATACACCAATGTGCCAAAGAAGGGGGTAGTAATAAAACTCAATAGGTTTTCCACAAATGACTTCCTACAAAAGCCACTAGGATAAAACCATTATCACATAAATATAAAGCAGTTAATATAATATAATCACAAGTGCGACCCATATCAGGAGCCAACATGATATTACCAAGCCATCTCACCGAAACCAAACATCCAAGGTAAATCAAAACATACATTCCATTAGAAAATTCATCATTTACAAACTAGCCACAATTTCCAACTTGCAAAGCAATGCACACCAAACTACCAAAACAACCAACTGATGGAGCTTCCGTCCAACCCATTCACCCATTCACCACTAGTGGCACTTTCAGTCCACTTATCCTATGATGGTGGCCCCTTCCTCCAATATCCATACCCTTTTTATAGTGGTACTTCTCACCACTTACACACAACATTCAAACCAATCACACCCAAGAAAATAACCCATCATGGTACCAACAACATGCAATCAAGCAATTCCATTGCATATCAATCCACTTAAATAAATCAACTATTTATTGAAAACCATTTTCCATCCTAAACAACATTTCAATAAAACAACTTCTTTATACCAAACCATTTTTCATCAACCATTTTCCCAAATTAATCTCATCAAGCCATTTTAAAATCCATAACAATAACATTTCATCATAAAACCCCTTTTAAAAAAAACCCAAATGGATTTCTAATGAATTTCACATGTCATAACATAAATAATTTTAAAAAAAATAATTATTTGTAATATAGAACCAAAAGTTATATCCATGTGGAGTCAATAGAGAAGGCACCTACCATTAGGGTTCCGTAGAAATCAACCCACGAACAATTAGGGATCAATTTCGGTGAATGCCCCACCGAAACCTCTCTAAGTCCCCTTCCCTTGCATTCACAAACATTGAAACCATTATACAAGGCAACAAAAACACTAGATCTACACACAAAACGTCTAGATCTAGAATTCCAAGAAAGACAGCGATATGGATTTAGAGGAAAACACAAGGAAATCAAGAGGAGAGACTTACCCGAGAGAAACAACCTTCAAACCACAAATAAGACACTTAAAAAGCTTTCCAAAATAAGTGGGAAAGCTTATCCACCCTCTGAGAATGGAAGAACCCAAGTGATCCATGAGTGGGAGGATGTTTGAAGTGAAATAGGTTATGCACGAGGGAGACCAAAACTTATATCCTTATTTTTTTTAATTGGTCTCACAGTTAGTCCCCACAATTTGGAAAACCATATGCTAAACGTGAGCACACTACTGCCTCAAGAGAAAGGTTCCGCATAGTTTCCTCTCATGATTTAGCAATCCATGTGTAGGATGTGTGAATCCTACTATCTTCCCCTAAATGGTTTCCTTGGGAATTTACACGGTTTAAAGTAACCATGCTGAAATCGTGCACCCCATTAAAAGCATCCAAACTCATTCAAAACCATTTCAAATTCTCCCAACTTCTTTTCTACTCATCCCATGCACATTAATCACATACTAATTCATAAAAAAATGTCACATACCTCAAATCTAGGGTACTATATTCTCTACACTATTGGACTTTCCATCCTTAGAATATACTGAACCCACCCTTTGCTGAAAGAGTTTGGGCCACTGCTCGATCATCTCTTTCTCCTGCTCCCAAGTCTCCTCTTGAATCTGAACATGATGACAAAAAACCCAAACTAAACTGATGATTTTACCACACATGACATTATCTTGAATATCCAAAACCCGCACATGCACATGCACCGATAAATCATCTGGTTTTAGCTGAATATGATCCCATCGAATGACATGGTCATGATTCGGCTGATAATTTTTCAACTACGACATATGAAACAAATTGTGCACTACACTGAACCAAGGTGGAAAATCCAAATCAAAATCCACCTCACTAACCCACTCAGGAATCTCAAAATGTCCAATATACCTTGGAAATAGCTTTCTCTGCTTCCCTAACAGACGATGTCCAAACCTAGGAGATATCTCAAAGAAAGCATTATCACTCAACTCAAATGACAACAGTCGTCAATGATGATCCGCATAAGATTTCTGAAAACTCTAAGACATCTCTATTATCTTCCTGATCAACTTGATCTTGTACATACTCTCCTGGACAAGGTTCAGTCTAACCATCGAGGACTCACCTGTTTCCACCCAACATTGTGGAGAACGACACAACCGCCAATACAAAGATTCAAATTGAGACATATGTATGGATTACTGGTAAATGTTATTGTGTGAGAACTCAACCAATGAAAAGTGCTCCTACCACGAGCCACCAAAATCCAGGACAAAAGACCGCAACATAACCTCTAGAGTTTGTATCGTCCTCTCATTTTGTCCATCTGTCTGACAGTGATACACTGTGCTCATGATCAACTTAGTTCCAAGGGCCTACTGTAAGGATTCCCAGAAACGAGATGTAATACTCGGATCTCTATCTGATAGGATTGAAACTGGAACACCATGCCTCTTTACCATGTCCTGGATATATATTTTTTATAGATCCTCTAACGTATGATATTCACGAATCAGGTTGAAATGGGATGACTTCATTAGCCAATACACTATCAATGAAATGGCATCGTTCTTTCTGACTATTCTTGGGACACCTATGAAAAAATCCATCACTACATTTCCCCACATCCAAATATTTATTAATAAATACTGCAACATTCCCGTTGGCCTATGATGCTCTGCCATGACCTACTGACAAGTCAAGCATCACAAAAAAAACTCAGCCACTATTTTTTCCTACCAGCCCAACAGAACTTCGCTTTCAATGTTTTATACATTTTCTGAATTCCAGGATTAGCATCCCACCTGTAATGATGATACTCCCTGAGAAGATCCTCTGGAAAATGAATTGGTACAACCATCCGATTCTGAAATAAAAAAACTTAATCTCCATTTAGTTTCCAGCCCTCAATGGTCTCCCCACCATTGAGTCTCAAACCCATCATCACAGATCCAGGATCAGATATTTGTGCCTCTTTAACCTGGACAACCAAGTCAGGAATCATCAAGACCAGAAATAAGACCACTCAATCACCCTGGGGCTCACATTCGAACCACAACTCAGTAATAACTGACATCAACTTTCACTATTCTTATGCATGATTCACCACCTGAGCATATGATTTTCTACTTAATGAATCTGCAACCAAATTTCCCTTACATGCTGTGAATATTAAGTCAAAATAAAAAATCTGTAGATATTCCATAGATCTCCTTTGCTCATGTTCAAATCCCATTGTGAGAAAATATGCTTCAAGCTCTTATGATCTGTATATTCTGAGATCTTCTCACCAAAGAGATAATGATGCCACACGTTCAACGAATGGACCACTTCTACCAACTAAAAATCATGATTTGGTTAGTTCTTCTCAAGAACCCTCAACTAACATAATCTGTAACAGCCCGAGATTTTATGAAAAATATTCTTTTTTATTTTACTAATGTCTTGTGTTATACGCTACACCAAAAGGAGCTTGCACAACACGCATCCTTGACTTGCCTTGCATTACACGCAATCGTAACCTTCCTCGATAGCGTGTGTGGTACGTAATCCTGAGTTTCACGAAACAATGATATGCTATTAAAATATTATTAAAACTAGCCGTTATGAATAGTAATAACCACTTTTTAATTTTTAGAAATTTTAACTCTCAAAGTGGACTTCATTTTTGGATTCGGAGTATCGAATTTAGCCTAAGGTGAAATTTTGGTACTTTTCGGATAACTTTCATATTCTGATGAATAGTGAAAATTACTAAATTATAATTAAAAACAACTTTTTTAATCGAAATAATTAATAGTAAATCATTAATTTGAGTGGTTTTAAAGTATATTTAGAATATAATACAATGTTGGTCATTGGATGTAATTTCACATTTAAACTAGACATAACCAAGTGTCAATCATTTGATAGATATTGTTTCTTAAAAACACGCTATTTGTTTTAACAACGGGATTTAATTATAAAATTAATTAATGCAACTTTTATGTTATGAATTTGGTAAAATAGACTTTATTTTTGAATTCGGAATATGAAATATAGCTTGGGATGAAATTTTGGCATTGTTCTGAAAAACATCAATTTTTGATGAATAGTGAAACTACTAAGTGGTAGGTTAAAAACTGAATTTTCCATAAAACATAATATTACCGCTTCTGTGAATGGAATTTCGAAAATCCGAGAGACACGGTTAATATCAAGGACTAAAATGTGGTTCAATGAGATGAAAATAATTTTTTGGTGAATAGTAACTTTTTACTTTTTTTACCACGGTTTATAGTAAATAGGGTAACTAAGGGTAAATATGATATTAACATTATCCTAACACATGTCCTAATTCTATTGGACAAGTGTAATTCGACCAAAAACAAACTTAGGAATAAAATATGACCATTTAGGCCCACTTGGATTAGATTAGGACATTTATTATTAATTTATTTAAAGAAGGGTTAAAATAGTTAAAATCAAAGTTTAATAAGTAAATCATTTTTAATATGGGGTTATACATAAGATAAATTCGACTATAAATATTCATTAGAAAGCTAAAAATATTTCCTACATGATGGTAATTTATTTGTAATTTTTAGACATCAAATATTATAATTTATTAATGAGACAATGATGATGCAGTAATTATCTTATTAATGAAATATTGACATAATTGATAATATAAATACCAAAATAAATGTAATTTAAGACTTTTTATGAATTCCACTAATTTTCTAGGTTACTATGATATATTAGTGTTGATTTAATCAACTGGTTTCGAACATATAATTCTGTTATGACTTTCACAAAAATCATATATCAAATAGTGTCAAAATTGACACAAAATAGTTTTTAAATCAAATATTATATTATTAATTGTTATTTTATTCCTAAAAATCTAAGGTTCGGCCAAATGACTTAGATAAGGATATATGCATTAATAATATACAATATGGGGTTCGTTTGGCATGTTATAGTAAGTTTATTAACCATATAGTGAAAGAAAACAAAAAGACACGGTAAAAGTTAAATTATTTAACTTAGAGTTAAATCTAATTGATAAGGTTAAAATAATACTCTAAACATGTCTAAATCCTATTTGTTGATAGGATTTCGACCCATACCCACTTTATCTTCGAAATAAGACCCTTTGGAACCATTATAAACCTATTTTGACTTTAATATAAAATAATATTTTGAGATATTCCTAAGGTGCCCCTCTCCTCCCCTATAAAAGGACACCTCCTCCCCCTCCTCCTCACACCAATTTGAGCACTCAAGCTCGGCCAACCCCTGCCAATTTCTCCTCTCCACTTTCCTAGCAACATCCTAGAGGTTCTGGTCTTCCTCAAAGGCCAATTTTGGTGCCCTAAGAGGAGGTCTCAAAGAGGCACTTCAAAGAAGAGGAGGTTCAGACACTTACAAAGGAAGTCGGATCTAAGGATATAAAGAAAGGTTTTAGTTAAAAAAAATCTTTATGGGAGATGTTGAAGATCTTTTACCACGTTTAGAAGATTACGTTCTGAGTTTCCAAAGACACTAAACTATTACGATCCTTGTGTGTGTGTTTTTGTTATGTACTAAGTATTCCGCAAAAGTAATGTAATGTCCGTGTACGATAAGCTTCAGGTCTCTACAGTTGGTATTAGAGGAAAGGTTTAGTCAACCTTTGTAAACTAGGATGCGAAAACGTTAGTGAGATCCCTAGAGATATTTCTAAGGTATGTCTAGGGATGCCCCTAAGGATAAGTATACGTATAGGATATAGTTCTAGAACTATGGTAACGATATTAGATTAAACCAAAGATGATAGATATTTAAGTTACTCCCCCTTTATTACGATTTTTTCATCTAACACTATTCTGTTTGGGTTTTAGAAAATGGCTGGAAACAAGATGATTCACAATAATGGAGGATATAATGGACAATGGAATGATATTCTTCATGAGCAACCAAATGAAATGGGATTTGGATGTCCAAACATCATTATTATGCCGAATCAGCAATCTCAGAACATGATCAATAAAGTAAAATTTGGTAAGTTTCCTGACTCGACTAATAAGAGAAATATGGAGTTCCATGATGATCATAGAGGAAAGAAAGTTCAATTTACCCTATGTAAATCATGTGGGAAGAGGCATCAAGGAGAATGTTTCAAGGGAACTGGAAGATGCTTTGGGTGTGGAAAAGAAGGACACAAAGCAAGTAAGTGAAAAGGAAAAGGGTCGGTTAACACCATGGATGAGGATAATGGTATTGCTACGACATAAAAAATGGTTAAGTGTTTTAAATGTGGAATGTATGGGCATTATGAAAACAAATGCCCTAAGGGAAAGACTCATGAAGAGAATCAGTATGGTCATATGGGTAGTATTTATGTGGATGATGATGAAGAGACTACAAATGATATGTGAGATGAAAGAATTTTTGAAGCTCGGTCAATGGTTTGAGAATGTAGTGGAATGATTACATGTTTATCATGTGTAATTTTGGAATAAAGAGACATCTATGGATTGTTACACTATTGTCTTTCCTTGTGTTTTGAAAGTGTATGATTAATGTTACCAGTATCCATGAATGGTTATCCAGATAATTTTGGAATGTAGATGATATGCGCATAATGAAGGGATAAGGAGAAAATTAAATGTTTGATAGTATTCATGAGCTCATCATTGATATAAGGACTAAGTGATATCATGGTTTGAGTATATAGAATTTTGAGGATTTTGGTATGTGGAAAGTGTTAACTTTTAACTGCACTCATGTTTTAACTAAGGTATTCAAGAGAATACACGATTAAGGACTTTGAATGTTTGGAATGTGACCAACAAGACATATCTTATGATATGTGGGGATCAACGACAGTATTAAATCTCTGGTAATCGATGTCACTATATTATGAGAGTGGACTGCAGTATTATGTATAAGCCTAAAGATTAGACTGGATTATGTTGGACATAAGTTAGTATTGTTTAAGGATAGAAGATTTTCGATATTATTGATGGGATGTTATAGTAACGTAGTTTTAGAAAAAGGGACAACCTGCAGGACGGGCGACAACCCATCGCTTCGGACAAGGCTGTAGGAATCGAACCCACAACCAAAGTGCGACTGGCCTTTATCGCCTACCACTGGACTACAGGAAGTCCCTGTTTAGTAGAAACTAGTTTTATTATATTAAGCAGTATGATATATGAAGTATAAGTCCATTTTAGGAAGCATATATGATTAATCTCACTATAGAATGACTTATGTATATTTAATAACTTTTGCTAACCTTTTGTTTGAGACAGATGGAATGAACAGTCATTCTATCACATGATCTGCTAACACTTCACAAATAACAAATTCAACTTAATTTATTTAAGAGATGAAGTAGAAATTGTTCAAGGCACGAACAAAAGTGAGATTGTACCAAAATAAAGTAAGTATTTATTCTAAGAAAATTTTCAACTTTAGGGAAATGATCTTGAAAACCAAAAATGTTGTCCTAGTGATCTTATACCTGATGAATCAGATGGTACCTTATATCATCACAAATCTATGGATTTGTGATTACTAGCTTTTCCATAGCCATGTTCTCTACCACTCTCCATCAGAACATGATGGTTAGATTTGTCTTCCATATCCATATTTTCACCTATGTGGAAACCCAGTGATTAGTTTATTTGGGTAATTGTTACATTTCATACTTTAGTTTTTAAAGCCAAGTTTTGGTATTCCCTTTTACGATGTGGGTTTATATTAAAGAAACTTTCGAATAGTAAACCATTTATAACCCTGACGAATTTCGAGGGCGAAATTCATTTTAAGGGGGGTAGAATGTAACAGCCCGAGATTTTATGAAAAATATTCTTTTTTATTTTACTAATGTCTTTTGTTATACGCTACACCAAAAGGAGCTTGCACAACACGCATCCTTGACTTGCCTTGCATTACACGCAATCGCAACCTTCCTCGATAGCGTGTGTGGTACGTAATCCTGAGTTTCACGAAACAATGATATGCTATTAAAATATTATTAAAACTAGCCGTTATGAATAGTAATAACCACTTTTTAAATTTTAGAAATTTTAACTCTCAAAGTGGACTTCATTTTTGGATTCGGAGTATCGAATTTAGCCTAAGGTGAAATTATGGTACTTTTCAGATAACTTTCATATTCTGATGAATAGTGCAAATTACTAAATTATAATTAAAAACAACTTTTTTAATCGAAATAATTAATAGTAAATCATTAATTTGAGTGGTTTTAAAGTATATTTAGAATATAATACAATGTTGGTCATTGGATGTAATTTCACATTTAAACTAGACATAACCAAGTGTCAATCATTTGATAGATATTGTTTCTTAAAAACACGCTATTTGTTTTAACAGCGGGATTTAATTATAAAATTAATTAATGCAACTTTTATGTTATGAATTTGGTAAAATAGAATTCATTTTTGAATTCGGAATATGAAATATAGCTTGGGATGAAATTTTGGCATTGTTCTGAAAAACATCAATTTTTGATGAATAGTGAAACTACTAAGTGGTAGGTTAAAAACTGAATTTTCCATAAAACTTAATTTTACCGCTTCTGTGAATGGAATTTCGAAAATCCGAGAGACACGGTTAATATGAAGGACTAAAATGTGGTTCAATGAGATGAAAATAATTTTTTGGTGAATAGTAACTTTTTACTTTTTTTACCACGGTTAATAGTAAATAGGGTAACTAAGGGTAAATATGATATTAACATTACCCTAACACATGTCCTAATTCTATTGGACAAGTGTAATTCGACCAGAAACAAACTTAGGAATAAAATATGACCATTTGGGCCCACTTGGATTAGATTAGGACATTTATTATTAATTTATTTGAAGAAGGGTTAAAATAGTTAAAATCAAAGTTTAATAAGTAAATCATTTTTAATATGGGGTTATACATAAGATAAATTCGACTATAAATATTCATTAGAAATCTAAAAAGATTTCCTACATGATGGTATTTTATTTGTAATTTTTAGACATCAAATAATATAATTTATTTATGAGACAAAGATGATGCAGTAATTATCTTATTAATGAAATATTGACATAATTGATAATATAAATACCAAAATAAATGTAATTTAAGACTTTTTATGAATTACACTAATTTTATAGGTTACTATGATATATTAGTGTTGAATTAATCAACTTGGTTCGAACATATAATTCTGTTATGACTTTCACAAAAATCATATATCAAATAGTGTCAAAATTGACACAAAATAGTTTTTAAATCAAATATTATATTATTAATTGTTATTTTATTCCTAAAAATCTAAGGTTCGGCCAAATGACTTAGATAAGGATATATGTATTAATAATATACATTTTGGGGTTCGTTTGGCATGTTATAGTAAGTTTATTAACCATATAGTGAAAGAAAACAAAAAGACACGGTAAAAGTTAAATTATTTAACTTAGAGTTAAATCTAATTGATAAGGTTAACATAATACCCTAAACTTGTCTAAATCCTATTGGTTGATAGGATTTCGACCCATCCCCACTTTAGCTTCGAAATAAGACCATTTGGAACCATTATAAACCGATTTTGACTTTAATATAAAATAATATTTTGAGATATTCCTAAGGTGCCCCTCTCCTCCCCTATAAAAGGACACCTCCTCCCCCTCCTCCTCACACCAATTTGAGCACTCAAGCTCAGCCAACCCCTGTCAATTTCTCCTCTCCACTTTCCTAGCAACATCCTAGAGGTTCTGGTCTTCCTCAAAGACCAATTTTAGTGCCCTAAGAGGAGGTCTCAAAGAGGCACTTCAAAGAAGAGGAGGTTCGGACACTTACAAAGCAAGTCGGATCTAAGGATATAAAGAAAGGTTTTAGGTAAAAAAAAGTTCTTTATGGGAGATGTTGAAGATCTTTCACCACGTTTAGAAGATTACGTTCCGAGTTTCCAAAGACACTAAACTATTACGATCCTTGTGTGTGTGTTTTTGTTATGTTCTAAGTATTCCGCAAAAGTAATGTAATGTCCATGTACGATAAGCTTCGGGTCTCTACATAATCTATACACAACCACAGGATTCCCTTGCATGAGAACAACCCCGACCCTGATCCTGATGCACCGCGATACACCACGTACCTTTTCCTGGTTTTGTGAAGAACAATATTGGAGCTGATGTATGATGACCCTTTATACTATTGAAACACTACTGAAATTATTCATTCCACAAGAATGGAACATTATTTCTGGTCAAATCTATCATCGACGAAGACAAATGTGAAAAATAAAGAACAAAACGCCGATAAAACCTAGCTAGACCAAGAAAACTTCATATCTCAAACCCATTCTTGTGCGTTTGCCACAAGATAACTGCCTCTATCTATTTTTGGATCCACTAAAACATCCTTTTTATAAATCACATGGCCAAGAAAACGAAATTCTTGTATGCAAAAGTAACACTTTGACTATTTGGCATATGACCAATGATCCCTCAAGATCCCAAACATTTTCTCCATGTTCTGGTCATGATCCGCCCTTTTCATTGAATATACCAGAATATCACCTACAAAAACCACCACAAATGAATCTAGATATCTATGAAATATCTGATTCATCATTTCCATTAACACCACTGATGTATTCATTAGACCAATGTGCATAACCACATATTTATAATGGTCATATCTACATCTAAAGTGGTTTTAGTAATATCTTCCTTCCTCACCCAAAGTTGATGATATACCAACCTCAAATAGATCTTGGAGAATCACTAGGCTCCCCTCAAAAGGTCAAGAAAATCATCCATTCATGGAAGTGGATATCTATTCGTTATCATAACATGGTTAAGTCTAAGATAATCAACATAGAGTCTTATTGTTCCATCCTCATTTTTCTCAAACAACACCGGTGCTTCCCATGAAGATGTTCTAGGCCAGATAAAAACATTGTTTTCTAACTATCCCAACTGGAATTTCAATTCCTGTAATTCCATAGGTGCCACCCAGTATGATGAATGTTATATTGGACTGGTCCACAGAAAAAGATCAATCGTAATATCCACTTCTCTTATGGGAGGTAACCTAATGAATTCAACAAGAAAAATATCCATAAACTGATGTACCACTGCTAGAAGAACACTCTACTCAACACCATCTATCGATTCCAAGGACAATATTGCCAACTGATAGGATAACACGCCCACTACTGGTGCCAACAATCCCATTTCACCCTGCTATCATGCCTCTCTCCTATAAAGAGATGTCTAACACCATCATGTGTTGTAAAATCCATTGTTTGCTCATCACAATAAATGTGGGTCGTAAACTCCACCACCAAATCCTTTACCCAAATTACTTCATACCCTTCCATATCAAGCACTACGAAATTATACACTAGCTCCACCTTGCCCACAATGATAAAACATGCTCTACACAAGATGGCTTGACACTCTCTTTGACCAAGAGGAGTTTGATGTTTTAATACCGAGGGCATCATTTCTACCCTTAAACCTAGAAAATCAACCACAAGTGCATCATTAAAATAGTGTGAAGCACCTGTGTCAAACAACACTTGCATCAAGGTAGAATTTAAGAGAATAGTACCTTGCACCGTGGATGGTCCTGAAGGATCATCCACCACAACCTTTTCAGCTCTGAACAATGCCTTTGTTACCACACTCTTCTCTTTATTGCTTTGGTGAGGCGTTATGGTATTCTGAGAATCACCATAACCCACTTTACTCTAATAATAAGGGTTCTGTTGTTGTCCTCGTCCCATCAATGAATATGATTTCTGTGATCCCTGAGGAGTTTCACACACACCAAACCTTGGAGAATTCCTAAAATAACGCTTTAGATTCTCCATATGCTTACAATTATGACATGCTCGAGGTTATGTCATACAATCCCGCTTGATGTGGCTCGTACAACCATACTAAAAAAATCATGTGATGCTCTGGGGATTTAGTAGAAGATTTATCGATCTTTCCATTGGATTATATGCTATATTCCCACTGTGGGAATATGTGTCCCACTTCCACATGAACCCAACATTATAGTTCCCATTATTCCCCATGGGTACCACCATGCTTCCCCCGCCCGTTGATCCTAACCGATCTCGCTCAGCCACCGAGGCCCTATTCACAATCTCTATGTAATAATCTATACAAAACATCGGTATCTTTGAACAGATTTTTTGCCATAACCCCGATTCAAAGATCCTTGCCGTCACCAACATGCTACCCACCACCTCAGGTGGAAACTGCACTATGTTCATAAACATAGCTGCAGACTCCGTCACAGACATAATCTATTTCTTTAGATTGAAGAAAGCAGTCGTGCGATGAATTCTAAACGTATGTGGGTGGAATTTTTTGCTAAACAATTCCTCAAAGTCGTCCCACAACATACCCTAGTCTGTCCCTACAAGTAATACAAAATCCCACCACTGAATGGAAATATCTTACAACATATATTTGGCCAACTTCACTTTCAAATCTACTTGAGTTCCCAAGAACTCGAAGATCATTTTCATTGTAATCATCTACATTTCTGCCCTCTATGGCTCTGAATCGCCCCTGATGATGGGTGGATTCTACTTTTGAAACTGATATCTATGATCAACATGCCTTGGTTCATCCACTTTATTCCCACATTCCACATCTTGGAATGAATGCATGATACTTTGAACTATATGTTGGTTCAACTGATGCTCTGATGCAACCACATTCTCAGCAGCCTCCTTCGGTTGGTCTCTATGACACCTACAAAGTGACATTTCTATAAATAGAAAACACACAACCATGATTCTCACTTTCTTAGACATCAAGACTTCTTATTTCAAATCACATTACACAACACTTTCACAACAAGGGTTTCTACATCTTCACATTTCCCATGTATAACCATTTTTGAAAACCAATCAATTTTCAAAATACCACCAGTTTCCATGTTTCAAATCCTTCCATTTTGAATCCCAGTTCAAATTTTTCAAAATCCACACTTTTATCTCATTCCATAAGTCATTATTTGCCAATGAAATATTAATCTTAGAGGGAAGTCATTTTTACCATATATTTCATGCTCATCTCATTGCCTACACCAATGACAATGAGATATCCAATGCCTATAAGTGTTTTCAAAACACTTATGTTCCCAACTACCCAGTAACATTATGTTCAGCGTAAGAGGGTTAGCTACATCTTTTATGCTATACATTCAATGTTTCGACATTTCTACGCCTTGTAACCATTCCGAATCAAGGAATGTACCACAGAGAAAGTCAACACCAAATCAATGAATCAACAACAAATGATCGAACAAACTGATACCACTTGTAACACCCTACCCCTACCTCATTAGCTTGAGGAGGCGGTGAGGGTTTCATGTCCTTATGTGACATTTCCAAGGTGCCATAGGCTGGAAATAAATAAAAAGTGCTTCAAGAACACATTTGGGAATAATTTTCCCTTACGATAAAACCAACCACCATATGGTGCATGTCAATAAAACCCGCACACATGTATTCCCAAAGACAACAATGTTGCTCCACAATACAACCCAAAACCAATACAACTGGACATGTCCACCAACATCAGAGTAAAAAGTGGAAACTAAACAACAAACATCATTAGCCAAGACACCACCACAACTCCACACTAAGCTCTAAGATCCATGCTCTACCAAGGGATCATAATGATCCACTAAGGTGGGTGATACATTACCATTTCCCACGTCACGATACACAACATCTTCAAAGACACCAACATGAAAAAGAAAGGGGTGAGTACTAAAACACAGTAGGTTTTTCCAAAATGAATTCCCTTCACATGCCACAAAGATAAAACCATTAACACACTTATATAAATCTGTTTATATAAATTAATCACCATTGGAACCCATACTAAGAGGAAACATGCCCTTACCATTCCATCTCACCCAAACCAAACAACCAAGGGAATTCCAAACAAATATGACACTATCCATTTCATCATTTACACACTAGCCACAATTTCCAACATGAAAAGCAATGCACAACAAACAACCAAAAACAACCAAATGGCGGAGCTTCAGTCCAACTTGTTCACCCATTCAAAACTAGTGGCTCTTCCCATCCTCATATCCTTTGATGGTGTCCCTTACATCCACTATCTATCCCCATTTATAGTGTTACTTCTCACCACTTCCACACAACATTCCAACCAATCACATCCATGAAAATAACCCATCATGGTAACAACAACATGCAATTAACCAATTCTATTGCATATCAATCCACATCAATAAATCCACCATTTATTGAAAACCATTTCCCTTGCCAATCAAAATTTCAATAAAAAAATATCTTTATACCTAAAAAACTTTCATCAACCATTTTACCAAATCAATCTCATCAAACCATTTTAAAATCTCTATTTTAAAATAAATAACAATAGCATTTCACCATAAAACCCATTTTCCCCAAAAATACCCCAATGGATTTCCAATCAGTTTCATATATCAAAACAAAATTAATTTTAAGCACAATAATTAATTGTAACAAAGAACCACTCGTTAGGGTTCCCGAGTAATCGACCCATGAACAACCACACATTAAATCCAACGAATGCACTAATGAAACCTCCTTGATCTACTTCCCTAGCATTCACAAGCCTTCAAATCATCATCCAAGGAAACCAAAACCCTATATCTACACACAAAATGTGTATATATGGAAGATCAATAATTATAGGGATGTGGATCTAGAAGAAAACACAAGGAAATCAAGAGGATAGACTTACTTGAGAGAAACCACCTTCAATCTACCAAAAAACCTCTTAAAAACCCTTCCAAAATGAGTGGGAAAGTCCACAACGCTCAGAGAACTGAAGAACCCAACTGATCCATGATTGGGAGGATGTTTGGAGTGAAATAGGTTAAGACATAGGGAGCCCGAAACATATAACAATATTTTTTAAGTGGATGCATGGTTTGGCAAACTTTGCGCTAACCATGTGCATGCTACTGCCATGAGAGCAATGGTCCACATAGTTTCCTCACATGGTTTGGAAAACTGCATGCAGGTTGTGCGAAGCTTAATGTCTACCCATGCACGGTTTCATGGGGAATCCGCATAGTTTACTCTAATCATGATCAAACCGTGCACCCATATAAAATCCTCCAATCTCATTCAAAACATTTCTAAACTCTCCCAACTTCATCCCGACTCATCATATGCACTTAAAAAACCTAAAAATTCATAAAAAACGGCCACATACTTTAATCTGGGGGTACTAAATGAACATGCACAAATGAATATAGTTAATAATCATCAATGTCTATGACTGCTAAATCCATTAATACCTTAGGAAAGCGAACAAGGTGTCCGATTGTCTAAGTAGAAAGGTTCCATAATTTCTATCATTGATGTTAATTTAAAAGGATCATATATTATTAGATTTTATGAATATGGAAATGGTAATCCAAAATAAGGGAACACCATCAATACGTTCTCAAATGTTCAATCAACCATCACTTTTGTAATTTTTTATGGATGCTCAAAAAGATAATTTGGGAAGTCATAAAAATGTGGAAACTATAAAAAAATCGAAATCCTTAGAGGTCAATGTTAATGAATATTGAATTTTTATATTTGGGTCTAGAATATGTGTTCCGTCAATTCTAGAGTTAGAGAAAGATGTTATAGATGATGCTCGTAGTTCAAATTTCTGCATTCACCAATGGAACACAAGGATAAATTGAGATCTTTGAGGGCTATGTTGGTGGGATAAAATGGATATGGAGATCACTGAGTATAAATCAATGTGTCTTGAATGTCAGAAAGTGACGTCTTGTAGGTGTAGGTATAAGGGGATAATTCAACCATTACCCATACCTACATGGAAATAGGGAAAAATCACCACATACATTGTCACTGGACATCAGAAGTCAACCTATAAAAACAATCATATATGGTTTATTGTGGATCTTATCAAAAAATTGAAATGTTCATTTCAATTTGAGAGGATTTCTCATTTGATCAATTGACCCAAATATATATCAGATAAGTGGAAAGGCTACAAGGGGTACCACTATCTATTATATCAGATCGAGATCCCGGATTCACATATATGTTCTAGAAGAGTCTCCAACACATTCTGAATACAGAGTTGAACATCAGTATGGCTTATCATCCTCAAATTGATGGCCAATATGAGAGGACTATCCAAACTCATGTGTACATGTTGAGGGAATTCTTAATGTACTTCAAAGGGGGATGGTATCGACATCTTCCTCTAGTGGAGTCATCTTACAAAAATTGTTTCCACTCAAGCATTCAAATGGATTCTTATGAATTCCATTATGGGAAGAGGTGAAGGGAACTGGCATGTTGGGATTATGTTGGGGATCGAAAAATCCATGTTCCTTAAATGGTTAAAGAAATGGTGGAGATGGTTAATACCATGGAATATCACATTAAAGAATCTCAAAATTTACAAATGAGAGATGATGATAAATGTCGATGAGACCTAAAGATTGATGTCAGAGCTGTGGTATTACTGTATATATCATTATAGAATATAATTATGAGATTTTGGAAGAAGAGAAATCTTATTCAAAGGTACTTCCGCCCTTTTGAGATCCTTGATCGCATTGGAGTTGGGGAGTATCAACTAGTAGTCACACTTAACCTATCTCATGTACATGATTTATTCCATGTATCAATTTTAAAGAAGTGAATACTTGACCCAATTCATATACTAAATCTAGTGGTTGTACCATTGGAGAGTAACATCTCTTATAAAAATATGTTATCGAAGATCATAGATCATAAGAAAAATGTTATACAAAATTATAAAATTCCCCATGTTAAAGTGTTTTGGAGAAAACATATGTTTGAATAAGCAATGAGCAATAAAATGAAGTCATTATGCATATTTTCCAACATTTGCATTACAGTTGGAAAAGAATAATTCTATCATGAAATTTCTTAAGGGGCTGATTGTAATGACCCAAAATTTTTATTAATGAAAACTCTTCTTGGTCTAATTAAATGTATTAATATGTTAAATTTTCATATAAGACAAATGTAATTCAATGGTTTTATGATTTTGGATTTCAAAATATTGTTCAAAGGTGTTACTGTTGCTAATATAGATTTTATAGAGTGATCTATTAATTATTATAAATATAGGGATTAAAAAAATGTATTTACTCGGACAAAGGAAGTCGTGGACTCATACGTTAGAATAACCCCATATGAAGCCCATATTAAAGAGCTTAGAAAATATGTGGAATCACTAGTCTTCACTCTTGACCAATACCAAGAAGAGAATCAACATGTTAAGCTTGAACGGAACTCCAAATGGGAGATGGGGACGTTGATAGTGATTACCACCCAAGCGATGTTATCCAAGCCACCCCAATAGTTTGTCTCCATCAGACACATTTCCCAAAGGTCATATGTGGGTGTTATAAGGGGTTATATAAAATGACCCTAGCACTACGATTATGTACATTATTTTTGCATAAAAAAATAATATACATTCATTTAATTATTTTTACTCTCTAAATATTTTTTAATGTAAAAATTGTATTTTTAGTCAATATTCAATTAAGAAATAAATATTCAAGAATTAAGGGAAATTTTACTAAAATAATATTTTAAGATAATCATATTACTAAATTAATATTTATTAAATATAGATTATTATATAATTTTTATGAATACAGTTTATATTTTTATTATGGTTTGAAAGTCATTTTTGTCAAAACACCTTAATTATGACTATATGTTAGATATTTTTTAGAAATTAAAAATTCACATATTTAGAAAATTAAATAGTTAAAATTAATATTATTTTTGTAATCCTGGTGTCTAAATTATCCAAAGGTTAATTTTTCATAATTTTTTGAGACAGTCGATTTTTTGGCTAAAAATTAAATTTTGATTAAAAATATAATGTGTTTTATGACATCATAATGACCCAATATTGAGGTAATAAATTAATATAAATGATGTTATTATACAATTTATTTTTTATTGTACAATGTAATGTGATTTTATATTTGTAGATAAATTTTATGATGCCTTAGTGGACTCTCCAAAACATATAAAACATGTTAACGTTTTAAAGTGATTTCCTTGAGAGTGTGACTAACCTCCACATAATCATGCCTTCAATATTAAGATGTTATTCCATTGGAATTATAAAATATTTTTTTCCACTCCCCATTCAAAAAAACTACTGGTTGGTTACTGTTTTTGATTTGATTAATTTGTGGTTTCCAAAACCGAAATAAAAAAGAATTCCCTCTTCTTTCTTACATAAACCCACCCAATCATGCACTTCCTATTCTCAAAAAGCCTTTGGATCATAACAAACTAGTAACCTAAAACCTTTCAAATCCTCTAATTTCACCCCATGCTTTCGTGAAGCCTCTCACAAAACTCTCCCAAGCCTTTGGGATCACACATCCATGAAAGGGTTTTTTTCATTCTTATTTTTTCCATATTTATTTATATTTATACACAATTTTATTTTAAATTAAAAATCTTGGGGTATTATTTATCACATCCCAAATACAATCATAATTTTGGTTTAGTTATGAAAAAACCCCTTTTCTTTAATTAATCATGTCATATACACCTGTTAACATGCAATAATTATCTAAGGTATTTCTTTCTTTCTCATTTTTTCCAAATTTTTTTATGTTGTTATTGCATTTTTTAGTAAATTTAAAATTTAGGGTAATATATTTTACCTCCCCTATACTTCAATAATTATGTTATATTGATAACTTACTCCTTCATCTTGTATTAATTCCTCCCATGTATACCACTTACCTGGCCAAAATTTCATAAGGGATTTCTCTCTCCTCATTTCCATTCAAACAATTCATTGGTATTATGAATATAAATTAAATTAAATATATAGGGACTCATATATATATATGACCCCATTACAGTCCATTTCATGTATATATTTTTATTGAACCCTTTCTCACTCTTCAAACATTTTTATTAATTCTTATTTCACGCTTTTTTGCTGTCAAAATTGCACTGTGGTTTTTCCATGCCAATTTCATTATCCAGTGAATAACATGCCCTTTTCTAATTAAAGGTTATTAAAAACATTTAAGAATTAATTATTGTATATAGATTTTCAAATATTAATTAAAAATTTATTAATCATATAATAAACTATGATGTTTAATAAATCTATGTTATATGATCCAAGTGGCACACTTATGAATGCAATGAAATGATTAAGAAGGGTGCACACTGATTGCACTCCAATTCATTGGGTAAAGAATTGTATTATGATATATCAAGTGAAATGAGCTTTTACACATGATAATTCAAGTTCAATGAGGTTTTACTCCTGAACCTAGTGCAATGAGCCTTGCCTCATTCTAATGTGATCTTAAATTTTGTTTCCACATTTCCCATATATGATAATCATGATATATTTGTCCATTATGTTCATCTTTATTTTATTATCCATTGATATTATTATTTCTTAATGTTTATTTTATTCATCATTTTTTCTTTTTTTTACTCATTTAATGGGAATTATTTGTCACCCTTTTCGAATTCATGTCCTTAGGTTATCCCATGCAATTCTATGTACGGAACAATGTGTGTGGTCATGTAAATGATGTTTTTAATAAAGATGTGTACTTCATGTTTTATGTTGTTATGTAATGTTCCTATTCCCCAAATAATCTATAACTATAAATTTTCTATGTTATATCAAGTAAATATTTTATGTATAATATTATACTTATGTGTGAAATAAATAGCAGGGTTGTTATATCCCTAAAACATTATGTACCAACATTATGCTGCTAAAATTATCCCAGGATTATAAATAGAATAATATTCTATTCTGAATATCAATTCCCATTTCCACTCATGTTCATTCTCTAATTTGTAATTATCTATCATTTATGGGTGAATTAATTATATATAACACAAACTCCATAACCACGTTAATGATTTGTTAATGTTATTTTTATGTTGTTCTATTTGTTTGTTACAAAAATGAATGTGCATGATATAAAAATAAAAGATGGTCCTAGAATTTTACAGACCTCTAATTAATTTGGTAATATTTCCATCCAATATCATACAATTTATTGTTTATGAATGGGTATCATAATCACACAATGCTATGTTGTCTTAGTGTATATCCTTTACTTATGCTTATAATTCCTTGATTTATGATGTTTCCAAATTCCAATGTTTCGTTGATGTTATCATATTTTATATTGATCAAAAGTTCATGATTATTATTTTTAGTCTTTTATGTCACCTTGATATTATTCTTTAATCGTATATATTTCCTTCATCATGACACAGTTTCATTGTTCACATACATGATTTTATCGCTAACCACTTTTATGGGAATCACCAATTTATGACATAAAATAATAAATGTTCAAGGGATTTTTAGGAAATTTTATTCAGTATTAAATAATTTATTTGAATCATTATATAAAAATAGTACTTTATGTGTATAAATTTCATAATACACTAGTCATGTCATTCTTATGGGTTTTTTATGTATTACATTATGTAATAAAACATGAAATAGTTTATCTAAATGATATGGTCTTTCATTGTTCATATTATAATTATTGTGTAGTTATATTAGGGTATTAATATTAAGAAAAATTTAGTGGAATACTTAGAGGTAAGACCGTTCCTCAGAAAGAAACCCTGAAATTTTGAAAAATATTAATTAAGTAGTTTCCAATTTGAAATATCCATGTATAGATACTAAAAGGTGATTTGAACTATATAAAATTATATATAGGAATAAAACCCCCAAAATCGCGAAGTTTGAAATAATTTAATTTTTATGTACTAAATGATAAATATTCCTTACATTACATATTCTTGGACTCTCTCAGTGGATATTTTAGGTTAACATCATATTATATTTACAAACCATTATTACAAGAATAAAAATTCCCATTAAATATAGATAATTTTTAACATAAATTGAAAAATATAAATTCATATGTTAATTAATTCAATCCATTTATGAGTTTTCTCTTAAGTTTATAAAATTTTATCATTAATGTCTTTAATAGTTTTAAAATTATCATTACTAATTTTCCCTATATTGAGGTCAATGTATGTAACTAAGAAGAACCAAGTCAAAAACCCTTATAATGGGAAACATGATGAATTCCAAAATTATATATTCTACCTAATGGGAGAAAGAGTTAAGAACTTCATGATGATAATTAATCAATTAAATTTTTGAATATAATTAGTCAACATAGAGAAATATAAAAACCCATAATAATGAAATTTTGTAATTGAGACCCTAATTATGAAATCTCCACCAAAATTGTTTAGATCCCCAAATTCCATAATCATGGTGTAGTTTATTAAATCCATTTAAATGATATTCTTTATCCATCAATGCTCTACGAATGATAATTTTGGGATTTACTTTTATAATATAATAGGAGATAATATTAATTTATTTACATTGAATTGGAATATAAAACCCAATTAGGTCATCAACGTGATAGTGTGTATATTATTCTACATGTTATATCTCAAAAAATATTTTCCTCATGTATTGTTGCATAAAATGGAGAGGTATTTTCTATAGATATCAGAAAAATGAAGATTAATTCATCAGAGCACAAAAGGTTTACATCACATGACCTTCATGATATGTTGAAAACAATTATATTGTACATGGAAATCATGATAACAACTTATTTATTGGGAAAAAGGGAAACTAATGAATTAGTGAATTTTACAGTTATAATGAAATTGTAAGTTGTCTTATCAATTTCATGGTAAATATCAGATAATATCAAGGGTTTGATGGGTGTGTATATTGAAAGTTGTGAATGTATTTTAATTTTTGATAAGTGGTGGAAAAATCTAATGGTTGTTTGAAATTCCACATGTGATTTATCAAAACCCTAAGAAGAACCATCACATAAATCTTTTAAACAAAAAAATGAAATTATTTTAGTGAGTGGAGGAAGCGGGCCTAGAAATGAAAAATGAGCTGATCTGATAGGAGAAAGGAATTATCTAATCAATACTCATCACATTGAAAAATGTTTCAGCAATAATGAATAATAAAACTATGTTAGTAAATTATCTATAACAACAATATTCATTGATAATCGATCAATAAGATATTAATATTTTGAAATAATAATTTGTATTCTATCACTATTGTATAACTAGTTCTTAATGATTACATGATGACATTTAAAGATGTTATTCACTCCTTTATAGGGAATATGCTATTTGATTACGATTCAATTAATACTTTTATGTCACTCAAGATTCATATAAATATTGAAATAAAACCCCAAAATATGTTAGTGGGTCCATAAATGAAAATGACCAATGGAGAAATTATTCTATCCAAAAAATAGAAATTCTATGGCAATTAAATTATCAGTATAAATTTCATTTAAAACCTTGTGATAGTATATTTAGTGTAATTCTATGACAATGTTTGTATGTATTAGTTTCCATTATATATTTCCATAAAAAAAATTTGGGATATGGAAATTAATATCTCTATCATGAATTGACAATTTAATATATATATATATATATATATAATTTAATAGAGGAGGATGAGTGTTATTTGGAATAAACATTTCAATCATGGATATTAATTCCTTATGAGAATTTATATCTTGGTTAAATGATTTATTCTATGGAAAACAGAATCTATTATTCCATGCCTATTTTTATGTAGTGTACTATTTATATACTAGAAAATTTCATTTCTAGACTCCTAACTTGGAGGATATGACCTCAATAAATCTTAGACACAAATATTATCAATTATCCAATAATATATATATAAGGGATATTATAAGACTTTATGATATGATAAATAAACTATTGGATAATTTATATAAAGGGTTTATACCCCCATGTGAATCACTATGGGGTGTATTAGTGTTTTAATCAAGAAGAGTGATCAGTTAAGGTGAATATTCATTGATGATCATGAATTTAATTAGATCACAATAAAAAAAAATTAGGCACTTCCAACAGATTATGATATGTTCAATCATCTATATATAGAATCATACTTCTATAAGGTGAATCATTAGTGGGTATATGATATTGTATTTTTGATGACTAAGGATATCCCTATGACTACCTTCTGTATATGGAATGGACACTAGGAGTTGATAGTGATTCATTTGGATTCACAAAAGCTCCAACTATCTTAATTTACAAAATAAATTATATCTATAGATATTACCTTGATATAATTTATTTATTAATAAATTGGTTTATAATTACTTAACCTAGATTTATTTAGGAGAATTATGAACATTTGAATGTTGAGCATGAGAACAAATGAATTAAATGTTACATGTAAAGTTGAGTAAATGTATGTTTTTAGTGAAGTATGTAACATTCATAGAAAATTTATAATGAAAAAATCTATATATATATATATCCATTGAAAATACTGGGAAATAAACTGATAAGTAGACTAATATCTTTGATTTAGATATATAGTTTTTGTGTATTATATGGGTACTATAATCCATATTTTTGAAAAATATGTGGATCATCTGGCCTAATAACCAAGAAAACTGAATGGGTTGTGAGGTTAGTGTAGAATTTTGAATGCAATGGGTGATATAATGAGTGAGAAAAATAGTCTAATCACTAAATCTATAATCAAATTTTCTACAAACGTGGAAGGATTTGTGATTTATAGTGATGAATGAAAAAAATATTATTTTGTGTACTCATGAATGGTGAAAAAGTGATAACCAATTCCAAATTACAAATAATATTTCATGAGTATAAATACACAATGTGTAATCTGTATATAATTATTGTGTCCTCCAAATGTATGAGTTTTTGATAATATCTCAAAGTGGGGAATATTGAATTAAATTTTGTTAAAAAATGATGTAATTATACAATCACAAAAAATCTAAATATGAGATTAATTGTCGGATAGAGATAAAAAATTATTATGTTGTTTCAATCTATTTTCATCTGAAGATGGTGAAAGAAAATTTATATTCTATATGTGTAAATGATATCAATACCCTATCTAGGAGGATTATTAAATGTGTCCATTATTAATACGCATGAAACAGATGGACATGGAAATCATAAAATAGTAATTTTCTTGAATTCTCAAATAAATCCTTAACTATACATTATTAATAATATGTAGGGGGACAAAAAATCATACTAGGAGAGACTATAAACAATATGAAATACTATGATGTTCAACAATCCAAAATATTGATTCATCATGTTTAAACATATATATGTAACTCATTTAAACAATAGATGGAAAATGGACTTCTATATTATGCACACAACAAAACATTTTCTATTAATCTAGTATCCGTTGTAATGTATAGAGATCAAATAAATAACATCTAGTGTGATAAAATTAATATATAGATTGTCATATTTATTTTTTGCTGATTGGTATTCCAAAAAATCTTTGATGAATGATAGAGTCATAATAGTATGATAAATCTATTTCTTATAGGAGTATGGAAATGGGAAAGCATAACCATAGATTTTGGAGAAGGACTCCCCAATACATTTCATTTCAATAATATAATCTACATTGTAGTTGATCTCAATAAAAATTCATCACATTTAATAACTATTAAATATTATTTATCTTTATACCATATTACTATGATATATGTATATATATATATATATATCTAATTGAGGAGGTAAGATTGTATGTAATAACACTTTGTATTATATTTGACCAGGAACTAAGGATTACCTTTGGGATATAAATAATACACTAGAAATCAGTGGACTTAGAGATATATTTTAGCACATCTTATCACCCAGAAATAGAAGAAAAATATAAAAGCACTACTCAAACTAAAGAATAAATGTTAGTATCATGGTAAATATATCTTAAATTATGTAGGGATATGAAAAATTTCCATGTATAGTTCTGATATAAAACGGTCTATTATAGTAATAAAATAACTTTTTATAAGGATCTATATTGGATGTTGTGCTAAAATCCAAGGGATTGGGATAATGTTGGAGAGAAGATTATTTTTTAGAATGGTCTTATCCTATAGATGAAAGAGAGGGACAAAACCATTCAAAAATATATAAAATATTAAAATGTTCATTTGAGAATCTATTAAAACACTTTAATGAGAAATAGAGTTTGAATTTCAAGATAATTTGTTCCTAGATATATCAACATTGAATAATTTATTGACGTTTTTGATGAATTGAAATCCATATCTCAGATACATAACCCCCTTTTAGATTCTGGATCACAATATAGTTTTTTTCGTATTATTGAGATTTCACCCCAAACCTATCTTATGTACATATTTTGATCCATGTATCCCTCATAATGAATTAAATAATAGATCCATCACATTTATAAAATCAAGAGGTGATACCCTTGGAGTATGATCTTTCATATTAGGAGTAGCAAGTGAATATTATAAATAATAAATGTAATGTCCTGTGACACAAGATTACTAACATGGTCAAATTTTTGGGGATGGAAAAAATGCTTATGGAGGAAACATCATAATCTAAAAAGGATATGAAGTAGAATTACCATAATATATTCTAGTTTACAATTTCAAATTGTAGGGGATAAATTTCATGGGGGAAATAAAATAATGAACTAAAATTTAATAAATGTAATTAAATTTGTAATGAATAAATTCTTAATTAAGAATGTATTTACAAAAAAATAATTAAACAAATTGGTAATTTATAAATATTACATAATGTATTCTATTATATTTAAAATACTATTAACTATCAAAACAATAAAAAATATAGTCATTTTATATTGATCATTAATATCAATATATAATATGTGTTGTGATAACGTATAAATTGCACATATAAATGAAGAAATGTCATAAATAAATGGAATTTTTTCTTATGAACACAATTTATTGGAGATTATACTATAGATGGAGTCAACAGGTATTCTTTGACCAATAAAAATGTATAATTCCACAACACTTGGTTTAGTGAAACAACTTACATTATATGGTAATTATTATCATCATCACAACCAAAACCATGTTCACTAAAACACCCAACGAATGTAGCACCATCACACATCTAACTTATGTGGTGTACTATGTTGTTCATGGGGTCTTGTGTCTGGGCATAAGAAGTATTAATTGTCTATAATTTAATTTTTAATAAAATAATAATAATATTTTTCACATTTTATTATTACAATATAAATTAAAATATTATGTTTTAAATTGAAAATAAATTGTTACGTGAAGACATAAATATTGTATTTTTTGAAAACGCAGTGTTTCAATTAGTACACAATGTTGATAAATTAAAAAAATATATTTTATTAAAATATCACCTCTATATAATATTTATTTAAATATTAACGATAACATAAATTTGTGATGTAAATTATAATTTCCTTTTGGTTTTAAAAGTTGATAATGTCCTAAATAAGAATATTTCATCTTAAATAATAATTTCATTGAAAAGTTGACATTATCATATTAAGATATTTATTTTAGAAAAATAAATATTATTTTTGAATTCTTCACATCAAAATTACCATTTTCCAAAATTCTCATACATATTTTAGATTTATGATTATTTGGGAAAAAATTATTTCTGGTAAAATTATAATGTATCTATTATATAATAATGAAATATTAATGATGACATAATAAAATATTTAAATGGAATCTACAAGAAAAAGTTTATTTCACTTAAAAATAATTTCGTTGTTATGGTATAAGATTAATTTTATAAACCATTAGTGATTCCTCAAAAGTCTATATTATATCATTTGGTTTTGTTATAAATTCATTATCAATATGTCTCAGATACATATTCATAATAGATAATATTTTTATTCTATATAATAATATTAAATATTTATGAAAATATTTTCTTAATCTAGGAGATGAGACAACATTTCATTATGTGGGGTGGTGAGCTAATAATTTATATTATATAAATATTAAATATTTTTTATATTACATGTCTTAAATTTTCATAAATAATAGTAATAAAGATTAAATGGAGTCTCAGATCAGAAATCTATGTCCCGATTTGAATCCATTATGTCGGGTTTACCCTATACATGGCCTAACGTTCCTCGTCGTGGGGCACTCAGATGAGGTAACCATTGTTAGGTGCATTGGATAAATAAGTAAATTAATTAATTAATTAACCAAAACCCAAAAAAATAAAAAAATTAGGAGATATATGGGGAATAAAATTAAATCACTGAGTTCATGGCATGTGTCTTACCCTTGGTGAGAAATAACCATTATTGGAATTGGTTTTTTGGATTAAACATCATAGTTGGAAGAATAATCAAATAAATTACATAGAATTTATTTTATTGTTTAATTTAATACTAAAAATAATTTACCATATTTAAATATCATTATATATATAATATTTATGATTATCCAAATATCACTGATAGTTTTTGGAGTAATTTTTGTCATCTTTTATTATAATATTGAGATTTGATGATAATCAATGATCAGATCGAGGTGGATCGACAAGCGGTACGTGTGGAAGATCATTTTCATCGCTAGAAGATGCATTCATCGACAATGATCAATTATATGTAGGACTCATAATTTCTATTTTTTTAAATATTGATTAAATAATTAATTCATGGATTATAAACATGTTTCGAATAAAATATTATATATTCATATCATTATCCCTATAGCTAGATTAAATTTATTTAATAATTTTATTCTAAATGTTATATTTTCTAACAAAAAAAGATTCTCAATGTTCTATAATTTTCCTAGAACACGTCATCATATAAGTTTTCACATTTCATCTTATTATTTTCCCCCACTTTTCCTCTTATTCATCAGAATTGTTCAGTGAGGCCATCATATGACTTTGGTAAGGATAGATTGAATGTGATAGAGCCCCTAGATTTTGTAGGGTATCATAAAAAACATAAAAATTGATAGTTTTTTGATATATTAATGAATGAGAGAGATATTGATTCATGAATGGATATAATTGTTATTGTGGGTATGGGTTCATGATTGAGGATTGAGGAAAATGACTGTTGATCGACAGTGTTTCAGGAACAGGTCAGCAATCCATGTTTTTCCTGTTAATGAACGATGAAGGACTGTGTTGATACATAATCAGTTCCCAGTGGATTACATGCTTGGGGTCTCATGGAAGATTCTACTCAGCATGTAAATGATGGTGTTTGTAGTTTGATTTCTGAAGAGGCAATCAGTTATGGTCAAAATGACATGAATTAATATTATTATTAATGTTAAAAATAACATTTAGAAAATGTGAGTGTTGTTAATTAAGTAGAAAATATTTAACTTAAAATAAATAATTCAATTGGAAACATATGTAATTAAATTTAATTAAAATATTAAGAGAGAGTATTTTTTATCACATGCTAAAATTTAATAAATTAATTTTTATAAAAATAAATTAAATGTATTTGGAGGGGGAACATCCATTGGTTCTTGGGGTCGTTTAAGGATAATTCATTGGTGGTGTGTAGGATATTGTTTTATTTAACTTATGATAATGATATTAATAATATGTGTAATATTTTTAAAATTGATAAAATTTAAATAAGGTAAGGCCACATTGTATAGCCGCGAACATTGAAAATTGGGTTTGATTGTTTCCCTCACACAATGAATACATTTTTAAATAAAAATAATATAATTACAACAATATAAAATATTATTATTAATTATTATGTTTGTAAAACTTTTATTCTACCATTATATCTTCATATGGATTTGGATGGATTAACTATCAGAGGTAACAAGACCATTATTGTAAGTCTTTCATTATAATACTAATGTTAGATATTTTATTTTGTTATATGGATTTGGTCAATGATGTACCAAATAATAATAATAATAGTAATAATAATAATAATGTTATTTTTATTTTTTTTATTTCCAAATATAGTGCATGAAATATATTTATCTTGTGTTTTCAAGATGATGATGTTTTTGAAACTTCACAAAATTGATATTTATGTCAATGTTTTGAGTCCAATAATGGGAATTAAATTTGATCTCCTATCTTAGTCCTATAAGATATTTTTCAGCATGATGTAATGATATTTATTCATCTCACACTTACACATGGTGTATTACTTCTTGGAAAAAAATTCATGTTCTAGTAAGGATATGGTATGCTAGAGGAGTAGGACCACAAACGATGTGGACCCCTTTCATTCCATGTACTTTTTCATACTATTATCCCTTTTATATCTCATTCATATGGACTTGGATTTTGTCCTACTAATAGCCCATCCTAATAATTTTTTATGTAAAAAGAGGTGGTGTCTTTTTTAGTGGATTATAATAATAAATGATAGACACTCAAAGTACAAGATTTCATTATGACGTTCTTGTCAATGGTAGTGATCCGGAAGAATCATCAGAGAGTGGATGTGATTATAACTCTATATTATGTTAGGGTGTAAGTCCCCAATTAGCATTCCATTGGATTGAAAAGTAACCTTATGAAGCACTAGGACATAGGTCATATACCTTTTTCATGTTACCCCTATAGACTCTATGGGGTGGTTCCTCTACCTACTATGTGGTACCCCACTAACACATGTGGGAACATTTCCTCTACCTATTGAGTGGTAAACCTTTTTGGAACTAGTGTGTGGGTCCTCTAACTAAAGAGTTTTAACCAATAATTAACTGGGGTGAGGGATCACAACCTACTAAATGGTACCCCATGAATGTATTTGGGCATGGGCCCTGTACATGTAAATGTGAAACTATAATATCATGACAAGGAATGGGCCCTCTATATAAAATCAAAATGGTTACCTCTAACTTTGAAGGGCATGATTCATAGACCCTCAAATATTCAACATCAAAATGATTCAAGGAGTGTGTCCTTTTCCATTAGTGTGGAACACCAAATGTCAAATCAATACATGGGTACTAGAATGAGATATTTTTCATCTCGAAGGTTCATCACATTAGAGAGATGTGTCTTAATGTGTATGCATCTTCAGACAGACATGTTTGATACTTGGAATTTGAGATTTTCCCATTTGGAGCTATTGGAAGACACATTTTTTACAGTTTGGATATGGTTATAGAGATCCCATTTCACTATCATTTGGACTTCTTGTTGAGAGTATCTAAGATTTCATTATGTTTATTGTATCATATACTAATTTAGATAACTTTTTTCAGCTAAGATGACTAATTATATAATGTATCACTATCTATCCCTCTTTATTTTTCATGGAGTGTTACTATATTTTTATATACTCCCCATAAATTGGATTTTCCTTATTGTGTCATGTCCTAATCACATAATATACAAGTCAGTGGTGAAAATTTTAAACTATACTAATTCTTGGGCGGACATGCATTTTTACGGCTGTTGGCGCATGGAGAATTTGATATAGGGTTTCTCAATATACTAGATTAACTTATTGTGTATTTGGGACATTTTTTCATATTAGGAACCTATTTTTTTTAGAATACAATGTTTTACTATTTTATTATCCCTATAAGATATTAAACTTAAGTATTTTACTCTATATAGGACTAATTTTTTTATTATTCATTTTTAATTATTCTTAGATATGGCTAGGTTCATGAATGTAGATATATTATAAAATAACCTCTCAATTATCTTATTGCATTCAAATCTTGTCTCCCGCCCTGGCCTATTGTTGTGGGCATGGGGATGTTGTGACTTGGCTTTCCACCGACCAAACATGCCTTGCTGGGTCAGGTCGTTAAATCACCGACATTGATAATTTAATATCATTTTTCCTCTTCTGTTCAAAATATTTCCAACCTATCCATTTTTTGTAGAATAAATGGGAAACCAGAAATGTAATATATTAATTTGTTTATATTTTATTATATATAGTCCAACAGAAATATTTAGAAATTAATAAATAGTTATGATCAATTTTATATAAAAACTCACCCATCCTCACACCCACATTTGGCAAAACCCATTGAGATTTAAATTTATCTCTTGATCCCTTTCTAAATTATCCCATAATGTTCTTAATATCTTCATAAGATCATTCCATACTTATAGAAGCTCCATCTAAATGTAATTGATCCTTTTCTGTTCCATATTATTTAAAAAATTTATTATGAAAAAAATTATTTCAAATAAATAATGTTTTAATAAAATTTTACACATAATATTATTTTATTTATAATTCAATCATAATTATATAACACATTACAGTTTCACTAAACACTTAGATAGAATTTCATGTACAAATGATATGTTTCTATAATTATCTCATGATTTTCCATATCCACATATTATCATAAGAATTTTTCTTCCATTTGTACTCAAGGGTATTCTTGTAGATGTAAATATAAATAATTTATTGGGGAATTACATATATTCAAATCATGATCCTTAATTGTGGGATTAAAAGTAATTAAATACATTATTATGTTTTATGGTATAAATGGAAGAAGAAATATTGTATATGATAAGAATATGATGACTGTGATTGATATTATATAACCATACAATTCATTTTGTAATATTATTATCTAACATGATACCTTTCATGGTTAATGAGAGGTGATATGTAAAAATTATGCTATGATGTCTCACCAGTTAGATTTGACTCATTCTTATAATGTGTTGTTTTATTTTATTTTCACATTCATATGTTTAATTTAAGTTATAATATTATATCCCACATTTATATTCATTTTCTATAATTCATATCATTCTTTTCCTTATTTATACAAATATTTTGTTACAGAAATTAAATTAATAGGGGTAATATTTTATTACTCCCTAACCAGGATCTATCGCTCACCACTTTATTATGTATGTCCCTAGGTAATCTACTGTAGTATTACTATATTAATGTGTCTTAAATACATGTTATGATGTTTAAAATAATGAATTAATTTCTATAATTGATTATAATTTTCAATGTATCTTATTTTCAAAGCACATTATTCCTATCAATCATCTGTGTTTTTATTATGTGTACCATGCTGTAACAAATCCTTTAATAAATTATGTAAATGATATGGATTTTTGTGGAATCCCATTGTAAATGTAATAAGTTGTTTTTCTATAATGTGAATGTTATGTCCCTGGATCAATGGAACATATAAAATTCCAAAAAATACTGGATTAGTTTAATAATGATTGAACTTACCACTGATTTTATCTATGGTACATGATGTATTCCATGATTTGTTGTTAAGAAAATATTTCTTGGTTTCATCTCACATTTTGAACAGAAACGTTATTTCGATTGATGAGAATGTTCTTTATAATGAAAGGCTGTTGAAAACTATTTATTTTATGTGGAAACTACTTGGCAATATGTTTATTTACCAGGAATTGGTTTTTTAGCCCCTATTATTCTAAATGAAATAATATAACTAGAAAATTATATAATGGGATAATATCCCTACTTTTTTTTAATTAAGTAATAAGGTAAAAATGCCATCATTTCAATAATATACGAATTCTATAATAATATATTTAATATTGAGGTATATAGTTTTCATGACTTTTTAATATTCATTATTAATAATTTTAGAGTTATATTCATTATATGAAAATTATTTAAATTTCTAGCAACATAAAGCATTATTTCAAATGAAATAAGGTTTTCTTGAATTATATAGTTTTATTTAAATTCATTATTTACAAATTATAAAATTTTATTTTAAAAAAATAATTTTTCCATTGAATCTATAATTTCAAATTTATATTAGGATATTTTTATATAATTTTCTAGAATTATTTATTTTTCAGTTAATAGTGTAAATAAATATTTTTTATTGAAGAAAATATTTTATTTTCGAGAATAAAACAAGGAAAATTATATTATGATGAGTTTGAAAATTTATTTAGTTCCTCCCAATTATAAACAATCATATATATTTTATTATAATAATAATAATTCATTAATTTTAAATAAAAATAGTTTGATACGTAAAATGCATTTTTTAATTAACAATTTTCACAATATTTTTCTGTGACAATTTTAAATTTAATTGTCCAACATAAAATAATTAAATTTTAAAAATTTTATTACATATTTTTAATATTAATATATAGTATTAGGTAAATATTTCAACATAGTTTTTTGTTAAAATGAATTGTAAAAGTCATAAAAATCTATTAAAATAGTTTCGGTTAATACATATTTATAGGGGGTTTAACTGAAGTGATAACTGTTAATATGACCAGTAAATTTCCATAAATTATTTTTTATGGATATATTTATACCCTATGTAATATTATATTTTTAAATTGTATATTTTTTGGATGCATTTTTTATGAGTAATACTATAATATGTTTTAGTCTTTTTAAAAACACAAATTGTGTCCTCCCCCCATATATAAAATGAAAACCCCAACCTCTCATCCCCCAATATCAAAATAATTTTGGCCATATAAATCCGTTAAAATACAGTATTTAAAATCCATATCCACGTTATTGAGGCCCTTTATTTTATATAAATTTATTGTAGTATTCATTTATTCAGAAATCTAAAAAGGTTGTTTAAAGAAGTCATATAGTTATTTACCGAGAATGTTCATTTTGTTACTTTTTCTTCCTCCTTAATATATTATATAAAGGATATGAAATAGTAGATCATAATATTTCAAATATTTATATGATTTCATTTCTATGTTCTAACCTACATCTATCTCATATTCTATTAAATGGTATATTAACCCATCATTCTTGTTTAAATCAGACAACCTCCTCAAGAACAAATGTAATTTCTCTTTTATATCTACATTTCATGGATTATTATAACGATGTATTTAAAATATAAAATTTATTCTATTGAAATTATTATTTTTATTCTATTATAACACATAATATATTTTCTTAAAAATCCATCAATTGATAAATTATAACATCCTTCATGTGTATATGGGGATTACCACCTCCACATAGGGATGTGAGTCATTTTTTGTTACGAAAAACAAGTACTATATATATTGTTATTTAAATAAGTAATATTACATTTATTATATAATAATAAATAATTATATATATATTTAAAATTATATTTATTTCCCCATTCTCTTTTTCAAATGAAAACGATACTCATGGATGATTACAACCTTACTTCACAATAGTTTTTACATAATTAATTTTAAATAACCATAAATCCGGGTTAGTTTAAATATAATAACTACTTTATAAAAATGAAAAAAATTTAATGGATATTTTTATATAGATGATGGAATCATGTCCAATTTTCCAATATTTAACTTACACATGTCATTACGAACTTATTAGTCGAATATGATAAAAATTATTGAGGTTTCTTTAAATACATAAGTTTCTAAATATACCAGTGATCAAAAAAATAGTTTCATGATTTGGTATTACGAGGTTAAATGGATATTCAGAAATTAAATAATTTATAATAGTTTTTATATATGATATAGGTAATAAATTTATGGATTTTACTTTAATTTAAGCTACAATATAACATAAAGCCCAAATTTTAATTTTTTCAATGATTTAGTTCTTGAATTTTATTATTGCATGATAATATTATTAAAAATATTTTATACAATATTAATGTAGAAATAAATAAATCATAAGGAAAGTCTTATATCTCACTATACATTATTTAAAATGATGTTAAAAATTATTATTAATTATTATATATTAAAAAATTTAGATGTATTAAAAATAAAAAGGACTATTCTATTAAAATATATACAACATCAATGGATTTTTCAACTATAGTAACCATTATTTGATATCTAGATCCAATTATAAGTACCCAAAATTAATTCTACGTGAAACAATCCTTCCTTTTTGTATAGGTACTTTATGAAATGGTTATAAATGGAGTGGGTATTTTGATATGTAGAAAAATTTTCATTATCCATGAATTAAATATTTTTAATTTGTATGATGATGGAAATTAAATATTTCATGTTTTCGGGATAATGATTCCAATCATGGGAATTTGTTATGATGATGGGTGGGCCTGATATTGGTCATGATGTTGGTTGATCTTAATTTAGATCATGATTACATGTTAGCCTAATATAGATCTTTGATTCATTGGGTAATGGTATAGGGATGACCAGGTTTAGTTTTCTCAAATGATATTATTGGGGTTTCCTCGTATGTTAATTTATTTATATGTGTGATTTTATGAGTCAAATAATATTGAGTGACATGTTTCATATAAAAACTATATATGCATTCTATGAGTTTGTATAGAAATATTATGATTTTAGAATGTGGTATAATGTACATAACATTAAAAAAATGTTTATGCTACATCATATGGGTGAAATATATAACATTTTCATAATGTGTTAATGATATTTTAGTGACTATAAATAAATTTCGTTATCCTAATCTATCCTTTACAATTTCTTTTTAATATTTTTATAAAAAAATTTGCTTCTTATCATCTGATGTTTTATTTTTAAAATGAAACATTTTGATGTGTATTCCTGGACAAACATGGATCATTACTTATTTATATTTCCCTAACTGAGATTTTTGTTCTCATTCCACTTTTTCTACTGTTTTTCATTTGGATTTAAGTATTAGTAGGGATAAGGAATAATTGAAGAAGAAAATTGTGAAGAAATATCAAGGAATGAAAATTTATCATTTAAGAAAATACTTATATTTTGGAAAATGAATATTATGTTGTTGTTTCCATTTTTTTGTAATATTTATTTATTTAAAATGTAATATAAAATTATATAAATCATTAATCCAAAATTATCAGTTGGAACATAATAAAATGAATTCCAACAAAATAAAACAATTTTATAAAATGATTAAGGTCGTACCAATATAAATAATCCCATAATCATTATATATAATTTTTTTAAGTACTATATATATAAATAAGTAATAAAATATAATTTTTAATTTTTGGGATTATATGTGTCTAAGGTTAACATTGAATGTCATATGTTTATATGAACCAAATTTATTGGAAATGTCTTGATACATCTCTCATGTCATGAAACACACCATCATAAAATTTGATTAAATAATTAATATATTATAAATAATATAATTATCTAATGTATAACCCTCTTGGTCTAATTATAGTTAGATGAAAAATAAAATTCCAAATTATTATAAAAAATAACCACATATATTTTATAAATAATTACCCATGTGGTTAATATTTACTATTTCTTCTCAAAAATCCATCTCTAATATTTTGTATGTTTGAATTCTATAGTTTAGTTCTATTTACAATTTTCAATTATGGTGCTTCAAAACAACAACATCCTTTCATCACATATGGATTATTATGATTTATCCTTTAGTTATTACATCAATTAGAATTATGAAACCCACTTAATTCCCTTCGGATTGATCATGCTCTTGATTTATTAAATGTTGGTTTTCTTTATGTAGCATTTATTTTTAGGACTCTCAATAATTTTATGAGTAGTACAAGAACAATATACCCATAGAAATCTTTCAATAATGATATAAATCTCATGAACTTTTTTATTTATTAGGGAGTGAATGTAATCCTCTATGACTATTTTTCCACTGTGTTTATGGGAATGGGGAGTAAAACATATCCAACAGGGTTAATAATCTATTTTTTACAAATGGTGTGAAGAGAGATAGTAGAATTATGTTTATGATATCATGTATTATAATGTTATAAATGTTTTGTATTATATGATCTTGTGATATTATTTAATTATTAAAGGATTCAATTCCTATGATCATCATATTTTTGATATATTGTATTTAGTCATCTCCCTCATGTTATGATTTATTTACCTTTTATTACCGTATTATTTTTTCTCACCCATTTTAATGTATTTATTCTATGGTTCTCTATGAACATTTATAAGTTTGGTTGTAATTCAAATAACCATGTGATGTTTTGAGTAAAAATGTTTTTTGTGTTTATGATTATGTTTTTCTGTAGTTAATCATCCAATAAAACATAACCTCTATATCCATGGAATTTTCTATTGGGAAAATATAATTTAAATCATGAAATAAATTTTGTCAGCCATTTTATCACTATATTTAAAAAAAACAAAAATTATGATTCTATAATGTAGAAATTTATTAGAAAATCGACACCAATACAATAGGTAATATAATATAATGAGATTTCTTGGTACATATACCTACCTAAACAACCATTATACCCATTAGGAATTCTCAATCCCCAATTGATAGAAAATTATTTATAAGTATCAAGATCCCATTTTTAATAAAAATTTTACCCTCTAAATATTTTCTATAGATTTAGTGGAAACTAAATTTAATCTAGCATGAACCATTCATATATTAAGAAACCATGTACAAAAAATAAACATACTTGATGAATAACTATAATGAAACATAAAATAAATATATATACATCATAATATAACTTAAAAAATAAATATATTACCACATAATTAGAAACATTAGTATATAACATAAAATTTTGATATCTGAATTAGATGATTAAAACACCAATAGTGGATATATAATTAAAATAGAAATACCTTACCCAAGACCACTCAAAATAATTTCATTCTCAATTTCAGATGAAGATAAACATATATATATATATACATTTAATGTAAACCAGGGAAACTAAATAAAAATATGGGAACTACGTACTCAATCATACACTAATGAGGATATAGGGTTTCATAATAATGTTATAGTAGGATGCCACTATAGAATATATATTTTTCCCCTGATAAAATAAATTAACTATTTATAGTTTGAACATAAGATAAAAAATTTGATTTATATTCAAATAAATATACTTAACTAATTCCAAATAATACTATGGAATTTTTATTTTATAATATTATGAAATTAAAAAATCAACCTAAATGTAATATCCATTTTAAAATAAATAATTTAAAAATGAATAAATAAAAAATGAAGTATACAATTATAATTTTTATACCTTGAAAAATGAATTTCTAATTAATCAATAAATAAATATTAATTTATTTTTCTCTCACAACCATTAACAAAATTACAGTTATAAAAATATTCCACATTATATTTAATCAAGAAAAATAAATCATCTAATAATAAATTTCTAAGTAAAACAAAAAAGAATTGTAATCAAATACCTCCACACTGTAAATGGAGATATGAAAGAGAAAAAATAAATGTGCAATCACAAAATAATTGTTCTATACTATTATATCAATAATTGATTATATAAGAATAAAATGAAACAATATCCCATTAATAATCAATAATGAGAACAAATAATCCTTTTAAAATGTATTTTTATTAACATGATTGATACAAGACCTTGATTATGATATTCACTCACCTAGGGAACCCTATATGAAAAAATAACAGTCCATTTGGGTACCCCTAGGTTCACCGAGTATAATACATACCACAAAATGGTGAAATTTTCCTACGGAACTACGTAGTTGGAACAAACAACATTGGTTCGACACATATGCAAGACCTCTGCATTGCTATCACGGATCCCATTATATCAATAATCAGATTTGATAAATCAATATGGTGTGTAGAAATTATAAGAACAGTTATAGCGAATCACATCAATATATACCTCCTTTCATCTCCCACTCATATGAATGAAAAATTAAATTCTTTGATTCATTAAAAATATAATACAAAATATTATTAATATAATCTATATTCCATAATCCTTTATTATATAGAAATGTGAAATACTTCATCATGGAGACCAATGATGGGATCAGATTCAAAAAAATCATTTGATAAAATTCCAATGGAGTATTTCAATATATGTTTCAAATGTAAATCCATTCCACACTATTTTAAATCACTTTTCAAACATCCCATAATATATAGTAATTAAATCACGCATTGATATATAGATGAATAAATCATTGAATTTTTTCAAAACATTATAGATATGACTAGGGGACAAAAATATTTTGGAAACACCAAGAAAAGTTATAAAATTAAATATTTATAATATGAATTTTTTTAAAATAATATAAACGCATTACCTAAAAAATATCATGGATATCCTATTTAAATCCTTCAAACTATTGGAACACACCTAAATTTTAAACAATTAATTTATTCAAGGTGGTACTCAATCCTTCAAAAAAAACACTCAACATTAAAACAATAATTTTCAAATCTACATATAGGATTTTCTTAGGAAATCCTTAAAATATGCTTATATAAAATCCTTTTAATATTGTTTTCATCCATTAAATGGTATAAAATATTAATAAAAAATTAATACAATATTGATGATAACCAAACATTATATGGCCAAATTTTGTAGTGAAATTTCATTAAAACACTTACCCCATATCTTATAAATACTATTAGGAAAATTCCACCTCCTTTGTTGAAATCAAAACTCAGTAAAAAACAATATTTTCAACCCCTAAAATCTTTAATTAGAAATTAGATCTTCAATAACAAAATGTTTTGTTCTAAATATCTCATTGGATTAATAATATAAATACAAAACTTAATAAGGAAAAAAGAATAGATAAGTGGAATATGGAAAATAATATATATCTATTGAATCTAATTAAAATGAGAAGAAAATTTATTGAAATAAAATGGCAGTGTGTGGGAGAGATCTATAATGATTTTATATGGAAAATGAAATTAGAGGTTAGAAATTTGGATGGAAGGAACAAAAACAGATGAAATTTTAGAATTTAAAGACTTAACAACACATTTTAGGTCGAAAGATTCTTCAACATGGCTTACCATAACATTAAAAAATTTGGCCATCCATAATATACTAGAAAAACCCACCCACATGGTTTAGGTATATAGTTTATAGATATTTATTTCAGCCATAAAACCAAATGGTAAAATTATAATATTATTTACTGACTACCATATCCATTTTTAATATATTTATGAAATTTATGAGATGAAACTGTGAACATAATATGATGGACATTATTTTCATATGATTTTAAACATTTTTCCCCAAATCATTTTATATTGATTTATAAAAACCATGAACTAAATATTTTTAATAGAAAAATTCTTGGTAAAGACTCCCTATATGGTTTCCCCCTAACCACACATGAAAAACATTAAATGGAGTAAAATACCAGAAATTTCAATATTTCAAGAGAAACTTATCAAAACATTAACTTATCATAAAATAGAATAAAATATAAAAAAAATCAAAAGTTTCTGAAATAGAAATACCATAACAATTAATAAAGCATATATATATATATATATATGTAGAATGGTCTGTTATTTTCAATGTACAGTGATATGGTAGTAAATAATCTTATTTCACTAGATCATGATTCATTTAAATATTTATTTCATTGGTAGGGATGAGTTAGACTGATTTAATAATGATGATAAAATACATCAATTTACTTTATCTATAGTATAATACCTCATAACATTAGATATTTTGTTTCCAGGAATACTCAGGTCATTCATTTAATTGAGGGGGAAATTAATAAAAATATAGTTGATAATAAGATAGTTGTATTAAATGGTATGATATTGTGTGATACATTTTTGTAGTTCTAGTCCCATAACTAAGAATTGTTTGAGGGGATAATCACCAATTTGGAATCATTAATTGGCTAAAAATTGGTTATATATATTTTCAGTTGAATTTGATTTATTATAAGTATTAAAAAATTATTGATATATTATTATAATAAGTATTTAGATAATTATAAAATAATTACCATGGGAATAAAGACATCTCCATAGTATATTGTGAGTACACCCAACCATAAGTAAATAAAAGGTTTTCATAACAAATATTACAATAAAGAAATAACATGTGTCTTTTATTAATAGATATATGAATTTAGTATATGTCAATATAGTGTTTTTTGTTTGGATATCCCATATTAAAAAAAATAATATTTTATTTGATGAAGGAATAATAGAGTTTTTTTCATTATTTATACATTTCCACTTATATGGTTATAGATTCTACCATTAAAAATGTTGATTTTTTGAATTTTTATAATTAATTATATGGTTATAAGGAAACACTTATCTTTTGAAGATATAATTATTAATAAGGATGATTGATTTTTTATTTTCTGTGGGAGTATAGCCTAGATATAGTATTTTATAATAATTATGTTTACTATGAATACACAGAATCCATTAAGAAACATTATCTCTTTTTTAAATGTTTCATAGTTACATAACATAAATAAAATGTATTTATATTATATAATTTTTTTATGTTGTATAATTACATTATATATTCTACTACCCTTTATTATAGGGTATCCTGTGTGCAAATCACATTATAGAAGTTCTTCGCATTTTATGGTTTTCTATGCAACAACTATAATTGTTTCTCTAATGATAATATGTATAAAAATAAGATATAATATTTGTTAGACCATCTATTATACATGTTCTCAGATACAAATACTTATTAGGTGTTCCAAAAATCCCATAACCTCGATTTGAGTTGGGATGGGAGAGGGGTAATCATTTGAGTTTATATGGTGGATCTGTTGGATATTAAAAAATTCATTTGTTTGAGATTTATATACTCAATAGACTATATTATACTAAATATACAATATTTATGTATACTACATTGTAATTTATATTTTTAGATTCTTAAAAGTCATTTAATATTTATCAGTTCCCAAAAATTTTGGATATTGGGAGTCAAGGAAAATATAATAAATCAACACATTATATTATTTTACCAAATTTTTAGTTATACTAGGATAATATAGTTTTCTCATTTGGTAAATCTATTGATTATGAGATTTTAAATGACTATAAATATTAATTTTTAATATATATAATCATATGAATTCCTACATGGAATAAATTTCTTATACACTATGTACAGCATCAGATTTTTTTGTTAACATTGTGTTATTTTCATAAATGTGGATCGATATTAAATTAATTATATTAGTGGGTGGGATTATCAAATTATTCATTGAAGATTAGAGTATATCATTTCCCAATTTATCAATGATATTATTTATAGTGGATCATTAAATTAAGTAGAAACTATTTTTGTGAGAGTATTTTTTTCATTTATGGAGTCTTATAAACCTTTACATTCAAATTATTGATTTGAGGTTGGAATAAAAATTAATTTCATTGTCTCTTTTATATATAATTTACAATATTGAATGGAAACATTGATTATATAAAAAATTAGAGTTAAAAATAAATATTTATCATTTAATTTTAATACTTATTCAAATTATTTCCCATGAAGGCCTCTTTTTATTTTATGTAAAATAATAATTATATGTTAATATTGATTATTGATTATCGATATTTGATAGATTTTTCAATGGAAAATTGTGTCATTTATAAATTATTAATTAACTATTTAATCCTTCATAGTATTATAGATGGATCACAAAGATAGATTAACAGTTATGATATCATCATAAAAATATGAATGATAAATATTTCTCAATGGTGCGATTTGGATTCCATTATTTTAATTCTATGTTCATGATTCTGACCATTAGATTCAGATTACACGCATGATTTTTATGGGGTTAGTATATTGAGTATAATATTACTACATTGATATTTTTATTGTAGTATATATCAATTTGACCTTGGTATTATATAGGTTATTATATAACTAAAAAATTAATATGAGTCACAAATATGATTTTTTTAGTATTATTTCGAAGGTATTTTTTCAAATAAATATTTTGGAATTAAAAAATCAGGTTTTATATGTGAAAATTTAAATTTATAATTTATATTGTATTATTAAAATGTATATATGTGGATCAAGTAAAAAAAATGTTGCCAATTTATCTTGGACTAATTTACAATATATATGAGATGCATTTTTTATTTTTGATATCAATGCTATTATAAATATTTTATATCTAGATTTTCAAAAATTTATATTTTTAACTATTTAACCATTAAAAAATACATATTTGTATGGAATGTGGATTTTTTATCTTCTTTGTATCTAATGTGGTAAATAATAAATTTCCCCATTCATTATTGTTTAGGGGGATATTTTATTTTAGTGGGATTGCATGTTTCTTAACATGATGAATTTATTTATCTATTCTTAAAAAAAGTGAATACATATCATATGAGTCATGATAGTTCCAACACCATGAAAGAAACTATCATACCAATGTTCCTTAACATGAATCATTTGTGTTTTCATTGATTTTATGATGATATTAATTACTTAGGGAGTGATTTGTGTTCCAAACATACAATAATATATTAGGATTAAATTTATGCAATAGAGAATGAAACTTATACGATTGAATATGAGTGAAATAATATCTAGATTTAAATTTATAAATTTTATATACATTTGGAATAGGAAAATTGATTGAATAATTGTTTATTATGAAGCCCTCAAGTTATGTTTATTAGGATGAAGACGATAGTGTAGTTGACGAAATTAAATTTGGACATGAAAATTGTTTTTTATAACGGTTTTTCATATAAAACTATATTTTTTCTTCTATTGATTCAATATATCAATTAGTTATTTAGATAAAATTAGAATGAAATAATTTGAAAATGAATTGTGACACCTGATGATTTTTGTGAATTTTTTTCGAATAAGTTTTTATATTTATTTTTTTTTAAAAAATATTGTGTTCATTCTATGTATCAAGAAACATCATGTTATGCTTATTTTTAAAACAAAATCATATTATTATTTTGTTACACATAGTGACATGTTATGCTTTTGGTACACACAATTCTAGGAAATAATGCAACATTGAGTTTTTTAAAAACCATGTTATATTAAAATTTCATTTATATATGACCACTAAAAAATATTTATTAAATGTACAGAAAATGATCATAATATATACTATTGAAATAATAATTACAATTTTTTATATAAAAAATTCTTAAAAAAATACTATTTTTTTCAAATTTAATTATATAATTCAAAAATAATATTTTCTTAAAAATGTTATGTTTTAATTTTTTTAGAAAATTATAATATTATTATATAATTACTGTATAACACATTTTTTCAATTAATAAATCTATTATTTATGATTTTTTTAGTATGTAAATTGTTTGGGTGATGTTTTTATGTGATTGGAAGACTTCTAGAATACTTAATAGGTTTTTTAAATGTGTATGATTTGCGCATGATTAGTCGATACTGTGAATATGATATAAGAACTGTGCATGGTAAAATACATGCTTTCAAGTAGGTGCATGATTGGTAACATGACAAGATAAGAACATAAAACCACCTTATAAAAACCATGAAATGTTGGAAAATTGATTTTTTTTCTTGGTTGGTACATGATTTAGATAATCAAACAATATAATTGCATGAGGTTCTCTTTGATTAAAAGGATGGAGCACAGTTAGTTCATAGTTTTCCATACCATGCCACTAACCATGCACGGTTTAACTGTTTGATCATAAAAAAGATAAGCATACATTTTTTCACTTCTATGGCCTTCATTTAAATCCATTTTACCCTAACATAATATTTTGTCCTCCTAAATGATGTGGAGACTTTCCACATTGATCCAGGAGTGACCCAAAGAGAAATCATGGTGCATTGAAGCGTGAAAAATATGGTATGAATATTTTGTGTTATTTCTCATTATATATACTCCACCTCCCACTCTCATATTCATAGATACAATTTATTATGGATGGATCTAGGGATTCTAATGAAAATTATAATGATATATGGATTTCAGATGTTATGAGAAGAGATATATGATGGGTTTTTTAGATTCAACCCGGTTTGGTTGTATATTTTTTTCTATTAATTATTTCCACATAATTCTAGTGTTAGGAGGATTCAATCTATGCTAGACTTATTTCAAATTAAAACATAATTTCCAATTATTTATGTTAGTGGAAATTGAGAGTTATATTTGTAAAACAATCATGGTGGAACCCTCATTTATTTTAGGGTTGTGGATTTTTGGATTTTGGAAAACATGTTCTTTCATGTTAATGGTTTTTTTTAATATTAAAATAAATAATTTCAAATAAATTTTTTTTATGATATAAAATAATTTTTTTCAATGAAATCAAAAAAAGACTAATTTTGTTGAAATTGATCAGAATGGTTGAATTTAAATGGTCTCGTAAAACATGGGTTGTGTGAGTCCATTAATTCGATGTAACCCTCAAAATGGGAATTTAGCATTGAGGAAAAATTTTCTGTCCAATAATAAGGGCTTTGTTTCATTGGAACATAAAAATGTTGAAAAGTTTTTGTTGAATTAATAGATGATTGAGAATCCTCTCATCATAATGGAACTATCATTGAGGCATTCATGTGTGGTGTTGGTGTTAATTATGGAGTTTCTGTGCCAAAAAATAATTTGAAATAATTAAATAATATTTTTTTTCATTATAATGTTTTTTGGGATTTTTTTATGTATTTTTAAATTGTATAAAATTGTATTATATATATGGTTTTATATAAATTTAAAAATATAACCTATACTAGTTTGTGTGAATATGGAAGTCATTTTAGAAAACCAACAGAGTTTCATTACTCACCCCTATTTTACCACAATGGTAATTTTGTACAAACTGTTCATTGGGACACATGTAGTGGTATGTCATCACACTTATTTAGTGGTGATTGGTGATACATGAGTGTAGATATGGAGATGGAGGTTGGATATATGTTTGGTATCATTATGTTTTTTGTATTTTTCATCCACTTAGTACAATAATGTTATTAGTGTTCCGCTATCTTACTCTTCTTTAGATTTGTTTTTGAAATCAATGTTATTACATTCAGTAATCTTATATTGTTCTCATCCATCAATTAAAGGTTCTTTTATTATGGTTTATTTTTTTTATTTGTTTTTTTTTTCATAGGAAAAATAATTCCCAAATTGTATTAAAGTCATTTGAATTTATTGACAGTATTTGTTGTCATGGGAATGTCTCTTATTCTGGTGTAATGTTCCACCACACTTCGAAGGTCAATGAAGAGGTTTGTGATATTATAAGGTGTCTCAGCGTTTTTTTCCATTAACATTCTAATTTTATCATTTTTTTTATCCTTAGTGTTTTTTCATGTTATTTTAGGAGTTGAATATTTATTCTGGTAAATCCATGAGCTGGGATGGAAGAACAATATAGGATTGTTAGGGCATTAAATGAAAACTATAAAAAGAAGTAACAAGTAAATGTTTGATTAAATTAATGTACAATTTATTTGGGAAATAAATTTATAGACATTAATAATATTTGGAATTTAATATTAATGGGATTTTCCAATTATATGAACAAGTCATTCATTTTAAAAAATCTTTCAAACTATGAGTAAATATTTTATTTTGAGGAGTGATTTAGGAATGCGTGAAAAATGATGTTTTTTTAAATGTTCTTAATTTTCATCAAATGTGAGACTTGGAAATGGGATTGATATCACCGTATTAAAATTATTTTGATTTTCAAAACATTTAAAATTTTGTAAATAAAATAGTTGAACAGGGAAAAGGATGCAATTTAGAATAGTATGTTGTATGTGTTCGGTGGTAGAATTTAAAATTATTAATCCTTTGTATTCAAAAGTATCACACTTATGGTGTTTTATTTTTTTATTGAAAATGGAACTTGGTAGGAATTATAGAAACCATGTGGAAGAAGATACTAAAAATGTGGATTCACCTGAGCTAAGTGTGAAATGATAACTAGTTCCATGTATAGAAAAATATATTTAGGATGTGGATAGAGGGAATATGAGGTATGAGGGAAGAAAAATGGATCATTCCATACTATTATACATAAAATCTTCCCATCATTCAGGGTGATTCAGATCCCTAAATGGAAATTTTGCGACTGAATAAGATTATTCGAATCATCAGTTTCCCTAGCTAATTAGATAAGATTGAAGTCATGTGGGAGACACATATTTTGGATGATCATGAACACTAGTGAGGGGATTAAGAAGCTCCTAATTTTTCATTATATGGAAACTATATGGTGTATTTTTGAATAATTTTTGATAAAAAACATTTATCCTCATATGTACATGATTTCAAGAACGACCTAGTTTTTTAGATTAATTGAACACAACCTATTAGTGACACTATATAAGGATAAATTTTCGAATTTAGTTTCATTTTCCTAGGTTTTCATTGAAATTGTTTCCATGAACGAAAATATTTTTTTAATTAGAGATGTGGTAAGATATTCTCTTAAATATTTATGTTCTCTATATAAAGGATTATACAGTGAAAATTAATAGAGATATAGTATAAATAAGGTACATATGTGGGAAAGGAGTATGTTGATAAAAACGACAAACTATTGGAAAATAAGTTTCGGATAAATTAGATGGGGGAAAGCCATTTCCATGGTATGGGGAGGATCGAGATTTAGAAAAAATATATTGGTGAACCTTACCCATGAACCAAGAGATAATATGTATGTCTCAAATGTGGTTTGTTCAACCTCAAGATGTTATAGTTTTAACCACAACCTAGATAATTTCAAATCTAAAACTAGATGGGGAATAATCAGTTCTACTTTTACTGTGCTCCAGGTTCAGATGATGGGGACACTTCTCATGTGTCCTAGTTGTGATTTGTTTCGATGATACCTGGGTAGTAAAACAATCATCATCAGTATAGAAAATCTATATATAGTAAATATATAATTACCATGACTCCTTAGTTAGATAAATCCCTATAGGTAAATAAAGAACAAGGGGCTACAAATAAGAAGTTATATAGATTAGATAAGGTTAATTTGGATGATTAGTCTATATCATTGAATGAGAGAGGTATGATTCATTTTAATTATAAACTTATGTATTATTTTTTTGATATAGAATCATCCCATTTATTTATTTAATCTTCTTTTACTGATGTTTGTATTTTTTGTTTCGAAAAGATTCTTTATGTGTTAGAAATTCAAACTAATATTTTTCAATATTAATGTCAATTCATTCGGTGTAAAGAATATTAAATAAATATATTGGGATATGATGTAATATAGGGATTCACTATAATTTATATGGATCTATATGAGATTATTATGGGTAAATAATGGTTAAAAATGTTTATGGTTCACATTGAATATTATTCTAAAAGGGTCATTGTTACAACAGATGATGGTGCTAAGCATCTCTGTAAAGGATAATAGAGTGTAAAATAATGTGAAATGGGATTTTGGAACTAATAGTTGTAATAATATCGAAAAATTTAGTTGATTTAACATTACAATCAGTAGATGATACAAAAATATAGTGGGTTTCAAGTGATTTTTTTTCAATTTTTGGATGTCTTCCCAATGAATTTCTTAGGATCCCCCCCATAAGATAAGTGGAATTTTCAATATATATCCTTCTAAGGAATGATAATATTTCTCTTTCATCTTAACAAATGGAACCAACTGAAATAAATAAATTAATAGTGCAGTTCTAGGAGCACAAAAGATAATGATTCAGTGTTCTGAGTAAAATTTCAAGGGTACCATGAATATTGTTTTTCAAAAAGGTATATGGAATATATGATTAAAATAATATGATAAATAATATATATTAACTTCCACACACTTATGATTTGTTAGATCAATTTAGGGGTGCCTAATGGTTTTTTAAAATTGATATACGAACAAGATATAAAAAATTGTCGAATCAGTAATAAGATATTCCAAATACATATTTCAGAAGTATATGTAGCCATTATGAGAATATGGTAATGCATTCTAGTATTATGAATGAACTATTTGTCATTTAATCCATGATGAATTAGTCATTTCCGAGTTATCTTGATTCCTTTATGGTGGTTTTTTAGGATGGAATTTTGGTATATTCATTGACATGGATTGAGCATGAGAACACTTAGTGATATTGATGGGAATCAGGAAGGATCATTGTCCATATATAAGAAATATCAATGTCATATTTTGGGATACAAGAGTTGTGTTTCAATGTATATGTAATCTAATAAAATAGTTTTTATATGGATCAAAAAATAATGAGGATGTTATCTCTTAAATAACCTTAAATAATGCATTTATGATGAATAGTTTCTATGGATTTGAAGGCTATTTCTGACACTTTTTTGATGAATTTTATTTAATAGAATCAACAATTTTTGTTTTTAAAATGTAGAATTTTCAATTCCAATAGAACAAGGAATATCACATGTCTTTTCAATAGCTGAAATTTTCTCTTATATTATCACCTATCTTGATTTTTTTCATATCTAAGACATGTGTACATGGGTATTATGATACTTCAGGATCTAGGATTGAATGGGTTCTCCTGAAGTGAGATGATATGGTTTCTTCTGGATTAAGGAAGTTATAGTTTCATGTGAGGAATTATCCAACACATGATTTTTTATTAGCTACCAATGTACATTAATTAATGAATTTGATTCATTACCTTTTTTGTGAGAAATTTAATATTTTTTTGGATTATATGTGGCTTAGACATATTTTCCTATAGATGGACATGAACTAAAGAAAATTAAAATTAATGGAGTATCTTAAAACATTTTACATTGAATTGATGAATAAAATATTTAATGGAAATATGGTGGTATAATAATTAATCATAATGTCATATTCTCATTTGAAAAATGTTTCTCCATACCAATGGTAGTTTATGTCATTTTTGGATGACATACAAATAGAATGTGAGGAAAAAGGTAAAATTGTGGATTTATTTCATGTTTAATTCATTCCTAATTTGGTTGAGATATTTACAGTGGCATAGTCACCCATTTCAGAATGAGTTATAACAAGGTTAAAATTCAATTAATATGACATAATTGAGTGCTTGATGGTTGAAGGGTGTATAGTTTTGTAGTTCAATAATAAGAATGTTGTACCAAAGGATTTATATAAACAACTCCATGATATATACCAACATAAAATATGGATTTCTCGTCATGTAATATAGAAGATGTAAAATATTTTGAAACCATTGTTTTGTTGGGTTGGTATGAAAAGGAAGGTGGCCGAATTTTTTCAAAATGCTTAGCTAGTCAGCATGTTCAATCATAACATAAGTGACCAAATTATATATCATAGTAATTATCTATTAATGTTTTCCAAGAAAATCACATGTCCTTTGATTTCATGATTGGAATAAAAATAATGTTTGGAAAACATGATTCAATATTGTTAATCATAAATTAGCTCACAATGTCCAAAAAATTAATACATATTCCAAAATCTCAAATAGGGGATGACATATCTAAAATCAATACCCATGAAGCAGCAATGAGGAATTGAATAAAAATTATGAAAGTGAAATATACAGATATTAGGTTTATGTATCATTTTTTAAAAATAATAATTAAATATCTTAGGACACAATTGAGAATTAGTAGTTGAATCATCTCCAAAATAATGGACAATATAAATGGAGGATACATAATCTGAATTTATGATAAGGGATTGTGTAATGGATTTTGGAGGCTTGTGGTAGAATAAAGCAATAGTTGTTGAGTTCTAAAATATATATATGTAGAAGGCCTCAATACATATTGATCATTTTGAATCATTGAATGGGATACCTTGTTTATCTCCACATGTTTTTGTGGAAAAAGATGTGCCTTAAATGGTTGGAATGATCCTATCTAAGAGAAAAAGAGAAGATTGTGATGATCAGGATGAGAGTGGAGATAGCTAATTGTCATCATAAATCAAATACAGATCATCCTCTAATGTTGTTATCATTCCTAGTTAGTGATCATGTGTTCTTGATATTTTATCCAAGTCTTGGGCATCATTATTTGAAGGAAAATTTGCCTCCTCGGCAGAAAGTCCCATTTGAGATACATGAAAAAGATTGTGATGTGGAATATGTGTTAGTTATTCAAAGATGGTTCAATTCGGTTTATAAATTCATACTTGTATCAGAATTGAAAAAGTATCATCCTGATCCATATGATGTGATTTAATTTGTTCATATTATACTAGAGAAAGAATCATTGTTTGTACAAATGACATTATATAATTTTATAGGTAATATATTGTGTTTCATGGGAAAATCAATGTTCTGGTGAGGTTTTTTTCGAAACATGGTTTGATTTAGGAAGTGTCTTGTGAAGTGGGGGAGTAAATGATTAATAAATGTCCATACTCATTCATATCAATGATTATTATATAATATATGAGTAATGAACGGATACTTTTGATGACAATGTAGAACCCCCCCCCCACCCAAACTAGTTTCAAGAAAGAAACCCTTTATTTATTGTTTTTTTGTATGTAAAGTGTTTCAGTGATGTTTTTGAGGGTTTTGAAGACGTTTGGAATGTTTTGGGTATTTTTTTTAAAGATAAAATGTTTTATCATGGTTAGTGGAAACAATGAACCTCTAATATGAAACCATGCATTGAAAAATAAGGGATTATAGGTAGGTTCATGGTTAGAAGCATGGTTTGTCCAGACTATAAAACCATCCTAGAGAAACCATTCATTTTGGGGGATATGGATTTTTCAGGGTTGGTGCATGGTTTGTCTAACTGTGCGGGTGTTTCTTGTGAGGGGATCCTTAAGGTAGAGAGTAGCACATAATTGGAAAACGTTTTTCCTAACTGTTTGACTATATATGCACAGTTTAAAGGTGAGATAATAAATAATATGATCTCATTTATTTTAACAATTTATTCTATTTGATTTATTCAATTTTTCTCCTAAAACAATATTTTGTCCACATAAATGTAGTGGAGTCAATATCAGTCAATCTAATAGTGATTATATGGAATATCTTGGTGCATTGATGCCAGATTCTCTTGTTATGAATTTTTTTCTTGAATTTCTTTTTTATATAATCATCTTTCTTATGATATATTCTCTTATATAGTATGATGTGGATGAATATCTGTTTCTGATTGATATAATCATGAGATATTTATATATTTCATTTAGGGTACATTATCTAAGGTGGGTTTTTAGATATTCAACTAAGTGGTTTTTCTTAATTGTTGTCATTCACAATTTTCACCATAATTTTTGAGGTAGGTCGATACACTCTACAATAGTTATATTAAAACACGATGGCTATAATTTTTTTAAATTTCATGAAAAAGTTTATGATTTTGGTTTAAAAATATTATATAATCCTTCATTAGTGATGGGTAATAAAATTTGGGATTTGTCTACATAATTTATAAAAAGTGTTAGTTTATTATTATTTACAATTCTATATATTAATATATGTTTTTATTGTAGTTATAAAAAGTGTTTTTGTGAAATTTTTTAAATAATTGAACTATTTTGTTAAAATTTGTTGGAAAGGTTGATTTGAACTAGTTTGGGAATACATGGATTTTCTGATTTCATTCTTTCTATGTGAACCTAAATAATTGACATGTATCATTGGTGTACAATGGTATGTGACCTAGAATGATAGTTGGGTTTCACCAGGGCATAAAGTGACTAGAAACATTTAGAATACATATTGGATGGATGAGAATCAACTCATGGTTATAATATTTTCTACGAAGAATACATGTGTGGGTGTGTCTGTGATTCATTGATTGGATATGGAAAATATAAAAGTCAAATAGTTTAATGAATTATTGGTTTATTTCATTTTAAACTATTTATTATTAAATTTTTTGGCTTTGTTATAGAATTTTTTATTTTTTATAATAGTAGAAAATAAAAAAAAAATTCTTTTATATAAATGCGATAACATTTTTATATCATAGTTTCATGAATATAGTATTCATTTGTATGAAACTACTGTCTTTAATTACACACCAATATTTTAGTGTTTTGATATAGTTGATCATATTTTTTATTAATCCCCTTCTAAATTTAAAGTATCACACTAATTTAGAAGTGCTTCATAATATTTGATCACAGTGTTCGACTTGGATAATGTAGTTATGTTTGGAGTCTTTGAGTTTTTTTGTATCATCTTATACTTTGTATATCAATGTTAGTAGACTTTTATAGTGGTACTATGTTGATATTTGGTTTTAAAATCATTGGTATTCCATTGAGTTTTCATACATTTTTATGAATCATCATCTGGTGGATATTTTTTTATGTTGAGTTTTTTTGGTTTGTTTTATTTTTGAATGGTAAAATCATTACCAGACTGTATTAAATCCTTTTGTATTTATTTCAATCATTTGGCTCATTTGGGATTTCTCTTAAAGACAAATAAAATTACAACGTATTTTCAATCCAATGAGGTGGCACATGATTTTAAATTTACACTTTTATGGAAATAATTTGATAAAATACAAATCATATTTGAAATTATAATGTACAAATTATCATAGGTTTACTTTTTGGATATTTATAAAATGATTCATTTTCATGATATATAGTAAACAATTTGAATCTATTTTTCATTTTATTTATTTACAACGAAAATATATATTTTATATATGCTTTAAAGTAAAAATAGAAAATATAAGCATCCATTAAAAAAAATTTAGTCATTATAATCATATTGAAATTGAATTTCTCTTTGTAAAATTTTATAATTATAGTCATTTTCTTTTTAAATTACACTATCTCATTGTGTCTGAAGTATTAATAATAATTTAATATTTTTCAAATATGTGAATTGAATATTGAAAATTGTTTCCTTATTTGGTTTTTAAAGAAATTATAATTACTTATATGGACAACATGATTGTTTAACAAGATTAATAGTGAGGAAAATATAACATTAATTATCATGGTTTAGGTAAAAATGTAACAAAAAGTTTCCCACTCACCTCACATATATAATGACACACCATATTTTATCATATTAACACCATTAAAATATTATCATTCATAAAATATCTTTCCAATTAACATAAAAATTTTCTTCCACTCATCGTAGAATCTTTTGTTAGGGTATAAATCAAATCAGGGAGGGATTTATTTATAACCAATGGAGGATACCAAAAGAATTTGAGACAATCATCAATGAGTATTTTGTTCATTTCCCCTTAAAAATATTCCAATAAATTTTATTCCATGATGATATAATAACCACATTTTCTTTCATTTAATATTAATTTCTTAGTTTTAGGTAATGACTAACATAAATCTCCATTATAATTAAATGGTTTATGATGTTATAAATCATTTGTATGAAGACTATCACATCGTGATCCAATGCCATTGATTTCGCTATTACCACCAACCACAGTTGTAAATGATAATTGGTTTATTATATTATATTAAAAATATTATATTAATAAAAAATTCTAAGTATAATTTTACAAATGCCTTCAGGATTTGTCTTTTTTGGGAATACGATAGCATCGATCGTTTGTATGGTGAACTACTGCCTCCCGATGAGATGTGATTTGTTGTTTATTTACACTGATAGTAATAAGAAGTTTTTAAATAAAAATATGGTATAAATATTACATAAATGTATCATATAATATTAATATATCATATACATTTATTTCTCCCAATTAAACAAGAATGTGGAAACAACCTTCTTATATATATACTTCATACAATCTTTATGAATAGTGGATTTAATATTTTATCTATGAATTTTATGGATTTTAAAAAAAACATATATAATTAATCTATATAATATTTATATATTGTTTCAAATTTTGGAAGCAATTAATCCATGGATGATGTATGGTCACTAAAAATAACAATTAAAAAATATAAGAAATTTTTTGCAGTTATTTCTGGAAATGTGACTTTAACATGAAATTTTCTATAAATAGATTACAATAATTTATAGGAAAACAATATATGATATTATATATATTCATATTGTGATAAATTATATTTTTAATAATTTTATATTTAATATACATTATTTTTGAATCTATATGAAGTAATTTATGAGTCTTGGTGTGGGATTTCTAGTATGTCGTTTATTTTTAGGATATATATACAAAATCACCACATATATATTTGTTGTTTCATGTATACTACCCACGATTGTGTTTTATGATGATACAAATATAAATTATTTGAAATAACATTTCCAATTTAGGATATCTCTTTCATTTGTATTATGATTCAATGTAGACCAAAGGGGTTAAGAATTTTTGCCTCAGTTTTGTTTCTTTATGACATATGATTATGTTATGAACCTATCTTATTTAATATGTTTAACATAAATTTCTTTTGACAAGTAATATAACAACTTAATTTATAATCATTATATTTTATGTTATATTTAATTATATTTTTCATGATGATTAAATTTCAAATTTACCAAATATGTAAATATTTTATGATACAATCCCATCATTTTTCGAGATTATTTATGAATTTATTTCTAATTATAAAATAATAAGAATTTTTTCTCAATTAACTCCGGAAAGTTATTATACGTTATTTATGAAATGGGAATAATTGTTTTCCATTATTTTTTCACTCTTTTTGTAATCAATATAACATTATAATTTTTAATAAACATCATATTTTAAGTCGATTTTCCCCAACCCCTTGTTTAATAAAATTGTTCTCAAAAATGTGTTTAAATTTTTTTAAATAGACTAAGTATAGATATTATGACACATTATTTAATTTTAAAAAATATATAAAAACTAATCTTCACACTAATTTCATAATCAATTATAATTTGAATTTTATGGAAAATGTGAAAATAATATTCTTGTATAGCTTGAATAAAATTTCTCATCATCAAATAATTTATATTTATTGAAGATTCTGATATATTTTATATTTATTATATTCTAATTATAGGATTTCACAATGTTTTATGACTATGATTTTTTAAGATGAAATTTTATATTCGTTATTAAATGTTTTAAATTATTTTTTAACATTTCATTATAATCATTCAAGGTTGTTTTCAAAGAATACACTATTAAAAATGATTCATTTATAAATAAATAATTTAAATGAAATATATTTTTATCATGCAATGTTTAAATTTACCCATAAAAATAATTTCCCTTCTATTATGAGATCCATTTATGTTATAAATACATTATTGGGGATACGATCAAAGGAATCCATTCTTATTATTTTGTATGGATGGTAACTATTTTGATGGAATGATGATTTAAAAAATGTTTTTATTTCCTAGGATATAACAAAACGAAAATATTTTTAAACCGACATGTTTTTACATCAATTTTTGTTTCTTGATATGATGAAATGAGTATGAAACCTATATATTGAAAAATACTATTTATATGATAAAATTTTTATGAAACCCATTTAATTTATTTTATTTTGATATGATGACTGATTTATGATCTTGTAGAACATATATATTTTTATAATTATAATATGGGTAGGTCCTATAAATCCCTCTAAATAATTGGGTCTATATTTATATCTCATGATTTGGAGTATAATAGAATAGAGTTTAAACCATGTTTAGAAAGATACATTGTCTGCTATAATGCTCCTAGGATTGAACCTTGACTAAAATGATGATTTGTATGAACCATTCTTTAATATTCCTAATATTTTACATGAACCTATCAAAATGTATAAAATTATTGGCATGAACCTCATTACATGTTCTCAATTTTAATCATTCCCATTTATGTCACGTCCCGTCCTCGGGGCCCGTGCTGTAACTACCCCAAGCCCTCCTTCCATAGGCCAGGGGCTGGTGACTATCACCAAGGATTAATTCATAGTAAAAAGGGAAGGAATTGCCTTTGTAAAGTAATAAAACACCACAGAGCAACCAAGAAGAAGTAAACACTAAGTAAAAACTGGGTACAACAGTAAGTGCGGAAAAGTAAGTGGGCCAGAATACAAACCCAAAATGAAAGTAAAGTACAACTGGAAAGGGAAAACAGCAACTGAAAGTAAAGCTGCATCCTCAAGTCGTCCACTGGAAGTCCCACCTGAATGGTGAGTACAGATAGCGTCCACAGCTCCTTGAGTCCAGCTGTCCGCTCCTAGTATGTCCCGCCTAGTGGTCCACCTCCAGGTACCGTCCTGCTCCAGAAGCCTCAACCACGATCAGCGCTGTCCGTTGTCTGCAACCAACACAACGTAGTGTGGGCATAGCCCGTGCAGTTGTGAGTATAATCTACCCAGTAGGGACCCCAAGACCCCCAAATGTCTTCTAGAACCCACAAAGGATAATCCACAAAGTAAATATACAATCACGATGTAACATCTGACACTACTTAGGTATATTTTGATACATATACATAAGTCATCACTTCCAGTTCATCTCCAACATCTGAGCTCAAGTACAACGTAGTCCACACAGGAAAACACAACCCATTCAACATAGGAAAGAAAAACGTAATCCACATAGGAAATAATGGAAGGATTCAGCTCACACATGTATAATTCTTCGTAAAATGATAGAGATGACCAGATATTTCCACTAATTCATATAAGTCGTCGGACCCACAAAGGATCGATAGGTACTAACCCTCGCAATGACCCACAATGGATCTGACCCACAGAGGATCGATAGGTAACTAAACCCCACAAATGACCTACAAAGGATCTGACCCACATAGGATCGATAGGTAACTAACCCCCGCAATGACCCACAAAGGATCTGACCCACACAGGATCGATATTTAACTAACCCCCACAATGACACACACAGGATCAGACCCACACAGGATCTGTAGGAACTGGCCCACACAGGACCGCTGAGCACTGACCCACACAGGATCGGACCCACACAAGATCGGTAGCACTGAACCACATAGGATCTCTGAGTGATGAAGTTGTCGCTATCGAATCCACTGAGGATCTCTGTACAGTCGTCATCGTCGTCGTAGTCACAACCAGCTCTAGTGTTCCCGCACACAGCAAGCTCTATCGGGAGGGTCCGCTCCATGAGCCGAGGGGCTGATACATCAACTGAAACATAGTCTAGAGTTGATGTATTCAAAAGTTCCATATCGTCATCAGGAACTCAACGCCACAGACGGCGCGTCAATCGGACACCCGGTCTGAGAATTATTGGCTTTTCCGTCCAAGGGGCCCGATTGGTTTTTATGTAAAAACCAACCCGACCATACTCCACCTGCGTCTAAACCTTGAGCATAGTATGCCAAAAGGTCTGTATCACTAAGAGGAATCCAAAAAAGTCGATGGAACGTCAATCGGACTGCCGGAGCTCAAGTTATAAGTGTTTCCGCTCTGAGGGCCCAGTTGGTTTTGTGTACGAACCAACCCGGTCGAACCCAAAGTTCTCAGAAACCTTAAATGTGATATACCTAAACGACCGTCTCGATCCATGGATCACATCGAAAATGACGGTACGTCGATCGGGGGCCCATAGCTCATGATATGGGCAACAGACCGAAAGAGGTTTGGTATTAGGGGGTTCGGGCCCGGTCCGACTCGGCCCAATACCCCCAGGGTCGGCCCGAACCGGGTCGACCCGAACTGGGTCCGTGTCCAGCCCACTTGGGTGCGGCCCGTCCTGGCGGCCCGGTCCGGCAGACTGGCCAGGGCAGCCGGCCCGGTGCACAGCGCGCTGGCCAGGGGCTCGGCCGAATGGCCGAGCCATTCGGAGGCGGGGGGCGCTGCCCCCCGCGAGTAGCAACCGCGGCCCCTTAATAGGGCCACTCACATCTGTCCAGAAGGGGGTATCGAACCCCCAGTTCCTCCACGGTCTGGTCGGCCCACTACGGCCAGCCGGCTTCGGCCGCCATGGGAATTGCATGGACGGTCCCCGCTTCTCTGATGTCGGCGGCCCGGAACCGGCCGCCGGTTGCCCTGCTCCACCGCGGCCCGGAACCGTCCACGACCTTCGTCCATCCGATGCGGCGTGATAGCACCACGCCCCTCTGCCGCGGCCCCGCTCCGGCCGCGGTGCTTTTGTAGTTCTCTGGTTCAGCACAACGACGCCACATCATTGGTTCATTTTCAACGGCGCGGTGTGACGGTGCTGCGCTTCTTCCCCTTATTTAATATTTTCTGTGCGGTGCTTCGGCACAGCGTTTCCTTTCTTGTGTCGCAATCAAAATCAAACAAACAAGGGGGTAGGAGGGTCAGACATGTTCGTGTGGTACGACCTCGTCCCGTTATTTCACTATCAGGCATCTCAAAAGAATGAAATATGGGGACAGACGAAATCACAAAATAAACCCCTACCTTAGCGTTGTCGTCGAACGAGAGTTCGTCGCGGAATTAACCGTCGCGGAAGAAGAGGATCGTCGAGGAAGAATATCATTGTCGTAGAAGATAGCATCATGGAAGTAACGTCGTTGGCGTTAGGTGATCTCCGAGGAAGGCGTCTCTCACCGTCATCCACCGTCGGAGGTCGGCGTTCTTCGTCGGCGGTGGTGCGTTCTCCTGGTTCTTCATCAATGAACGAAGAATCTTCAAGGCTCTCTTTTTCTCCCAAAGGCATCAACAACCAGAAATCTAACGAAATAAAATAAGATCAACACTTATTTTATTATCATAACCTAAGCTTTTGAAATTCAAAAAAAAAGAAATGTACAATTACTTCAATGAATTAATTGTAACGATTTAACCACCCAAATTAATGAGGCGTTTCTTAACCAGAATAAATGCACTGTTTGACTTCATTAGAAAGGTGGTTGCGGGTGCGTTACTTAAAAGGAAAGAAACGGTGGGGCTCATGCGGTCCCCACCTCACAAATATTCTACCAAGTGAGTAAAGTATTTTGGGTTCCACCTTATCCACTTAACATAGGATACGCCACTTTAAGTAAATTTAAATAAATTGTCACACCACTTTATTTTATTCCTGAACATAACCCCAAAAATTAAAAACCACACATAAGAAAACGCATCTCTAGAAAATGTGTTTCTAAGAAAATGACGTCGTTGTGATTCCATTGATGCCCTCGGAATTTGATTCTGAGCACCAGTTTAAATGTTAGAAAAACTCACTCTTTCGTTCCCTGAACGTACCCAAGATAAACTTCTGAAAAATATTCCAGGCACACCGGGCCTCAGAATCACGTGCCGTTAGAAACTGCGTTCATCTAAAATTCCCAAGAAAATTAATAAAAAAATTTCCTTTAATTTTAAGGGTCTTCACATTACTCCCAACTCAGGGCTTTACGTCCCCGTAAAGATACATTAGAAACTAGGGAAACAAAAGTGGGTACTGAGCACGCATCTGATCCTCCCGCTCCCAAGTGCTCTCTTAGAGGTTCCAATGCTGCCATCTGATGTGCACTAGAGGAATCGACCATCCACGTAGGACCTACTTCTGTAGATCCCGAATCTCCACCAGGACCTCCGCAAAAGTCACCCCATCATCAAAGTCCAGCTCCCCGTGGTCAATGATATGCGTCGGGTCATGCACGTATCTCCTCATCTGAGATATGTGGAAGATGTTGTGCACCCGGTGCAACTGAGGTGGTAGAGCCAGGCAATACACCATCTCGCCAATCCTGCAGAGGACCTAGAACCGTCCGATGAAGCTAGGAGATAACTTGACGCCTCGGCCAAATCTCCGTAATCCACGTCAAGGTGAGACCTGAAAGAAGACGTGGTCGCCATCTTCGAACTCTAGTGGCCTCCGCCTCCTGTCAGCATAAGACATCTGACGGCATTCATCTATCCTTATCTGCTCATAGATGACCTGGACCTTCTCTGTCATGGCCTGGTCCATCTCCAGTCCAACAAGTGCTGACACCCCAAGGTCTGTCCAGCACAAAGGAGATCTGCATGGTCGGTCGTACAACGCCTCATATGGTGCCATCCCGATGGTGGAGTGGTAGCTATTGTAGTACGCAAACTCCACCAATGGTAGGTGGTCCTCCCAGCTGCGACCAAAGTGGATGACACATGCGAGGAGCATGTCCTCGAGAGTCTGAATGGTCCTCTCCGTCTGACCATCCGTCTGTGGGTGAAAGGCAGTGCTCAGACGTAGCTGCATCCTGAATGCCTCCTGCAACCCCTTCCAAAGCCGGGAAGTAAAGCGATCATCTTGATTGGAGGTGATAGATGATCTCACACCGTGAAGCCGTAAAATCTCTTGAATGTAGAGACGTCCCAAGCTCACCACTGAGCCCTACTCTCTAATGGGTAAGAAGTGATCCGACTTAGTGAGTCGGTCGACAATCACCCAAATGGAGTCGTGACCTCTGGAAGTGTGTGGATGTCCAGTCATGAAGTCCATAGATATGCCGTTCCACTTCCACTCTGGGACATCCAAGGGCTGTACCAAGCCTGCTGGTACCTAGTGCTCTTCTTTCACCTGCTAGTAGATGAGGTATCGAGAAACAAACTCTGCCATAGCCTTATTCATGCCTGGACACCAGTGTTGTCATCTGAGATCATGGTACATCTTCGATATGCCACGACGTACCGCCAAAGGGGACGTGTGAAACTCTCTCAACAACTCCTCTCGTAAAGCAACTGGTACCAAGGTACGTCCTTTGAAAAGGACGTTGTGCTCTCCTCCTAAGGAGAAACCATCAGGTGTCTGTCCTGAGGATATCTGCGCATGCTGCGTCTCACAGTTAGCGTCCCCACGTTGTGCCTCTCTGACCCACTACAGTAGTGGAAGAGTGACTGTGAGTGACTGAAGGAAGGATTCTACATCTATATCCACGAAGAATATCGGTAAAGCGGCTAGCTGCTCTGTCACCTCCCCAAGTAGATGAATGCCCGTCCTCCTGCCGAGAGAATCGGCTACCACGTTCCCCTTCCCAGGAGTATAGACTATCTAAAAGACATCGTCGTGGAGGAACTCGAACCATCACCGATATCTCAGGTTCAGGTCCTTCTGAGAGAAGATGTACATGAGACTATGATAGTCAGAAAAGACTATAAAGCGCTCGCCCATCAGAGAGTGTCGCCACATATTAAGAGCGAAGACCACTACTGCTAACTCCAGTTCATGGTTAGCATAGTTATGCTCATGTGGCCTCAACTGATGTGATCCATATGTGATCACTTCCTGCTCCTGCATCAGGACACATCCGAGTCCAGTCCCTGATACATCGTAGTAGACTACGTACCCCACTCCTACCTCCAGCAACCTCAACATAGGTGCGCTGGTCAATCTTTGTCTCAACTCCTGGAAGCTCTGCTGACATCTATCTGACCACACAAACTGTTTCCCCTTGTTCGTCGGAGCTGAGAGTGGTGCCGCAACTCTGGAGAGGTCTGGCACAAATCTCTGGTAGTATCCAGCTAGTCCCAAGAAACTCCGCACCTCCGTCAGGCTCCTGGGTGGCTCCCATGTTAGCACTGCCTCGACCTTCACAGGATCCACCACAACTCCCGCCTCATAGATGACGTGTCGCAGGAATTATACCTCATGTATCCAGAACTAACACTTCGAGAGCTTTCCATAAAGCTGGTGCTCTCAGAGTGTCTCAAGTACAACCCGCAAGTGGTAGGCGTGCTTGCAGAGACCCAAAGCTTGACGTACATGGATATTACATTACTTTGGTGGAATAATTAATACATTACAATAACATACACACAAGTATCATAATAGTTTAGTGACTTTGGAAACATGGAACATAATCTTCTAATCGTGGTGAAAGATCTTCAACGTCTCCCATACAGATCTTCCCCTTTTTATTATGACCTAAAACCTTTCTTTATATCCCGGGGAAAATAAAACATAAAAAGAGTGATCTCAAATGCTCAGTAAGGGAAATCATGGATAAAACAAAACATACCATATAAATTTGAACTTAAAAACATGAACATAATGTTTAAACAGCAAAATCATGAGCAATGACATAAAAATGGAAGTACGTAAGGCATAGATCATAAAGAAACATTAATATTGATATAATAGCATGGAAATAAATCATGTAATTGTGGCAACCATCTAGCACATGATATTATTTCCATAGTATCCATGGCATTGCTTCCAAGACCATCTTAGTGGACAATGTCCCTTTGGGAATCGAGTTCACTCCTCGTTCAAGTCCTGTATTACTGAACCAGTTTAACTTGCCGTTCTAGCCATGTCTACCTCATGAGATATAAATCTTCACCCAATGCATTGGAGGGAGATATAGGTCCCACCCATCTTATAATGAAATCTTTCTTTCGTGTGCCACAGAATCATAAATCATACATCATTGCATAACCCATGAAATAAAATGGGATTCTTAAACATCATACCATCATAACATAATCCATAAACAATTGATATTATATAATCATAAGAAAATTGAAACCATTTAAATCATAGATACATTTTACTTGGAATATACACATATGAAATAATGTCATCTTAGATGGAAAATAGTTTTTAAAAAACACTTGAAATGAATTCTTGAGGAAAATATCCTTTCTTCTTTAAAATCATTTTCTTTTCACAAAATTCCATGCAATTTTAAAAAATAAGGGTTTTGTTGAAAATAATCATGCAATCTTGTAGAGGATGATTCTTGATAATGAGGCGTTATGAAACTGTAAAAATCTGTTCATGCCATATAAATTAAAAATTACATTCTCCTCGTACTTTTTTCAGAAAAGTCAAAAAGTACCTTATATGGTAACCAAAGGAAAGATTCCATTCATACAATGTAGTAAAAAGTCAATAAAGGGTAAAAATGACTTTAAAAATCCATGGAAGAATGGTAAACATTTTTTGAAATCACTTTTAGAAAACATGGTCATTTATGATAAACCTAACCCCAGTAAATACTTACGTATAAGCAATCTCGGATAAAAATGATATTGAAAATTTATCCCTTACCCTAGGTCTGATATGCTTCATACGTATCTGAACCTCCTGTATAATGATGTATATAATTTCATTGACTTATTACAGAATCATATTAATTGTTATGATATAATATATGTTTCATTTATAACTTTATATTACCCGTTCTTTTGTAAATTACATGTTAAAGCAACGTTTTGGGTAAAATCATTTCATTTATCGTATGTGTTTCGACTTATTGTTCTGGATATTATTACTTATATCTGGATTTAAATAATTTCATAATGTAAAACATGATTTACATATATTAATCATATAAATATATATATTATAGGTCAATAAAATGAATGAAATACACCGTCCATGGAGACGGTAGACCGTACGTATGCATGAAAGCTATTTTCGTTTCCTTATTGAATTGAATGAAACTAAATAAATGACATATATATATACATAAATACAGTAGCATTATTATTTCATATATTTCATTATTATTCATTAAATATACTTTATGATCATTCATGTATGGTTAACATGGAGAATGAATCTCATCGCGTCGTGGAGACGGTAGTCCGTACGTACGCACGAGCGATGATATCATTTCCATAATCATTGAATTAAATTGGAGTTGATGATAAAATATATCAGAATTAGTTATATGTTATAATAACTATTTATATTTATTATTTACAACATTATACCCATCCAAGTAAGGTGGTGTTTGAAAAACTGATTATACGACGGCGTGGAGACGGTATTCCGTACGTACGCACGTGCGGTGATTCTGTTTTCTGTAGGATGGATAGATGGTGAAATAGGGTTTTTTCATACATATAATAACATATCAGTATATTAGTTATACTGATGTTATTACTTCATAATTAAACAACTAATGAAGAAGAAGTGTAAGAAGAAATAAAGTTCAATGAATCGTTAACGGACATTACCTCTTCTTTGAAGTGCCACTTTGAGACATCCTTTTAGGGCACTAAAATTAGTCTTTGAAGAAGACCAATACCTCTATGATGTTTCTAGGGAAGTGGAGAAGATAATTTGTCAGTGGATGGCCGAGCATGAAGGCTCAATGTGGTGTGAGGAAGAGAGGGAGGAGGTGCCCTTTTATAAGGGAGGAGAGGGGCACCTTTGGAATAACTAAAAATATTATTTTATTAAAAAGCCAAATTCTTTTTCAAATATCTCCAAATTGATTTATATAGAATATAAGGTGGGGATGGGTCGAAAGACTCTCATACAATAGAATTTAGACAAGTTTATTTTCCTATTTTAAACTTATCATTTAGATTTAACATTAAGTTAGATAATTTTACTTTTACCGTGTCCTTTTGTGTTCATACTCTATAAGGTTAATAAACATACAATAAGAAGAAAAACGAACCCAAGTTGTTTGTTATTAATATATATAACATTATATAAGTCATTTGGATGAACCTTAGAATTTTAGGAATAAAATAACAATTACTAATATAATATTTGTTTAAAATACTATTTTATGTCAATTTTGACACTATTTAGAAATTGATTTTTGTGAAAATTATAGCAGATTGATTAGTTCGAAAAAAGTTAATTACATCAATACTAACATGTCATATTTACCAATAAAATTATTGTAATTCATAAAAAGTCTCAAATTACATTTATTTGGGTATTTATAACATCAATTATGTCAATATTTTATTAATAAGATAATTACTCCATCATCTTTGTGTCATTAATAGATTAAATTATTTAATGTCTAAAAATTACAAATACAATATCATTATGTAGGAAATATTTTTAGATTTATAATTAATATATATAGTCGAAATAATCTTATGTATAACCCTATATGAAAAATGATATACTTATTAAACATTGGTTTTAACTATTTTAACCCTTCTTTAAATAAATTAATAATAAATGTGCTAATCAAATCCAAGTGGTCCTTAATGGTCATATTTTATTCCTAAGGTTGTTTTTTGTCGAATTACACTTATCCAATATAATTAGGAAAAGTTTTAGGGTAATAATAATATCATTTTTACCCTTAATTACCCTATTTACTTTTAACCGTGGTAAAAAAGTAAAAAGTTACTATTCACACAAAATTATTATTAATCTCACTGAACCACATTTTACATACTGACATCAACCGCGTCTCTCGGATTTTTGAAATTCCACTCATAGAAGCGGTAAAATTATGTTTTATGAAAATTTTATTTTTTTTAACTACAACTTAGTGGTTTCACTATTCATCAAAAAATTAAAGTTTCTAGAAAAATACCAAAAATTAGCCCTAAACTATATTTTATATTATGAACTGAAAAATGATTTCTATTTTACCAAATTCAAAACATATCAGTTGAATTACTTAATTTAAAAATTAATTCCCGTCGTCAAAACAAATAGCATGTTCTTAAGAGATTATAACTATAAAAAGATTGACATTTCTTTATGTCTGGTTTAAATGTGAAATTACATCCAATGACCAAAATTGTTTTAAATTCTAAAAATAAATTCTAAATATACTTTAAAACCACTCAAATTAATAATTTATCACTATTAATTATTTCGATTAAAAAGTTTGTTTTTAATTAAAATTTATAAATTTTCATTATTCATCAGAAAATGAAATTTATATGAAAAGTACCCAAATTTCACCCTAATCTAATTTCGATATACCGAATCCAAAAATGAAGTCCATTTTGAATAATAAAATTTACAAAATTTCAAAAAGTGTTTATTACTATTCATAATGGTTAGTTTTAATAATATTTTAATAGGATATCATTGTTTAGCGAAACCCGGTATTGCATACAACACACGCTATCACGAAAGGTCGCGCTTGGGTGTAATGCAAGACAAGTCAGGGTTGCATGTTGTGCATGAATCCTTCATTGTTTCGTATAACATAATCCAACCATATTTCATTTATACATTGAATATATATATATATATATATACTCAATGTTGTGTAGAATAACTGTTATCAAAATTGTGTGTAACACGATCCAAGAATAGTGTTGCATATAATGCAAGCCAATACGGTGTTGCGTATAGCGCAAGGTTATCTTGGTTTAGCATACAACACAAGACATTAATGAAATTAAAATAATATTTTACATAATATCTCATGTTGTTACATTCTACCACCCTTAAAATGAATTTCTCCCTCGAAATTCGTCAGTGTTATAAATGGTTTACTACTAGAAAGTTTCTTTAATAGAAACCAACATCGTAAAAAGGAATACCAAAACCAATCTTTAAAAACAAAAGTATGAAACTTAACGGTTACCCAAATAAACTAGTCACTGGGTTTCCACATAGGTGAAAATATGGATATGGGAGAGAAATCTAACCATCATGTTCTGATGGAGTGGTAGAGAACATGGCTATAGAAAATCCAACAATCAGAAATCCATAGATTTGTGATGATCTACGGTACCATCTGATTCATCGAATATAAGGGCACTAGGACAACATTTTTGGTTTTCAAGATCATTTCCCTAATGTTGATGAATTAAAAGAAATACTTACATGATTTTGGTACAATCTCACTATTGTTAGTTAATTGAACAATTTCCACTTCATTCATTAATGAAATGAAGATGAATTTGTTATTCGTGATCTGTTAGCAAATCATGTGATAGAATGATGGGTAATTCCATCTGTCTCAAACAAAAGGTTATAAAAGTTATCAAAAATACATACGTCTATCTATAGTGAGATTAATCATATATGGTTCCTAAAATGGACTTAAATTCATATATCACACTGCTTAATATAATAAAACTAGTTTCTACTAAACAGGGACTTCCTGTAGTCCAGTGGTAGGTGATAAAGTCTAGTCGCACTTTGGTTGTGGGTTCGATTCCCACAACCTTGTCCGACGCGATGGGTTGTCATCCGTCCTGCAGGTTGTCGTTTTTCTAAAACTACATTACTATAACATCCCATAAATAATAATAAAAAATGTTCTATCCTTAAACAATACTAACTTATGTCCAACATAATCCATTCCAATGTTTAGGCTTATCTAAAATACTTCGGTCCAAGCTCATAGTATAAAGAAAACAATTACTTGAAATTTCATAAACCAAGCATGTGAATACCATCATTTATCCCCCTTAATCATGTATTCTCTTGAAAAGTGAAAACCCATTAAACCTTAGTGAAAACATGAATGCTGTCAAAGGATTACTCTTTCCACATACCAAAATCCAAAAATTCTATATACTCAAACCTTGATATAACCTTCTCCTTATATCAGTCATGATCTCATGAATACTATGAAACATTTAATTTTCTCCTTATCTCATCATTATGTGCATATCATCTAAATTCCAAAAATATCTGAATATCCTTTCATGGTTATTGGTACCATTAATCATACACTTTCAAAACTCAATGAAAGACAACAGTGTAACAATCCTTAGATGTCTCTTTATTCCATAGTACAATGAGATTACTTATACAACATTACACATGACAAACATGTAATCATTCCACTACATTCTTAAACCATTGACCGAGCTTCAACAATTCTTTCATCTCACATATCATTTGTAGTCTCTTCATCATCAAAAACATAAATACTACCCATGTGACCATACTAATTCTCTTCATGAGACTTTACCTTAGGGAATTGTTTTGAATAATGCCCGTACAATCCACATTTAAAATATTTAACCATTGTTGATGTCGTATAAATACCATTATCCTCATCCCTGGTGTTAACTGAACCTTTTCCTTTGCACTAACTGGATTTGTTTCCTTCTTTTCCACACCCAAATCATCTTCCAGTTCCGTTGAAACATCCCCATTTATGCCTCTTCCCACATGATTTACATAGTGGAAATTAAAGTTTCTTTCCTCTATGATCATCATATAACTCCATCTTTCTCTTATTATCTGAGTCAGGAAACTTACCAAATTTTACTTTATTGATCATATTATGAGATTGCTGATTCGGAATAATAATGATGTTTGTACTTCCAAATCAAATTTCATTTGGTTTCTCATGAAGAATATCATTCCATTGTCCATCATATCCTTCATTATCGTGAATCATCTTGTTTCCAGCCATTTTCTAAAACCCAAAAAGAATAGTGTGAGAGGAAAAAATCCTAATAAAGGGGTAGTAACTTCAATATCTAACATCTTTGGTTTAATCTAATATAATTACCATAGTTCTAAGACTATATCCTATACGTATACTTATCCTTAGGGACATCCCTATACATACCTTAGAAATATTTCTAGGGATCTCAATAACGTTTTCGCATCATAGTTTCCAAAGGTTGACTAAACATTTCCTCTGATACCAAATATAGAGACCCAAAGCTTGATGTACATGGATATTACATTACTTTAGTAGAATACTAAATACATAACAATAACAGACACACAAGGATTGTGATAGTTTAGTGACTTTGGAAACTTGGAACGTAATCTTCTAATCGTGGTGAAAGATCTTCAACATCTCCCATAAAGATCTTCCCTTTTTTTACCTAAAACCTTTGTTTATATCTTCGGGAAAAGAAAACATAAAAAGGGTGAGCTCAAATTCTCAGTAAGGGTAAGCATGGATAAAATAAAACATACCATATACATTTGAACGTAAAAACATGAACATAATGTTTAAACATCAAAATCATGAGCAATGACATAAAACATGGAAGTACGTAAGGCATATATCATAAAGAAACATTAAGAATGATAAAATAGCATGGAAATAAAACATGTAATTGTGGAAACCATTAAGCACATGATATGATTTCCATAGTAGCCAAGGGATTGCTGCCAAGACCATCATAGTGGACAAAGTCCCTTTCTGAATCGAGTTCACTCCTCATTCAAGTCCTATATTACTGAACCGGTTTAACATACCATTCCAGCCATGTCTATCACATGAGATATAAATCTTTACCCAATGCATTGGAGAGAGATATAGGTCCCACACATCTCATAATGAAATCATTCTTTCGTGTGCCACAAAATCATAAATCTTACATCATAGCATAAACCATGAAATAAAATGGGATTCTTAAACATCATGCCACCATAACATAATCCATAAACAATTCATATCATTTCATCATAAGAAAATTGAAACCATTTAAATCATAGAGACATTTTACTTGAAACATACACATATGAAATCTTTTCAGCTTAGATGGAAAATAGTTATGACAAAACACTTGAAATGAATTCTTGAGGAAAATATCCTTTCTTCATTAAAATCATTTTATTTTCACAAAATTCCACGCAATTTTAAAATATAGGGGTTTTTTTGAAAATAATCATTCAATCTTGTAGAAGATCCTTCTTGAAAATGAGGCGTTATGAAACTGTAAAAATCTGTTCACGCCGTATAAGTTAAAAATAACATTCTCCTCGTACTTTTGTCGAAAAAGTCAAAAAGTAACTAATATCGTAACCAAAGGAAAGATTCCATTCATACAATGTGTTAAAAAGTCAATAAAGGGTAAAAAAGACTTTAAAAAACCATGGAAGAATGGTAAAAATTTTATGAAAGAATTTTTAGAAATCATGGTCATGGATGATAAACATAACCCCAGTAAATACTTACGTATAAGCAATCACGGATAAAAATGAGATTGAAAATTTATCCCTTACCTTAGTTCCGATATGCTTCGTACGTATCTTAACCTCATGTATAATGATTTAAATAATGTCATTTACTTATTACATAATCATAATCATTGTTATGATATCATATATGTTTCACTTATGACTTTATATTACCCGTTCTTTTGTAAATTCGATGTTAAAGTAGCGTTTTGGGTAAAATCATTTTATTTATCGTATGTGTTTCGACTTGTCGTTCTTGATATTATTACATATATCCTGATTTAAATAATTTAAGAATTTAAAACATGATTTAAATATATTAATCATATACATATATATATTATAGGACGATAAAAGGAATGAAATACACCATTCTTGGAGACGGTAGGTCGTACGTACGCATGAACACTATTTTCGTTTCCTTATTGAATTGAATGAAACTAAATAGACGACATACATATATATATACATAAATCCAGTAGCATTATTATTTCATATATTTCATTATTATTAATTAAATAAACTTTATGATCATTCATGTATGGTTAACCTGGAGAATGAATCTCATCGCATCGTGGAGACGGTAGTCTGTACGTACAGATGAGTGATGATATCATTTGCATAAACATTGAATTAAATTGGAGCTGATGATACAAAATATCAGAATCAGTATGATGTAATAATAAATATTTATAGTTATTATTTGCACCATTATACCTATCCAAGTAAGATGGTGTTGGAAAAACAGATTACACCACAGCGTAGAGACGGTATTCAGTACGTACGCACGCGCGATGATTTCGTTTTCTGTAGGATGGATAGATGGCGAAATACCATTGTTTCATACTTATAATAACATATAAGTATATGAGTGATACTTATGTTATTACTTCATAATTAAACAATTACAGAATAAGAAGTGGAAGAAGAAAAAAAGTTGAAAGAATCGGTAATGGACATTACCTCTTCTTTGAAGCACCTCTTTGAGACCTCCTTTTAGGGCACGGAAATTGGACTTTGAAGAAGAACAGGACCTCTAGGATGTTTCTATGGAATTGGAGAAGATAATTTTTCAGGGGTTGGTCGATCTTTAATACTCAAAATGGTGTGAGGAAGAGAGGGAGGAGGTGCCCTTTTATAAGGGAGGAGAGGGGCACCTTTGGAATAAATAAAAATATTATTTTATTATAAAGACAAATTCGGTTTTACATAGAACCAAAATGATTTATATCAAAGCTAATGTAGGTATGGGTCGAAATACACTCATCCAATAGAATTTAGACAAGTTTAGGTTCATATTTTAACCTTATCATTTAGATTTAACATTAAGTTATATAATTTTACTCTTACCGTGTCTTTTTGTGTTCTTACAATATAAGGTTAATAAACATACAATAAGAAGCCAAAAGAACCCCAAGTTGTTTATTATTAATATATATAACCTTATCTAAGTCATTTGTCCGAACATTAGATTTTTAGGAATAAAATAACAATTACTAATATAATATTTGTTTTAAAAACTATTTTATGTCAATTTTGAAACTATTTAGTAATTGATTTTTGTGAAAATCATAACAGAATTATTAGTTCGAAAGAAGTTAATTAAATGAATTATAAAATGTCATATTAACCTAGAAAATTAGTGTAATTAATAAAATGTCTCAAATTACATTTCTTTGGGGATTTATAACATCAATTATGTCAATATTTCATTAATAAGATAATTACTGCATCATATTGGTGTCATAAATAAATTATATTATTTAATGTCTAAAAATTTCAAATAAAATACCATTATGTAAAAACTCTTTTTAGATTCCTAATGAATATTTATAGTCGAATTTATCTTATGTATAACCATATATTAAAAATGATATACTTATTAATCTTTTATTTTAACTATTTTAACCCTTCTTTAAATAAATTAATAATAAATGTCCTAATCTAATCCAAGTGGACCTTAATGGTCATATTTTATTACTAAGGTTGTTTTTTGTCGAATTATACTTATCCAATAGAATTTGGACATGTGTTAGGGTAATAATAATATAATTTTTACCCTTAATTAACCTATTTACTTTTAACCCTGATAAAAAAAAGTAAAAAGTTACAATTCACCAAATATTATTTTCTTCTCATTAAACAACATTTTACTTACTAACATCAACCTAGTCTCTTGGATTTTTGAAATTCCACTCACACAAGCGGTAAAATTATGTTTTCTGAAAAATTCATTTTTTTAACTACCACATAGTGGTTTCACTATTCAACAAAAATTGAAAGTTTCCAGAAAATTACTAAAAATTAGGCCTAAGCTATATTTGATATTATGAACTAAAAAATTATTTCTATTTTACCAAATTCAAAACATATCAGTTTCATTACTTAATTTAAAAATTAATTCTCGTCGTCAAAACAAATAGCGTGTTCTTAAAAGGTAATAACTATCAAAAGATTGACATTTGTTTATGTCTGGTTTAAATGTGAAATTACATCCAGTGAACAACAATGTATTAAATTATAAAAATATATTCTAAATATGCTTTAAAACCACTCAAATTAATAATTTATCACTATTAATTATTTCGATTAAAATGGTTGTATGTAATTAAAATTTAATAATTTTCACTACTTATCAGAAAATGAAAGTTATCTGAAAAGTACCAAAATTTCACCCTAAGCTAATTTCGATATTCCGAATCCAAAAATGAAGACCATTTTGAAAAATAAAATTTATAAAATTTCAAAAAGTGGTTATTAATATTCATAACAACTAGTTTTAATAATATTTTAATAGCATATCATTGTTTAGCGAAACTCGGTATTGCGTACAACACAAGCTATCGCGGATGGTCACGCTTGCGTCTAATGCAAGCCAAGTCAGGGTTGCGTGTTGTGCAAGAATCCTTCATTGTTTCGTATAACATAATCCAAACATATTTCATTTATACATTGAATATATATATATATACTCAATGTTGCGTAGAATAACTATTACCAAAATTGTGTGTAACACGATCCAATAATAGTGTTGCGTATACTGCAAGCTAATACAGTGTTGCGTATAGTGCAAGGTAATATTGGTGTGTCATACAACACAAGATAGTAATGAAATTAAAAAATATATTTTTCATAAAATCTCGGGGTGTTACAGTGCTCCTCCTCAGTCGTCGAGTATATCGAAATGTCTTTGATGAAGACTATGACAAATTGATCAAGGTATGGCTAAAAGATTATGTTCACGAGGCGCATGAAAATTGCTAGAGCATTGGTTATGCCGAATGGAATAACCAAGAACGCATAGTGGCCATACCAACATCTGAAAGACGTCTTCTACACGTCCTCTTACCGAATTCTGAGCTAATGATAGCCTGACCTGAGGTCTATCTTCGAGAACCACCATGCTCCGTTGAGATGATCGAAGAGGTCATCAATCCTCGGTAGCAGATACTTGTTCTTCACTGTCACCTCTTTCAGGCAACGATAGTTGACACAAAGTCGCAAGCTCCCATCCGCCTTCCTGGCGAACAGTATGGGGGAAGCCCAGGGTGAAACACTGGGTCAGATGAATCTCTTGCCCTACAAGTCCTTCAACTGTACCCGTAGCTCTCGAGCTCAGCGTGGGACATCCGATATACTGGAGTGGATATCGGGGCTGTCCCGAGGTACATATCAATATAAAAGTCTACCTCTCTGCGAGGAGGTAGTCTGGGAATGTCATCAGGGAAAACGTCTGCATACTGATCCACCACTGCAGGAAACCCAGGACCCGCACCTAAACTGCTCCTAGGATGAGGCTATCCAACTGATGAGTGATGGGTTGTCTTCTCCTCTGCAGGAGTCCATCCTGTGCTATGAAGGCTCCCTTCTAACCGATGAAGGTGAACCTGCTCCCGTCGGTGCGTACACAACGCACCTTGCGCCTAATACAGTCGATCTATGCATGGACTGTAGATAACCAATCCTTGCCCAAGATGACATCGTAAGGCCTCGATGCCGCTACAAGAATATCCCAGCCGAAGCTCTCACCTCCTAGAGTAAGCTCACACTACAGGCACCGGTGCGTAATCATCAAGTCTACTACCGTAGGAGTCTCTAGCCGTAAGGATCGAGCCAACGGCTCTGTCGGAATCTCTGAGATCCGAACAAGGAAACGACTATGAAAGAATGACTAGATCATGTGTCTATAAGAACTACATCAAGGGTGTAATAGACACAAATAGTACCTCGAATCATCTCGGGTGCACCGTGGTCGTAGTCCTCCGCTGCCTGAAGCTGTGCCTGTCTCTGCCCACTGGCTCCCTGGGGTCGGGGTGGACCTCCTGGTGGTGGTGGTTTTAGATCCTCAAAGCGTCTCCCCCACCCACTGCTCAGCCAGCTCCTCTGCCTCATCTGCATGCTCCCTGGGGACCGCCACGGTCGAACCTCTTCCTCTACCTGGGTGGCCCCTCAACCATCTGCTGCTCCTCGACACGGTGGGTCGGGTAGTCACGAGCCATGTGGTCGTGCCCGCCGCTTGTGTAGCACTGTCTTCCTCCCTAAAGACGGGCTCCGCGCTGTGTGCCCCGCACTGCTGATCCAGTGTCCTAAGGTCATCTTCCAGAGGGTTTGATCTTCCTGGATCCATTAGTCATCCGTCGACTGCCTGCTGCAGAAGGCTCTGCTACGTGCCGCCCCGTGGTGGGTCTCGCTGCTGAAGAAGAATCAGCAAGGAAGCTCTCGATTAGAAGGGCTCTTTCCAGTACTCCTTCCTAAGTCGGAATAATGAGGGAGATCAGTGATGCCCTGATATCATGCCCCAATCCCTTATCAAAGGTCCGGGCCCGGAAGAATGTGTCTCGTACCATGTCTGTCGAGTAGAGCGAGAGATAGGTAAATCTCACCGAGTACTGGCAACCGTCAAGTTGCCCTGCCGCAGCTGTAGAAGCTCTTGGATGCACACTGCATGGAGGGTGGCTGGGAACAACTCCGATCAGAAGAGGCTCTCAAAGTCCGTCCAGAGGAGAGATGCCTCATCGTGCACCTTGAGCATCAATCTTCACCATCTTTCTACTGCCGCGTGCAGGAGGCTCGCTACGAGAATCACCATGAGGTCTACTGGTGTCCTCACTAACCTGAAAACCCATACAACTGCCTCCATCCAATCCTCGGCTACCCGAGGGTCCATCTCCCCGTGGAACCTGGGTGGTCGCTGGCGCTGAAACATGTGCAGTGCACTAAGGCGACGTGCATCGTCAGCAGCTGGGGCTGGTAGCATCGGTGGCTCGGTGGGGTAGAGGTACCGCCAGTGCCTCTGCTGTCAAAGGGCCCTGTACCGAGGCCTCGTCGCTCGGTGGGCTGTAGTAGCGCACAACTATTGGAACCATAGACGGCTGTTGTCGTGAAGCCATCCTGAAAAGAAATAGGTTTGCCACGGTCAAACAGTATACCTGGTGAGCTGACACAAAGTAATCACAAAGAAAACTTAAAACACACAACAAATCAATGTTTTCATGCATTAAGTGAGAAATCAGAAGTCAGGGTCCTGGTGTACTGATACGTCGGCCGCCGCACCAACACTGGAATCCTTGGATTGATAACCACACCCAATACGATTAATACTATTGCTTCACATAGAAAAATATCAGATTCCAATGTTATGGGGTAGAACTGAACTCCTCTGATACCAATTTGTCACGACCCGTCCTCTGGGCCTGTGCCGTGACTACCCTAATTCCGCCTTCCATAGGCCAGGGGCTGGTGACTATCACCAAGGCGTAATTCCCGGATAAAAGGGAAGGCATTTTCTTTTTAAAGTAAACAAACACCACAGAGCAAGCAAGCAGAAGTAAACACTAAGTAAAAATAGGGTACAACAGTAAGTGCGGAAAAGTAAGTGGGCTAGAATACAAACCCAAACTGAAAGTAAAGTACAACTGGGAAGGGAAAACAGCAACTGAAAGTAAAGGTGCAGCCTCGATCCGTCCAGTGGAAATCCCACCTGAAGGGTGAGTATAGAGAGCCTCTATATCTCCTCGGGTCCAGCAGTCCGCTCCGAGTACGTCCCGCCTAGTGGTCCACCTCCAAGAACCATCCTGCTCCATAAGCCTCAACCATGATCGACGTTGTCCGTCGTCTGCAACCAACACAACCTAGTGCTGGCATAGCCCCTGCAGGGGTGAGTATAATCTACACAGTTGGGACCCTGGGACTCCCGATGGCCTCCCAGAACCCAAAAATGATAATCCAGAATGGAAAGATACAATCACGAAGTTAGATCCGACACTACTTAGGTATATGTCCATACATATACCTAAGTCATCAATTCCAGTTAGGCTCCAACATCTGAGATCAAGTATAACCCAGTCCACATAGGAAAACAGAACCCAATCCACAGAGGAAATCAAAAGATAATCCATAGAGGAAAGAAAAGAAGGATTCAGCTCACACATGTATACTTCTTTGTAAGATGATAGAGATGATCATATATTTCCACTAATTCATCTAATCCATCGGACCCACAAAGGATCGATAGGTACTAACCCCCGCAATGACCTAGAAAGGATCTGACCCACACAAGATCGATAGGTAACTAACCCCTGCAATGACCCACAAAGAATATGACCCACATGGATCGATAGGTAACTAACCCCCGCAATGACCCGCAATGGATCTGACCCACACAGGATCGATGGGTAACGAACCCCCGCAATGACCCGCATAGAATCGGACCCACACAGGATTTGTAGGCGCTGGCCCACACAGGACCGCTGAGCACTGACCCACACAGGCTCAGACCCGCACAGGATCGATTGCATGGATCCACGTAGGATCGCTGAGTGCCGATGTTGTTGCTGTCGAATCCACTGAGTATCTATGTACAGTCTTCGTCGTTGTCACAGTCGTAGCCAGCTCTAGGGTTCCCACACACAGCATGCTCGTTCGGGAGGGTCCGCTCCACGAGCCGAGGGGCTGGTACATAAACTGACACATAGTCTACAGTTGATGTATCCAAAAGATCCATATTGTCATCAGGAACTCAATGCCACAGACAGCCCGTCAATCAGAGCCCGGTCTGAGAATTATTGGCTTTTCCGTCCTAGGGGCCCGATTGGGTTTTAAGTCAAAAACAACCCGACCATACTCCACCTGTGTCCGAACCTCAAGTGGAGTATTCCATAAGGTCCTTCGCACTAAGAGAAATCCAAAAAAGTCGATGCCACATCAATCGGACATCCGGAGCTCAAGTTATAAGTGTTTATGCTCCGAGGGCCCGGTTGGTTTCGTGTACGAACCAACCCGGCCAAACCCAAAGTTATCCAAAACCTTGAGTATGATATACCTAAATGACCGTCTCGATCCAAGGATCACATCAAAACTGACGGTGCATCGATCGGAGGGCCGTAGCTCATGTTTTGGGCAACAGACCGAAAGAGGTTCGGTGTTAGGGGGTTCGGGCCCGGTCCGACGCGGCCCAATACCCCCAGGGTCGGCCCGAATCGGGCGACCCGAACCGGGTCCGGGACTTTACACCTTGGGCACGGCATGGGCCGGCCTAGCGGCCCGGTATGGTGCACCGGCTAGGGCAGCTAGCCCGGCGCGTGGCGTGCTGGCGCGCTGGCCAGGGGCCCAGCCGAACAGCTAGGCCATTCGGACGCGGGGTGAGATGCCCCCGCATGTAGCAAACGCGACCCCTTAATGGGGCCGCTCACGTCTGGCCAGCCAGGGGTTTCGAACCCCCAGTTCTTCCACAGTCCGGCCGGCCAACATCAGCCAGCCGGCTTCTACCGCGACAGGACCGGCAAGGCCGGTCCCCCCTGCTCTGATACCAGCAGCCCGGAATCGGCCGCCGGTTCCCTTGCTCCGTCATGGACTTCGTCCATCCGGCATGGCATGACTGCACCACACCCCTCTGTCGCAGCCCTGCTACGACCGCAGTTCTTTCATAGTTCTCCGGTGCACCGCGAGAGTGCCACATCTTTCGTTCGTTTTCAACGGCGCGTCGCGACGGCGCTGCGCTTCTTCCCTTCATTAATATTTTCCACGCGACGCTTCGGCACCGTGTTGCTTTGCTCGTGCCGCAATCAAAATAAAACCAACATGGGAGGAGGAGGGTTAGCCGTGTTTGTGCGGTCCGACCTCCTCACGTTATTGGGATATCAGGCGGCTCAAAAGAAATAAAGATGGCGACAGAAGAAATCACAAAATAAACCCCTACCTCAGAATTTTCGTCGAACGAGAGTTCGTCGTGGAATTAACCATCGCAGAAGAAGAGGATCGTCGCGGAAGAACATGATCACCATGGAAGAAGGAATCACTGAAGGAACTTCGTTGGCATTTTGTGATCTCCGAGGATGGTGTCTTTTGCCATCGTCCGCTGTCGGAGTTCGGTGTTTTTCGTCGGCGGTGGTGCGTTCGTCCCATTCTTCTTCAAAGAAAGACGAATCCTCAAGGATCTCCTTTTCTCCCAAAGGCTTCCACAACCCGAAATCCAACGAAATAAAATAAGTTCAACACTTATTTTATTATCATAACTTACGATTTTGAATTTCAAATGAAAAGAAACAAAAAATTAATTCAATAAATTAATTGTAACGATTTAACCGCCCAAATTAATGTGGTGTTTCTTAACCAGAATAAACGCACGGTTTGACTTCATTAAAAAGGGGGGGTGTGAGTGATTTACTTAGATGGAGAGAAACGGTGGGGCTCGTGTGGGCCCCACCTCACAAATATCCTTCCAAGTGGGGTAGGATATTGTGGGTTCCACCTTATCCGCTTAACATAGGTTAAGCCGCTTTAAGTAAAATAAAATAAATTGTCGCACTACTTAATTTTATTCCTTAACATAACCCCAAAAATTAAAAACCACACCCGAGCAAATCCAACTCCAGAAAAGGTGTTTCTAAGCAAATACTGACCCTGCGATTCCATTGGTGCCCTCAGAATTTGATTTCGATCACCGGTTCAAAAGTTAGCAAAACCTGCTCTTTCGTTCACTGAACACACCAGAGATAAACTTCGGAAAAAGATTTCGGGCACACCGGGCCTCGGAATCAGGTGCCGTCAGAAACTGTGTTCTTGTAAATTTCCCAAGAAAATTAAGAACAAAATTTCCTTGAATTTTACTGGTCATTAAAATTTATTTCATTTTCATAGTGATATACATAGACATGGTTACAAGTTCCAATGATCATGTGAAGGCATGAATTCAAATATTGAATATAATATGTTATAGTACTTCTATTTATACATGTTCAAAATGTTATAACCATATTTTTTGTCAGAAATTAGTGTATTAAATAAATTTTTTACTCTCATGACTCATGATCGTTTATTTCATTATAAATCATGTCTTATGAACTGTTCGGTTTTATTCCATGTCCCTTTTTTTATATTATTTTAAAGGTCGTGAATATAAAATGTGACGCTCATGTTCTCATAACCTTCTGATTATGTTAAGCTTATTATAGGACCCCATAACAACATTAAAGGAGAAGATTTAACTATGTTTTAAATTTTTCTATTAAAAGTGATGGATATTGTTCCATTGTTGAAAGGAACACTTTAAAAATGACTGATGAAATATATAGATATAAAACATTCACATGAAGTGATTAAAAAAAATTTTACATGGTTCAACATTAAAGTATTGTCCAAGGTTCTTACTCTAATATTCGGTTGGTCTTATCTAATTCCAGTAATATTAATTAGTTTTTTAACATATTAGGTCAAACGTATTCATTATTTTTTTGTTTAATCAAGTTGGGGTACCATATTATTTAGAGGATATTCCATTCATGAATATCTAATATCTCCAGTGATTTTTTGTGATCCTCTATAATCATGTTCATGATTTTCCATTGTATTTTTTCCCATTTTTTTATATTCATATAGTCATTAATAATGTGGTCAATACATCATGTAATCCCAATTCTATTCATAGTCATGAATAACACTTTAATTCTATCATAAATTTACGAGGATCCATTCCCTCATGAAGCAAATCTTTTTGGTGAAACATGGTCTTCATAAAACTGAGTCATCTAAAAATATATATATTTATCATATTCAGGATGTGAAAATTTTAGAAAACTACTTTTAAAAATGCTTTCTCTATCCCCAGATATTTATTGCTAAAAAAATTCAAAAAATGGGAAATAACATTGGCTTAAACCATAATTAAACCTTGTACTATATGATCAAATTCCTTGAAAACACCCTAATAATCCTATTATATATTATAAAAAATTAAAAAATTTAATCATTTTCTAGGTGATAATAGATCTTGTTCTGACATTTATATTATCATTGTTCACTAAATTTCTAACCCTTGTAGGAATTTTAGATCACCCTTTCTTGTGTTTCTATTCTCCATGATATGAATAAATGTTTTATGTAGGGTATGTTTATAAATATTACTATAGGGAATGATATTTATGAATTATTTTGAACTTCATTTAGGGGGATGGATGATTTTTTACGTATTATCCAAAGAAACTATACTATACTGTTAATTAGGTGTGTGATTGTTTAAGGTATTTTATTCCGAATTAAAAATATTTATTATAATTTTATTAGTATAATGAGTAACTATATATATTATTAGTGGAAATATTTATTTAACCATTCGAAACAAGGATGAAAGTACAGTATATATATATATATATCCCTTGAGAAACTTATATAATAATGTATATGGATATTCCTAAGTATAGTTGTATGGATGAGTTAAATTAAAGGAAAATGACTTTTATTTTTTGTAACTGATCGATGGAGTGGAATCAATGAAATTCCATCCATGTGTAGATACTACCAGTGGACGCGGAGTTGGAATAATGTTACCTAATGGGTAATAACTCTTATAATGATGTGTTGATCTGTACACAATCATCATGCGGTGGATTATAATTGGAGTTGTTTCAAACATAGATTAACACACCTAGGGAAAATTCATTGAAAATTTATAATTTATTTATCAACTTCTAGAATATATTTAAATACATGATTTCTATAATTTAACTAGGATATATATAGGGTTATATATATTTAAATAATGGTTTCATGTATTAGAAACCCAATAAGAGGATAATCATGGTTATTTGGTTCACTTCTATATTTTTTGTAACATACACTATACTTTTCTATCTTGGTTAGTGGATAGAAACTGATGGACTGAGAATAATGATGAATGAAATAGGCAATAAATTGATTATCTTTTTGAGAAACTAAAAGCCATGGGAGATGGAATGAAAACCCACATTGATATTTTCATAGAACATTCTCATGATATGATTCATGATGAACATATATTTGAGAAAAGGGGATTACAATGATCTATTTTGTTCTTCAAGATTAAATTACCACCTTCATTTAGTGGTTCTACTGACCTGCTAATTGTGGGGAAATGGATGAGTAACACTAAAAAGAAATTTTCCATTTTCTAGATATCATACCATGAAAATATATATTTTAATTTTTTTCATTTTTTAGTTGAGATATATCATTATTATACTCTTACAATGAATATAAGGAAATATGATTTAATTAATTCCATGAAGAGGGATATATCAAACACCCTAATTATTAATAAGTACATTCCATGTATTCTTCAAAAAAATAGACAAGAAATTCCATGGAAATAAGCGTATGGATGATGAATTTTATGGTACATAAGTTTAGTATATAATTAGACTTCAAAAGTATTCTTAAGCTATTATAATAACCTTTAGATTTTGGTTGATCTAATATTTAGTTGCATGAAACCTAATCACCAAAAGAAGTTTTCCATAAGGTACATTGTGTGTTAAAAATAAATATTTAATTATGAACTAACTGTTGAAAGAGAATATGAAAACCTAGCTAGTCATGGTTAAAATAAACGTATAATGGGGTTCTATAGAAAATAAAATTATTGTTTCATAGTAAGAATAAAAAATTTAAAAATATTAATTACCATGAATAAACAAAAAAGAACATAGGTCAGTTCCTGAATGAAAAAAGTAGGAGTTTCATGGGATTTATGAACAACCATTGAGATAAATAATTTTTAAATGATGTGAAGAGTCCAATCATTTAAATCAAAAGATTGAGATTCTAATAAATGGAATAGCAAAACTACGATTAATCTAGTTCAATGCGATTGGGAATTATATGAATCAATTCCCAAATAAAATAAATAATATAGCTGATAAGACACGAATAACATTGTTGTAAATTGAATAAAGTGAAATCATATTAAATCACAATAGATGATTTGAATCATTATAATTATGGATCACTTATCCTCCACTCATTTATTAGAAATTAAATATCTGATTATATATGAATATACACTTTGAAAATATTATTTTTCATCCATTATTATAATTTCATTTTATTACAATCCTTTAAAAGAAGTTAGAATAAAAATTAACATTTTATATTCAATGGGTGCAAGTATGAATCCATGTTTCCAATGAAAATTATATTTGTATATTATAAGTGATTATATAATGTAAATTTGGTGAATTAACATTTGTGTGTATATATGTCACCATATAACATTAACATAAATTTTATAGATAAAATAATTTTTGTATGAGTTTACATATGATTATATGTTAGATGTATTCGACCACCATTAATAGGTTTTAAGGGACATTAGTTTATCATGATTAATAATATTTGAAGATACATTTACAAAAATATATCCCATTTGTATTTTAAATGATTATGTTAAAAAGTTACATACTGAGGAATTTTTTTTGAGCACATATGATATTGGGTATTTATGAAAATTTTGGTTTATATTAACTTTTAGGATGAGTTAATAATATGATTTAGTTGATTAAAATTTGATTTTAACACACATCACTGCTATTAGATAATATTCATATATGTATCATTTATCCAGATTATTCATTAATTAAGTAGTATGACTTCAAGGGCAACCACATTAAATTTTATCATATCATGATATGATGTTATCCTTGATGTTTGGGAAAGGTATTCAAATATATCAACATATAAAATATTACTTCAACCATGCATATCATCCATAGATATTTGATCTGTCTATGGGGAAAATTATAACTATATATGAAATTTGTTGGCCTTTTCCCAATGATTATAAAGGGGTCATAGATAAAAAAGTTCATTGGGATGAGTTATGTTTGAAAAATATCATTCACTCAAACATTATTATGAATCCTTAGGAACAATTTTATTAGAATAAGTTTACATCACTAATGGAATAGAATAATGCTATAAGAGAAAATCTATTGGAACATGAGTATGATGAAAATATGGAAGAAAAGTTTAAAAACAATTTAGTATGATGTAAAGGAAGATAAAACATCACCAAAATGTTATGATGATAATAATACATATTCCCTACAATTTTATATTTGTGATATGATATTTATATAAAAAAACTAATTTTTGAAATTCAAGAAAACTAATCCCTAGTTATATCAGTACCATTAAAATACATGAACATACCAATATAATAGCTTATTTTTTGGTAATAAAATTGAACCTCTGGTAGGTTCACAATGTGTTCCCTATACATCATTGATTTAGCATATACATATCCCATCATTTGTATTTAACTTATAGGTCATACTGATGGATCACGATATTCCTTATAAGGAACAACCGGTTGAAATTCTATATCAAATAGTGAAAGATATAAAAAACCAAACCACTCACCCAATAAATGTTATATTGTTAAACCTTTATCTTTAATAAGATTTGTAGGAAATAGAGGATGTAATGAGGCATGTTTTTCATTATTTTTTGGTACTAGTGTGGTGAGTTTTTTGGGATAATTTCATTTTAATGATGGTATAATGTGACATCCCAAGACATTATAAAATATATTTCTTCAAATAAATTTGATGTTTTTAATATGAAGTGTTACTTGAAATACAATGTTTTTCTTTTAATTCATGAATTATAGAGTTATCCATGTGTTACATAGAGCACCATGTTAATATTTTGTTACACACAAGATGATGTTACAGACACTCTACATATAATAACGTGTTTTTTATGAAACTTATTTTTATAAAAACTTGGTTATATATTATATTTATTTATTCATTAACATTATAACCAAGACATTAAATATAGAAATATTAAATGTAAGAATTTTTTAAAATATTTTGATTAATTGTTTTATATAAATAAAACACATTGATAAAATTGTAGTTATTTTTTATAGAATTAATTATATGATTTTAAAACGCAAATTGTCAAAAATAAGTTTTTTTCTAATCTTATAGAATAATAAAATAAAAATTTTACAATTTAATAAAATTGTTTTAAAAAACATCACTTCTAGATATCATCTTTTCAAAATTATCAATATAAAATATTTTGGGATTTTTTCAAAAAAGATTCATTTTTGATGAGTAGTGGAAAATATTTAATTTTAATTGAATTATTTTTAATGTTTTATTAAGAAATGAATTTTAAAAAAATTAAAATTGGATAAGCCTACAATCAGTTCAATTATACATCCATAATCAAAATTTATCTCATTATAATTAATTTAATATTTAGTTTGGACATATCAACATCATAATCATTTTCTAATTTTCCCTTAAAAACCACTTTTTATATTGTATCATTGATTACTTTTAAATAACAATTTAATAATTTAATGAATTTAAATTGTAAAAATGGATTCATTATTTATGAATGACCATAATTTATAATTATTAATAAAGAAAATATTTTTTAACAAAAATGAATTGTATAAACCATAAAAACATGATTACTACAGTTGTAGAGAAAATATATTTCCCGGGGCATTAAACTAAGAACAATATGTTCACGAATGACGTATAAAATCATCAAAACACCATTTTATATACTTATTTGGAAAATAACCATTAATGGTTAGTGGTTTTCACTGTTTGAATGTTCTTTGTATGATAAAGACATCCATATGATTGGATCTTAAATAAATTACATGTGTGACACTACTCTCACTTAAAAAGGCCACATTTCTCCTCTATTCTTCACACCCATATTAAAATTTTGTCATCCAATATCTACCGAAATAAATTCCTAAATTTCACCATCTCTACATATAGTAATTTTTTGATATATAATTATATCTAAGTAGTTCAATTAGGGAAATAATTTGGAGGGTAATTGATGTAGATGTAATGGTCATCATAAAAAATAATTATTTATTTCATCCTCTACCACCATTAATATATATTATTTCATATTGAAATAATATAATCACTATACAAGATAAAATATTAATTAATTATCTAATTTTAATGACATTATACATCTACACATCCATAAAATGTGTTAGGAAATCATCATTCATGTGTACAGCTGACTGCCACCTCATAAACTTATGACATTATTTTTCAATTACCTCTTAACAAAGTTTGAAATAAGGATTGGATTATTAATTATATGTTATATTAATTATAATAGTTTTTTATATAGTTATTATATCACATATTCCATTTTTATTTTTTATTTTTTTAATATGAAAATTGAACTTATATGTACATGGGCTTTTTAGTCTCTTTTTTATTAATGTAAGACATATTAAAATTCACCATCCATATATTTTCATTTGTATTTATAGGTCCCATTATTATTTTTTGTTTTGTTATCCTAAAAATTATTTGGTATCACATAAGGATCTCTCATTTTAGGTGATTAAAGTTCTAAATTTATGAAAGTATTAAGTAAATTTTGACTCAATTTTCATTCTTTAAGACATACGAGTATGCTATTAAACAATTTTATTTTATGTGGGGTATATCCATAATTTCTGAAATATATTATAATGAATTTATTTATATCTATGATATTTTAGGAATATTTTTATTATATTCATTTGTAGTGATTATGTAGAAATGTAACCCACATTGTAATAATATTATGTTAAAATTTCATAGTCTAATGGTATTGAATCTGACTATGATTTTGATGGTATACTTTTGTGATTCATATATTAAAAAATCCGGATAATTATTGTACTTTGGATATTTCAATATAATATGTTATTTAACTTTATTTTCATCAATTTATATACTCAATGATTTAAAAATATTTTTTTAATTAAAATTCGTCTTTTCTATTGAAAAGTATTTTTTATTTTTAAACCATTATTTCTAAAAAAAATTATAAAAATAATTCTATTTTATATGATTATTAAATAAATTAATAACCATTTTTCATGGTAAAAAATATATAAAATTTAATATTCTTGTCCATTTTGAAAACATATCCATTAAGTATTTTATATAAAATATGAAAGGAATAATTCATTATGGTGTAAGAAATTTTATAAATATAATGAATATTAATTTCATTGATGATGACATTATAATTATTCATGGTTATTTTTTAAAAAAATTATTTTCAAAAGGTTCTATGTTTTAGAATGTGTATTCCAAATAATAAAGGATATTTTGGTCAAGAATTTTTTTATTGATTTTTAATCCATACTTTATATATTCTATATGATATTTTAAGAGAAATTTATTTTTAAAAAGTGTTTATGTTGTTAAAAATACATTCAATGAAAATAAATTATCATCAATAAATTTTTTATATAATATTTAGAAATCATTTTCTATCTGAGATGAAATCAGTTGATGTTACATATGTATTTCTAGGAATATGATCCAAGGATACATTATTTATTCTCTACCAAAATGGATTATGATAATGATAGAATGATATTTATAAAAGCAATTTCTCATCCAATGGATTCATAAGATGAAACTCTCATAAAACTTTCATATATTTCATTTTTTTATGATAAGAAAAAAATGATGAAATGATTAATAAACCTATATATTTTCCAATGGTTTTGATAAGAAGAAATTTTTATAAAACCCATTTCATTTGAAGGGATATGATATAATGAATTATTTTTGAACTTTTATAAAACATTAATACAAGTATCATTATGAAATAGTTGGGACAAATACATCCCTCTTATGAATAGGGTGATGATTTATAACTCTGGAGATAAACACGCAAATATGTTATTTTGAAACTCATTCATTATAGGACTTTTCCTGCAATGCTAGTCTTGTGGTGGAAACATTACTACCATGTTGTAATGTGTAGAACAATTTTTTATGTATATAATTATATGTGTAATCCTAATATCTTATTCCATTGTAATTAATAAACTTAAATACAGGTCCACAATATTAATGTGCACTTATCGTTCATTTCCATATTGTTATGTGTGTATATAGATGAATGGATATTATTTTATTTTAGGGCTGGATTTCAGGTCCCTAAATTATTGATTGAGCCCTAATATTTTTATACAGGTTAAAAATGTTATAAGCTAATGTGTATTACATAATCCTTTTCAAATGCCAATTTTTAACTCTCATCTATCAAGTTCATCAATTAAATTATTATTCCATGTCTACACCTAGAGGCCTAGAATGGGTTTCCATGTATCCCATGAATGACGGGATATCATATATCAACAAAAATAAGGCCTTCTAGACATTCATGTAGGAAGTGATCATTGATATATCTCATTCTTGCACCTATTTATCATCTGAGTTCACACTTTCTTTTTATTTATTTCCCCATGTTATGAATAAATGAACCAATTAAAGATAGTTTTTATGAGTACTAAATGGGAATAACATTATTGGAGATGTAGAAGATATTTCCCCAAGAGAGAATATTACAAAACAATTCTCCAAAAACAATAAACTATTGTATTCCTCACGCCTATGTTTATTTGATGCATTAAATATTAATCGCAGAAATTTTTTTTATGTATATATGAGAATCTTGGTTCACTAAATGAATAATCCAAAGAGATGGAATGTATAATTATATATGGGATAATAAATATTAGTTATTGTTCAATGGAAAGTAATATGTTCCTCCAATCATGAATGAAACAATATTTTATGAGTTCCATCTCCTTACATTATATATGAATCCAAGAATTTGTAAAATTTATCTCTCCTTCAAGAATCTTTTTTTATTATGGAATATATAAATATATTGTAGTTTTCATTTATAATCTTTTTTTATTCTTATTTCTAATATGTAAACACCTTGTTTTGATATATATTTTTTTGTTTTAATAGTTTTTATTAGACATGAGAGTTTATTTATTTATTTATTTTGATAATTGGTTTTAATGTGAAATGTAGGAATATGATGATATATAGGTTATTGGTGAATTTGTAAATAAAATATATAATATTTTGGGATTCAAGGAATCCTAATTAGCATAATCATTATAGATAATTTATAAGTATGTGTTAACAATGAATCATGGTAATTTAAGGATTATTATTTAAGTGTTGGAATATTGGATACACCATATTTATGAAAAGAGATAAGATATTTGGTTAATACCATATTGAAAAAAAGTATTTCATTAAAACCTATAGATTAATGTTATATTAGATAAGATTAATTAAATATTACATTGTATACTGAGACCATTCATTAAAATTATGAATGTTTCTGGATAAAAATTATCCTTTAGTTTAGTTTTCATATAGAAATATTAATCCCTCATAGACAATTAATGAACCATTTGAATTATTATATTGTGAACCTAGTATTTCAAATTTATGTTATATATTTTTCATTTAGGAAATTATTATTCAAAAATATATGTTACAAAAAATTTTTGAGATATATGAGATTGTTAAAGAGTGAATGAATAATTACCATATTAATAAAAAATAATTTTAAATATATGGTGGAGTAAAATTTTTTAATTAGATATAGTTTATTATTTTTTTATAATTATTTATCATGATCTTTTGGAAAATAATTTCGATTGGTATAGAACTTATTATTTAAGGATTTTTTAAAATTTTGTGATATTTGATGAAATGGTTGAAGTAGAATACCATTTTTCAAATCCATATCAGTTGGTTTCATGACACCCTCTATAATAGTACCCCAGATAGGCCAAAGGGGAAGAGAATACGTGTCCCATGAATCCCAAAAACAATATTCCCTAGGATAGATAATTTCTCCAAGGTAACAAATAAATATAATATGATAATTACCCAATTTCTTATGAAAAAATAATAGATGAGAAAACCTATATCTAAATAATTGCATCATAAAATAATAAAAAACCCATTATATATATCAATAAATAAAATAATATTTTCAAAAAAAATACTTCTATTAAAATTCATAAAGAAGAATCTCAAAAGCGACTCCAACCCCTGATAGAGTAGTGTCCTTATAAATCATTACAAACGACATAGAGAGATAAAAAATGACTATATATTTATAAGGTGAATGAATATGTAAACCCATATAGATTATACCCATGTGTTCTCATGAAATTGTAAAATGACTATATTAATTCACTAGTAAGTTAAAAACATAACTAAAATTATCTTAAATAGATCAAATTTCCTTTCCAGACTCGTTACAGATTACTCATCAATAAAAACATCCTATGTTTTAAATTATATGTAAGAGAAGATAGATAACTTCACTTTACATCTTCATACACACTATGATTTTATTCTCATTATCTAACATCAAACTACTTATTCAAACATCCCTTAAATGTCAATTTTTTTGTCATCACATATTAAACTCTGTTTGATATGTGTAGGGTTGAAACCCCATATACACAAGCATTCTTTGTGGAAAAAAATTATATGTTTAAATTAATTAATAATCAAATTTTACTCAAAACTACTAAATAATCATCCCTCTTATCACATAACAAAAAATATCCTCATTACAAGGGTAGCCGGGTATTGTTAATGTGAATGAAATCATCCTCTTTCTCCAACCACCTCACATGAACCCAACTGCATATCTCATACTTTAACCAACAGGAATCAATAAAAAATACTTTATAATTGGTTTATAAATTCCACTAATATGGGGCTCACACCGTATATTACTATCAAATGATGAGTAGGAAATCTGTTTAAATCATTCATAAGTATTCTAAGAATCCTATATTTAAAGTACCCCCACATTTATTTGTTAATGGTATATAGTTATTGATATTAACGAGTTTCTTATATAAATAACATAAAAAAAAGAATATATGGTCTCACACTATTCAATACCTACCATATAAATTAAACAATACTATCATATCCCTCAACAGTACCATATAACAACATTGTATCATCCCCCAACAACATCCACTTTTAAATAAATCACACTTTGAAAAAATAGCAACACATCCCACAATCCCCTAAATTTTCTATATATTATTCAGATTCTAAATTACCATAAAATTAATGACCACATTAAATTATAATAGCTACTTAGTTTAATAATCTTTGACAAACTACTCGTAAGAACACATTCTATTCCATTAATCCATATCACAATCCACTCTATCCCATTATTTTTCATAAACTATATTAACAAATTACCATACATTTAAATTCAACACATTCATATTCAATTCAATCACATACTATAACGATTTTGCCATTCCAATTCTATACTCATAGCTAGCAGTCAATTTCAAAGAATGCTTCAACAAAAATATAATTCTTATCTACAACAACATATCCCGATCTCCATCAATGATAATAATTATAGTTTAACAATTTCAACCCATTAACAATCAAATAACCACCAAAACACAAACCATAATGTAGCCCTAAAAACTAAACTGAATCCACCCTCACTCAATACATTATACCTATGATATTTTAAACAAAATCCCTATATAATCACCCAAATCATAACACTAAAAAATAAAATTTCATCACATACACCAACACACATAGAATAATATTTCAGTATAAAATTATGTATAAATATGTATTTCATGATATCTCATAATTACATTCATTGGAAATTTCAAACGCCCCTATATGAAAACACAACTAGTTTGTTCACTTTATGTAAGTCCTGAATCTTTTTTTATTTGAGAGTTGATGAAATGAATTTAAAAAAATGTTCAAAATTCGTAAAAACATATTCATAAATAGTAATCTAAAATAAATGAAAATTCATTAACATTAGGCTTAAGGTTGAATATGTGGACATAAAAAGGTGATGGGTTTTGATTGATACTATTGTGAAACATAATGTTTGAAGTGAATGAAAAGAAAAGAATAGTATATATAAGAGGATCAAAAAACATTTTTTTAAAATGTAAAACAAATAATATAAATGGCTTATATAAAATTCACGGTCATTAGTTACATCCAAATTCAACATCGAATGAGTTAGCTTGATGATGACTATAACATCATGAAATATAACTATTAAAATATAATATTAACAAATTTTTCTAAAACCCCAAAAAACCTAAAATTAATTCGTGTTAAATTCAAATAATATATAACCATTTCAATATAACCATTAAATTTTTCAATAGAAAAGGACATTACAAAAATATGAATATAAGATAAAAATGAAATGAAATGGCATTCATTAGTAGTTGTATTCTGTATGAATGTAAACTGTATAATCATGCAAATAAGGTAGAAAGTCAAGGGATTTCAACTATCCAAAAAAATATAGAATAAAACATTTACAATATGATATAAATTGAATAGGATTGATGTTTTAGATTGTGGTTATTTCCACAAGTACTATTATTCTGAAATTACTACCCTCAAGTGCCATTATATATTATCTTAATCATAGATCTTATGTGGAGATCCTAACTGTTTATATAACTAAAAAATATGATTATTTGAACATGTAAATATAAATAGAATAATTTAGTTATTATATTTGTTAATATGTTCCACAATTTTTAAATTTATTGAAATAAATTTATTTAGTAACCCATTGATAAAAACAAGATGATCATATATCCCTAAAGAAATATAAATTTACATACAATTTTATTTCATTGTTTTTTATTATATTCAAACATGATTTTGAAAGATTAAAATACTGAAAATCTATTTTATGATGTATCAAATTTTCAGTATGATTCTGTGTAAAAGTTAAATTACAAAATTATAGAATTTTATTTATACCAAATTAAGATAATATTTGGATTTTTAATAAATATAATATATTTAGATAAATATTGATATTTTTTTGGAAATATTTATTTATGTGTGAGGAGTGATAAATTATGTTCTTTCAAATATTATGATTTTTATAACAATATTAGTATATATATATATGTCTTCTGACATTATGATTTGTTTTATCTAAAATTAATTTTCTATTATAAAATAAATTTTAAATTTTAAATTTTTTTGATTTGTTTTCTAACATACATGGTATACTTTAGAACCAAAGATACACTATTTCCTAATTATATTTTTAATCTATTATATATTTAACATTATAAATTTAACTTTTTACCATCTATAAAGAAGATGAAATAAAATAAATTTTGAATTTTGAATTATGAGGTATATATTATATAATAATGCCAATTTTATTTTGATCCATTTAAATAAATTACTTATGTAAAAAACTAGTTTTATATGTAAAATATAAAATAGTATAATAGGAAAAAAATGGGGTGAATGGCATAACATCATCAAAACATCTCTCTTATGAATTGTTTTTTTGTGCCTTAGTAAAACCATAAACTAAATATAATATTTTTTAATTTTTTAATCTCCTTGACATGTGAATCATCATCAATTATTATATTAAGATTAAATAATTACATGAATTAAATTCTCACAATTTAAAAAAAGGGTTTTAATTGATCCGTTAAGGAAGGTAAACAAATTTGTTACCCACATTATTCGATGTTTTTTAACATTTCATTATTAACCTTTTCCATATCAAATATCACATCTTGTAATCATAATACCTATAATTGTGTGGACTCCTCTAATGAGAAACTGAAGTTCTCAATGAGTGTGCTATTATTTCTCAATTTTTTTTAACATTCCATTCCTTGAATTTCATTTATTCCTATATAATGGTGTCAGAAATTGTTATATCAGATTTTATTATTTGGTGTTGAGAATAATTGAGCACCATCCGTATTTTCATCTTGAAAAAATAAACATAGAATTCACATGTTTGGTCAGAATCTAACCTCTGTGAACCAACACCATTCATTTTTCACCGATGATTATCATATCTAGTTATAAGGTTAAAATTGATAAATAAATTACTTATATATAATATTATTATTAATAGATTTATAACTGTTATAAAACACCTTAATTATGTATCTTTCTTTATGACCTTAAAATGATAACTATTATTATGTGTAGACAACCACCTCTATGATGTAATATATCTCATTTTTTATCTATATTCTTAATATTTTTTTAAAATATAATCAAATATGAAATTACACCTTAAAGTATCTTAATAACATCACAATTGCATTTCATTAAAGATATTATTGAAAATTAAGCCACATTCATACCCATACTCATCCATTATTTATTTTATTCATTGTTTTGGTATGATCTTACATATATCAGTAATCATGATATTATGTAATATATTATATGAATATTAGAGCATAATTAAGGATAATGTATTATAATATTATGTAAATAACTCTTTCATTTCGGATTCTAATGGAAACATTAATATAAATTTCATTAATTATGATACCAACATCTATTTAAAAATATCTCTAAAACATTCTCATCAATGATATTATCTTGAATGGGAGTATTCTAAAATCCGATAGAATTATTTTATTAATATATAAGTAATTATAACTAATACATTATAATTCCATCTATGACATATGTATGATGTAATTTGTCTATAGAATTAACTATAAGACCTTTATGACAAAACTAGATCAAAATTGTCTATATTACTCACATCAAATAATGAAAATTGAATATTAATAACTAATATATATTTATAATAATCATAAATGAATATTAAAAAAATGATAAATTATTTTAATAACTTTTATAAATAGTTTATTAATATTGTTAACTTATATACATGTGATTTATGGACTTTGCTGGTAGTTATGAATTAAGGTAATGGGTTATTCAACTAAAATTTATTTTTTGGAGACATATTTTATATAAGGAACCAAGATAACATTAAAATATCACGATTAAAAGGTAATGGATATATTTTAGTTTATTGATGTATGTTATGAGGATTGAAAAATAACATTTCAATAAATGGATTTTGGTTTAATGGATGCCACACTTGTGTAGGGTTTTTGTGACTTACCATCATTTCTCAAGTCATAACGATTACTTATTGAATATAATGATTTAATGATGATTTAATTTTGATATATGTTGGTATTATAATTCATTTACTTCTTATTTTATGATTAATTACATTTATTAACACCATACTTCATAAAACATGATGATATTAACAAATTTATTATTTTTTCCAAATATGATCTTATTCAACAATATTAGTTTTTCACTACCAACTAATAATTCAAATTATATTTTTAAAATCTATGTAAAATTTCCTTAATGTAATATTAAAAAATTATTTACTTATTTTAAGATGAATTATTTTTATTGTTATTTAAAATTTTGTATTTAATTAACATAACATATAAATATTAAAATTTATTTACAATTAATTTTTTTATTTTTTTCATACACTATATATTTCATATGTAAAATATTTATGTCCTTTTAATTTCACCATCATAATGCTATAATTTGATGTGTGTTTTAATTTTTTTAATTATACCATTGATGAAATGATTTTTGAAAGTAATTCGCAATATTATCACTATATAATAATGTTATAAAATGGATTCTAAAAGAAAAATTTCATAGTTTTTTAATATAAATAACATGGAGTAATATTTAATAAATTAAGTTATAAATTCTTCATTTAAAGAAACATTATTTTTAAAAGTTTCTTATGAATAAAATGATGTTTAATATCATGTAATGCAATACAATTTGTAAATGATAAGAACCCATTTTCATCCCATGATATTTCATTATTTTTTTCAATGAATTTTTTATTATGTCACATATATGTGTGAATGATTATCATTGCGGTATGATAACACTATCCAATAAATTATTTAATGTTTAATATATTATTTTATATTATATAACGACACTTATTAGATATTCATAAAAATTAAAGTGCAAGAGATCACGAATATGCTCTAAAATTAATAAGAGATCCTTTATGGATAATCCAAAAATTTGTGATCCCTTATTTCTATATATATACCATTTATATTCAATATAATTTATCTCACAGGTAAGTTATATTTACATTCCATATTCCTATGATTATTCACCATGGATTATATTTATTATCTTGTTATTATAAACTCTTTTACTAAAATATATATTTTTAATAGAGATTTTAACTCCACATATCATAATTTATGGAAAAAATCATTATAAAAGGTTCTTTTAAATATAAAAATTTTCACTGATTGTGGTTTATCATATGGTTTTGATCAAAGATATAATGATATACTGATGAATTTTTCCCCTATAATAAATTTTCCCACAAATTTATTATGTTTTTATTCCCTTGGTTTTCATGATGTGTATAAATTTTGGGAAGCAAGGAAGGGATCCTAGTGTGCCTCAGTTATAGGGAAAAGTAAACATGTTATGAAAAAAACACATATTTTTAGTTCCTAAATACAGTAAAAGTTCATGTCCTTGAATTTAGTGTTAATTGTTAAATATATTGTTCATCAGATTCAACTAAAGTTAAATTATGATATGTTTATCATTATTCATATCAAATTGTATTATATATTATGATTTGATTTAATAGTTTTATCTTCATACCTATGATTATGGGAATGAGGATCAATAGTTGGTATTAGAGAAAGGATTTGTAATTTTTATTATTATATAAGTTATTTTATGAGATATGATTAAATAACATCATTTATGACCCTATGGATAAACATTTGGGTCATTTTTATGTCTGTGATAAAATGTGTATGCCTAATTAAAGTAAACATTGTGTGTTTTTTCAAGAAATTAAATCCACATCTAGATGAATAATAATGTATATAACAATGAAACAAATGCATTTAAGTGTAGTTTATATAAAAATATCTTGTTTTTTATCAACTGATTATTCACTTGGTATAATTATTATTGTCATAAAAATTTTACACCTCACATTCCACACATAAGGGATATTATTTGGATAATAAATTTAAATTTTCAAGAATTTATTTTGGATTAATCATATTAATGAGTTCGCTAATGGAATGTTAGAGATACCTACCTATAGAAAAATATATTGAACCTTGAGTGATTTTGGTTGACTAAATATTACATCAATAATTTTGAGAGTAAATAAATTTTTTGTTGAGTTTTTTTCAATTTTCATGAAACAATTATAATATGGTTTCAATATTGTGCTTTATCTCCTTTTTGAATTGTAATAGTGGAACCAAAATCAAATTATGATAGATATTGATTACAAGGTCAATGAAAATATCGTACAAATGATAAATTGAAATAAATAAATTGGGGGGGGGAATTTTGATGTTATTCATAGTTCGGTTTTATGAATTATGATTAAATAAATGAATATAATATTCATGTATAACACACCAAAATATATGAGGATGGAGTTTTGGGGATGTTTTCTAGTGAATAAGGTGAATGAAATCTGATTCAATTTCCCATTTCTCTAAAAAAAATCGAATATCTTAGAGTATTTATTAATTAAATGTAACAATTTTTTGAGTATGAGTGATTGATAACCTAATTATGTAATTTATGTGAATATATTGATGAAAAAATGAGAGTAAACTATTTTTTTAAGAATAAATATTAACATTTTAATTTATTAGATATGTGTTACATGGAAAATATTTTTGGTAATTCCTTAATCAAAGGGATAAAGAGAATAATAGGAATCATAAATTCACAGGATAAGGTAAACCCTATGAATAAAAATTGTTTGAATTGTGTTTTTAGAATGATATGTAATTTGAATTCCTAGTCCCCCACAAAATAACTATACGTGTTTTATTCATATATTATTCACCCCACTACTATGTACCTCAAAACAGTAAATGTCCATAATGATTATTAGATATTGAATTTAAAAGAAAAAAACTTGGACTATGTTTATTTTATCCCAAATAATAAACCCATTCTAATATTTGTTTATTAAAATATGTTTCCAATAAAATAATTTTACCCATCCTTTATAAATATTAAATTTGAATGTAGTAATTCAATGGGTTTAATGATAATAATAATATACATAACATTAAAATATCTTCTAAAAAACAATGATATTATATTAATGTAAGGTTAATGATGAACTACCTATAAAATAATTGCACATATTATTTCTATTTTTCTAAAACATTAGTCAAGTAAAACAAAAAATTACTCAAATTATTAATATGAGGTAAATGTTGAGTTCACTAGTAATATAAATTCAAGTAAAGATAAGAAAATATTTATAAATTCAATATGGGGTAATGTATATATTATATACACCATTATCAATTTAATTTATTTTGAATAATTAAAATTTCAGGGATGCATTTTATTTTAGCAGGGAGAATATAAAGACCTAAAATTTAACTAAAGTATATGTAAATAGATTTTTCATCAAACAAAAATGAAAAAAATGAATTAGTGATAAATTTAAATATGTTATAACCTAGTTCTTATTTTTTAGGTACTCCTTTCTTCATTTCACTTTTCTGTAACTTTTTTTGAGAAAATAAGGAAAATGGGGAAAATTACAAATTTTTGGGACTACACGCCGTGTACTATTCCCCACGACATGTACATTGGTCATGTGGTATGAGTACAGAGGGTGTGTAGCCCTGTTGGTGAAGAAAGGTGTAAAAACTGACTACACACTGTGTAGTGGCTATTTACACATCGTGTAGTCAGCCGACAAGCAAACAGTAAGGCGGTGGATGTAGCCACCAGAAGAGTGACTCTACACGCCGTGTAATATAAAATACACATTGTGTAATCATGTTGATGGATAAACAGTGTGTTGGTGCCGCCAAAGAACTGTTAAATGAGAAAAGTACACACCGTGTAGTCTGTTTTTATATTTAAATGGGATTAGCCTCCACTGTTCACATGGAAGGCTTTGAACTATAGGAAGGAGTTGGGAGAGGAGTTCTGACCTTCAAGGATCTCCAGATCGGGCATCTGGAATCCTTTTTTGCCTATGATGATCTCGATTGAACCAGACAGGTAAGCCTTACACTCTCCTTATGCTGTTCTAAACAATTATTCTTCTAAGGGAAGTTATTTAGGATTGAATGAGGTTTTCTTTCACCTTATGTCTACATAATTCTAGGACGATTTGAGGATCACCATTCACTTATACCGTTCATGGTCGTTTAAGTTAGGTGGATTTGTGTTTAATATCCTACTATTGTGCATTTGAGTGAATATATGAGCTATAAACCCATGTTGGGGTGTCGTGTGGCTAAGAACATATCTTTTTTTAATACATAGAATTGTATAGGTAATAAAATGTGATAATAAATTGTTGTTTGGGATTAATTCGCTGATCTAGGACCACCTTGGGGGTGTGTTCCTCTATTTAGCCATTTTTTCAGGATACCCGAGGATATGCCTATATAATAATGATTGTATAATTTCCTTGAGAGGAATTGTATGTGTATTTCTTGTTTACATGTTGGGCATGGCTCAGTTACTTGTTTAGCCTGAGGTCATAGTTTTATATAGCCTGAGGGTTGAGTATCTTTTAGCCTAAGGGAAACATCTTTCGTGTATGTGGGAAATAGACTCTGTGCCGGAGGACATCACTTTGTATGCCTGAGGGAAATATTTTTTATGCCTATGGGTAGTTACCTGTGGGTTATATTTTTGATTTCCGGAGGGTAAGGGTTTGCGGGATTGAGGACAGTGACTGCTTACATAGAAATTTACTGGGCCGGTTACCTTATATTGAACGATTAAATGAAAAAAATGGCAGTATAACTGGTAAAGTTAGTTATTTATGAGTACCTCTTAGTTTATGGCATTTTACTATTGCACACTGTTGTTGAATATATTCACATAGTTGGTCATGAGCCTTTGGTGGGTGCCTACTGGGATTTATTTCTCCCACCATGTTTGGGTCATATCTTCAGCCCAAACAAATTACATTTCTATAGGTGTGGATAAGGGAAAGCTTCCCTGTACATGTACTTGATTGCTACTGAGGAGTAGGGGAGCATTGGACCAGGCTTAGGCTCATGATGCTACCAACTGTTTTCTTTTAGTTTTGTTGTACTCCATATAGTACTTTACTGTATTGTTGTGTAACATGTTCTGGATATTTCCTTAGAACTTGAGACCTATTGCATCACTATTTAAATGATTGATAGTTATCCTTTACTATAGTTATTTATTTGAAATGTGTATGGTTAATTGCATCTGCTATTGTTGTATAGATTTTACTTTATTTTGTTGTGCTACACCTTGACAAATGAGGGAATAGTTTCCCAACTATCAGACCTGAGCCCTCGCTGCTAGTCGGCAGCCTTTGGTGTTTTGGAAAATTCACTTGAGTTCATTTGGCGAACCAGGTTCGGGGAACCCGTGGAGTGGCACTTGGATCTGGGACATTACAAAGTGGTAACAGAGGAATTATTTTATTTGACATACTGTTTCGATCCATAGTTAGGAATAGGATGGGTAAGGTAGTTGGTAATAAACTGTTCCTAGGAATAGATAACCCATGTACAGGGAAAATCCAGTCAACCTCGTATTTTTGTAATTATTTTGATTTTTCAATTTTACAGTTGATTTAATCATCACCATTGGGTGACACACTCATGATTGTGCTATTTATAATTTATCCTTGGGTTCTGTTTAGTTTCAAAACGATGAGACGAGGGTATTCCATCTCATGCATCATTTAGGAACATTCTAGAAATCATATTCCATGCATAGATTCCATGCAATGTAGGTGCGTCATAAATTTCATTTGTTGTTATAGTTGTTGTGCTAGAAAATCCATGATGTTGTGATAGATGCATTGATAAAGACATGCTATGTGATAGGGTATTTTCTTGTGATACTGTTGATAGAATCGATGACAAACATTTGTTTTAGGGGAGTATGGGCTCTCATTGACCAGAATTTTGTGGATCATTGAATGTTTATCTTGTAATAAGACATATAAGATGTCAAACATTGATCGTGGGGAGTATAGGCCCTCACGGGATGGAATTTGGCACGTAGGAGTTGTTTTGGTAGTTTTCTCTGGGTTCCGGAGTAGCATCTGAGTCTTTTTGTCTAGAAAACCAAGATGCACGTCATGTATTTCCACGGACACACGACGTGTGTTTTTCTGTTCAGGAAGAAAAAAAACTTTTTAAGAACACATCGTGTAATCTCTTCCCATGTCATAGACCGTGTGGGCAGGGACATGGGGAAGGGATATTCATGGGGCGAGCATGTCGTGTACATGATGTACATGCCCTGTAGTGTTGACCCAGAGTCCTCACATGTAACTAACAATCACAGACGCAGGAGATCTTAAGACATAAACGATGTGTCCACTATGGAACACGCCATGTAGTCTGACCAGGGACACGACCGTGTCACTAACAACACGGGTCGACAAAGCTCTTCTAGTACACACCGTGTACCTGTGGGACACGCTGTGTAGTATTTTTTGAGTATAGACCGTGTGGACATAGCTGTGTGGCTGGGAAATGGGATATTTTACACACCGTGTGCTGGGTTAACATGTTGTGGAGTATCACGACGAGTATTCATCCATGTCTCGAAAAGCATGGGCAGTTGGAAAATTACACCATACACACCGTGTAGATTATATACACGCTGTGTAGTTTTTTTTAATGGAAGATCTGTGTATTAGCCGTGTATAAGGAACTGGGTAGGGGAGAGACATCAGGTACACACCGTGTAGTTAGTATAAACACTTTGTAGTATTGTTTTTCAAGCCATGAATGTCCTCATAATCTTGTTCCATTTTTGGTCACTTCATTTTCAGTCTTGATTATCTGGATCTAATGTGTGTGTTTGACTTTGTAGAGTCATGCAACCGAGACGACCACACATTGTTCGCCAGGAGAGTGGCAATGATTATACTCTAGATATAGTGGGTCATGGGCTACCAGTAGATCCTCCACCAGAGCAAGATGCAATGCCATCTGTTATACCAGACACAAGTGCAGAGGCGCAGTTCCGTGAAGGATTTATGCGGTTCATGTAGACCTTTCAGAGAGCACCACCGGATGCCACATCTATGGGCGATATGACTCATATCATCCAGCAGTAGTATCCTCCCACGTTTTTAGGGGATGGCGGACCACATGTTGCAATTTCTTGGATGGGGTCTATGGAGACTATATTTGAGAATCTTGAGATGCATATTGGGCGAAGGGTCAAGCTCGCATCTTATAGGTTGCATGATTCCGCCAAGTGGTGGTGGGATGTTACAACATAGTCAAAGAAACACAAAGACAGGGCATGGGATGATTTTCAGGTATACTTCTATGACTTCTTCTTTCTAGAAACGTAGAGGGAAGATAGAGCTCAAGAGTTCATGAAGCTCTAGCAGAGCTCTATGTTAGTGATGCATTATTCTTCTTGTTTCACCTAGCTTCAAAAATTTTCACCCGTTCTGATGGGTGACGAGACGTCGAGGGCCAGATTCATTGAGGATGGTCTTCAATATGACATCTGAGCACCGGTGAATGTTTTCAGTTTGCCTTTAGTACATGATATTGTGTTCCAGGCACTGATTACAGAGAGGAACCTGCTGGAAGCTTATGGTGCGGGCAATGGCGGTTCAGGAATAGTTTCTGGAACTATTTTCACTAGCAAGAGGAAGAGACAGATGGACATATCTCAGGGTTTCAGTACCATCCAGAAGAATGTTTCAGGTGGCTAGTTCATGAGCCACTAGTGTGGTATGGAGGGGCACAAGAGACCTCAGTGTCCACGTGGCCCAGTGGAGTACTGAGATTGTGTCAAGTTAGGTCTTCTGCACTGCTTCTCCAGGGTGTTTCCATCAGTGTCTAGTTAGAGGGGTTTTGTATAGACTCTGCGTGCGGGAGCAGGACCAGCAGCTCTATACCAGTCAGGGAATTGGGATACGTTAGGGCATGTAGGTAGGGATGGTGGTCATGGTCGTGGTAGCTAGACACCAGGATCTCAGAGGCAACAGGGCGGGTGTAGAGACCCGAAGCCTGACGTACATGAACATTACATTACTTTTGCGTAATACTTAGTACATAACAAAAAACACACACACAAGGATCGTAATAGTTTGGTGTCTTTGTAAACTCAGAACGTAATCTTCTAATCGTGGTGAAAGATCTTCAATATCTCACATAAAGATATTCCCTTTTTTTAACTAAAACCATTCATTATATCCTAGTGAAAAAGAAAACATAAAAGGGTGAGATCAAATGCTCAGTAAGGGTAAACAAATGAAATATCAATCACATCATATTCATAAAAACATAACTTTTGGAAATCTTAACCTGCAAAAGAGAGCATAATTTCCTAACATGGGATAAATCATAGTAGTGAAATGAAATCCCAGTAATTATAACTTAGATGAAACTTTGTGGCATACACACATAATCATAGAGAATCATTTCTTGTTAGTCAAGACTCATTTCTAAGACTATCTTAGTGGACAAAGTCCCTTTCTGAACCGAGTCACCCTCGTTTCAGTCCTGTTTCACTGAACCGGTATAACCTACCATTCCAGCCTTGTCTATCTCATGAGATATAAAATCTTTACCCAATTCATTTGAGGGAGATATAGGTCCCACCCATCTCACAATGATACCATTCTTATGTGTGCCACAAAATCATAAACCATACATCATTGCATAACCCATGTAATAAAAATTTGAATCTTAAACATCGTGACATCATAAAACAATTCATATAAGATAAAGGAATTAATAAACATAATTCCATCACAACATAATTAAATAAATGTAATAATAGGGTTAAAAAACATAACCCTTTTATTATCTTATATGGAAAATAATTTTGATAAAACACTTGAACTCCATTCTTGAGGAAAATATCCTTTCTACTTCAAAAATACTTTTCCTCTTTTAACATGTCATACAATTCTAAACTAAAAGAAGTTGATTAAAAATAAACATTAAAACGTGTAAAGGAAGCTTCTTGGAAATAATGTTTTAAAAATCCATTCATGCCGTATAAGTTAAAAAAACATTCTTCGTACTTTTGTCGGAAAAGTCAAAAAGTACCTCGTACGAAAAATGAAAAAAGATTCCTTTCATATCTTTTACTAAAAATTCACCGAAGGGTAAATTAGGATTTAAAAAATTGTAGGTGAATGGAAATAATATTTCATATTGAGGAAACATGGATTCTGATGATAAAATAAACCCCAGTAAATACAAAAGTATAAACAATCTCGGATAAAAATGAGATTGTGATTTTTTCCCTTACCTTTGGTCCGACTTGCTTTGTAAGTGTCCGAACCTCCTGTATAATGTTTTAAATCATGTTATTGACTTATTCTAGAATCATATTAATTGTTATTATATCAAATATGGTACACTTATGACTTTATATTACCTGTTCTTTTGTAAATTCATGTTAAAGTAGCGTTTTGGGTAACATCGTCTCATTTGTCGTTCGTGTTTTTAACTTGTAATTATTAATATGACTACATGGATCATGATTAATTATATCCATAATGTAAAACATGATTTATATATAATATATATTCGGAATATACATATATATAATATATCGATAAATGTAATGAAATACACCGTTCATGGAGACGGTAGTCCGTACGTACGCATGAACACTGTTTTCATTTCCTTATTGAATTGAATGGAATTAAGTAGATGACATACATATTAATATAAATAAATCCATTATCATTATTATGTCAAATATTTCATTAGTACTTATTATATATACTTTATAATCATTCATGAATGGTTAATCATTGAGAATGAATCTCATCGCGTCGTGTAGACGATAGTCCGTACGTACGCACGAGCGATGATATCGTTCCCATGGTCATGGATTTGTGTTAAAGTGTATGTATAATATTTTAGTATCAATATCACTTTATAATAATCGTATATAGTTACTCATTACACCATTATACCCATCCTATTAAGGTGGTGGTGGAAAATAGATTACACCACGGCGTGGAGACGGTATTCCGTATGTACGCACGCGCGGTGATTTCATTTTTTGTGGGATGGATAGAGGGTTAAATAGGGTTGTTTCATACTTATAATAACATATCAGTATATTAGTGATACTGATGTTATTACTTCATAATGAAACAACTAAAGAAGAAGAAGTTGAAGAAGAAAGAAATTGGAAATGATCGGTAATGGATATTACCTCTTCTTTAAAGTGCTTCTTTGAGACCTCCTTTCAGGGAACTAAAATTGGTCTTCTAAGAAGACCAGGACCTCTAGGATGATACTAGGGAAGTTTAGAAGAGATTTTGGAAGGGTTTGGCCCTGCTTGAATGCTCAATGTTGTGTGAGGAAGAGAGGGAGGAGGTGCCCATTTATAAGGGAGGAGAGGGGCACCTTTGGAATTATAAAAAATATTATTTTATTATAAAGTCAAGTTCGGTTTTAAATAGCTCCAAATTGATTTATTTAGAGGCTAAGGTGGGGATGGGTCGAAATCCTCTCATCCAATATAATTTAGACAAGTTTAGGTTATTATTTTAACCTTATCAATTAGATTTAACTCTAAGTTAAATAATATAACTTTTACCGTGTCTTTTGGTTTTCTTACACTATATGGTTAATAAACTTACTATAAGAAGCCAAAAGAACCCCAAATTGTTTATTACTAACATATATAACCTTATCTAAGTAATTTGTCCGAAACATAGATTTTTATGAATAAAATAACAATTAATAATTTAATATTTGTTTTCAAAACTAATTTATGTCAATTTTGACACTATTTGGTACATGATTTTTATGAAATTTTTAACAGAATGATAAGTTCGAACCATGTTACTTAAATCAACAATAAGATGTCATATTAACCTAGAAAATTATTTTAAGTCATAAAAAGTCTCAAATTACATTTATTTGGTCATTTATAACATCAATTATGTTAATATTTTCTTAAAATGGTAATTACTGCATCATCATTGTGTCATAAATAAATTAAATTTTTTAAAGTATAAAAATTACAAATAAAATACCATTATGTAGGAACTATTTTTATATTTCTAATGAATATTTATAGTCGAAATTATATTATGTATAACCCTATATTAAAAATGTTTTAGTAAATAAACTTTGATTTTAACTCTTTTAACTCTTCTTTGAATTAAATAATAATAAATTTCATAATCTAATCCATGTGGGCCTAAATGATAATATTTTACACTTAAGGTTGTTTTTGGTCGAGATACACTTGTCCAATAGGATTAGGACATGTGTTAGGGTAATATTAATATCATTGTTACCCTTAATTACCCTATTTACTTTTAACTGTGGTAAATAAAAGTAAAAAGATACTATTCCCCAAAAATTATTTTCATCTCATTGAACCACATTTTACTTACTAACATAAACCGTGTCTCTCGTATTTTTGAAATTCCATTCACAGAAGTGGTAAAATTATGATTTATGAAAAAAAAATTAATTTTTTTAACTACCACTTAGTAGTTTCACTATTCATCAAAAATTGAAGTTTTCAGAAAAATGCCAGAATTTCACCCTAAGCTATAATTGATATTCCAAATTCAAAAATGATTTCTATTTTACACAATTCCAAACATATAAGTTGCATTAATTAATTTTATAATTAATTTCCGCTGTCACAACAAATAGCGTGTTTTTTAGAGATAATAACTATCAAAAGATTAACACTTGTTTATGTCTGGTGTAAATGTGAAATTACATCCAATGACCAACATTGTATTGAATTGTAAAAATATATTCTAAATATACGTTAAAACCACTCAAATTAATAATCTATCACTATTAATTATTTCAATTAAAAAAGTTGTTTTTAATTAAAATTTAGTAATTTTCACTATTCATCAGAAAATGAAAGTTATCCGAAAAGTACCAAAATTTCACCATAAGATAATTTCGATATTACGAATCCAAAAATGAATTCCATTTGGAAAAATAAAATTTACAAAATTTCAAAAAGTGGTTGTTACTATTTATAACGGGTAGTTTTAATAATATTTTAATAGCATATTGTTGTTTAGTTAAACTTGTTATTGCGTACTACACACGCTATCGAGGAAGCTCGCGATTGAGTGTAATGGATTTCAAGTCAATGATGCGTGTTGTGAAAGCTTCTTTTGGTGTAGCATACAACACAAGACATCAGTGAAATTAAAAAGAATATTTTTTATAAAATCTTGGGCTGTTACATTCTACCCCCCTTAAAATGAATTTCACCCTCGAAATTATTCGAGGTTATAAATGGTTTACTATTCGAAAGTTTCTTTAATAGAAACCCACATCATAAAAAGGAATACCAAAACAAATCTTTAAAAACAAAAGTATGAAACGTAATGGTTACCCAAATTAACTAATCATTAGGTTTCCACATAGGTGAAAATATGGATATGGAAGAAAAATCTAACCATCATGTTCTGATGGAGAGTGGTAGAGAACATGGCTATGGAAAAGCCAACAATCACAAATCCATAAGTTTGTGACGATCTAAGGTACCATCTGATTAATCAGATATAAGAGCACTAGGAAAACATTTTTGGTTTTCAAGATCGTTTCCCTAAAGTTAAAGAATTTGAATTAGAATAAATAGTTACTTTATTTTGGTACAATCTCATTGTTCTTCGTGCCGTGAACAATTTCCACCTCATCTCTTAAATAAATGAAGTTGAATTTGTTATTCATGAAGTGTTAGAAGATCATGTGATAGAATGACGGGTCATTCCATCTGTCTCAAACAAAAGGTTAGCAAAAGTTATTAAATATACATAAGTCATTCTATAGTGAGATTAATCATATATGGTTCCTAAAATGGACTTATACATCATATATCATACTGCTTAATATAATAAAACTAGTTTCTACTAAACAGGGACTTCCTGTAGGCCAGTGGTAGGTGATAAAGGCCAGTCGCACTTCGGTTGTGGGTTCGATTCCTACCGCCTTGTCCGACGCGATGGGCTGTCGCCCGTCCTGCAGGTTACCCTTTTTCTAAAGCTATATTACTATAACATCCCATCAATAATATCGAAAAAACTTCTATCCTTAAAAAATACAAACTTATGTCCAACATAATCCATTCCAATCATTAGGCTTATCCATAATACTGCAGTCCACTCTCATAACATAGTGAAAATGATTACCAGAGATTTAACACCATCGTTGATCCCCATATATCATAAGATATGTTTTGTTGGTCACATTCCAAATATTTAAAGTCCTTAATCATGTATTCTCTTGAATACCCATTGATACATAGTAAAAACATGAATGCAGTTAAAAGTTATCACTTTCCACATACCAAAATCCTCAAAATTCTATATACTCAAACCGTGATATCACTTAGTCCTTATATCAATCATGAGCTCATGAATACTGTTAAACATTTCATTTTCTCATTTTCCCTTTATTATGCACATAATATCTCAATCCCTTTGAATACCACATTATACCAACACATAAATATTCCAATGCTCTATGATACAACATTATTTTGGAATCCCATTACATAAACACTTAATCACTCCACCACATCATTGTCATATTCAACATTGCCAATAGTGATCGCATGTGACTTCCCTTTGTCCTTTGCCTTCAGTGGTTGCTCATGCTGATCATCACTAACCCTTGGATTAGGGCATTTATTAGCATAATGCCCCATTTCCTTTCATTTGAAGCATTGAAGTGTTGGTGGTGCGTTCTCTGCAGTGTTTTCTTTATTCACATCATTAGAATCCCATTTTCCACTACTTCGACACTCAGCTGCTCGATGACCTTCTTTTCCACACTTAAAACATTTTCTAGTCCCTTTAAGACAATCTCCACCATGCTTCTTTCCACACTTTGTGCATAAGGAAACATTCATCTTCTTTTTACCATTATTCTGAGATTTCTCCTTGAACTCTATCTTTCGTTTCTTGTCAAAACCATGAGATGGATATGTAAAACCAACATCCATTTCTACCTTGATAGAACAATGCACAATTTCTTCATAGATACTGAAGTCTCTTATAGCTAATGCCCTTCGAAGACATGGTTTTAAGCCACTGAAAAATCGATCAACTTTACTTTCAGGTTGGATGATAATGCCAGATGCATACCTTGAAAGTCTTGTAAAATTCTCTTTGTATATACCAACAGATTCATCATCCTTTTGCTTTATTTCAAGAAACTCCTTCTCTATATTTGTTCGAAGAATACGAGGGATGTTCATATTGAAAAATAAGTTCTTGGACTCGTCCCATTCCATGTACTCAATTTCATCTCTTGGCCTCGTATTCTTGATAAGATTCCACCATTGATCAGCTTCACCTTCCAAACGATATACTGCTAAGATGACTTTATCATGTTCAGAAAATTGAATAACTAAAAATATCTTTTCAGTGGTACTGATCCATTGTTCAGCAACAAGTGGATCGGATGTCCCACTGAAAGAAGGTAGACGTTGCCTCATGAAGGACTCAATAGAATATTGTTCCCTTATCTGCTCATTTGGAAGTCCAGAATGATTCATAGCTTGTGTAAGTATAGCAATAAGATTTTGCACTCCATCTCCCATAACATTTGTTTGTTCAGGAGGACAATCATTGCATTGTCCAATTCATTGATCAACACAGTTCCTTCGGTTTCCAGCCATCGTCTAAAACCCAAAAAGAATAGTGTGAGAGGCAAAAATCATGCTAGGGAAAACAACATAATAAAGGGGGAGTACCTTCAATATCTAATATCATAGGTTTATTTCTATGATCATTAGCGTAGTTCTAGTACTATAACCTATACGTATACTTAACCGTAGGGACATCCCTAGTCATACCTTAGAAATATCTCTAGGGATATCACTAACGTTTTCGCATCCTAGTTTCCAAAGGTTGACTAAACCTTTCCTCTGATACCAACTTTAGAGCCCCGAAGCCTGACGTACATGAACATTACATTACTTTTGCGGAATACTTAGTACATAACAAAACACACACACACAAGGATCGTAATAGTTTAGTGTCTTTGGAAACTCGGAACGTAATCTTCTAATCGTGGTGAAAGATCTTCAATATCTCCCATAAAGATCTTCCCTTTTTTTACCTAAAACCTTTCATTATATCCTGGGGAAAAAGAAAACATAAAAGGGTGATCTCAAATGCTCAGTAAGGGTAAACAAAAGAAATATCAATCACATCATATTCATAAAAACATAACTTTTTGAAATCTTTACCTGCAAAAGAGAGCATAATTTCATAACATGGGATAAATCATAGTAGTGAAATGAAATCCCAATATTCATAAATTACATGAATCTTTGTGGAATACACACATAATCATAGATAATCATTTCTTGTTAGTCAAAACTCATTGCCAAGACTATCTTAGTGGACAAAGTCCCATTCTGAACCGAGTCACCCTCGTTTCAGTCCTTTTTCACTGAACTGGTATAACCTACCATTCCAGCCTTGTCTATCTCATGAGATATAAAATCTTTACCCAATTCATTGGAGGGAGATATAGGTCCCACCCATCTCATAATGATACCATTCTTATGTGTGCCACAAAATCATAAACCATACATCATTGCATAACCCATGTAATAAAAATTGGAATCTTAAACATCGTGACATCATAAAACAATTCATATAAGATAAAAAAATTCATAAACATAATTCCATCACAACATAATAAAATCAATGTAATAATAGGGATAAAATACATAACCCTTCATTATCTTAGATGGAAAATAATTTTGGTAAAACACTTGAACTCCATTCCTGAGGAAAATATCCTTTCTACTTCAAAAATACTTTTCCACTTTTAACATGTCATACAATAATAAAATATAAGAAGTTGATTAAAAATAAACATGAAAACATTTAAAGAATGATTCTTGGAAATAATGTTTTAAAATCCATTCATGTCGTATAAGTAAAAAAAAACTTTCTTCGTACTTTTGTCGGAAAAGTCAAAAAGTACCTCGTACGAAAAATGACAAAAGATTCCTTTCAAATATTTTACTAAAAATTCACCGAAGGGTAAAATATGATTTAGAAAATTGTAGGTGAATGGAAATAATATTACATATTGAGGAAACATGGATGTGGATGATAAAATACACCCCAGTAAATACCAAAGTATAAACAATCTCGGATAAAAAGGAGATTGTGATTTTTTCCCTTACCTTAGGTCCAACTTGCTTTGTAAGTGTCTGAACCTCCTGTATAATGATTTAAATCATATTATTGACTTATTCCAGAATCATATTCATTGTTATTATATCATATATGGTACACTTATGACTTTATATTACCCGTTCTTTTGTAAATTCATGTTAAAGTAGCGTTTTTGGTAAAATCGTCTCATTTGTCGTTCGTGTTTTTAACTTGTAATTATTAATATGATTACATGGATCATGATTACTTATATCCAGAGTGTAAAACATGATTTATATATAATATATATTCAGAATATACATATATATAATATATCGATAAATGGAATGAAATACACCGTTCATGGAGACGGTAGTCCGTACATATGCATGAACGTTGTTTTCGTTTCCTTATTGAATTGAATGGAATTAAGTAGATGACATACATATAAATATACATAAATCAAGTATCATTATTATGTCATATATTTCATTAGTACTTATTATATATACTTTATAATCATTCATGAATGGTTAATCATTGAGAATGAATCTCATCGCGTCGTGGAGACGATAGTCCGTACGTACGCACGAGCGATGATATCGTTCCCATGGTCGTGGAATTGTGTTGAAGTGTATGTATACTATTTCAGAATCAATATAACTTTATAATAATCATATATAGTTACTCATTACACCATTATACCCATCCTATTAAGGTGGTGGTGGAAAATAGATTACACCACGACGTGGAGACGGTATTCCGTACGTACGCACGCGCGGTGATTTCATTTTCTGTAGGATGGATAGATGGTTAAATAGGGTTGTTTCATACTTATAATAACATATCAGTATATGAGTGATACTGATTTTATTACTTCATAATGAAACAACTAAAGAATAATAAGTTGAAGAAGAAAGAAATTGGAAATGATCGGTAATGGATATTACCTCTTCTTTAAAGTGCTTCTTTGAGACCTCCTTTTAGGGAACTAAAATTGGTCTTCTAAGAAGACCAGGACCTCTAGGATGATACTAGGGAAGTGGAGAAGAGATTTTGGCAGGGGTTGTCCGAGCTTGAAGGCTCATTGTTGTGTGAGGAAGAGAGGGAGGAGGTGCCCTTTTATAAGGGAGGAGAGAGGCACCTTTGGAATAACAAAAAATATTATTTTATTATAAAGTCATGTTCAGTTTTAAATAGTTCCAAATTTATTTATTTAGAGGCTAAGGTGGGTATGGGTCGAAATCCTCTCATACAATAGGATTTAGACAAGTTTAGGTTATTATTTTAACCTTATCAATTAGATTTAACTCTAAGTTAAATAATTTAACTTTTACCGTGTCTTTTTGTTTTCTTACACTATATGGTTAATAAGCTTACTATAAGAAGCCAACCGAACGCCAAATTGTTTATTGTTAATATATATAACCGTATCTAAGTCATTTGGCCGATCCTTAGATTTTTATGAATAAAATAACAATTAATAATATAATATTTGTTTTAAAAACTAATTTATGTCAATTTTGACACTATTTGGTACATGATTTTTAAGAAATTTCTAACAGAATGATAAGTTCGAACCATGTTACTTAAATCAACAATGACATGTCATATTAACATAGAAAATTAGTGTAAGTCATAAAAAGTCTCAAATTACATTTATTTGGGAATTTATAACATCAATTATGTTAATATTTTCTTAAATCGGTAATTACTGCATCATCATTGTGTCATAAATAAATTAAATTATTTAAAGTATAAAAATTACAAATAAAATACCATTATGAAGGTACTCTTTTTATCTTTCTAATGAATATCTATAGTCGAAATTATATTATGTATAACCCTATATTAAAAATGTTTTAGTAAATAAACTTTGATTTTAACTCATTAAACTCTTCTTTGAATTAAATAATAATAAATTTCCTAATCTAATCCAAGTGGGCCTAAATGATAATATTTTACACTTAGGGTTGTTTTTGGTCGATATACACTTGTCCAATAGGATTAGGACATGTGTTAGAGTAATATTAATATCATTGTTACCCTTAATTACCCTATTTACTTTTAACCGTGGTAAATAAAAGTAAAAAAGTTACTATTCACCAAAAATTATTTTCATCTCATTGAACCACATTTTACTTACTGACATCAACTGTGTCTCTCGGATTTTTGAAATTCCATTCACAGAAGCGGTAAAATTAAGATTTATGAAAAAAAAATTAATTTTTTTAACTACCACTTAGTAGTTTCACTATTCATCAAAAATTGAAGTTTTCAGAAAAATGCCATAATTTCACCCTAATCTATAATTGATATTCCAAATTCAAAAATGATTTCTATTTTACACAATTCCCAGCATATAAGTTGCATTAATTAATTTTATAACTAATTTCCACTGTCACAACAAATAGCGTGTTTTTAAGAGATAATAACTATCAAAAGATTAACACTTGTTTATGTATGGTGTAAATGTGAAATTACATCCAATGACCAACATTGTATTGAATTGTAAAAATATATTCTAAATATACTTTAAAACCACTCAAATTAATAATTTATCACTATTAATTATTTCGATTAAAAAAGATGTTTTTAATTAAAATTTAGTAATTTTCAATATTCATCAGAAAATGAAAGTTATCCGAAAAGTACCAAAATTTCACCCTATGCTAATTTCAATATTACGAATCCAAAAATGAATTCCATTTTGAAAAATAAAATTTACAAAATTTCGAAAAGTGGTTTTTACTATTCATAACGGCTAGTTTTAATAATATTTTAATAGCATATTGTTGTTTAGTGAAACTCGTTATTGCGTACTACACACGATATCGAGGAAGGTCGTGATTGCGTGTAATGGATTGAAATTAAAGGATGCATGTTGTGAAAGCTTCTTTTGGTGTAGCCTACAACACAAGACATTAGTGAAATTAAAAAGAATATTTTTCACAAAATCTTGGGCTGTTACAGCGGGCAGCACAGTGTAGCTTGGCTATGTCGCAGGGACGTGACACTGGGCAGGCATATGCAGTGCAGTAGACCCAGCTGGAGCAGGAACCCAAACCTTCAACTATCATAGGTACTATTATATTAGCTTCTGTCTTATCTTCAGTACTTATTGATACGGGGGCTACACATAGTTTCATATATGTTCCTGTTGTGGAGAGCCTTGGTATATTTGTTTCTTTTTCTTCTACTTTTATGACACTAGACACTCTGTTGGTGATGAGAATGACATATGTGCATAAGTGCAAGCAGTTCCCCCTTGAGGTTGGAGGTTGTCACTTTTTATAGGACCTCTAGGTCTTAGAGTTGACGAGCTATGATGCCATTCATGGGATAAACTGGTTGGTTCCATTTCGAACATTTGTGAACTGCTATCATCGTTGGGTGAGTTTCATGTCACCAGAGGGAAGAGAGTTTCTATATAAGGGTGAATGGGATGTTCAGGCGAGTCGAGCAGGACCCGAGCATCTTGGGTGAGGTGGAGTCACATCCCAGATTGCGAGTTTATATCTAGATGATCATGGGAATTGTCAGAAGGGTTTCCCTCCAATGGTTGATCGTTTCAAGGATGTCTTCCCGGAAGACTTTTCCAGTCCACCTCCAGAGTGTGAGATGGATTTCTATATTGATCATGTACAAGGAGTAGTTTCGGTTTCCATTCATCCTTATAGGATGGAAACACCTGTGTTTCAGGAGCTCTAGTGGTAGTTAGAGGAGTTACAGACAAAGGGTTTCATCAGAACCAGTACATTTCCCCAGGGTTCTCCAGTCCTTTTTGGGAAGAAGGAAGATGGTACCCTCAAACTCTTTGTGGATTATCGGAAGCTGAACCAGTTGACGTTTAAGAACAAATATCCCTTTACGATGATTTATGATCTTTTTTATCATCTTTTTGGAGGATGAGTGTTCACAATGATTGAATTGAGATCAGGATATCCTCAGTTGTGCATGAGACCGTAGGATATACCACTTACAATTTTTCGAAGAAGATATGGTCTGTACAAGTAAATGGTTATGCTGTTCAGACTCACGAACGTGCCAGCAGGTTATATGGCTCTGATGAATCGTGTGTTTCTTCCTTATCTGGATTCTTTCGTGGAAGTATTAGTGGACGATATATTATCGTACTCTCACACTCGACACGACCAGGCCACCCTTCATGGGAATATATTGAGTAAACTGAGAGTGCATCAACAATATGCTATGCTCTCAATGTGCCACTTTTGGATGGACCAGATTCACTTCCAGGGTCATGTGATCTTGGAATCAAGAGTTCCAGTAGACCTAGAGAAGGATATAGCAGTAGTTTTCTAATAGTATACCAAGAATTTTTTTGATATACAGAGTTTATTTGGGTTGGATGGTTACTACAGATGCTTTATACAGGACTTCTCCCACTTAGCAGCGCCATTGATGGGTTTGACTATGAATGGTTTGAGGTTCGTTTGGTCAGAAGCTTGCGAGATAGCCTTTCAGAACCTGAAAGGAAGGCTGACATCATCACCAATCCTTATACTCCAGAGCATGGGAAGAGCTATACAGTTTACTATGATGCATCATGGATTGGGCTGGGAGCTGTGTTGATGAAGGGAGATCGAGTTGTTGCATACGGGTCTCGGCAGTTGAGGTTTCATGAGAGGAATTACCGGATGCCTGACCTCGAGTTGGCTAAAGTTGTTCATGCGTTACACTATTGGAGACATTATCTCTTGGAAGAGCATTTTGTGGTTTTCACTGATCACAAAAGTCTCATGTATATTTTTACCCACTGTGACTTGTATCTGATGCAGTGAATGTGGGTCGAATACCTTCAGTCCTTCGACGTTGAGATTGCCAATACACCTCGTAAGGGTAATGAATTTGCTGATGAACTGAGCAGGAAGACTCAGATACAGGATGTTCATGAGGCCATTGGTGAATGAAAGTTGATGTATTTGTTCTCAGAGATGTATTTGGAGGTGCACGACAGTCAGGGGCAGACCTATCTTTCATCTTTAGTTGTAACCTCAAGCCTCCTGGATAGAGTGAGGATCAGACAACTATCTGATTCGGAAGGCCTAGTCCTACGGGATTCGGTGGCAAGGGATGTCCCTCCTCCTTGGTGGATGATAGGTGATGATGAGTTATTGTGTTTCCATGGACGAGTATGTTTTCCATGTGATATACGCGAGGAGATGATGTAGAAGATGCATGCTTCAGCTTGGCCAGTTCATCCCGAAGATACCAAGATGTTCCTTGACATGAGACATTAGTAATGGTGGCTGGGTATAAAGAGATAAGTAGCTAGTTTTTTTATGAGATGTTACACCTATAAGCAGTTGAAGGCAGAGCATCAAAGGCCATCCAGACTATTATGGTAGTTACCCATTCCAGAGTGGAAACGGTATGATGTTGTGATGGACTTCGTGACTAGGTTGCCAAGGTCACTTCGAGGTAGTGATGTCATGTGGGTTGTTGTGGACATAATCATGAAGGTAAATCCCTTTTTTCCAATCAAAGAGACCATCGATTTGGACGATTTCAGATAGTTGTATATCTGAGATATCGTACGTCTTCATGTGGTTCCTCATTTTATCATTTTAGATAATGGAATCCATTTTACATGTCGTTTCTGGCTGAGATTTCAGAGGGAACTAGGTACATAGGTTCTTCTGAGCACAACATACCACCCTCATACTGATGTCTAGTCATATCATATGATACAGGTTCTAGACAACACGTTTTGTGCATGAATCCTTGACTTTGGGGGCTCTTGGGAGAGGCATATACCCCGAGTAGAGTTTTCCTACAATAACAGTTTTCAGGAAACTATTGAGATGGCACCATACGAGGAATTATACGGTAGGACATGACGATCACCTTTATGCTGGAAAGAGGATGGTGAGGTAGCTTTACTAGGACCAAATCTCATGCAGGAGGCTTCTAAGTAGGTCTAGTTGATTTAGAAGCAGATGACTACTACACAGTCTCATCAAAAATCATATGCTGATCATCGCAGGCGACCCGTAGAGTTTGTTGTCAGGGATCTGGTTTTCTTGCGTGTTTCTCCATGGTTGGGATATAGGTGGATCAAGAGATAAGGTAATGTTTTACCGAGGTATGTGGGGCTATTTGATATTCTGGAGAGAGTCAGACTGGTTGCCTCTCAGTTGCAGTTACCTCAAGGGTATAAAACCATGCACGATGTCTTCCCATTATCTCAGTTGCGCCTCTATCATTCAGACCAATCTCACGTCTTTCAGCCCGAGGAGGTTGAGATTGAGGTAGATGCGTCCTTTGAGAAGCATCTGATTCATATCATTGATAGGAGCACGAAGGTTCTCCGAGGTCAGTCAACTCCTCTCATGCGGGTGTTATGGCAGCATGGCCGAGTGCAGGACTAAACCTGGGAGCGGTAGATTCACATAGGTGCTCAGTATCCAGAGTGTTTCTAAGCTTTATCTTCTCTACCCTTGGAAGTGCTATTCAGGGATGAATTTATTTAAAGGGTCATGTTTGTAAGAACCCGGTTCTTATTTTTGAGGTACACATTTCTTATTTTCTCTTTTCCTTATGTGTTTATGTGAAAATAAGAAAAATGGGGGAAAATCATAAATTTTGTGACTACACACCATGTACTATTCCACAAGCTATATAATTTGTCCGTGTGGGATGAGTACATTGTCTGTATAGCCCTATCTGCGACGGAAGGAGTAAAAACCGACTACATGACGTGTTTGTGACTATTTACACGTCATGTAGTCAGTCAGTAAGAAAACAGTAAGGTGGTGGAAGTAGTCATTAGCAGAGCGACAGTACATGACGTGTAATCAGAAATACAAGGTGTCTACTCATGTCGATGGATGAACAGTGCGGCGGTTCCACCAAAGGAATAGTTAAATGTGAAAATTATACGTCGTGTAGCCAATAGTACACGCCGTGTGGTCTGTTTTATTCTCTTAAATGGGCAGTAGCCACCCCTGTTCCTAGGGAAGGCTTAGAACAAGAGGAAAGAGTCAAGAGAGGAGGCCGGACCATCGAGGATCTCCAGATCAGGTGTCGGGAATCTGTTTTTGCCTCTGACGTTCTCATTGGAAGCACACGGGTAATCCCTCCACTCTCTTTAAGTCATTCATGAAAATTCTTCCTCTAAATTATGTTATTTAGGTTTGAATGATCTTATCTTTCACCTCATATCTACGTCATTCTTGTAAGATTTGAGGATTGTTGTTCGCATATACCGTTCATGGGGGTTTAAGGTAGGTGGCTTGGTGTTTAATTTCCAACTGTTGTGCGTTTGTGTGAATAGTTGAGCTATGAACCCATGTTGGGGTGTCGTGTGGTTGGGGTCGTAGCGGTTTTTAATACCTATAATTGTATAGGTAATTTAATGGGATAATAAATTGTGTTTTGGGATCGATTCTTGGATCCAAGACCACCCTGGGGATGTATTCCTCTGATTAGCCATTTGGCCAGGATACCTGAGGGTATGCCTTTATAATAATGATTATATAATTGACCTGATAAGAATTGTATGTGTATTGATTGGTTACATGTTGGGAATGGCCCAGTTACTTGTTTATCCTGAGGGAAGTGTTTTAATTAGCCTTAGGGTAGTGCATCTTTTACCCTGAGGGCAACATCTTTGGTGCATGTGGTCAATGGACTCTGTGCTTGAGGGTGACACTTTGTACGCCTGAGGGAAATATCTGTTATACCTATGGGAAATTAACTACAAGTTACGTTTCTGATTACCTGAGGGTAAGGATTTTCATGTCTAAGGACAATGACTATTTACATAGAAATCTAAAGTGTTGATTTCCTTATAATGAACGATTAAATGAATAATAAAATGTAAATATAACTGGTAATGTTAGTTACTTTTGAGTATTGTTTAGTTTATTTCATATTACTATTGCACACTGTTGTTGCATATTTTCACATAGTTGGGCATGAGCCTTTGGTGGTGCCTACTGAGATTTATTTCTCACACCCTGTTTGGGTCAAGTCTTCGGCCCAAACAGATTACATTTCTATATGTGTGAATAAGGGCAAGGGTCCCTGCACGGGTACTTCATTGCTGCTGAGGAGTTGGGGAGCATGGGACCGGGCTTAGTCTCACGATGCTAACATCTATTTTGTTTTGGTTTCATTGTACTCTTTATAGTACGGTTCTGTATTGTTGTGTAACATGTTCTGGCTGTTTTATTAGAACTTGAGACATGTTGAATCACTATCTATATGACTGTTGGTTAGCCTTTACTAAAATTGTTTATTTGAAATGTGTACGATTAATTGATCCCGCTATTTTTGTATGATTTTTATTTTATTCCGATGATCTACACTTTGAAAAATTAGGGCACAGTTTCCCCACTATCAGACATGGGACCTTGCTGCTAGACGGGAACTTTTGGCATTTGGGGAAATGCGCTTGAGGTAATGTGGCGAACCGGGTTTGGGGCACCCGTGGAGTGGCACCCAGATCTGGGACGTTACAAAATATATGTTGTAAATCATAATGTATCTGTGTACATAGCGGTAATAAGGAATGAAATAATATTATGGAATTTGTGAAGAAAAATTAATGAGATGTCTTTATGTCACAATATTTAGTCTTACGAAAATCATTTGTTTTTTATTAAAATGAGGGGTGATTAGATAGAGATTTTACAAGAAAATTCCAATTATTCAATAATGATTTTATTATATGGTAGAAAAAAATTCATGGATTATTTTACCCACTTGAAAAATACACAACATCCACTCTATTAGAATCACCATTAGAGCTTACCATATGCAAAGATATTATTCGAAGGACCAAGGGGCCTAAATGACATGAATATAAGAAGATGAAAACATGTATTTATTATGTTAATAAGTTAGCTATCATACATATGTTGTTATTTAATTTTTTTAAATTTAGATAAATATATATTTTCTTTACCAATGCATTGATATATTGAATATATCATTTCACTCACAAAAATGTATTATTATCTCAAAAATTGTATATTTTTATCATTTTTTATTAATCTAAAGTTAAATTATATGATTAAAATTTTTATACAAATAATTATTAAAATCATTATTGTGTTTAATTATTCAAAAACAATATTATTATCAATTTAATAATTAACATTCAATTTTCCAATGAAAATAGTTTTCAAAATATTTCATTTTGAAAGATAAATATTAAAGATTTAGATTTTTAATGAAGGCCATAATGTAATAACATTCCACGGAAAAAGAACGTATAATATTTACTCCTAGATAGGGAAAGATGTTCTATTTCAGGGATCAGTTGAATGTATTAAATTTGGTGCACATGGTAATTATGAAAATAGATTTCATAAAATGGTTGTTTGGGAATGGGATCAGAAGAACCCTACAAATATATGTCGATCATTACCCAGTTCCATTATATTTGAGGAAGAGGCAATTAAAAGTGGCATATGAATGGTATGGATTATTTATTAGCTCATTTTTAACATTATTGAATCTTTAGACATTATGCATTAATTTTTTAATGGAAAAATTTAATAAAAAATAATATGAAAAAACATGGATAAATGATCATGAAGAATGTTCAATGATTATTCTATTTACATTTTAGGAACTGAATATTAATATTGGATCTATGTATAATGAAATGTTTAAATGTAATAAATATGGTATTGCGTTTTAAGACTTATAGTATGTGTAACACTTATGTTTGATGTGTAAACATGGGGAAGAAATATCTTTGCTTTTTTGGATAAAATTTTATTGTCCTTTTAAGTTTTATATGATCAAAGATGTTAAGGAAATTATGGGTTATTAAATTTAGAGATTCAAAAAAAGGCATGAGATAAATATGAGATTAAATTATTTTATTGTTATTTTGATTTTTTAATATCATTTTTTAAATTATATATTAATTATATAATTATATTAAGAGGAAAACATGCATGATGGGTGTGAACCCGTTGTGTTCGGTAATATCGTGAGAATTAAACCAACAACTGAGTGGCGACAAAGGTGTATTGCCTACCACTGGCCTACATTATGTCCCTTGTTATAATGACTTATTATCTCTAGTTAAATGATTTTATGGATTATGAATATATTGATTTTGGTAACTTTTGTATTATCAAATTGATATCTTTAGAATAATAAAATTATTTGGTGATTGTGTGATAAATGTTATTTTGGAGGACATTTTCTATTTCATAAAAACGATATCCCTAAAAAATAGAATACTATGGTGTTTTATTTGAGAAGTAATGGTTAAACATTATTTTGGAAAAACTATTTTTTGTACTGTATAAAAATATTAATTTTAGTTATTTGTGGAAGTGATTATCCAATTGTTTACAAAATTTTATTAGGAAAAATACATTTTTTATGAGACATTAAGAGTGGTTGATGTTATTTATAGATAAATGTAAAAATTTATCTTAGAAAAATATGTGATCAAATCCTTATGATTTTTGGGATTAAATTTTTGTTGGATTATTTTGCGGAATTTTAAGGACATTTGTTTTTGAACTGTCAATATAGAAATAAGGTATTACTATGGAATTTCGGAGATACACATTAGTCCTTCTCCTTATAAAAGATTTTTCATTTTGGGGGATTATCTGATCTTGTACTAACCATTTTTTTAATGTATAAATATGGGGGAAAATTAGTTATTATTTTGTGGATTATGTGATTCTCTATATGTTGATACTAGTACATTAGGCGTTATCAAGACATCATGAAAACTCTTCTTTTGGAGAAAAGATGAGTGAGTGATAGAAGTTTTTTAAAGGATGAAAATAAAATTTTCATGTACGTATATTTCCTAAGCTTCTTATTCTATGTAGTAAAATAATTCCTCAACTTTATTAAAAGGATATAATAACAAAAAAAAAATTCCATTTACTTTTGATACTGTGAAATCAATGATCATTTCACCCTCCACAAGTTTGTGGTTTTCTAGATATTAACATTATCTTGAACATGTTTTATATAATTATTCTTCATAATAAGATGTTATTTTCATCCATATTAATGTTTTACTACATAGAATACTATTATGTTTTATCTCATGTGGCCATTGTACTTCAATTTCATTCGGTTATGGTTTTAGTTTTATTAGCACTTTTTCCAATGTGGGCTTTTCATTGAAGTTACTAAAAAAAATTGAAATTGCAATGATACAATTTCCAAAATGGAGCATGTTGTAACATCATAATTATTTATAAACACTTTTTAATATATATTATTATTTATGAATAATATATTAATTCTACATTAAAGGGGATGATTTTTCCAATAGTGTACTCAACACACAATAATGGGTTTCTCCAAAATCTTACATTGCACACTACATTGAGTTATACCAAAAAATAAGAAAAATATTATTATTATTATATTAAATAGTAGTAGACGCCTTGCTATTGAATTTGAAGGAATGAATAGAAAAAATAATAATATCACCTATTTTTAAATTTTTTTTACATTTATCCAATAATTTAAGAGGCTTAAAATAAGAATGAATCCAAATTTAATCATAAAATTCTATAATATATTTAAAATATCATTTTACCACCTTTTTATAGAGAACACTTATTAAATATTGTTTTTTCACTTTTATGTGTTCTATTTGATAAAATGAAATTTTTATTTTGAAGCAGGACGTCAAAATTTATATTGTTTGAAATTATGGTATTTTTATTATAAAATATATATTTTAATGGATTGTGAAAAATAATACATTTTTATTCAAAACTACATTTTAATCTAATTTACTGATATAGTAATATTTTTCTTTTAATTGAGATTAATGTGTAATTGGATTATGTTTTTATCATTAATTCCACTTCTGGTTATTTGATGTGAATTTAAATTTTCAATTGGACATAAACACATGTCAATCATTTCATATATTTTACCTAAAACCCTGCTTACTAGTTTTGACAATGGGAATTAATTTTAAATTAATTACAAAAATTCTATCGTATTGAAATTGGAAATTTGGATGCAATATTTGGAATACAATGATCCAAATTTTATAAATAATTACCATTTATTATTGGATATTATGAGTAATTAGTTCAGTAAAAAAATTATTTACCATGGTTAAATGGTAAAAAAGGTGAATAATGGTAAAAAAAATAACATTATACTATTATAAAACATTCCTAAAACATGTCATAATCCTATTGGATGAGATATTTCTCACCCCGATCATCAATGGGAAAAATTTATGACCCGATGGAGCCACATGGATGTGATAATGACCTTTTGTAATATTTAATTTAATGAAAAGTAAAATATAACATAAACTTGTATATCCTAACTACAACAATTTTAATTGGGTTTATATAAATGATATCTTATACTATAAATATTAATTATAAATATAAATATATTTCATAAATCATGGTATTTTATTTATAATTCTGAGTGATGAGTTAATGCTTTTTTTAAGGAATCAAATTGTTGTGGATTTAAAAAATTCGATTTCAAAATAGTGTCCAAACTCACATAAATGAGTTTATAAAACAAATACTATTTTATTAAAATATATAATAGTCCTAAAATTATAATATTCATCCAAAATAATTATATATTACTTTTAATTTCATTAATGATCCACTTTTGGTTCTAAAGTAATATAATAGTAACTATTGTAACTATATATTATGAATATACGAGAAGTCATGGTAAGAGATAATGTCTTTAACTAAGGGTTAAAGCTAAAATATAGGTGTAATTTTCTGAACTAAACATTACTAAAACCTATTAGTTGTGATGATTTCTACCCATCTCCATTTTTTCTACTAAATAAATCACTTTGTTACAATAATAATTTTAAAATCAATCTATATTATAATAATTTTTTTAGACATTCTTGAAGTTCCCCTCCTCCCTCTTATAAAAGGACACCATCTCTACTTAATTACTCACACCTCTCCCAAACCTTATATCAAACATCTTCTACTAAAATTAGTCCCAACATCCCTAACATACTTCTATAAGGCATACATTTGGAAATAGGAAATTCCACAATTCCTTTTGGATAAAATAAAAAAGTTTTACCTGATTTAAGGGTAAGGTCTTCTCTCATGATCCTTCCATTTATTTTTCACATCCAACCCCAAAAATATATTTATTCCAATTTTTCCAACAACATTCATATAATAAATATAATAGGAAGATTTTATTCTATGGTTTTGACCAACACATACACACATATCTCTCAAATGGATATAGAATATATTGTATCTGTGTATGGTAAACTACAACCTCACGAAACGATGATTGTTCAAATTTTTACTACCACATCTCATGTTGTCCATTATTTTGGTACTATATTTATATATCATATATATTAAATTTATATTTCTTATATTCATCATAAATATTTATTTAAAACATAACTTAATTCATTCTATAGTGTTTAAATACGATAATTTCATTTGAGTATGTGTGGAATATTTCCCCCTCAATGTGATAAAACTTGTTCATTCCATAAAGGTAATATTTAAAGGATGGAATTAATGAACTTATGTACAATTTATAACATAGATAATATTCTGGAACTATAATATACATATGTGTCTTGAAATTTTTATTCCTTTAATATAACAAAAAAGGAGCTTCCTTGCATACGTACGACCTGCTATGTCCATGAACAATGTATTTCATTTCTTATCTCAAATTGTTATAAAATATTATAATATATATATATATATTGTATATATATGATATTTAAAAATTGAATATTATTTTTTAGATACAATACTAATTACCACATAGATTATTTACATCCATACAAGTTCATTTTTTACCCAAATACTGAATATCGAGACAACATCTGATATAAATTAAAATAATTAACTAATCGATTTAACATGTTAATTCATTATATAAGATGAATAATAAAATTTAAATACATTCAAAATCAATCATAAATTGACTTATGTTTATTATTTAGGAAATCCAATAATGAAGGAGACACGTCAGACTCAAGGTAAGGGACTTCATCTCAATCCCCTTTTATTGAGGCATTTTCTGGATAATATACTCCATTTTTATTTTATACATTTTATATAGAGGCAATATGAAATTTCATAAAAAAATTTATTTAAAAAAATTTAATTTTTTAAATCATGGTGATTAACATTTAAATGTTCAATGTGGTAAGGGACACCATGAACACTTCAATATTTAATTAGCATATCTTTTCCTTTGGGATATTAAATTACATATTTGTTTACATGGGGATAAGAGAAATAAACAAGTAAATTTATGTCAGTATTTAATTTGATTAAGTGTTTTTTAAAAGATTATTTTTATTTGAAGTGTTTTACATTCATTATAAAATGGAAAAAAGAATATTTTTTCACGTATACGGTGACAATGACTTCTCCACTGTCGTAACATTAATTTGGTCATTATCTTCACCTTTAAGACTTATTTTTTTCTAATATTTAAATAAATAAATTATTCCTTTAATTGGTTATATTGGTATTTAAAATTGGTTCATAAATTAAAATGGTATATTTATATAAAATTGTTTTTAATATGGGATTTGCAGAAGATTTCAAAAATAGGGTTTTGTGATGAATGTGATTTATTCATGAAATTGAAGATAAAAATTATATGAAACATGTGATCTCAATATAGATAATAAGATTTTTTGGGGTCGGTTATAGATCTCAGTTGAGCTTGATATATATTATATAAAAGCTTGATCATCATTATATCTTATAGGTGAGCCCAACAGAGCTTATATGAAATATTGTACCCCATTATATCTTATGTGTGAACCTAATATAGCTTTTACGATGGGTGATCCACATTATAGATGTCAAATTTGAATATAAACTGTATTGTTATTCCAAATGTATGTTCGTTGAATAAGTTTCAAGTACATGATCATGTAAGTATCCTAATGGCGTTTTATTTTCTTTCTATTGGTTTTAGTACTTTCATTGAGTAAGAAGTATAGGTATTATTCATATGAAATTGTTTTGGTTTATCCACTCAATGAACATTGAATGGGTTTTCAAGGTTTAACTATACTAACAGTCTTTATTTATTTTTTTGGCCCTTTTCTATGATTTTTTTATCATCCCATTTTTTAATTTTTTCAAAGCATTTAACGTAGAATTTAGTGAATTATAGAATAATGGAAATTTAATGATGACTAAACATGGAATGAAACTAGGTTTCGTTTTTAAAAAAATTATGTTATGGAATAAATAGATACTATTGTAGGTTTCAATTTTGTATTTCTATTTTTTATGTAATTATTATGGCCTAATTATTCCAATCCCTCTACCTTAAGGGATCCTCAATGTGAATTATTGATTTAACTCACGATTATGTAATGTTAAAGGTTGGGTCTTGTAGATGGAATACGAGGTTGGGAAAAATAACATCGTATGATTGGATATGATGATAGTATTGATATAATCACAATATAAATTTTTTTAGTACATGGATAGTTCTAGTTTGCAACAACGTAACAAAGGATGTAGTGGAAATTGTTTCAGTTTTCTTATTATGAAATTTAATTAAATGTAATTTCTAATGTTAACTCTTGTTGTAATTCTACACCATCTAACTATTGTCATTATTGACCACATGAACCTCGATGTTTTTCCAAAGGAATATTATATATGAGAAATGAATCCTTATTTAATTTAAAGTAATAATCATAAAGGTATGTATATTCAACAACCTATGTGTCATGTATGATTAATTAAACTCCTATAAAAATGTTTTAAATGGATATTAAGATTATATATATGTGGTAATTAAGGTAATAAATAAATAAAAAATCAGGAGAAAATAAAGATTTCAGTTCACTCCATGAATGGAAAAGAAGTTATTTTTGAGGGATCAATTTGATGTTTTAAATGTGATGTGCATGGTCATTACAAAAATAGATATCCTCAAAATAAATACTGGGAATTGAACCAATAAGACCATTAAATTATAATTTAAAGAATACCCAATTCCATTGAAATTGATAATTAGGAAACAAGAAATTATATAATAATGGATGAATTATTACATAGCTATTTTTTTGAAATTATTGAATCTTAGGAAACTATGAATTATTTATTTATATTAACTAATTATAAATGAATAAGATAGAAATTCTTGTAAAAATAAGGAAGAATAATTTTTGATGATTAATATGTCTATATTTTAGGAATTGTATAGTTATGTTAGATCTATGGATGATGATATGATTAAAGGTGTTAATAATGGGATTACATTGGAAGAATTATAGTATATGAAACCCTTAAGTTTTTTATGTATAAAAGAGTAAGAATAATCATTTCCTTTGTGAATATAGTTATAAATAACCTTTAGTGTTTATTTGATCCTTGAATTTGAAGTAATTATAGGTTATTACATATTGAGATTGAAAATGAATAGTATGAGATAAACTTGATGTTAAATTATTTTATTATTTGTTTGATGATTTTATCTCATGTAGGAAATTTTATATGAATTATATAGTTTTATAAAAATGAAAAATCATAGGATTGGTGAAAAACTATCACGTCCAGAATGGCCAATGGAATGGACCCCACAACCGAAGGGCAACAAGGTTGCATCTCATACCACTAGCCTACACGATGTCCCATTATATAATGACTTATTCTATTTAGTTAAATAATTTTATTAATTAAAAGTAATTTTCTTTCAGGATTTTCTATTTCATAAAATATATATCTTTATTATATGAAATCTATTGGGTGAATAAATGATAAATGTTATTTTGAAAAATGTTCCTTCTTTTTGGAACACTATATGCCTATTAAAAATATAATACTATGGGATTTCATTTGAGGAGTAATGGTTGAATATTATTTTGTAAGAATCCAGGTTATCATTGTTGATATTTGGATATTTGGTTTATTTTTGGAAATGATTAACCTATCAGGTAGATAAAATGATTAGGACAATTACTTTTTCTTATTTTTCATTAAGATTGGTTGTTTTTTTGGAGGTAAATGTCAAAATTTAACTTAAAAGTCCATCTAATAAAATACTTCTATATTTTTTGTTTCAATTTTTGTTATATTGTGTTATTTAATTTTAATGACTTTTTTTGAATGGTCTATGTTGAATTTAGGTATTAATATAGAATATTTTGGATTAAAATTTCCCTTCTCCTTATAAAGGATTATTATTTTTGAGGAATTATCTAATATTTTACAAATAATTATTTTTGGGTAATATTTAAAGATAAGGGAAATATTTATTTTATCCTTTTTGTAATATATTATTTTCTAGAATTTGATTCTTATACATTAGGTATTACAAAATCCTTATGAATATTCATCGTTTGGAGAAAATATAAGTGTGTGGTAGAATTTTATTCAATTATAAAACTCTACTTGGTATGTATCTATATTTCCTTACGTTCTTATTTTATGTTGTAGTATAATTACTCGACTTTATGAAAAAGATCATAAAACAAAAATGTTTTTTGTTTACATTTCAAACGGTGAAATCGGTGATCATTTAACTTATATCATGATTGTGGTTTTTGGTTGTTAACTTTCTGGTGATCATATTTTCTATCACTCACCTTTAGAACAAGATGATTTATTTTTATTCCATACAGATGTTTTCCTACATAGAATCCTACTATGTGTTATCTCATGTGACCATTTTACTAATATTTAATTATTTAAAATTGGTAGTTTTATTAATTCGTTTTCCGATGTTGGGTTTAATTGAAGTTACCATGTGAAATTTAAAAATCATTGGGACACAATTTCCAAAAAGGGGGGAATGATTTAACATCCTAGATATATATTGAATAATAAAATTTCATATATATTAATATTTATGAATAATATATTAATTTTTGATAAAGTGGACACGTTTTCCAATAGCTTAATAGATACACAACAATGTGTTTCTCAAAAATATTACGTTCCACAGAACACGAAGTTATTCCAATAAATAATAATGTAGTAATAGTAATATTTTAATATTTAGTAAACTCCTAAAATTTTTAGTGGGGGGAATGAATATAATATATATAAATATTATTACACATGTTTGTTAATTGTTTTTATTGTTATATAAAAAATTTTATAGGCATATAATGTGAATGAATCGAATTTTAACATTAGAATACAATAATATTTTTAAAAGATTATTTTACAACCTTTTGATTAATAATACTTTTTGAATCTATTTTTTCACTTTTAAATGTTATTTATGAAAAAATAAACTTCCTCTTTAGAAGCAGGACATCAAAATATTCATCAGGTTACATTTGGGTAGTTTTCTTATAAAATCCATATTTTAATGGATAATAATATATATTTAATTTTTACCTAAACATTTATTTTAATATAATATAATTATATAGTCTAATTTTAATATTAAATGGTTTTAAAGTGTAATTAGATTATGTTTCTATCATTTAATCCAAATTTTCACTTTAGAAGTAATTTTAAATATGGAAAATTTGAATCCATATTTTTAATCAAAAGGTCCAATTTTTTTAAATAGTTTTCTTTTATTTCTTGACATTTCGATTCGTAACATGAGTAATTATTATTCTTTATCATCGTTAAGTTTTAAATCTGGAAAATAAGAATAAAAAAATAATAATATAATAATATAAAACTACCCTAACATGCATACTGATCCTATTTGATGAGATATTTCTATCAATTATCATCCTTGGGTCAAATTTCGGGATTCATGAAGCCACATTAGGGTGATAATGACCTTTTATAATATTTAATTTAATGTAAAGGGAAACATCACATAAACATTTATCTCATAACTAAATATATTTTAATATAGATTCTAAAAAATATTACATAGACGATAAATAAAAATTGTAATTTTAAATATATATCTTACATCATAGTATTTTATATAAAATTTTATGACATTATATATATATATATATATGACTCAATGATGATACATTGATTACCATATAAATTAAATATTCAAATAAATTATATTTTAAATATTAAATTTATATTTATTTGAACATTTTGATTCTATACAATAATTTTTTAGAATAAAATACCATGTCAGGTAAGTGTTAATTCCTTTGGTCTGAAGGAATAATGTTTTTGTGAATTAAAAAAATCAATTTCTGAATAGTGTAAAAATTGACATAAATGAGTTTTTAAAGCATATTATATAATTTTAAATGATATAATTGTCCCCAAAATTTTATATTTTTAAAAACGACTTTTATAATGTTTAAATTGTCATTAATGATATACTTGTTGTTCTATTTTCATTTTAGAGTAACTACATTGACCATATATTTTAATAAAAACAAGAAGACATGGTAAGAGTTAATGTATTAAACTAATGGTTATAGATAAACTATAATGTAACTTTTGTGACCTAAAATTTTATAAAACATATTTAATTATATGATTTAGACACATCATTATATTATCCTCAAAATATATCACTTAGTAACAATTACAATTAAAAAATAAACTTATAATAAAATAATATTTTCTGACTTTCCTAAATTGTCAATCCTCACTCTTATAAAAGGTCAGATCCTCTACTAGCATACTCACGCCTCTAAAAACCTTTGTAACATCCATCTTATACTCAAATAATCTAAAACAATTCCTAAAATACACCTAGAAATCTAAAAGTGGGAAAAAAGAAATTAAATAAAATATTTTTGGTGAATATGAAAAGGGGTTACCTAATTAAGTGGTAATAATGGAATAATGATATTTATAATAATGTATTAGATTATCATAATCTTACCATTCCACAAATTCATCAAAACCCCAAATCCATATAAAATACCTAATTTTATTTCTCGCCCATATAACTTATTATTTTATTATGACATATTTAGATGTAATTCATATTAGTATATATGTAAATGATTCAATAATAAAAATATAAAGTTGCATAGAATATTTATATAGGCTCATAATTGATTGAATAATGTGAAAAATTATATGGTTTCTCCACTAATACATAGCATTTCCATTATGGTGTTCCCATATGAGTAATATTTTAAAAAATAAAACAATATCTCAAAATACTTATAAAATCTATGAGTTTGTATTATCCACCTCTATATGGTCATTTGAAATATATACATCTTCATATTTGATATTCTACTACTTTTTTATTCCAATTTAACTATTAAAAAGTTTTATATACGTTTTTCATAAAAAACACACATACAAAATGACTATGATAATATTTAAAATTAATAAAATACCTAAAACCACCATTTTAGACAACACACATTAGTCTAGATAAATTACTATTTATGAGGTTCAATAGCTTACTAACCATATTAAAATTTTCCCCAAAAGGTGAATTGTTTCAATTTATTAATAAACAAGATTAAAATATTGGAATGATTTATAATCAACTGAGTCCAACAATCCATAAGTATTATATTTGAATGATGTTATAATTTATATGTGTTATTAAAAAATGAAAAATTTAGGTGGGATTAAAATAAACTATAATGATCTTATTTTGAATATAATAAATGGGTTTGTCCATATAAATAATATTTGATCCATTCAATACACATTAAAAGAAATATTACATTACATCATAATATAGTGTTAAACTATAATTCTTAAAAATGAATATAAATCCAATATTGTCTAAACATGTTTCAGAAATAATATTCCAATTGAAAGTAGGAATATGATATATATTTTTCAATTATAGGATCAATAATTTAAGTAAAAAAATTCTTATTTCCTAAAAATTAATAAAAAAATCGTCTTCTATTATTAAAAAATAAAATTACATAAACCCTTCACTAATACATTATTATCTCTATGTATATTATTTTCCACTGAATTATATGACACACAACCCGTACGTAAAACCCATGAGTTAGAGTTAGGTGAGTGGATATCAATAACTTACACATTCAAGTACTCAAAATTTTTATATTTGAGAAAACTTATCAATGGAAGACATAAATCATTTAAAAATTTAGGTCAATAATATTTGTAATCAAAACATGATTTCATAAAAGCATGATATTATATAATGCAATGATATATCAATGAGGGTGAATGACCTATCATATATTTCCATTATGAAATTTAAAATAATGTTCCCACAATTAATAAAATAAACATAAATTTCATATCCATTTAGTGACCTAAGATTAATATTTCACAATGAAATGTTCCCTCTTTTGTGAGAAACTGAATATTGTAGATAGTTTTGTAGATATTTATCCCAATTAATATTTTTTTTATTCATTGATACATGAGTAGATAATCACTTATCCTAATCCATCATAGTGATTCATTCAACAAAATTCCACTATGTTCACCACCTTGTTTGTTATATATATATATTGGAATTTCCATACAAGTTACTACAATAAAATACTAGGGTACCCTACTATACAAGTCAAATAATGTGTTTGGAATGTTAGGGTCACCTATTACTTTTTTTTCACAGAGAATATAATATAAGGAAACCATTATTTGGTGTGTAACTAGAAATTTTTATATTTTAGTTCATGAAAATTAATTCATTAATGGGTATGTCACACTTAGTGTTTAGGAACTTTATTTTAATGGTTCACCAGTATAATATGAATTTTATGCATGTAAAATCCTAAACATTTACAACTTATATAATCATAAATATTTCTATTTATTATTCATCATTATATATGGATTATTACAACGTTTTATTTTTGGAATCCCAAATCTATCCAAAATATTATTGTGTTTATACCACATAATTATGAGATAATTTTATATAACTCTTTAGTTAATATTACTCAACAAAATATGTAGTCTAATTATATTCATTAATATCCCAATGTATCACAATTATGTGTCTTGTGAACTATTTATATGAAGGCCTAGAGTTATATAATACAGAAAATATCCACTTTAGTAAGAAATGAGTGATTGATTACCAAACCCATTTACCATTCATGACAAGGAATATCCTCCATGAAGTTAGGTTAACCAATCTTAAAACAATCTTAAAAGAAAGACTTCTTCAAAAGGATGAATACAAATCCTAAAATACCTATAACCTCTTATGAACAAAAAAAATTTAAAAACTATTATAATTCCCATAACTGTAATTATAAAACTATGATATAGTGTATGAAAACATTATTTTATTCTATCGAACCAAGCGTGACATGATATATCCTTGATTAATTTTTATATATAAAAAATAACATACAAAATATTCACATCAAATTAAAATTTTAAAAAACATGAATATTAATGGAAATAAATATTTATAAATATATATTTTTTATTTTCTAAAATATGAGGTATTTATGTACTATTCCTAAAAACAATCAAATTATAAACAACATAATAATTTTATAAAATAAATTATACATAAAACTCACATTTAAAATCATTATGAAGATATTCATATTATAAGTATTTTGATTTATGAATATTGTCTAGAACACAAATCAAAATTATGATGAAATCCCTTATTATATGGTATAAATAATATCATTACACAAGTCATATAATCTAATCTAAAAAATGGTAAATTAATTATTTATGATCAATTATATTTATAAATATAATCAGATCAATATTTTTAAATTACATTTTATAGTATTTTGAAATCATTTCATATATAAAATAAAATAAATAACATAAATTATTTTCATAAGATATGATTTATAATTATAAAAAACCATCCATTAATGTTAACAATTAAAATTTATGAATTTTTTGAATACTTGAAATAGTTTAATTATTTAAAAAATAATAATAAAACATAAATTTCATAAAAATAAAAAATTAATATAAATAACTTTTATAATAAATAAAAAAAATAACTTATTTATATCTAATTATTAAAAAAACTAGTATATTCCCTCTTTTAATTACCGTTGATTTCAATTATGACGACTATCTTAAATTGTGTCATGATTTCATTGGTTTGTGACAATAAAATATATAGCAATAAAAATATATGAAAAGGGTGGTGATTACAGAAGTATACTAAATTTTCAAACGGCTTAAATTTATCCCCAAAACCCATCATTTTCCCCAAATTAAATAAATACATAAAAAACCCTTCACATATTACATCATATAATCTTGTAATACTTTTGTGAATGACCTCAAAAAATTGAAATATAAGGAGAATTATAAATTTAAAATCGAATATAGAATATTAATATTCTATTAAAATTAATTTATTCATGTGGTAAAATTTAATATATTGTAATATTGAAACTATGGAAAATAAAGATGGATTTTCCCAGTAAGCCATAGTATAAAAATTGAAAAACAATAACTATACTATTTATATTGATCTCATACTACCACAAATATTCAAAAAAAACAGTACTTATTTTTAGCATCCAAATGTATCAAGAGGAATAATGAGAATGTGATGTTGTCTATATCAACTCCCTTGTCTGTTTCCTTCCAAAGTAGAATTTGTTAATTTCATACCCAATATAGACTCTTCCTCCTTATTTTCTTCAATGGACACCTTTAAATACCATCATTTCCACAACATAAACAATGTATAAAGAGACACATAAAACTATACATAAAAATTTCATATAGATAACAAAAATTAGAATTAAGAATTAAACTCATTGAATTTTCAATTATGTAGAACACAATTCATTGAAATAACACATTAAATAAAAAAACACATGTAAAAAACATGAAGTACTTAAATAATATATGTTAATACAGACACCAAGAAAGTATATCTATTTAGAAAATAATAATTTATATCACATTGATTAAACATAATTTCAAATAAAACTTGTGAAACTAACTCTAACCATATAATAATGAAATATTTAAATTTTGAGTACCAATAATCTCATATAGTCATGGATAAAAAATTCAATATAGTAGTATCAATAGATGTTTGTTGAAAATTTAACTTCCTAACCCAATAAAGAAATTTGTGTAAAGTAAATGTTTTTTAATCAGTAGTTTTTATCTATTTAAAAAGAAATGTTATCAATTTCAATAATATAGGATTAAAACACATTCAACTACTATTCGCATGTTGATTAATCCAATTTGAGGTGCATAATAATTGTGAAATTATTATAAGTGTTGAACATGAAAAAATAAATGAATATTACTTTATAATAATAATGTTGATTTGAGATATTTTTTCTCTGGGGAAGGAAATGTGGACCAGGTTACTAAATTAACTTTGGGAAAAAATTAAAATGGATGTAGAAAAAAGTATTATTTAATATAATATGAAACAAATGAAACTGAATATTCAATACTTTCAGTACATAAATAAAATTAAGGATAATTTTTTAAACTCGAGATTAATATAATTGAACAGAATAAATAGGTAGATGATGTGCTAATTTAATTAAATCATGAAAAATGTCCAAATCATTAATGATGTTACACATCAATTATATTAAAAAAAATTATGAATATGTATATGAAAACATGTTCTATATTTTCCAATAGTAGTGATGCACAATATATTGACTGCATAATCGAATATGTACCTTCCACTATATATTATGTTAACTACTTAATGTAACATAATGTGGTTCTCTTAACAAGAAGGTATCTTATAATTTAATGTTGAAATGGGGAAATATTTTTATGATTCATTAAAATTGTTCTTCATCTAACATATAAATTAACATACTGATTCGATTAGGAATTCTTATCTACAAACATAGATGGGTTTTAGGGTTTAATCATATTAATAGAGGCAATAAAATAAAACCCATATTTATGATCTACTTATGATTATCTAAATAATATTACAATTGGAATAAAGAACATAAATAATCCATACATAATGTGATATTTCATCCATACTTGACTCTTCAATGTAGGCGTGATTAAGACAACCATGGCTACAAATGAAAGTCTCATCCGTGCACATAAAGTCATGCATAATTGAAAAATACATGCACTTATACTAAAATTTTGTTTTTAGAGTATTCTATCATCTGAATCACATACATCTATTTTCAGTTAATAAAAAATATATATTGTGTTCAATATGCAATTAGTGAATAAAAATTACAAATAGTGATTGGAAACATATATAAATTTAAAACATATACAATGGATTCAACATATATAATACAATCGAAACACATATACAGTTTGAATAAAAACATACTAATAATGAAAATATGAACAATGAATAAAATATAATGAATGTTAATAGAAACACATATAGAGTGGTTTCAATTGTTGTGAACACAAAATATTAATAGTGAAGATAATATATTTATTGTGAACACAAAATACTAAAAATTGAATAAATTTCAACAATGAACAAATAGTGAGAAAAATTAAATGTGTATGTTATACCTCATTGTCATGTGGGAGACAATTGTGTAGTTTGATATTGTCTACATAACACATTATCAATAACATTCTAGAATAATTTAAATAATTTCATTCATCAATGCATGAAACAGAAATTTATATTTCTCTAAATATTTAGCAGCATCAACCTTGATAGATACTCATGAATAGATGGATTTATTAATATTAAATGGAAATTTATTAAATAAGGTACCTTTTTATCATCTATGTTTCACTCATTAGTGAATTCATAAAGTCATACATTATTCAATGGGTTTTATAATCAATAATGTTCACAAAATAATTTCAAATGATTCAATGTAATTTAAAAAAACGTATGTAATTCCAATGAAAGATTATAAAATCTTGTGACGTGCAAATCATAAAATTTAGAATTGTCACCACTAAATTACCTTGATAATTTGAGTTAATATGAAATGAAATTGTATAATATTTCACTACTATATGAGAAAAGAAACATTACTGACAATGATTGCAAGTGAGTTTCCTCATATCTCGCACTTCCCACTATCCATTAATGTTTTTTGAGTCAGGAATATTAAATATTTCACATGTCCTAATAAATCATTAAAATCCTATCAAATAATGATAATATATCTAAATTTACATAAAATGGTTAAAAACCTATTCAAATTATATGAATTTGTATCTTTTTAAAATTTTAAAATCTCGTACTGTATAAATATGTACATTCAATCTATTCAAAATGTATGAATTTGTACTAAAAATCTATAGAGATATTGTAAAATATTCAAATGTAATAATTTATTGTGTCAAATAATTTTAGATGTAATGTTCTTGGAATCAAATTTAAATTGTACAATTTCTTTAAGGAAGTATATAGATATATTTGTAAAAGAAGTGTAATAAAATCAATATAAACAATAAATGAATAATATGAATGTGTATAATTCTTAAATAAATAGTACATTAAATTATGAAATGTTAACATACATATACATGTATTAATATTTATAAAAATTTAATGTGTACATATAAATTTCATATTTATGTTAAATCTTTATAAATGTTACATGAGTTTTACAAATCTATACATAATAATGATAAATAAAATCTATTAACTATAAATGACATGCATGAGTATGTACATATCTAAAATGAACATCCCTTGTCTATATAGAAATTCATAAAATTATATATTTAAACAATTATACATTCTGTATTTTCTAACATACATATCATATATTTAATGAAATTCAATCTACATCCAAGTGGGATGGATGAATATCTATTTACATTAATTACCAAGAATGTGTGGATAAATTCTAACAAATCTATCTTTAAAATCATACACATGAAAAATTAAAAGAAAATTAGTAGTTTGATATATAACGATGGGGAAAAAATAATATTTTTAATACCCAATATGAAATATTGAATGTGATGTTATTATGAGTGTTAAATTAATGGTAGATTAATATTAAAAAATTACCTGGTTGAAAAAGAGTCCTTCTATTTTGTAAGAGATTATTTTCTTTAAAACGGGGTATGATGCTATTTGAAATTGAACATCGTTGTTTTTTGAGCTCTGACAATCCATATTTCTGACATCGATTCAACTTTCATGGACATCTAAATGTTCAAAATCATCTAGAAATTTTATCTTCACATATATAGTTTATCATTATTAGGGAAATTATTTACCATATGTGTTCATACAATATATTTTAGTGTGAAAATAAGGTCATCATACATTTCAATGTTATTTTATACTAGAAATGTAATATTTTAAAATAAATTAAAATATTTTACTGATGTTAAAGCCCAAGTGGGGGACTTGTCTGATAGTTTAACATTTTGATTATAAATTCTTGAAAATCCCACCTGTTCTACATCATACATAATAATATTAATTTAAAACTCTATAAAAGATAAAAAAATTGTAATATAAATTAAACATGAATATCTATCTAATTTTATGTGGTGAGGATATTGTGATTATTAATCTCATTTATGTCATCGATAAATGTGTTTTCCATGAGTGTATTGTGTTCAAAAGGTCACTGATGATTGTAGTGATCAAAATATGAAATTTAAATAATCTATATCATTTTATTATGTTTTAACATTTTATACAACATAAATGTATATAATTCATAAATAATCACTAAATTAGATTGAGTCAATTCATTTGAAAAACTATATTAGTAAATGGGAACGAATTGAAATAAAAATCACATGATGGAAAATAAAATTCTGTATCCAATGTATGAATACAATGATTATGGAAATAAAATAATAGTTATTTGAAATTATAAATCATTACCACTGAGTATCCATAATAGGAAAAAAATGTCCACGCAACTAATTATTGAATTCTGAACCAGAAAACCTAAATGAATAATTGTGGGAAAATTCAACCGAAAAATTTCCTTACAAAAAAATAGGATACAATAATATGACATGATGTTGAAACTGTGGTTAATGTAATGAAATTGATCTATTTTGTACTAAAAAATACATTTAAAGTACCCATTATTTAGTGGGATAAAATGTTTGGGAAAACATTAATTACAAAATCTAATATATGTGTTTGCGTGTGACAAGAATCAATGATTTGGTTAGGGAAGGGAAACTAGTTATGTGATGTGTGGGTGTTAAAATGAGATAATATAAAATGTGTGGGCACAATATTGACTACTCGAGAAAAGGGAAATTGATAATATGTTGTCACTGAAAGACAATGAAAGAAGGAGGCACTGATTCGATTCTAGGAAGAATATTGTTTGATGATAATGAATATAATATGTCCATATGTAGTGATTTAAGGATTAGTATATGAGAATATTTTGAGAGTAATGGAATCCATGTAATAACTGTGATATAGATGTTGATGAAATGAGGGTTATATTCAAATAGTTGTGAATATGGAGACATGAGGAGCAGACCTACACTTATTTGAACATGAAAAAGTGATAACAATGAATATAGGGTGACATTTACGGAGTGTTCCATTTAGAGAAGAGGTAATATCACAAAATTAATGTCCAAGAGAATATTACAAAATGTAAAATTGATGAAAAAATATAGAGTCTATAGGGTTTGCAGATTATGCAAAATAATGGAGAAAGAATGTGTTTTGTGGTTTACGTTTTATGGGGAAGTGGGGATGTGAGTAAGCGGGAGATTTTTGTGATAATAGATTCCCAAAAAAATTGAAGTATGTGATGGTGAGTATCATCAACAGATTTGATATTGAGATAGTTAGGAAACATGACCACATGAGATGTGGAGGAAGAGAGAATCGATACTGTGTATGGTTTTAAGAAATTAGATGATGGGATGAGAAAAGGGTTTCAAGAGATTTTAATAGTTAGAAGAAGATAGTTCATGAGAGAAAGAATGTATATTATATTCCTAATAAAATTTATGTAGGTCGATAAAGATGGATGGAGAGTAATAGTGGTGGTGGTGAGATGGTGAGAGTTGTTAAACAGGGCCACATGAAACATAGAAGAAAAGATAATCAAGACTAGTAAGGGATTCTTTGAAACAATAGATGGGATGAGGATATAGTATCTTGGTAGTGGAATAATTGGAAGGATATATATAGCATGTACATTGAAATATGTTAGGGGGAGACATGAATATTATTTTGATTAAAATATTTTTAAATCAATATGTGATTCACTATGATAGGAATATGTAGTGTGGTTATAAAACTCATTTCATTTAGATTTTGAAGAAAATATATTTCCTGAAAAAAGTAATGGTGAATTACAATTAGTATTCATTCCCATTGAACCAAGGAAAGAATAACCATGATCTTCTCAATACCACTATGTTAGTGTCCAATTACTTTTAAAGCCACTATGATTTCACTATGGTAACTCCTTTGATATTGAGATGGTATGAATTTTAAAAAACTCAAGTATAAAAAGTGTAAAATAATAATAATCTACACATAATAACAATGATGTGTTTTATTTTATCATCAAATTAAAATTGTATTTTTTATCTTACAAAACCATAAAAGAATCTATTTCAATGAATCTGATGTGGAAATGTAATTAAAAACTGTGTATATAAATAATGTATCTAAAACACATGAAAACCACTTCATTCATCAATTGATATTTTATGGGGTTCTCATGATCAATATCATAAGGTGTTTTAGAATAAATCATCTCACCCCTGAGGGAAATAAACTGCAAATTGGATCCATGAATGCTTCATGGGAATTTAAAATAATAGAATGGGTGATAGCAACTTCACTAGGCATTGAATGAGTTTCAATATGTTATGGGAGATTAAACATTATTGAAAAAAAATTAAAAAATTCCCACACAACATATAAAAATATATATGGGTTTTATACTTATATAGAAATATTTGATACCCAATATTCAATGAAGAGAATAAACCATGTGAAATGATTTATGACTCATTATATGGCAATGATGTTTTGTTTTGGTAATAGTGTGTTCATTCATTGAACATCAAAATTAATGATGTATACAAGTCAAAAATGGACAAAACATTGGTTTATAACTAATGATAATTTTTGGGAGATGTATATGACACTAATGATGTTTCACATTCATTTTAAACAACTTTTATTTTTACTATGACTTAACAGGCACCACCATGGTGTTCTGTTTCCCTCATTCATGTGTAACTGAAAAACATGAAACTAATATAAACATGTGAACTTATTCCCTTCCCCAACCTATAATTTTGTTCATAAATTTTATATTTTTATTCATCAAATGAAAACTATTCACCCAAAGGATAACAAAATTATAGTATTACCCCAAATGCAGAAAATTTAACAGGGAACAAGTATCCCATATCTCCAAAATGGAATTCAAATTGGTTGTGAAAAAACCAAGAATACATGATGATTATTGATAAAGAATCACTCATTTCTTCAATAAGAAATCATCCACAACCTGGGACCCATATTTCATATAAATATATTATCACATGTTCCCCCAAACCATTCATTTCAATAGTTGGTACTTCTTTAAATAGGCAATGTGGAGGTAAATAAGTGGGGAATCAGGAGGAAGTCATCTTTTATATATAATTTTAAATCTCATAAATTTTATTTTCAAAAAAACTGAAAATGATACAAGATTAATCCCATGGGCTGACATTAGTCACACATGTGTTATGAAAAATATTGGAGGGGGTGAGTTTTGACATGATTCAATAATTTATACCAAATAGTTAAAATAAAATAATGATGAAGAGTAGTCATGAATATTCAATATTAATTTGGTTTTATACTTATTTTATTAGGAAACATAATTATCTACACTACACAAATCCCTAATCCAATTTGCCTCTATAAACTATGCTGTAATTATTTCTATGATCATATATTCCCTTAGTTCGGGTTTTTTGAAACTAATATTATACTTTAAAAAAACCACAATTATCCAATAAACAATATAAAATATATGTTAAATCCTACACACTACATGTGCCTCCATTAATACATAATAAATTCAAATTAAGGCTTACTATATGACAAAACTAATACATGATAAAACACAACTCAAATTAATTTAACATGTATAGTTGACCTCCTGAGGTCACTTTGTCTTATCTCACCTACATGGAATATCCTTTCGAGAATTTGTTTGGCAAAAATCCCAAAATCATTTAAAAATGTAAGCACTAATCCACATATCATATAATACAATATTCTACAGCCTACAACTCTATTCCATAACTCCATATTCTAGTTGAAACCTCAACCCTACTATATAATTTTTTCATTAAATTATTCCTACCATTATAAGAACCAAAATTGAATGTTGTAATGAATTCAAAATCACTTTACTATTAAATTTTATACCTATCAAATTTATTATTGTCCTCAAGAATTAAAAAAATCAATCAAAATGAAATGGGAAAGGAAATGTAAAAAAATACATTTGATGTGATACTCCTAAAGAATCATGATAAAATTGAATCATATTAATCATCCAAGAACAACCAACATAGTAAATGTTAATATTTCAGAAACCAAAATAAATAATTTTGATATTACATAAAAACATATAATAGAATTTAAAATGTTTTTAAAATAAATTTACTGATATGAGAACACATCATTTCCTAATTTTGCTATATACATTTCACAAAACCACCAAGCATCCAATGTACACAAACCTGGGGAATGTAAGAACCATGATGTATATTCTTATAACTGTCTAGGATCCCAACGTACACTCCTTTGAATATTGTATATTCCTAAATATAAAAACAATTCTATCCATTTACATATGATTAATCATGAATATACATTTAACAGTGGGTTATGTGGATGATTATGTAGTTATTATATGGTCATGGAGAGAGTACCAACTAATAAAGCACCATAGTAATGCGCTCCAATACCTAAAAACCCCATAATGATGTATAGAGTTGTGTTACTCATATGGTCATGATTTTTTCTCCTAATGATGGGAAACCATCATAAGCACATTGTATCTAACCAAAATCTCTCGGGGTATTCCTCTACAGTCAACATAAGCCTATGAATATTCATGATCCATCTACATCTTGTTCTGAACTATATAGATTTATTGGTCCATTTCTGCAAAACATAAAATCCATGGACTATTGGTTCATCATCCTTTATCCAACACAACAGATAAGGAATATTGTTTTTATACAATTCCTGAAACGGTTCTATATCATTTTGTTAATGAAATTTATGATTTATTCAGACTCAATCATTCACTGTGTTTTCCCCATTATCATTAGAAATCCAATATGTAATTATACAACATTATCAAAGGCATATACATTTTATTTCATTTCTATATACCTTTTTGGATGAAATATAATACCACGCCATAAATAGTTTCAAAAAATATATTGAAATGACCAGCAAACTCAGAAGGTAAATCATGGTTCCCAACCTGAGATGATGTTCCATTAATCACCATGGACTCTCACTAAATTATTCACATATCAACTCACTAGAACATACATGCTACCCAAATATTATATCATTAAAAAATTTACCAACATCATTAGTTAATTTATTATTTCCATAAAAATGAAAAATTCCTCCAAGGGTTAAGGGTAGCCTAGTTAATAATCCATCGAGGTATCCACCCATTTCCATGTGATTGTATCAAAATGATATACTAACCCTAAAAGTACATGACGCTGTGAATATAGTTATTTGAATTCAAAAAATTATTCATTGAACTCAGCCGTTGACAACTTCATCACATTCCACAAAAAAATTCCTTCATTAAACAATTTTCATTATTATAACATTTAGATTCATAACTAAGTGTGATTTATAAATCCAATAAAGAACACCCTAATTCATGTTAGGAAAAATTAAAAACTCTAATGGGGTTTCATTTATTTCCCATCCATTGGAATCCCAATTTGTGTATCTCCCAGAATAACATAGTTCCACATAATTTCCATTTCATTGAATCCACTCTTAGTCTCAACCACATTCCATAATAATGAGTAGTCCATTATCATATATATTAAAAACCTCTTCCACTAGACTCTATTATTATAAGACAAACTGCCTCTGTGCAATTTCCCGCAAAGAATCCTTCTACTCTGAAAGTACATTATTTGTTACTTACTATTAAGTGCATTAGCCCAGTAAATAACCTTCAATGTAGTTTAATATATGATAATAACCAAACCCAGAAAAACACCATCCACATCTACTGATAAAGATTCAAATTAAATAGAGAAAAAAATACATCACACTCTTACGGTTCATGATTACAATAAATTACTCATTTATGAGGTATTTTTTCCACAACCTAAGGTTAAAAAATACTACCATCATATTGATTTTCTGGACAAAATAATATTTCTTATGGTGACATAACTAACAATACCTATAATATATTCTTACCCTATATTGCATCTAGATTCACCAAAATACTAAATGGGATGCAACAAAAAATACATTGAATGTTAGTACATACATTCAAACCAATTCATTGCTAAATATATCATCTCTTCCTTTAGGAGTCGAATGAATACCATCAATGATCAGTCTATATAAACTCTTGATCCAACCTAGAATGGGATATTATGTTGGATAAAAACATGTATAATTAAGATGGAACCAATTATTAACATCTTATAATAACATGGATGTTTCAGACATTGATCATGTTCTTGGGTGGCTTCCATGATAAAACAATAATAGTCTTCAAAAAATATGTGGGCATAACCTACTATGGCACATAGTTTCCATGAAAGTGAACCACCTACATCCATAAAGAGGACATGTAATTATTCATATAAGGATAATGGTGTTAGATAATCATCAGGTTAGATCTATAGGGCTTAGTATACCCCACACTAGACGTAAATTATATAAGGTTATCATATGTTAAAAAAGTTTGGAACTGGCCTACGAACATTACGAACAAGGTGTTCACGTAAAACATAAAAATATTTTGTGTGTTTTTTGTAATATAATATATGAAAATGAACATTATTTTCCCATACATGTACTATACAAGAAATATTTATGATATCATCTTCCTACAACCAAATAAATTATTATCCATTCCAAATATCAATCATTGAAAACCAACTAGATCAATTTTGCTAGTCAAATAAATATTCTATCATAAAAATAATATCATAGTTCTTAACCATCAATGATTTCACCCTCTAGTAGTATATGTATTTCATCAAAATATTATCAAACTTCTTATAGAGAATACTCGTATAACCTAAAGGAGATCAACATGGACAAATGAACACATTCTCCAATAAATCATATAAGTAACCATCAAATCCGATAGTCATATAGATACATTTATTTGTATCTGTATCCAAAACATGAATTCCTAATGTGGTGGTATTATCAGAAGCTTGTCTAGGAAGACATCTAGAAAATGTACTATGAATCTAGATTCCTCCTATAGTTGATAATTATATGGTAACTACATCATCTATGATAATATAGGTTTCATGCATGTACATCCGATTTCGTAATCCCTCAATTCAATGATTACTGTTTATTTTATTCAATATTTGAACTAGAAAATCCACTTGAATAAATTGTCATGTTAATGTGCATAATAAAACCAATCTATGAAAATTATGACATCATGTGGTTGTGTCTATCGTAGGATGTAGTCACCCACCGAATTAATATTACCAAATAATATGTCTACACCCTTGAAAAGTAACAAAAAAATATTCCTTTACTCTAGTAAGAATTTATAACTTAAGAGGAATATGAAATGTATCCACATATATTCCAATTAATATTCTAAATTAAGAGAAGTAATAGAGTGTTCCATTCCAAAATCAAATAAGTTTGAGACCAAGGAAGATGATAAATTAATAGAATTTGTAAAAACAATTTGATCCTCTAGCACTAAATCCACCATAATATATATTTATTGATCCAATACTACATTGAATATATAATAATCTCAATTATTATTGTGATTGATTATGAATCCTTGTTGATAATAATAATCACATAAATTAATAATACTCACTTCATCCACCCTATGGGGAGTAAGCCTGCTGACCCTAAAAAATTCGTTTATACCATTCCGCAGATACATACTTGGGGACATCAACTAATGAAAAAAAACGGGGTCCATACAACTCTTTAAAATTGAACTACATTAGGTTTGAGGCACCTTTAATTGGGATGTTTAATACATCCAATATAATATAACATTATATGATTTTTCATGATAGAAGCACTAGAAATATTAGACAATGAAAATTAGAAAATACACTACATCAATGAGATCTTAATAGAGTAGAACATCATGAAGCCTAAAATATATGGTCCCCTGCCTAACATGCAACTCCCTATTAAAATTTTCTAATGACGTTCCTTGGAAAATACTCAATTATATTTCATCTGATTAATCTTATTTGTAGTCTTCTATAGATCTTGAATGTATCATGAGTAAATATTTGGACTATACATCATCGTGAAGAATCTATAACCTATTGATGATATTAAGATACGAGATCCTGATTTATAAATAGGTTTTGAGAAGTACTTATGAGGTCTATAAACATAATTTTAATCTACCACATGCTCAGACACACATACCAAGGGGTGGGGGAAGTTTATCCTCTTTTAAACCTTCATAATGAATGACATAAACTCTAAATGAACGTATTTAATAAATAAATCCCAAGAAAAAATGATTTGTATTACTTCTCTAGAAGATTAAATATATGTTAATAATGTTCCACCCCTTACATCTGAGTGGTAACTAATGAAACCCTGTATTACACTCCTAAAAGAATCAAACTGAGGAAAATATATGGATACTCTATCTAGTTCTCCATCATTATATTATAAATTATTTTTACATATAATTCTAAAAATTCAGGAAAAAATTCATTTAGTGTCTTCATCCAAAACTAATTTTCCTTACATTGATTAATACTCCACCATTTTTCTAGATGTACATACAAATCCTCTCATCCATTAACAACAAACAACTAATTTCCATTTTCCATTTCTAAATATAAGGTATTAGATATCCCCATATCCATATAGATTAGAATTTATTTTTGATTAATTTACTTATATTATTTTTAATTTCCCAAAATAATAATTTCCATTATAAAATGATACAGTCATGATCCATGTAACTCTCAATTTATTAATACCACATGTAACATCAATTCACAGTTCACATCAAGAAATCTGATGGACCTTATTTCATATCATAAGGGGCTTTGAAATACTATTTACATGATTTGTATAATATCTTACGTCATGGGATATGATCAAATGTGACAATTTCCCTACCATTCCAATGCAAACTCACATGTACTTAATTCGATGTTATATACAATATTTAAAATAAAAAATCAATACATATTTTTATGAATCTCCTCCACTGTTACCACTCTCTTTCTAGTAATTTAAATATATACTTACCCATGAATATCCCAATCAAAAGGCCTTGGGTTTGAGATTTTAACAGATCGTATAAATGAATAGAATGGTAAATTTTACACTCAATAAAATGAAATGGATTTTGATTTTACATAAAATGAAAAAGATCAATTTTCTATATATAGAATAAATATTAGGCTATAATTATTTTCAAGTGTGATTACTTAACTGAAATAATTGGGTTCATACTAGATTTCCACATTTCCTCATTCACTCCTCCCCAAACACATGAGTTTATAAATAGTAGTGACAGTATGAATTCCTCTAATGATGAGCTTATAACTATAGTATTAATTAGATAATAACAACTAAAACACAATGATATAAAAAATGGAATATAAACATATGGAATTAAATTTATCATAAGTCATACAAAAAATTAAAACAATGAGCCCCAAAGTGGTAGGACAATAAGGGCATGAGAAATGAAATGAAATAAGGAATACACTAGATCATCACTCTAGAGTCCACCCAAGAAAATATCAAATCACAATGCATTATCTCTAAGAAACCATTCATGGGGTCCAATACCTTTCTACTATCCATGTTCATGAAGACTGCAGAAACATTTTGACACCTATTTATTGTGTGAGAAAAACCCATTAATACATTACTAATGTGTCCTTTACATGAGTACACAATAAAAAAGTCTATTTCACAAAATTAGAAAAAAAAAAGTAATAATATAAAATCATGTACCATACTACTATGTTGTAACCATGATTATACAAATAATAAGGAATACCTACTTCATCTAAATTCAAAAAATGTGGTCACAAACGAAATTTTTGCCCCGATATTTCCTATAGGGTTAGATAAGATATGTCCATGATACCCTTATGTTCAGCCCACAGATGGACTACCTGACATGTTGTCCAACACTGTCATATCTTCAAGTAACATGTAGTGTTTGAACACTCAACCCATTTTGGATCACTAATCTGGGATGGATTTACTAGTAACTTTTTACCATTTATAGAGTAAAAAAATACAACACACATCACACTGAAACAATTTCGACTTACCATTCACATATATCTGATGGGGTGACACAAAAATCATAGGAATAATAAGTTAAACATACATATTTTTTAAGAATCAAGCATGAAAATCATCTTCTATGAATACATAGAGAGAAACAGGGATACACACAAGTGATAAGACATCAAACATGGTCACAAAAGTTCTACAAGAGAAAAATATGATTAAACATGAAACATAGTCTCACAGTCTAGACAAAGAGATAAATGTGATCAATGTCAACCATGGAATACATCATATAAGAACATAATAAAATATTATTCTATCAATAATGTACATATAATCTTAATTATTAATAACATTGTACCTCATGTATTTCAATGTTAATTTCATGGTTCAACATCAGTATTAAAAACCAAACCACATTCACACAACAACAATAAATTTTTTTTATTAACATGAGTCTCTAGAATTTATTTCCATACAACATGAAATGTGTTGTATAATGTGGTTAGGGATGAAATATGTCGTATGGTAGAACAAAAACCTATTAATTGTCAAATATCAACAATGGCCATCCTTATGCCCTGTTGAGGAATGACAATTTCATCAATCATAGAATAAAACAACCCCAAATATATATGAGTCTCCATTAAGTCAAAATTGAGGAGACTAACATTCATATTTTATGTTTTGATTCATCCATAAATATTGAGAACAATTGGTTGAGACTAAATTATTTTTTATGGAAGTAATATTGTCACATGAAGGGTTTCTTATGTGCTTCCATGGAGAATATATAGTTCTTAATGATAGAACAAATAAATTAAGAGGTGGATAGAATCAATTAATAAGGGAAATAACATTTGAAAATTCATTTTAGGATACTATATTAATTAAAATACAATTTCCTAATTTATAATATGATATTAGAGAATAATTACATGGATTCAGTTATTTAAAAAATGATGTGACCCCCACTATAACCTCCACTTTGGCATAAACCATGGTCATAGTGTTCATTAGAACATATTATATTAGGTCATATCACCATGGAGGTTTTAACAATCAAATTTATTATTATCACACCATTTATTACACGATGATTGTAGAGAGGTCACACATGCAGTGGACCATAATAGCATTACCTAAGAATAATGATAATGATCATGCTTTGAGGCTCCTTTTTTCCTTTCCTACACTTATAGGAGCACACTATGACAACCATGGAATGATAAAATATAGTGGTACATCTTCTATTAAAAAAACACCCAAAAAAACTATAATTCCAAACAAATATCAAAGAACATTTACAAAAATAGATAAATCCAAAAAAAGGAATGTTTAAATGGAGGCAAGTTTGTAAATATTAGGAAATGATATCTCATGATTTATAATAACACACCCTTCTGGGACTTTTATTATCAATAAGTTTGTATATATATATTACTATAAAACCTATTATAAATATCTCAAACATTAGAATCCCAATTAAATGATTTATCCTTGATTCATCTATTCTTCCAAAATAATTGCACAAGTGAAATCATCTTCCCACATAACAAATTCTCAGTCTGATATATGAAATTCATGAGGCACTCTACTAAATATTCTTCTAGTCCCTACTCTATATCCATTTAGTCGAACAGATGAATATGATGATGCATGTAACTCTAAATCTGTTAAAAACATAAAAACATCATGAATTCGTGGATAACATGGAGGATGGACTATTCTGTACTGTAGTGGTATGATATGTTCATTGATCTCAAATTTTCCAAACAGACTGTTTCTATCCTTAATTTCATATGAAAATTAAAATTCCCTAAATGAGATGCTAACAACGATATAAAATATCACTAATAGTGAACTCCAATGGTCATCGGCTTCATTCAACATATGATTTATTTCTTCATTAGGTAGTAACGAGGAGTTAACTAATCAACAATAGTCCCTCAGATGTCTCTTTCACCATAAACGACCTAAAATATATTTCATCACCAGAAAAATTCCACAATGGTGGAAGGTTACATGAACATATTTAGAGAACCTCAAAAGTCTAATCCAAATATAATCTTATACACTATTAAATTACTTGAAATGTTAAAATTCCAAGAACTCATCCAATAGTCAATTGATGTCTCAAATGCATTCCTAAAGACTATCCTAAATGATTTGAATAATTCTCTATAACCATCCAACATTTTATGTATTATATTTTTTACTAATCATTAATCAAGTCTTAAAATACATATATAATTCTTGAATCCCACAACATAAAACATGCATCATAATCTGATGCAATTTTTGAAGGAACTCCCTAAATTTATACAATCTCTCAGGCATATATATTTCCCAACTAATCTTGACATTACCCCCTCCCCAAAATGTGTAATATTCCTAGTCCAGTAGTGGGAGACGATATATAATTACCCCTTAGTCTTTCCTCTAGTATGTCCTAGGTTGGTGACTAGAACTGATGGTATGTTAAATATAGAGTTGAGTGGAATTACCCAATAATAGAACACATGATGAAGAAATAGATAACATAGACTCCAATTAAATCTGTATAAATCTAAAATATTAATTAAATCCTAATTAGACATATTAATTTTCAAGTAATAACTACTAAAAATTAAAGGGAAAACTAATAGTACCAAAAGAGAGTAAAACGACATTGACCAAGAAGCCATATAATAACTTGAAAAACCCCAAACAAGTAGTAACGATCCTGATCTATAACATTCTACCAGTGACCTGAAAATATTTTATATAATGTATCTTGAGTATAATTGTATGAAAAATATTATCCTCTTTGGATAATCTCTTGAAAAAGTAAATAAATCATGATAAAGTATAGCGAATTACATGTGAAACAAACTCGTAACCAAAATAGATATACAAAATTCCCAACCTCACCATGGATAATCCGACCATGTATCACATAAAAGTGTATTTAATATTAAAATAAATACCAAGGGTAGCACACTACTAGTCCCCCTAGTTTATTTTCATTCCCCCAACATCTCACAAATTGAGTATCTCTCTCAAAAAAGACTAGCTTGAAGACACGTCAGTGAAGCACCACAATATGCCCCCCGTGCAAAAAAAACCATCATGTCAACATTTCCAAAAGTAATTTTTTTGTTTTAATGAAACAACAAAAATCACATAACCTATACTATACATCACGTATTGTTCCCCATCCATCACAACCCATACACTGAGCAAAGATCCCCATGCCACAACTCCCAATGCACATTATACCTTTTGTATTTCTTAGGAAAATATATATTGAATATGCGGGTGGGAAATAACCAAAATAAATTACACACCTCTACACAAATATATGGGAAAATTTAATTGTCATTCCTACCATCCTAGGTAATTAAGAATAGAAGATTTTGGGTCAAACGGGGTAGTAATATATCATTCCTAACACTGAGATGTTTGGAAAACACCCACTTTGGGCTCATAATCCCTTGGGTCTCAGTTACAATAACCAAAAGTTTTGATTATCATATAGAAACCATAAATTATTTGGTATAATATGTATAACAACACACTGTGGGGATAACCATGTATTAGACTCAACATCAACTCATGTCTCGTGGAATCCTGTCTTCCACATCTAACACTATATATTATACAGGCACATAACACTGTTAAAGAACGTCATTAGGTTAATTTATTCAATTTCTTCTAAATTATATTTTTTTTAATTAACACAATAAACATTATTTAATAATCATCGTTGTCCACATTCAAATACAATTTCATTCCAAAAAAAGATTCATGAACTTTATGCATAACTAAACTGAGTCCATGGATTCATAGAATCATGACATCGGTATTGCATACCTACAATATCAAACCCCATTGGTTATACAATTATTCATTATTTAACAAAATTTCTACATCCATATTTCCATATTTCTCAGTATACTAGGAATACAGTATAATCTATGAAACACACAAGGGTAGACACTATATGTAGATGAACTGCCCATCAAGTCTTTATAACCTATATATGGAGTGTAAACCCAATGATCCTCAAAACGAAAATCATATAACACATTTGGAATACAACACATGCCTTTACCTCTCTTGGAAATTGGATAAAATAAACCATGAAGTGGGATGGTAAACTTGATATCCAATTACCGGTTCAAAAGACATCCATCATTCATAACAATAGGAAATCCTAACGTCAACCTGTTCCATCATCTCAGTTGTCCTCCATGACTTCCATAGGTATAAACTAATGCATCTCACCACTCTAGGATTTAACTTCATACAAAAAAACCAAGCATCCATGATCCTAAAACCATAATATTCATCTAGGATGATTCATCTTATGTGCACATTGCATCACAATAAGAATAAAGCAAACATAGAAACATTCCTTTGTCCCCAATGCATGGTATTTAGCCATCCCAAAAAATGAGCTCTCACATCTCCAAAACACAAGGCATGTGTCCTTTACCAGAAGGTGGGTAACACATATATTATAAGGTATTAACATTTAATCACACAAATAGTTCTCATTCGACATTTAATTAACCAATTCAATTAAACATTCATAACTACGTACATTTTATTATCATCAGATAAGAACAATAAAAACATGATTCATTGTATTTCCTCTTTCCTCATTTATCTAATTAATTTACAATTAATCCCATATTTACAGTCATTACTAATTTCTATAATGAAAACATGATATACTAGAAATGTAGATATGTCGCAGTATCTAAAAAATAATTAGGCAATAACGTCGCTATGAAATTGATACCAATTCTTTGATATGGTTCAAATATTTATTTGCTGAATCTTATCAGGACTGAAAGGGATAAATCATTATAACATAGTGTTTGAACATATATATACAGATATGCAGATGATCCCCTACCTCAAACCATTTTTGACGTTTCTTCCGGACAATTTCCAGAAAATTCTATTACGATCACCTCTCGCACAATAACTGCATCCACCCAAGGATGTCGCGACACCTTCATGCCAACCAAAAACAAATAAATATCCAGTTGAAACAAGGAGATCACATTCGATCACATGGAAAGTAGAAAAGGGCTGAAATATATCAAGGAACCTAAATTAATAAAGGTAGAACATACCTTATATCGAAGATATATCTAATCTTCCAGGTTACACCAAATGAGGGGGTTCACATTCAATAGGGAAAATTCCACAGGGAGCATGGTCCAAGTCTACAAAAAAATGCATTAATCCTACTAGAGGAAGAAATATAGTAGTCCCAAAAAAATTAAAATATATAAGGTTGATCAAGGAATGATGGTATCTCATCCTTTTTGAAAATCTAAATGAAGAGTTTGTTTAGATACAACATATATTTTCCCATAAACAATGTTCTGGTAAAGATTACATGTTTTGATTGGGTAAAGGGACCCTGACCCTTAGAAAAAATTTGATAGGATTTATGGTCTATGAATCGGCCTTAAATATCTTAAAATATTTATTTGAATTAAATTTATTTCAAATAAAAGGTCAAATGGATGAAACTATAAGAAGCTGGAAACACTTTTCATGAATCACTATTGATTAAGTCGTTGTTGGATGAGTCACCGTTGGATAAACCACCATTGGAAAACTCACCATTAGAATAGTCACCATTGGGGGAATCAATGCCGGATGAATTTCCATTGGATGTGTCACCATTTGATGAGTCACTATTAGGGAGTCACCATTCGATGAGTCATCATTGGATGAGTCACCATTGGACGGGTTACCATTGGTTGAATAACTTTTGGATGACTCACTGTTAGAAAAATAATTATTCAATGACTCTCCATTGGCTTTTTCACTATATTGATGGTTCACCTTTGGATGGATCACCATTAAACAAGTAATTATTCTATGAGCTGCAGTTTAGTGAGTTGCTATTCTATGAGTTACCATTCAATGGTCTACCATTCTACTTGCCATAATTTGTGAGTCACCATTTAGTGAGCTACCATCATGAGTCATTATTATGAGTCACTATTTCTGACTCACCAATGAAATAAGATACCAACGATAAAAATTAAATTTTGTTAAACTCTTGAAATGAGTCATATTGACATCCTAGAACACCACCAATATTATATTTCAATATAGGACAGGACTAGAGAGGTCCGAGCCATTACTAATCAACACCTTGAGTCTCTTTGCTCATAAATAAATGTAATTTTTTCCAAAAATTATTTATCCCACAAACAACATCTCGAACAATTTGGGTATCAGGTTGGTAAATCATAAAGTACAACTTCAGGATATCCCGATATTATAATTTAAATGGATGTTGAAGAAGTAACCATCTAGTTTTCCATTCCTCATTTAATACCCATTTCTATATAATACATTATGAAAATAAAATCAATTGAAATCTCTATTCAAACCACATCATAAAAACTAATTTCGAGTGTCTTGGTGCATATTCATCTCCCCTAGATGCACTATATATTTTAATGAATGATTTTATTTCTTGTATTCAATGTAAATGAAATGATCAAAACTACTATACCATAAATTAATGTCACCACTTCATCCTAAAAATTCAAAAAAGTAAAATAATCAACAAACCAAAAATAATTCACACATTAGTTCAAACATAGTTTCTAATGCTTGGATCACCATAAAAAGACCTAATATAGAATATAAAGTCATTAATGTCTCATAATTCATCACAATAAGATCATTTTATCCATCCATAACATATTTCTCCATCTAATTAATCATATTTCTTTCCTCCTATAAAGGATGATCACCAAAATCATGTCTCTGAAAATTTTCAAACAGAGAGAATCTTCAATGACATGAATATATTTTAAATAATAGTTTATATAAATGTCAATTGACTATAGATACTCCATAAAATTACTCATAATCATATTTAGATCCCATTGAGTGAACATATATTACAATATATTGAATCCCTTGTATGAAATTTAAATGAAAACTATATGATAATTGTAATAATAGTTTAGATAATGTTTCAAAGGTTCTAAAAGAAATTAATTCAGTATTTATTTTTATTCATCCATTTTAATCTCAACTAAACCATAAGAAACTACCTTATCTCATAGAATTAACAAAAAACACCAATTTTCTATGGAAACGTAATAGAAAGAATATATATTCTCTAACTCAAGAAGGGTGAAAATGTGGGATATCTTTGATCAATAGTTTAGTTTGAAGAATTTCTCCTCAAAATGATCATTTCACATTAAATTCATCCCCATATAGTCTATACCTATCATTAGAACATTCAAATTGTAGAATACTTATATAATCCATTTTTAGTATCCAACCAATAGAGAGAGTCTTCTACTATCAAAATTATTACTTGATTGGGACTGCTACACCACTGCATGTACCTTCAATAGGGCCATATGAATTCCTTCCATAGAAATGGAATCAATAAGCAATTGGGAATTATAAATCAAAAAGTTATGCATTGAATAATTGAAATATATCTGATGTGGTTTACAAATTGAACCCAATATAATCTCAAGGTCTCATATTTTCATTTCTAATGAAAATGGTTATTATTTAACAACATTAACAACAACCCCAATTAAGGATTCAAGGTAAACAATAAATATCATGTTCTTGAGATCCATGGACACCACTATATTAAATTTTTAACCAAACAGAATGGAACATAACTAATAAAGTACATTCCTAATCTATAATTAAATCATGTTAATATCCAAATCCTTGAAATGATGATCATGGTAGCATGAATAAATACAATTCTTGTATTAAATCTATTCCCAAAAAGACAATTTAAACAATTAATGGATTTATTGATATGTGTATCGATTCATCACATTCACATGGTTCATCATTATATATTTTAGACACAACTAAAGACAACCATTCAAGGAATTTAACAAAATCAAGTTATTTACAATGTGTTGTTGGGAAAAAAATCAACCTCTATATTTTCATATTATACAATATTTCAATTTACTCAAGAATCATCGTATGATATAGGTGAATCGATATAGGTTTCCCTTGTTGTAGGATATTTATCTAAAATTAAATTCGACTCTAATAAGTGATACATTAAAATCCTACATGGAAGACATATTATTACAGGTATAAATTTATATGAAATGAAGATGCTACTTCTAGATACACCATAGGATCCATTCAATCCACCTCCACTATAATGGATCTAAAATTGTTTTTATCTATTAGTATTCTAATTTCTAAACCATATCATTCACTAAAAATCACAATATACTCTAACTTTGGAATATTAAATAATACATGTCCGATGTTGTAATAAATATTTTCCAATATAATAATTCATCCATTCAATATCGAAGATCACATTGATGTTATTAATCTCATGGTTCATGAAATCAAATAGATTCTTATTTCATAAATTAATTTGAAAAATCTGAGACAAAAATGTATATTATCATCTTTAATTTCAAATTGTGTATTAAGAAAAAATGATTAGTATGATAACAAAACTATTTTTTCATGTCCAAAAATAATTTTTTATAATATGAATTAATGGGAAGATCTAGAAATTATATAGTTATATCTATAAAATATATGAGGCATATCAAAAACATAATGGTCAATGGTCCCTCTAATTAGTTAGTTAAAACCTAGTCCATAACATACATTTGGTCTACCTCAGCCACCCAAACCTATCCTTGATATACACGACTATCTAGTGTCATCATCATCTTATGATTCTAAACCATGTGTCGAGGACATGAATTAGTCCCATGGGTAATTTCCTCTGTCTAACTGAAAAAAACCATGATATCACAACTATGATTTCTTTGAGAAGATATGTTGTAGACTCTTTATCATTACAAACCACAAATTTTGGGGTCATCATTAATGTTTCATGAGATAATTTCACCTGAAAAACATTTTCTCGCCCACTAGGAAATGTTCACCCAAAAAGTGTTCATAAATAAAATTACAATTCAACATGTCATGGATTATTGAAATATTCTCAAAAAAGTACATAAAAAGGTGTTGAATAAAATGTTACACTCCTACCTAGTTCGACAAAATGAGAAACCCTAGATGAACCTTCATAATGGTTAGGAATAAGATGATAACAGAAATTGTTCTCCTATAAATCAAAACAATATATAACAAACAAATAAAAAAGGATCAAATTGATAAATCATTATAATATAAAATGTAGTCCAAATTGGATAAACCAAAAATGTATGACATTATTAGACCCATAAGTCACCATGTGACCAACCATAACCTCCCAAACCATCTCAGACTCAAGCAAAAAAATGTAAATCTACATGATACATAATTCCCTTCTCTTGACATGAATCATATAATAAAAAACTAATAGTTTACCAAAGGAAAAATATAGGGTGTGAAAAAATGTGATAACAGGATTCAACCATATAAATATATAATTATACTAATATCAAGAATTCAACAGTACTAGAATTAAAACAATAATGTTTTCTGTGGAATTTTCAAATATTAAAATCAATTGAAAATAATCTTCTAGATTTTCATAAAACCATTTGTATTAACTAAATAAATAATATGTAAATAATTAGTTACTAAAAATGAGAGGATATTTAACAGAATCAGTGATACACCATTTGGTAAACATACAAGAAAATAACATCTAATAATCCATCATTTGACATATTTTGATTGAGATAATATGAACAATCCAACATGTGATAATCCAACCCTAAATTAAAAAGAGAAAAATTTTGGATCTATCCTATGGGTATGAGGTCAAGAAATAATAATAGTTGCATAATCCATGTGTACATTGGATCCCACTTGTATAAATTCTTGTTGATATACACCCAATAATGTGAAAGAAACCCAAAAGTTGAATTACACATACTATGAGTTACATGTCTATTTTTTATGCACCCACGATTACCCAATTTTCTTTGATTGTTAATAAATATTTAAAATTTTAATATAATACTTTATTAAAAATATTCAATGATAGTATAACACAATTCATTACCTAAAATTCAATTTTAATCAAAAACATCAATTCAATACTTTTAACAAACAATTAGTGTATTCAAATTTTTTAAATGAAAATTAACATTAAAACAATGATTTCATTACAAAAAAATTACATGGTTGTAAAAACACAATAAAACCAATAAACAAATTTAATTTACATGATAATTAATAAAATTATCACATTTTTCATATAATCATATTTTTTTAATGAAGGTAGAATAAATATCCAACAAAAATCAAAATTGATGAAGAGTAAATAGGGTCCTTAAGATCATAGATCCGTAATAAACATACCAATACACTGTAAATATACCTAGTGATATATTACACATAACCTTTATGTTCTATAATAATAGAGGAAAATATATCATATAATTATTCTAGAAGAAAAGAAAAAATTGGATATAAATTACAGCATAGATTCTGTTGATCAATAGGGAATGAAGGAATTCTACTTATAATATAATGGATGATTCCACTTTCGTAATGGGGAATTTTTAAGTTTACCCAATGTTATTATATTTTGTTATTAGAGGTTATATAGGGAAAAATTGATTTGTAATTAAAAACTATTAGTATTTAGAGTATCCACTCACCCAATGCAGGAAGGGCTACACAGTTCGATGTAAACTTGCACCATAACCTTGTTATGCATACAGAGCTCCTATTTGGGCTGCATAGTTTGGCATCACTGGTACATTATTCATGACATAAAAGTAAAACACACCTGTTACAAGTTTTTACTATTTATTTTGGTATCGACATAGTTTTCATGAATGATGAACCCCCTTCGAGTAGACCATGATTGGTCACATTATTTCCGAGTCCAAACCACATGAATTTTAAAAATTATGAACTAATTATTCATTGACCCATGGGAACCCTGTAATTTAAAAAATATTTAAATGAATCCAATGGATATCACATTAAATTCATAGAAAAAAATTGGTCAATAATTAACTATAAGAAATAATAAATCATTACAATCCCCCACCATAGTGGATTTATGCCCCTATAATGTGATCAAGAATAAAAACACACAAAAACGGAAGGCCATATATACCTCATAAATGAATCCCAACACCATGTCTCTAGGAAATACTATATATATCATAACACTACCCAAAATAATGGAATAAATTGAATGTGTAAATACATTTTCCTTTAAATCCATAATCTAATCTAGTTGTTAAAAAACAATCGTATTGGCCTGAAGATGAACATATACCCATTTAACCACAACAAAAGCATCAGTTATACATCATATCATATGGGAAACATGATACACACAATGAATTAAAATTAAATGAGATGGTATTTAGGAATAATTTTTAACCATTTAGTGTCACACAATGGACAAAATTTGGAAAATAATCCTTTGTTCCAACTTACACTTATTAACTAACTAATGATGTCCTAAAGAGTTCAAAATCTATGAAAAACCTAATCAACAGCCTGAAACCATACTGTCTGAAAACAATGGTCCACAGTAGAATATGGATGGAATCCTTAGTTCCCATTCAGAATCATTTAATGAGGGAACCCTATGATGTCTAACAATATTTCGGAAATATATGTCTTTATGGTTTTTAACATTCATCATCTATTGGATTGGCAAGAAATGATATGATTTTATAAGATGATGAGTTATCACTAAAATCAAATCCTTTCAACTAGGTGAATGTGGAAATATAATGATGATGTCCATGGAAATATAATACTAAATACATTCTAGAATGGGAAATGGTTGAAATACCATTTGTCATTTGGGGTTTTGGTTTAATTTGATGAAAATTAGACACCATGATACTAAAGTAACTATAGAAACCATCCTATATACCACATATAAGGATGCCTAATGTCATCATATATCTATGTTCCCCAGGGTATTCTAAAAGCATGAATATTTTACACTAACCCTTAAATTATTATTTAGAAAAATTGAAACAACCAACATAGAATGGAATAAAATATCTCCACTGTGAAGCTGAGACCACTCACTCAAGGTCTCTAAACCATAAAAATTATTACCAAATAATTTCCACTGAATGTCTATAGTATTATTGATCCAAACATAATCATTAAAATATGATTCAACATTCATTAATTCATATAATAAATTTCAACCAACTTCTTCCAGTACATTGATCATCTCAGTAAAGAAACTCATAAGTAACCATTCCTTAACTAATTTGACCATAGATTGAGTCCGTAATATTCTTCTCATAGATTCAACATGAACATTTCGTTGCCTATTAGTGTATGGAATATTTAGATCAATGTAATTCAGATACTCTACCTAGTATCTCAATATCAAGTATACATCACTAAGAATCAAAATATATTTGTTTCTTTTAGGCACAATATACAATGTAAATTGCACCGCTAAGAGACTGTGACACCATATTTTGATTTTAGTCATAAAAAATACCAAATCAGCATATTAGGTAGGATATTTTTTATCATGAGGATTTAAATAGTGATAACTCTAGGATAACAACTATTTCCCCTACCTTAAAACACCTTTGAATCCCATAATAGTAGCATCCCGGAAAACATTAGAACATAAAACAGGTTATAGATGAATAAAAAATCGGGTTGAATTCAAACTAATATTTAGATCTGTAAATCACTTATTCCATATGTCAATATATTAAAACATTACGAAAATAGATGTTAAATATTTACATGATTTCTTGATATTATAGTAAGAGTAAACCAAAAGACTATAGTAACTAGAAAATATCAGGAATCTCCAGATCTCAAACATATTTATGGCTAGGTGCTAGGAAATAACACCCAGGGAATTTTTAAGATCCAATGACACTCCTCTCTCATATATTACATGCCCTATATATTTCACTTCCTAGTAACAAAACTCATAATCAAAAAAAATGTCTATATAAATGATATTCTTTGATAATTTGAATAATTAAATCCAGGTAACATTTTTGTTACTCTTATGACATAGAGTACTCCAAAATATCATCCCAAATAGAAAAATTGAATAGTCCAAGAACAAATTAATGGTTTCAATCATCAAAGGCATAAATTTGATATGAAAATTATTGGGACTAAATGGAATAACCCAAATCTCAATGAACTTATACCATCTCATAAATATTTCCTATGATATATACTCTATTCAGACACTAAATTGGTCATACCCATAACAATGGCCAATATATGGACACCGAAATTCCATTATTTTCTTTTCAAAGAGATACTCAATCCTAGAAAATGAATTAATTTTCTTAAAAAGAACCTGATTTATCATTTGATAATCAATAAAGAGCGTTGGACAATACATTTTCTTCTTAACCAAGAGTTCAATTGTAGCCCATGGTGAAATAATTTTTTGAATAAATCACATATCCATAATTGTGGGAATATGGACTTTAAGTTAAACCATCTCCACAACTTCCAATCTATAAAATTTCATAAAACTGAGCTTCATACCATGGATAAGTTCAATAGTAAAAAGAACCTCTTAATGTAGTGGTAAACCACAAAAATCAACTAGAAAGTACTTAATGTGTGCATAAACTATAATAGGGATCTGATAGCCCCATAAATGTTTGACTTCATGAATAAACAATATATAAAAACTTTAATGAAAATACCCAATAACAAGGGATATCATTCCCTACTAATCCTGATCTACAGTACCACTAACCATGAAATATATGAATTCCCTCATCATAAGAAAAAAATGACTCAGGTGATGATAACAATCTGTAATGGACACAACACTGATAATTGAATACATTCCAAGTAAAATTTTAAATATTTCAAAATCAATAACAAGAAATTCCCAAACCTCTTTGATTTATCTTATCACCACTACAGATGGGGGGGTGGGCACCCCAATCCTTTTACACAACTAATTCTATATGGAATTGAAAGGTCCAACATGAATGGAAAATGTTCTGAATATAACCCCAACCTATTAACTAATATTGATGATATAGAATATTTTTTATCATCTATTTTGAAAAAATATTACAACATGTCAGATGAAATAAACACAGTACCTCTAACTGTAGATGGACCAACATTTCATTCATTTGGAACACATACGTCAAAATAAATACATATTTTCATAAACACTTGTTCATCCCCATTTAATCATGATTATACCCACCAAGCTTAGAATAATTATATCAATTTTATGAACCAATGGTGATAGTTTATCAAACCTCATTTCTTGTTATATAATTTCACAAAACATCTATGATTGGTTAATAGTATATAATGATGAAAATTCATCAGTGTCGTCATAAAATTTGGATTGGTAAGAAATTTCATTCAAAATTGGTAAAATAAAAATACAATATTTATATATGAAACCCATGGAACTAGACCGAAATAAAAATTAAAACCATGCATATACATTTCAATAAAGAAGACACTCCTTGAAAACTACTAGGAAAATAGAAGTTACACCCAAATTATTATTTCATCTATTTCATCCTCCCTAAATAATAAATTTTGGACTAACTCATCAATGGTTAAAAGAAACATGAGAAAAAAAATTGACCAAATATAGGTAATCAATCTGAAATCAATCCTCCATCAATTTAGGTGCCCATTTTTTTCTAGCACTATATCTAAATACACCAACTCATCAATAAATGAAGATTTCTCAAGAACAATATCTACTCCTTTCCCCAATGTTTGATAATCATGGATCTCCACTACACATAATTTCTTATGGTAAAACTACAGATATATAATTTTTCAGAATGGGGTCCCCGTAATATCCTTGTGAAACATAACTTTCACAATAGAGTACCACCATCTCCTTCCAAGTCCCCTATCCATACACATATGGAAACACACCAAATAGTCCTTAAGAGACCTCAATATTTTAATGATGATCTAAACCCTCTCAGTCCACTCCTCAAATTTCATGTGACTTTTTTCACTAAAAATTATAGGAGTATGTTTCTTACTAAATTTTGAGCCATTATCCACTACACGTCCTGGAATCCCGACACTCGCTTGACCCATATTATGACTAGTGGGAATTACATCTTCTACAAAATAAGGGTATAAAAGTTGATTTTATTATTGAAAACATATTATTGAATACTTTACTAGAATTTTAATAGTTATTCTAGGAGATAAATAAGTACATGAATAGGCAATATCTAGTAATCTTATTGGTAAAATTTCCTAAACCATCAGACCGACAATAAGATTTCATAACAATTAATTAAAATAATTACAATATAATGAAATTTGTATTCAACTGTTAATACTACAGTCATTAGAAAAAATATAATTACATATAAATAAAATCATCATATGGTTAATTTAAATTATCTCAAACCCCATGTTTCAAACATAGTATTAAATTACGGACCACTCGTGCTAACCTGTTTTCAGATGTCTTAGTGAGTGGGCTTGGAACCCCCCTACAATTTCCCCCTAAATCAGGATGGTCAAAATTCTTGTCTACCATAGACACAAAAATAAACAAGGTATGTTTGAAAACAATTCAGACTGATAAAACTCCCTCTAATATAATTATTTAATGACCCAACATGATTCTATTAGACAAACCATTCGACTCGACCCATCATAGTGCTATGGAGTTATATGATAATTGAAAAACTACCTATATAGAAAAAGTTTAATTTAAATAAAATTGAAAATGGGATATTTTTATTCTACCATTGTACATACAATATAATACCACCAGGTAAATCCAAAATATATTATAAGAAAATCCCAACAAGTATACATATTACTAATCATCGCCTCTAAACCAGTCCCATTCATCTCCTATAATGAAAATATATGATGATATGTTATGTATAATCCTTTCATTGTGGTAAATCCTATAAAACAATGTTTAAATATACAGAAATGATAAATTTGGTTATGAAAAAAATTCCGGTATTATTCCACAATATAATCAATACAATATATAATATTTACTATGTTTCAATTATATCGTGAACCAAATTAAAATTTTATGACAAATTTTAAAAAATCAATACAATATTTAAATCATCCCAAACATTTTTTAAAAATCCTTTCATATTCTCAAAACAAGGAAATTGAATGGTATATTTGAATAATATTTAGGCATCTCTAATAAAATTTATAATACACTATAAGGGAAACCAAAATGAAAATAACTATGACCAATAAATCATTAGAAAGCATGTGAGAAAATAATAATGACCCACTCATTATGTTATAATCCAATTATAAATACTAATGAAAACTATATGATATGTTGTATATGTGTATTAATTGTAGATATTAAAAATAATGAAAAAAATACAAACATATATATGTTCTAACTAGTATAACTTCTAGTGGAGTTATACTAAATATTGTGATAGAAAACATAACGTGACATTAATCACACTACTATTAACATGTATATTCATGATGAATCCAATGTTACCCATTGTTATATGTTCTTACAAAAAAATTATAAAATATATTATCATAATTTAAAAAAAAATCATTGAATATCGAATTGACTGTTTTGTTTGAAAATAATTTTTTAATCCCAACCCATCATTCAATCATTTTATCAAATTCTTGGTTTTCAGAAAATCTATTATAAGAAACCCCCTTTTAAAATGATTTCTATTGTAAAAAATTATCAAAATAAAAAAAATTCATTCAATATGTTTTAAAGGGTATCATAAAAAAATAAATATTTTACAGAGATATCCCCTTGGATAGAATGTTATACCTCGATAATAGAGGTAAAAATAATTTGTATCAAAAACAATGAATGTGGAATAGAAGATCAGGTCCTAACGATCCTAGATCCATGTGAACCACATAAATACTATTTAAATTCCCATATAACTAAAATAAATAATCCCTTACTCTTAAAAATTATAAAAGTAAATTAGATCCAATAAGGATCAATGATGGAATTGATAAACTAAGATTATCAATTTAGAATGAATAAAATCATACTTGATTCCAAGAGAATATTCCCCATGAGTACTAGGAAAATATTATGCCAATCCAATAAATTTTTATGTGATTATTATAGGGTTAACTACCACAACCAAACCCTACCTGGGCTCAAGTCACAACTACCCCATGCCCGCCTCCATAGGCCATGGGCAGGTGATAAGCTACGAAGGTTACACAACTTGGGGAGGCCTTTTCCTAAGTACCTGTACACCCACATGTATCCCACTCAATATATAAGTGCAGAGTTAAAGTGAATGTAAAGTACCAAATGCTATAAACAATCCAAAAAGGTGCATCAACCTCTAAATAGTAAAATGTGAGTGCTGAAGGTAAACTGAAAGGAAAAGGGAAAAACACGAGGCTAACTAGAAAAGTGCCACAACCCGACAATAGGTAAACAAATGTAAAATAGCCTGGAGAGTCCCACACCTAGATCCCAACTGTGACCACCGCACGAGGTCCAAGATCCATAGCACCTAAGAACCTATATAGTCATGAGAAACTGGTCCTTCGTCTACAAGGGCACACCAAGTGTGGGAATAGCCCATGCAGGGTTCAGTATACAAATACTCAGTAGGATACCCCGAAGTCTTGAGGGAGAAAAAAAGGAGTTATCTAAGGGTGATTAGTAGATTGAACAGAGAGTAGTAAATGAGTAATATATATAGTGAAGTAAAGAGTATAGATTAACCCTACAAGAGGAAGGAAGTAGACTCGTCCTAACATAAGGAGCTTAAAATGGTGAGAATATGAACTTCCCGTCGAACCTTTGCAACCAGTTGCAGGAGAGTAGACTCATCCAATCATGAGAATCTAGACACAGAAATCATGTGCCATACACATGCCCGTCTTCTCCTCTCCTAGAGGGAGAGTAACAAAAACCCAAGAAGTGGGTACATGAACAAGGTATATACATATCCAGTATGCTCAAACAAAAATCAAGAAAAATTTTGTAAGGGGATATCCATCTTATAGCTCGGCCCAAGAATGTGATTTTCCAACATCCCAGAAGTAAAATCATTGATTCCTAGTATCCAGCACATCTTCCCCGAACTAAAATTCAAGGGGTTCAAAACACCGCATCTTGAAACTATCCTCTTTGGTCGGTACAGACATGCCCACACGGTTTTAGGTCGCGTCACAAGGATGCATCTAGCTGGGGAATGAACCCCTTGTTCATGAGAGTTATGAAGAATGTAAAACTACACCTCATCACTATCACATAGTCAATAGATCTTCTCAAGGTAAAATCTGTCACATCACTAACCCATACAACCAAGCATCCAACTTTAGTAGTCATAGAGAAAAGCCACAGACTAGCCTAGTAGAAAGAACTGAGTCTGAAAGAAGTCATCAGATAACCCACTGCCCAGCCTCGTTGGAGGGTAAACCCTAAGAGGTCATCGGGCAACCCACTACCTATTCTCTACTGGAGGGTAAACCCTAAGAGGTTGTCGGGTAACCCACTGCACAATATATAAGGAGGGTAAACCCTAAGAGATCATCGGGTAATCCATTATCCAGACTCTAATAGAGGTTAAACCATAAGAGGTCATCGGGTAACCCACTGGCCAGTCTCTCCAGGAGGGTAATCCCTAAGAGGTCATCTGGTAACCCACTGCCTAGTCTCTACTAGAGGGTAAACCCTAAGAGGTCGTCTGGTAACCCATTGCCTAGACATTGCTAGAGGGTAAACCCTAAGAGGTCCCCGGGTAACCCACCGCCCAGTCTGTGCTGGAGGGTAAACCCTAAGAAGTCAATGTGAAACCCACTGCCAAGCCCTACTAGAGGGTAAACCAGATGATGTCAATGAGCAACCCACTGCCCAGCCACGCTAGAGGGTAAACCCAGAATTGCTATGTCCATTTCTACTTGATGGTGTAACAGTGGCCAATAGAACATAGAGTGGGTATCATGAAACTTCCCAACTCCAGAAGAATTCATCTAGTAAAGGTTCAACGCCCTTGTAGTATGGGTCGCTCCAATATCTAGAGCACTACCAAGGGAAACACATTATGGTAGATCGCAAAAGTAGGATATGATCTTGATACTCAGCTAGGGAATCTGTGCCCAGGCTCATTGGGGCTTCGTACCCTACTGGAAATAACCTCCTGGGTAGAGGATAGTTTCCTGCTTAACTATTGGTCACCATGAATCCACAATAACCCTACCATGGAACACTACGGGACGTGATACTGAAAGCCTACATGGATAAACGGAATAGGGGAACCGAAAAAACTCTTCTGAACTAACTGTCAAGAACAGAACCAGGGGAAACCACTCCACCCTACCGGTCTAATCCTTCATTAATAGAATGACCCTTTGTGTTAAGAGAGGTCAATGGTACGTAATGTATAACACGGTAAGCACATGGGTACCTCACAATGTTTGGCCCTATCTCATCTCCAATCCACATACACATACATTCTCATGTACAAACCACATCATGGACCTCTAGGAAAACCTGTATACTTCTATAGTATAACACATTTCCAGTCATAAGGATATCTTGCACACGATGTCCAACATCTACGCAAAAATTGAGAAAACTTATATTCTCCAACTTTTTTCCTCCATGGCCTTAGAATAGCCAACCAAACGTCTTCAATCATTTACATCACTCACATAGGAGTGCTCACAATCACACGCCAAGTGTTCTCTTCAAACCCCGCAAGAAGAACCTCCACCCGTACACCTTTCATGCCTCCACATTTATTGTGATCTTGAAAGAGGATCTACACATCCAAAAATATCACACAATTGTAATCCTCATAGAAAATCATGTGAGATTGACTATCAACTAACCTCAAAAAAAATATCTAACGGAAAAGTTGTCAAACGCTGCTTTACGCCCGAACGGCGTCCCAATGTCCTGATTCTCGGTCCCAAAAAAGTCGGGTATATCGCACCGTTGTAATCCCCTTGGAGAAAAACGTCATATTGACTGATTACATGCATTGAATGGTTATCCGGATAAAATTATTCATTTCGTCAAACTAAACACGAGTGGTGCTACATGGGACCCACCTCACAGTCCCAATGCGCTGCCAATGGATCACTCATTTGTGATCCTCTCGAAGAAGCACCCAAGATTGACTATTCACTTCTGTGAAATGGAAACCCATTGTAAAGGATTGAAATCACCACCAATTCCCAAAATGACCCCTATAGGGCCCACTCCACTGTTCTGAATTAAAGAGGGTGGATTGTGCCATTCCAATGCCCTCGGAAAAACACCCAAAATCGACTACTCGAACGCCCCGAATGGACTTCCGATGAAAAAGTTTCTAAATGAAGCTTGCTACATAAAAAAAGGGTCATGGGTCCCATGCCTCAACCCCGATATCAACACATAAAACCAAACTAGAAAACTCCACCTCGGCTCCAGGTTCCCTAGACCACTAACCACACACAAAATAGACATCGAATGTTTCTACGCCATCCAAAACAAGAACAACGGAAAATTTCCAATCCACAATGAGCATGTTTCACCCCCAAGGCCCACATCAATGAAAGTATAAATCCACAGAACCATCTCAAATTCTGCTCCTCAAGACGATGGTCACTCTGCCGTAGACGGTATGCAAAATGAACACCCGTAGCGAACATTTCGGGTGTCCGAAGTCGAGAGAAAGAACCCCATGGGCCAGACCGGCATGGGGCGGCCGGTCCGCCCGGCCATGGCCGGACCACACCGGCCCGCAACATAGCTGCATGACCAATCCGTGGACCCGTGGTCCACATCCACTGACCGACCCTCGTTGCTGGTATTGGTCTCTCACGGTGACCCACAGAGAGCGGGTCTCGGTCTCCCCGGTGGGGTCGCGGCCGCGACCCACGGTCCACCCTGGCGTCATTGACCTCGCCAGCCGCCTGGAGCCCCCGCCTAGATCCCCTCCGCCATGTCACCTCGGTCCGCCACAATGTTGCCTTCCTAAAACTGTTCCGCCGATACATTGAACTCCCTGCGCTCCTACCGGACCTCCCTAGAACTGACAGGAAAAGTTGAAACTACAGGGAAACTTCCTAGGGTCGCCCCGGACTTGAAATTCCTATCTGAAAGGATAGTTGGCAAGATAAAATCAATCCCTACACAACCAGTTGATTATCTCGATGATCGTAAAACAATAATATGGAATTAAAATAATTTTATGGGTGTTTGGGAATTAACATGATGAAAAGACAAGACGACCTCGATGTGCGTAGCCCGACAGTTCACAAACGTTGTGCCAGAGTTGCAGTGCCTCATCGGAGAGGTGGTGGATATGGGAAGAGATCATTGATAGGAAACTCCATGGAGGGGAGAAAGGAAAAGAATAGGATGGGGTCTTGTTTATAGAGAAAAACACATAAACTCCCCTGCCCATAGACCACATACCCAAACAGTCGGTGGGGTCGGGGTTAAGCCACCCCTAGTGTATAAACCACATTCAGAGCGCAAAGGAGGTCTAAAAATTTTAATCTGAGCCTCCATTCATAAGTTATAAAACCTAACACATGAAGCTTCCAAATTACAAAAATGGATCTAGGGGCGTTTTTCACAGTTGGCCCATAGCTGTGAAAATTTCACCCCTCCTAGTTTAAACAGCACACTTCATACTCAATGGGGACATCAGTTTTTTCCATCCATGCTACTGTTTTGGAGTTATTATATTTATTTAGCGCTTCTAGTGTGAACGCACATCAAATTTAATTCCAGAAATAGCAAGGATCGGAATCATGCATCATTTGAACGCACGACTCGAGAATAACGTCATGAATTTCCCAAATTCTTTTATACAAAAAATCGGCTTGTTACATAATTCCATCATTCAATCTTTTCGTCCCTGAAAAGAAAAAATAGGGAACAACACAGGGTACATAGCCCACACCTATCACTCCCATACCCAGGACTACTCTTGCAGCGTTCTGTGTCACCGCACACAAAGGATTTGATCCGTTCATGTATGGTATCCCTCACCGATGACGTGTATAAGAGCACTCACACATCTACTCAATTATGTCATGTGGGAGGCGTTGTGCACCCACTCCTAACATTGGGGGGTTAGGGAAAGGCGGTAGAAAACCTCACCATCCCATCGCACAGTCTCAAACGGCCCGAAGGCCCTTAGGGGTAGCTTAGCTCCCCAGTCGAATCCCCTTGCCGCACGCCGTGACTGGAATCACCATTTGGACCTGGGACAAATCCCGATGATTCCCACCTTCAGAATATCCATTTTGTGAAACACCTAAGGATATTCGGTCGGGCATGGTTTCACAGTCGATGTCTCATGACCCAGACTGTCATACACACACGTAAAGTGAAGGATTTGATACTATAGAATAAAGAAAAGGTCCCACATCTTCTACTATATTGATTCAGGGTTACACATACACCCCGCGTCACCCTGGTAACCCCTCAAACAAGGAGTAGGAAGAAAATAATTCCACATACAGAGTCTAATAATTCTACTGCAAAAAGTATAAGAGCTCTAGAGTGTACCACTTATAAATTCATGCTCTGTAGGATTGTAGATATAAATAGATTGCGCTTTTCCGTGTTCCTAATGGTCAACTATCGGAGCTTGATGTGGACTACCAAGTGGTGCTGGGAAGTCTTCATAATGTCGTCCCCAAATTCTAGATCCTCCCACTCCTATGTTAGCGCAACCTCTCAGGGAAATACTCTAATCACAGTGCTGCCTCTACCGTGGGGGTACGCCTACTGCCTGCCCGAAGTTCTCATCATACCTAGTCGGGTAGTCCCATTCTAGGTGACCTATTTCCATCACAAGCATAGCACCGGCGCTCTCTGTGATTCCCTAGTTCCCTCCGGTGTCGTTGTCATGTATGACCACGGTATGAAATCCACTCACAGAAGGGTATCCTTTGTAGAGGCCCTGCGCTTTGCTGCCACAGTGGTGCATGACCTCGTCTCCAAAACCGGTGGAGGGAAGTCCACCTCCATCGAGGTTCTATCATCTGGTGCCTGCTAGAAAATGGAGACGTTTCGGCTCTATCGTACCTCTTGCCACCACCAACTGTAAAATGTGATAGGAATCACTCTGTCACCATTTCTTTCTCTTGCACCTTAGCATATTTGGGGATGCACAAGGGTATGATGATGACACAAATCTCTTTTCAGAGGCCCTGCACGAACTTCCGTGATCGGAAGTTGTCGTCATGGACCAAGTATGGGTAAAAGCGTGCACAGTCTGTGAACCTAGTCACGTACTATTTCACAGTCATCCCTCCATGCTGAAACTGCATGTGATCTTGGATCTGAATGGACCGTAACCAGTAGGGGAAAAACTCCACATGAAATAGCTACTGAAAGCCATCCCATGAAAGTGACAACTCATCGAGTAACTGAGTTGCCAGACTCCACCAATGCCAAAATGCTCTGTGGAAATGGCTGGAGTCCATACTCACCATAAGATATGACATCTTCTACATAATCCTAAATAGGAGAAACACTTTTCTACCCAAACCTCTAGGGACAGAGGTTATGGCTCACCACTGAACCTCAGCTATCTCTGACACAGGAACTCACAGATCATGATCAACATGCGCTCAAGCTCTATCTGCTATGCTGATGTTGTTTGCTACTCACCAGGTGGTGGTGGTTCTACCATCCCACCCAGAGAAAGGGACTCACATAATGGGTCCTGGACTGAGGCCTCATCGCTCACAACGTCGTCATCACGAACTAATGATGGAAATCTTCGTAGAGGCATCCTAAATGTTATCAAGGAGCACCATAATCAAATGAGCATATATGTATATGATAGTAACAAAAATGGGGAGCTGACTCAAGAAGGGCAGTCAATGAATTAATCCTATGTTATGCACAATCCAATTTTCCCTGCAACATGTGACTCAGCATGCTGAGTCGAAAAGCTGGTCCTCACAACCCGACCATACCCGAGCTCGAGTCGCAAATACCCCACGCCCACCTCCATAGGATAGGGGTTGGCGACAAGCACTGATGAATAAGAAACTCAGGGAGGCCTTTGCCTTTGTACCTGTACACACACACACGTAGCTCAATCAATTCAGTAGTGCAGAATAAAAGGGAATGTAATGTACTAAATACTATAAACAAACCACAAAGGTGCATAGACCTCTAAATAGTACAATGTGAGTGATAAAGGTAAACTGAAATGAAAACGAAAAAATAAACGCCCAACTAGAAATGTGCCACAACCCAGAAATAGGTAAACCAAAGTAAAATAGCTAAGAGACTCCCACACCAGGAATCTGACTATGACCACCACACGTGGTCCAATCTCTCGAACTCCTAATCTCCTCTGTAGTCACGAGCAACATGTCTGTCGTTTTCAAGGGAACACCATGTGCGGGAAAAGCCAAATTAAGGGTGAGTATAAAAATACTCAGTAGGATAACCTGAAGGATCGATATGGCAACAAAGGAGGTACCGAAAGGTGATCTGCAGATCGAAAGGGGAGTAGTATAGGAGTACAATAGAGAGTGCAGTAAAGAGTACAACTCAACACAACAAGAAGATGAATGTAGACCCATCCTAACATAAAGAGATAGAAACCGTGATAAGATGAACCTCTTGTCGAGCCTTCACAACCTATAACAAGAGTGTATACTCATCCAACCAAGAGAATCTCGACACGGAAATCACGTGAAATACCCAGCTTTTCTTCGCCTCTACTGGAATGAGAGTAGACAAAACCCAAGAAATGTGTGCTAAAACTAGGTATATACATATCTAGTATGATCAAACAAGAAACCCAAGAATGATCGTAAGGGTATATGTAGAGACTTTAAGCATAACATACATGGACAGTACATTACTTTTTCAGAATACTTAGTACATAACAAAAACACACACACAAGGACCGTAATAGTTTGTGTCTTTGGAAACTCAGAATATAAACTTCTAATCGTGGTGAAAGATCTTCAAAATCTCCCATAAAGATCTTCCTTTTTTTCAACCTAAAAACTTTCTTCATATCCTGGGGAAAAGAAAACATAAAAGGGTGAGCTCAAATCCTCAGTAAGGGTAAACAAAAGAAATATCAATCACAGCATATTCATAAGAACATAACATTTTGGAAATCTTAACCTGCAAAAGAGATCATAATATCATAACATGGGATAAATCATAGTAGTGAAATGTAATTCCAATAATCACAACATAAAACACGAAACTCTGTGTCGTACTCACATAATCATATCGAATCATTTCTTGTTAGTCAAGACTCATTGCCAAGAATATCTTAGTGGACAAAGTCCATTTCTGAACCGAGTTCATTCCTCGTTTCAGTCCTGTTTCACTGAACCGGTTTAACTTGTCGTTCCAGCCATGTATATCTCATGAGATGTAAAATCATTACACAATGAATTGGAGGGAGATATAGTTCCCACCCATCTCATAGTTATACCATTCTTATATGTGCCATAAAATCATAAATCATACATCATTGCATAACCCATGTAATAAAAAATTGGGATTCTTAAACATCATGACATCATAAAACAATTCATATAAGATAAACGAATTCATAAAAATATTTCCATCACAACATAATCACATCAATGTAATAATAGGGATAGAAACAGAACCCTATATTATCTTAGATGGACAATAATTTTGATAAAACACTCGAACTCCATTCTTGAGGAAAATATCCTTTCTACTTCAAAAACATTTTCCTTTCTTAACATGTCATACAATTTTATACTAATAGAAGTTGATTAAAAATAAACATGAAAACATGTAAAGGAAGCTTCTTGGAAATAATTTTTTAAAAATCCATTCATGCCATATAAGTTAAAAAAACATTCTTCTCATACATTTATCGGAAAAGTCAAAAAGTACCTCGTACAAAAAACGTCAAAAGATTCCTTTCATATCTTTTACTAAAAAACTCACCGAAGGTTAAAATTGGATATAAACTATTGTATGAGGATATAAATATTACATATTGAGGAAACAAGGATGTGGATGATAAAATACACCCCAGTAAATTCCAAAGTATAAACAATCTTGGATAAAAATGAGATTGTGATATTTCCCTTACCATAGGTCCGATTTGCTTAGTAAGTGTCCAAAAATCCTGTATAATTATTTAAATAATGTCATTTACTTATTCCAGAATCATAATCATTGTTATGATATCATATATGGTTCACTTAGGACTTTATATTACCTGTTCTTTTGTAAATTCCATGTTAAAGAGCATTTTCCATAAAATCGTTTCATTTGTCGTCCGTGTTTTGACTTGTAATTATTCATATGATTACATAGATCATGATTACATAATTACAGAATATAAAACATGATTTATATATAATATTTATTTAGAATATACATATATATAAAAGATCAGTAAATGGAATGAAATACACCGTTCATGGAGACGGTAGGACGTACGTACGCATGAACTCTGTTTTCGTTTCCTTATTGAGTTGAATGAAATTAAGTAGATGAAATACATATATATACAAATAAATACAGTATAATTGTTATGTCATATATTTCATGATTGCTTGTTATATATACTTTATAATCATTCATGAATGGTTAACGTGGAGAATGAATCTCATCGCGTCGTGGAGACGGTAGTCCGTACTTACGCACGAGCGATGATATCGTTCTCATGATCGTGGAACTTATTGGAGTGTATATATAATATTTAAGAATAAATATCACTTTATAATAATCATATATATTCATTCTTTACACCATTAAACACATCCAAGTAAGGTGGTGGTGGAAAATAGATTACATCACGGCATGGAGACGGTATTCTGTACGTACGCACGCGCGGTGATTTCATTTTCCGTAGGATGGATAGATGGTGAAATAGGGTTGTTTCATACTTATACTAACATATCAGTATATGAGTGATACTAATGTTATTAATTCACAATTATACAACTAATTAAGAAGAAGTGGAAGAAGAAATAAATTTGAAAGAATTGGTAACAGACATTACCTCTTCTTTGAAACGCCTCTTTGAGATCTCCTTTTATGGCACTACAATTGGTCTTTGAAAAAGACCAGGACCTCTAGGATGTTTCTAGGGAAGTGTAGAGGAGACATTGGTAGGGTTTGTCTGAGTTTTAATGCACAATGTGGTGTGAGGAAGAAGGAGATGAGGTTCCCATTTATAAGGGAGGAGAGGGGCACCTTTGGAAAACTAAAAATATTATTTTATTATAAATCCAAATTTGGTTTTAAATAGCTCCAAATTAATTTATTTCGAATATTAGGTGGGGAGGGGTAGAAATCCTCTCATCCAATATAATTTTAACAATTTTATGTTCCTATTTAAACCTTATCATTTATATTTAACATAAAGTTAGATAATTATACTTTTACCGGGTCTTTTTGTGTTCTTACACTATAAGGTTAATAAACTTACTATAACAAGCCAAACGAACCCCAAGTTGTTTATTATTAATATATATAACATTATCTAAGTCATTTTTTTGAATCATAGATATTTAGTAATAAATAGAAATTAATAATATAATATTTTTTTAAAACTATTTTATGTCAATTTTGACACTATTTAGCAATTGATTTTTGTGAAAATCATAAAAGAATTATTAGTTCGAAAAAAGTTAATTAAATCAATAATAACATGTCATATTAACCTAGAAAATTAGTGTAATTCATAAAAAGTCTCAAATTATATTTATTTGGGAATTTATAACATCAATTATGTCAATATTTCATTAATATGATAATTACTACATCATATTTGTGTCATAAATAAATCAAATTATATAACATCTAAAAATTACAAATAAAATATCATTAAATAGGAAATAGTTTTAGCTTTATAATGAATTTTTATAGTCAAATTTATCTTATGTATAACCCAATATTAAAAATGATATACTTATTAAACTTTGGTTTTAACTATTTTAACCCTTCTTTAAATAAATTAATAATAAATGTCCTAATCGAATCCAAGTGAGCTTAAATGGTCATATATTATTCCTAAGGTTGTTTTGGTATAATTACACTTGTCCAATAGAATTAGGACATTTTTTAGGGTAATAATAATATCATTTTTACCCTTAATTACCCTATTTACTTGTAACCGTGGTAAATATAAGTAAAAAGTTACTATTCACCAAAAATTATTTTCATCTCATTGAACCAAATTTTACTTACTGAAATCAACTGTGTCTCTCGGATTTTTGAAATTCCACTCACAGAAGTGGTAAAATTAAATTTTATGAAAAATTCATATTTTTAACTACCACTTAGTGGTTTCATTATTCATCAAAAAAATGAATGTTTCCAGAAAGATACTAGAAATTAGGCCTAAGATATATTTGATATTATGAAATCAAATATGATGTATATTTTACCAAATTCAAAACATATTAGAAGAATTAATTAATTTAAAAATTAATTCCCGTCGTCAAAACAAATATAGTGTTCTTAAGAGAAAATAACTATCAAAAGATTGACACTTGTTTATATCTGGTTTAAATGTAAAATTACCTCCAATGACCAAAATTGTATTAAATTGTAAGAATATATTCTAAATATACTTTAAAATCACTCAAATTAATAATTTATCACTATTAATTATTTCGATTGAAAAAGTTGTTTTTAATTAAAATTTACTAATTTTCACTATTCATCAAAATATGAAAGTTATCCGAAAATTACCAAAATTTCACCCTAAGATAATTTTGATATTTTGAATCCAAAAATGAAGTCCATTTTGAAAAATTAAATTTACAAAATTTCAAAAAGTGGTTATTACTATTCACAACCGCTAGTTTAAATAATATTTTAATAGCATATTGTTGTTTAGTGAAACTCGTTATTGCGTACTATACACGCTATCGAGGAAGGTCGTGATTGTGTGTAATACAAGGCAAGTCAATGATGCATGTTGTGCAAGCTCCTTTTGGTGTAGCGTACAACACAATACATTAATGAAATTAAAAAGAATACTTTTCATAAAATCTCGGCGTGTTACATTCTACCCCCCTTAAATGAATTTCTCCCTCAAAAATCGTCAGGGTTATAAATGGTTTACTACTCGAAAGTTTCTTTAATAGAAACCCACATCGTAAAAAGGAATACCAAAACCAATCTTTAAAAACAAAAGTATGAAACGTAACAGTTACCCGAATAAACTAATCACTGGGTTTCCACATAGGTGAAAATATGGATATGGAAGAGAAACCTAATCATCATATTCTGATGGTGAGTGGTAGCGAACATGGCTATGGAAAAGCCATCGATCAAAAAGCCATAAATTTGTGATGATCTAAGGTACCATATGATTCATCAGATATAAGAACACTAGGACAATATTTTTGGTTTTCAAGATCATTTCCCGTAAAGATGATGAAATTGGAATTAGAAGAAATAATTTCGTGATTTTGGTGTAGTCTCATCGTTAGTCGTTCTTTGGACAATTTCCCCTTCATATATTAAAGAAATAAATCTGAATTTGTCATTCGTGATGTGTTAGCAGATCATGTGATAGAATGAGGGGTCATTCCATCTGTCTCAAACAAAAGGTTATAAAAGTTATCAAAAAATACGTAAGTCCATCTATAGTGGGATTAATCATATAGGGTTCCTAAAATAGACTTATAATTCTTATATTATACTTCTTAATATAATACAACTACTAACTACCAAACAGAGACTTCATGTATGCCAGTGGTAGGCGATAAAGGCCAGTCGAACTTCGTTTGTGGGTTCGATTCTCACATCCTTGTCTGACGTGATGGGCTGTCGCCCGTCCTGCAGGTTGTCCTTTTTCTAAAACTATATTACTATAACATCTCATCAATAATATCTAAAAATACTAACTTATGTACAACATAATCCATTACAATCTTTAGGCTTATCTAAAATACTTTGGTCCAAGATCATAGTATAAATAAAATGATTACTTGAAATGTCACATAACAATCACGTGAATGCCATAATTTATCCCCATATATCATAAGATATATCTTGTTGGTCAAATTACAAACATGTGAATACCATAATCATGTATTCTCTTGAAAAATGAATACCCATTGAACCTTAGTGAAAAAATGAATGCAGTTAAAAGTTAACACTTTCCACAAACCAAAATCCTCAAAATTCTTTATAATCAAACCATGATATCACTTAGTCCTTATATCAATGATGAGCTCATGAATACTGTTAAACATTTCATTTTCCCGTTTTCCCTTCATTATGCGCATATCATCTTATTTCCAAAAATATCTCAATCACATTCCATGGTTACCGATACCATTAAATTATTGAATACCACTATAGACCAATACATAAATATTCTAATATTCCATGATACTATATACAACATTATTTTGGAATCCCATTACATAAACACTTAATCATTCCACCACATTGTTTTCATATTCAACATCGCCAATAGTGATCGCATGTGACTTCCCTTTGTCCTTTGCCTTAAGCGGTTGCTCATGTCGATCATCACTAACCCTTCGATTAGGTAATTTATTAGCATAATGGCCCATTTCCTTTCACTTGAAGCATTGATGTGTTGGTGGTGCGTTCTCTGTAGTCTCCTCTTTATTCACATCATTAGAAACCCTTTTTCCATTACTTCGACACTCAGCTGCTCGATGGCCTTATTTTGTAACTTAAAGCATTTTCTAGTCCCTTTAAGACAATCTCCACCAAGCTTCTTTCCACACTTTGAGCATAAGGAAACATTCATCTTTTTTTCACCATTATTATAAGATTTCTCCTTGAACTCCATCTTTCTTTTCTTGTCAAAACAATCAGATGGATACGTAACACTAACTTCCATTTCTACCTTGATAGAACAGCGCATAATTTCTTCATGGCTACTAAAGTCTCTTATAGCTATTTCCCTTAGAAGACTTGGTTCTAAGCCACTGAAGAATCGATCAACTTTACTTTCAGGTTGGATGATAAAGTCAGATGCATACCTTGCAAGCCTTGTAAAATTCGCTTTGTATATACCAACAGATTCATCATCCTTTTGCTTTAGTTCATGAAACTCCTTCTCCATCATTTTTCAATGAATACGAGGGAAGTGCTTATTGAAAAATATGTTCTTGAACTCATCCCATTCCATGGACTCAATTTCATCTCTTCGCCTCGTATTCTTGATATGATTCCACCATTGATCAGCATCCCCTTCAAAACGATATACTGCTAAGATGACTTTATCATGTTTAGAACATTGAAGAATTGAAACTATCATTTCAGTGGTAATGATCCATTGTTCAGAAACAAGTGGATCAGAAGACCCACTGAAAGAAGGTGGACGTTGCCTCATGAAGGACTCAATAGAATATTGTTCCCTTCTCTTCTCATTTGGAAGTCCAGAATGATTCATATCTTGTGTAATTATAGAAATAAGATTTTTCACTCCATCTTCCAAAACATTTTTTTGTTCAGGAGGACAATCATTGCATTTTCCATTACATTGATCAACACGGTTCCTTTGGGTTCTAGCCATCGTCTAAAATTCAAAAAGAATAGTGTGAGTGGAAAAAATCACGCTAGGGAAAACAACATAATAAATGGGGATTACCTTCAATATCTAACATCTTAGGTTACCGTAATTCTAGGAATATAACCTATACTTATACTTAACCTTAGGGATATCCCTATACATACCTTAGAAATATCTATAGGAATCTCACTAATGTTATCACATCCTAGATTACAAAGGATGACTAAACCATTCCTCTGATACCAACTGTAGATACCTGAAGCTTAATGTACATGGACATTACATTACTTTTATGGAATACTTTGTACATAACAAAAACACACACACAAGGACCGTAATAGTTTAGTGCCTTTGAAAACTCAGAATATAATCTTCTAATCATGGTGAAAGATCTTCAACATCTCCCATAAATATCTTCCTTTTTTTCTATATAAAACCTTTCTTTATATCCTCGGGAAAATAAAACATAAAAGGGTGAGCTCAAATGCTCAGTAAGGGTAAACAAAAGAAATATCAATCACATTATATTTATAAGAACATAACATTTTGGAAATCCTAACCTGCAAAAGAGATCATAATATCATAACATGGGATAAATCATAGTAGGGAAATGTAATCCCAATAATCACAACGAAAAACATGAAACTTTGTGGTGTACACACATAATCATAGAGAATCATTTCTTGTTAGTCAAGACTCACTGCCAAGACTATCTTAGTGGACAAAGTCCATTTCTGAACCAAGTTCATTCCTCGTTTTAGTCCTGTTTCACTGAACTCGTTTAACATGCCGTTCCAGCCATGTCTATGTCATGAGATATAAAATCTTTACCCAATGAATTGGAGGGAGATAAAGGTCCCACCCATCTCATAATGATACCATTATTATGTGTGCCACAAAATCATAAATCATACATCATTGCATAACCCATGTAATAAAAAAATGGGATTCTTCAACCTCATGACATCATAAAACAATTCATATAAGATAAAGGAATTCATAAAAATATTTCCATCAAAACATAATCAAATCATTGTAATAATAGGGATAGAAACAGAAACCTATATTATCTTAGATGGAAAATAATTTTGATAAAACACTTGAACTCCATTCTTGAGGAAAATATCCTTTCTACTTAAAAAACATTTTCCTTTCATAACATGTCATAAAATATTATACTAAAAGAAGTTGATTAAAAATAAACTTGAAAACATGTAAAGGAAGCTTCTTGGAAATAATTTTTTAAAAATCCATTAATGCCGTATAAGTTAAAAAATCATTCTTCTCGTACATTTATAGGAAAAGTCAAAAAGTACCTCGTATGAAAAACGAAAAAAGCTTCCTTTCATATCTTTTACTAACAACTAACTGAAGGGTAAAATTGTATATAAAATATTGTATAAGGATATAAATATTACATATTTAGGAAACATGGATGTGTATGATAAAATACACTCCAGTAAATTCCAACGTATAAACAATCTCTGATAAAAATGAGATTGTGATATTTCCCTTACCTTAGGTCCGATTTGCATCGTATGTGTCCGAAACTCCTGTATAATGATTTAAATAATGTCATTGACTTATTCCATAATCAAACTAATTGTTATGATATCATATATGGTTAACTTACGACTTTATATTGCCCGTTCTATTGTAAATTCCATGTTAAAGAGCATTTTGTGTAAAATCGTTTCATTTGTCGTCCGTGTTTTGACTTGTAATTATTCATATGATTACTTAGATCACGATGACTTAATTCCAGAATATAAAACATGATTTAAATATAATATTTATTTAGAATATACATATATATAATATATCATTAAACGGAACGAAATACACCGTTAATGGAGACGGTAGGTCGTAGGTACGCATGAACGCTGTTTTTGTTTCCTTATTGAGTTGAATGGAATTAAGTAGATGAAATACATATATATATACATAAATACAGTATCATTATTATGTCATATATTTTATGATTACTTAATATATATAATTTATAATCATTCATGAATGGTTAACGTGGAGAATGAATCTCATCGTGTCGTGGAGACGGTAGTCCGTACGTACACACGAGCGATGATATCGTTCTAATGATCGTGGAATTGTATTCAAGTGTATGTATACTCTTTCAGAATCAATATAACTTTACAATAATAATATATATTCATTCTTTACACCGTCATACCCATCCAAGTAAGGTGGTGGTGGAAAATAGATTACACCACGGCATGGAGACGGTATTCCATACGTACGCACACGTGGTGATTTCATTTTCTGTAGGATGGATAGATTGTGAAAGAGGGTTGTTTAATACTTATAATAACATATCAGTATATTAGTGATACTATTGTTATTACTTCATAATGAAACAACTAATGAAGAATAAGTGGAAGAAGAAATAAAGTTGAAAGAATTGGTAACGAAAATTACCTCTTATTTGAAACGCCTTTTTGAGATCTCATTTTAGCTAACTAAAATTGGTCTTTGAAGAAGAAAAAGACATCTAGGATGTTTCTAGGGAAGTGGAGAGGAGAAATTGTCAGGGGTTGGCCGAGCATGAAAGCTCAATGTTGTGTGAGGAAGAGGGGAAGGAGGTTCCCTTTTATAAGGGAGAAGAGGGGCACCTTTGGAAAACTAAAAATATTATTTAATTATAAAGCCAAATTAGGTTTTAAATAGCTCCAAATTGATTTATTTCTAAGATAAGGTGGGTAGGGGTCTAGATCCTCTCAACCAATAGAATTTAGACATGTTTAGGTTCCTATTTTAACCTAATCATTTATATTTAAATTTAAGATAGATAATTTTACTTTTACAGTGTCTTTTTGTGTTCTTACACTATAAGGTTAATAAACATACTATAACAAGCCAAACGAATCCCAAGTTTTTTATTATTAATATATATAACCTTATCTAAGTCATTTGGCTAAACATTAGATTTTTAGAAATAAATAACAATTAATAATATAATATTTCTTTTAAAAACTATTTTATGTCAATTTTGACACTATTTAGAAATTGATTTTTGTGAAAATCATAACAGAATGATTAGTTCAGAAAAAGTTACTTAAATCAATAATAACATGTCATATTAACCTAAAAATTAGTGGAATTTATAAAAAGTCTAAAATTATATTTATTTGGGTATTTATAACATCAATTATGTCAATATTTCATTAATATGATAATTATTGCATCATATATGTGTCATAAATAAATTAAATTATATAACGTCTAAAAATTAAAAATAAAATATCATTATGTAGGAAATCGTTTTATCCTTCTAATGAATTTTCATAGTCGAATTTATCTTATGTATATCCCTATATTAAAAATTGGTATACTTATTAAACATTGATTTTAACTATTTTATCCCTTCTTTAAATAAAATAATAATAAATGTTTTAATATAATACAAGTGGTCCTAAATGGTCATATTTTATTACTATGGTTGTTTTTGGTCGAATTACACTTGTCCAATAGAATTAGTACATGTGTTAGATGAGTAATAATATCATTTTTACCCTATTTACTTTTAACCGTGGTAAATAAAAGTAAAAAGATACTATTCACCAAAAAAAATTCATCTCATTGAACCACATTTTACTTACTGACATAAACTGTGTCTCTCGGATTTTTCAAATTCCACTCACAGAAGCGGTAAAATTATGTTTTATGAAAAATTCATTTTTTTAACTACCACTTAGTGGTTTCACTATTCATCAAAAAAATGAATGTTTCCAGAAAAATACCAGAAATTAGGCCTAAGCTATATTTGATATTATGAACTAAAAAATGATGTCTATTTTACCAAATTCAAAACATATCAGTTGCATTAATTAATTAAAAAATTAATTCTCGTCGTCAAAACAAATAGCGTGTTCTTAAGAGATAATAACTATCAAAAGATTGACACTTGTTTATGTCTGGTTTAAATGTAAAATTCCATCCAATGACCAAAATTTTATTAAATTGTAAAAATATATTCTAAATATACTTTAAAACCACTCAAATTAAAAATTTGTCACTATTAATTATTTCTATTGAAAAAGTTGTTTTTAATTAAAATTTTGTAATTTTCACTATTCATCAAAATATGAAAGTTATCCGAAAATTACTAAAATTTCAACATAATCTAATTTTGATATTCTGAATCCAAATATGAAGTCCATTTTGAAAAATAAAATTTAGAAAATTTAGAAAAATGGTTATTATTATTCATAACGGGTAGTTTTAATAATATTTTAATAGCATATTATTGTTTAGTGAAACTCGTTATTGCGTACTACACACACTATCGAGGAAGGTCATGATTTCGTGTAATAAAAGGCAAGTCAAGGATGTGTGTTCTGCAAGATCATTTTGGTGTAGCATACAACACAAGACATTAATGAAATTAAAATGAATACTTTTCATAAAATCTCGGGGTGTTATAGTATATCCATCTCAATGCTCAGCCCAAGAAAGTGAGTCACCAATAGTCCTAGAAGTAAACACCATCTATGCCCAATAAGCAACACATCAGCTCTGAACTACAAGTCAAGGGGCTTAAATCACAGCTCCATGACACAATCTGCTTTGTGCGGTACTCACTCTCCCAAATGGTTTTAGGTCGCATCACAAAGAAACATCTCGGTGTGGAAATCACCCTTGTTCTTGAGAGTTCTAGAGAAAGTAAAGCCACACCTCGGCACTATCACATAGTTGAGGGGTCATCATAAAGTCAAATTTGTCACATCACTAACATGTACGACCATGGGTTCCGCTCCGTGAGTCATGATGAAAAGCCACAGACTGGCCTTGTAGAAATAACTGTGTCTAAACGAAGTTGTCAAGCAACCCACCGCCCAGCCACGCTGGTGGGTAATCCCTAAGATGTCATTGGGAAACCCTCTGCCCAGACTCTACTGGAGGGTAAACACTAATTGGTCGTCAGGTAACCCACTGCCCAGTCCTTACTGGAGGGTAAACCCTAAGAGGACTTTGGGTAACCCACTACCTAGATACTTCTGGAGGGTAATCCATAAGAGGTCATCGGGTAACCCACTGCCCAGTCTCTACTGGAGTGTAAAACCTAAGAGTTCTTCTGGTAACCCATTGCACAGTCTCTGCTGGAGGGTAAACCCTAAGAGTTCATCAGGTAAACCACGTCCCAGACTCTGCTAGAGGGTAAACCCTATGAGGTCTTCGGGTATCCCACTATGTAGTCTCTGCTGGAGGGTAAACCCTATGAAGTCAATGAGAAACCCACTGCCCAACCCCACTAGATGGTAAACCTAAAGAAGATGATGAGCAACCCACTACCCAGCCACGATGGATGGTTAACCCGGAACTACTCTGGTCATCCCTATTGGATGGTACAACACTAGCCAATAGAACACAGAGTGGGTATTGTTCAACTAACCAACTCATGAACAATTCATCTAGTATAGGTTCATCTACAGTGTAGTGTAGGTCATGTCGATACCTGGAGCACTGCATAGGGAAACACTTAAAGAAAGAAAAAGTAAGAAGGATATGATCTCGATACTCAGCTAGGTAATCTCTTCCCAGGCTCACTGGGGAATCGTACCCTACATGAAACAACCTCCAGGGTAGATGATCGGTGTCTGCGTAAAGTATTGGTCACACCTAATCAACAAAAAAACCCTATTAGAGAGCATGAAGGGATTTGATATTGAAAACCCACATGGATAAATGAACAGGGGAACCCAAACAACTCCTCTGATCAACCATCTATAATAGAACCAGGGGAAACCACTCCATCCTGCTGGTCTAAACCATCTTTAACAGAAGGATACTTTGCATTATGAGAGTTCAAATGTACATAATGTTGAACATGATACACACATGGGGCACTCAAAACATGTTGTACTATCTCATCTACAAATCACATACACCTAAATTCTCAGGTACAAACTACAACATGTACCTCTAGGAAACCCCGTATACTTCTAAAGTATACCACATTTCCAGTCCAAAGGCAATCGTGCACATGATGTCCAACATCAATGCAAAAAAGGGAAAAATGAAAGTTCTACAACATGCTTCCAATACAACCTTATAATGGCCAAAAAAACCTCTTCCAACATTTAATTCACTCACACAGGAGTGCTCATAATCACACACCATGTGTTCTCTGTAAACACTGTGGGAAGAACCTCCACCTGTACAACATTCATTCCTCCACATTTAATGAGATCTCGAAAGAGGATCTGCACTTCCAAACGGACTGCATCGTTGTATTTCATGCGAAAAAACATGTGTGGTAGACTATCTAATCAACTCAAATGGATATTCGATAGAAAATATGTCCAACACCACTTTACTCATGAACGACGTCCCGTGGTCCCGAGCCTCGGTCTAGAAAAAAAGTATGGCGCATCTCACCATTGCAATAGCGTTGAAAAAACACGTCAAATTTACTGCTTACATGCGTGGAATGCATATCCAAAAAAATGATGCATTTCATCAAACCACACATGAGATGTGCTACATGGGACCCACATCAAAGTCCTGAAGCACTACCAATAGATCACACCATTGCAATCCACTCGAAGAAGCACCCACGATTGATATTTCACTTCTCTGAAATGGACACCTAGTGAAGATGATAGAAATCACTGCCAACGCACAAAAATACCCCAATGGGACCCGCTCCACCATGATAAATTAAAGATGGTGGTTGTTACCTATCAATGCTCAAGAAAAAACACCACGAATTGACTCCTCCCAAGCCCTGAACGAACGTCCAATGAAAAAGTTTTAAACAATACTCGCAGCTTAAAAGATGGGTCATGGGGCCCATGCCTCAACCATGGTATCAATGCCTGAAACCTCCCTGGAAAACTCCAGCTAGGTTCCTGGGTCCCAAAACCGCTGACGTCGCACAAAATGGACATTGGATGTGTCTCATCCATCCAAAACAATAACCCCTAAAAAACCACAATCCACAATTACAGTGTCGCAACCCAAGGCCCCCATATCGGGAACTAAAAATCCCTAAAACCATCCAAAATTCATTGCCTTGAGCCGATGTTCACTCTGCCATAGAATACCTGAAAAGCAGACAACCATAGCGAATGTTATGGGTGTACGATGTCAAGGGGATGAACACCTTGGGCTGGACCGACATGAGCTGGCTGGTCCGCCCAGCCTGGGCCCACCCACGCAGGCCTGTGGCTCTACCGCGTGGCCTGGCCTTGGACCTGTGGTCCACATCCGCCGACCAGACCTCGTGGCCAGCCTTGGTCTCATCCGGAGACCCACCGAGAGTGGGTCTTGGTGTCCCATGCGGTGTTGCGGCCGCGACCCCTGTTCTAACCCGTCAGTGGAAACCTCACCCACCGCCTGGATCCGACACCTTGAGCCTCTGCCTGGAGCCCCTCTTCCATTCCTCCAGGGTACGCCGCCACACCTACATCCCAAAATTGTTCTACCACCACCTAGGACGCCTCGTGCCACCACCAGAACTCCATTGAACCGACGAAAAAAGAAGAAACCACTATAAAACATCCCAGGGCCGCTCCGGATGCCCTGGGAATCAATCATTCGATCTGAAATGATTTTTGGGAAGATAATATCCAGACCTAGACATCTGGTGGATTCTCTTGTCTATTGTAAAACAATTAGATGTATGGAAATTCATTTTTAGTGTGATTTAAGAATTAAAATAATTAAAACGCAAGCCTACCTCGATGGGTATAGCCCAACACTTCACCATCATTCTATTGGAGTTGCCACAACTCACTAGAGAGGTGGAGGAGAGGGGAGGTGGTCATTTAGAGGAAACTCCATGGAGGGGAGAAAGGGGACAAAGATGGTGGGTGGTGGCGTTTAACTAGAAAAAAACTTAAACTCCCATGTCCGTAGACCTCGTACCTGAACTGCCAGGGGGGTCGGGGTTAAGCCACCACTAGGGTAAAAACAACATTTTGAGGACAATGGTTGTCTTGAAATTTTAATCTGAACCTCGATTCAAAATTTATAAAACATAACGCTTGAGGCCGCCAAATTACGAAAAGGCCCCTTGGGGCGTTTTTCACAGTTGGCCCGCGCCCACAAAAATTTCACCTCTCCAAGTTTAAATGACACTCTCCAGACTCAATGGTGCCCAAGATTTTCCCTTCTGCGAAACCGTTTTGGGGATAATCTGGTCACTTAACACATCCACTATGAACACATGTCAAATTTAATTCTGGCCACACTGGGGCTCAGAATCTCAAATCGTCTGAACGCACTTCTCTAGAATAACATCAAGAATATTTCTATGTCTTTTATTGTAAAAATCCGGTTCTTAAATTAACTGATTTCCCAATGATTTTAAATTAAATTTATAATTCATTAAATATCATTGTTCTTGGTTGTTTCATTTTTGTCATGGTTAATAGTTACCATTAAACGTAACCAAACACCAAATTTAATGTTTCTAATTGGGGGGAATGTTTTCAACACTTAGTTATTTTGATCATGATCCAGAAGTGAATAACCCCTATTCGTAGGGGATCATGGTTTAGTGGGTTGTATGTATGGTTTGGAAAAGCCATGCCCCCCCTTATAGTACATCATGCTTGTATGCATGATTTCATGGTCCAACCCGCATATTTTACATTAATCATCCATTATCCCAGCATAGACCCATATGATCCTAATTTTTTTAATAGTCTAAAAATAAACACAAATAAAGTCTTTACAAATGAAATGTAAAAAATAATTGTTAATTTGTAACTATAACATAGTAAAGAAACATTACATCAAGGAAATACAATATGGAATGTTCGAATAATGATAATATTCATTTAAACATGAGGAATGATAATTTAATCTCCAATGAAATAGAGAAAAAATAAATGTTTCAAGGATCTTATGAATCAATATATATTATAAAAACCTTATTCATCCATGTTTTGATTCATATAGTATGAATGGGAAATGGTATATGTGATAATGATGGTATTACAAAGAAGAAACATGAACATATAAAGGGTTTCCCACGTTCATCCATGAATCATGTATAATTTTTCTTATTATAATGAATAAATACTAATGATCATTGAATGGATTAATATATTAAAATAAATAATTAGAATTCATGTAGAAAACCTTAAGAATATTTCAATAATTCCCTCCTTGAAATGGATGAGGTTTGAGAATGCATGTGATAGTTTCATCCATTTCAAGACCATTGTGGATATTTCCATAGCATTTATCATTTCATTAAATATGGTTATGGTATTCTTTAACTCCACAAGAAACATAACCATTGATGATGAAATTTTTACAAAACCCACATCATTGTTCAAAATTATGACTTCCACCATGGGCATAGTGGGGTCACTCTAGCGAAGGCCCAAAATGGCCTTCTGCAAGATCTATGGATCTGGACACACCATTACAATCATTTTTCCCTACCTAGTTTTACATTAGATTGTGGTGGGGAAAACAAGGATTTCACCATTACCATTAATTATTAATATTTTCCTAAAAATCCTACTATAACAATAAAAAATATCTCTATGTACAAGGGAAACACACATACATGAATCATCCAAAAAACATAAAATTGTTGATTAAATCAAGGATTAATATATTATTAAAAAATTTATGTTTATAATTACGAAATATAGAAAATATTACACCAATAAAAAACAATACTAAATATAATACAATTGTAGAAAAAAAACTAAATCCATAAATCTAGTAGTCTATGTCCTAGTATCTGAAGCCCTAATTATATGCTAAAATATAATTTATATAGATGTAGGGGATAAGAACATTTAAAAATATTAAGATTTTATTTATGGTCTCTCTTGAAAATAAGAAAATATCATACTAGTCCACCAGTCAATAAACAACATAACAATCCAGCACCTAAATAGTCCTCGAAATTATATTAGTATATTATGGGGACACTCAAATCATTAACTCATTGAAGGATGTATAATAATAATAGGAGAACATAGATATTGGATCCTTGTTTGAAATTCCACATTGGTTATTTCCTCGCACACATTGTTACAAAACCTCTTGTGATCCCAAAAATTCATTGTTTACAAATTTTTCATCACATATCATGCCACATATATTGTGGGATAATTTAAAACCCTACCAATAACATCCTCCCACATGTACCAAAATCTTATGAAATAATTAGTCGATATCTACATATGATAACCTAATTCCATATAATCATTCTTCCCATCAAATATACTAATAGATCCTGAAAACCAATGTTGTAGGGTATCCTAAAAAGTATTTTTATCAATCCCATACCATCATTATATCACACTTGGCCCCCACCAAAATCACATTCTATCACCACCAAACATCCCCAAAAAATAATCCATTGTTAAATGTCACTCAGAAATGGATGGCCACCACCACTATATAATGGTACCAAGGGGAGTGTATAGATGATGTGGGAAATAATCCATCTATTTATTCACCATAAAATATATATGAATATAAATCAACAAAACATTTATTTATTTTTATATTGTACTCGATATTGGGGGAGTATTTTTAGAAGTGGATGATAAAAAAATTGAATATATTGTCTTAAATATTACCCAATGCAATTATCCAGAATAATATTAATATTTTATCCCTCCACACTACCACATCATCACATGATATCTACCCCCAACTAATACCAACCGTAAATTATATGTAAACCATAACAAAACTAAAATTTAAACCTTTTCCATCCCTTTATCTGTTGATTCTCACAAATTATAATTATAAAAAATATCAAAAAATTTAAAATATTTTGGAATTTTTATCTTCAAAATTAATGACAAATCATATTAACTAAACATCATTTTCAATTCATCAATTCATAATTCTATTAAAACTCTTTTATCACCCTTTAATTTATTAACTATTTACTACATAATTAATTTCTTCACACACATGTTTAATTATAAAACATTTTTTTTAACATTTAATCCTTACATTCCTCAATCCACATTAATTTGGCTACTATAGAGCATTACCAAACCCAAAAACATATCAATATTATGGAAATAATATAACATCTCACTCCAAGGGCATTACCATAGCTCACCCATAACACACTAAAAATATTCAGTAAATAAAAATAGCATACCTCTCAAAATACCCTAAGCACATCAAATGAATCCCTAATAGAAAATCACATTACACACTAGAGCTGGTCACCACTACAGCATATTAGACATAAAAGTGTGGAATAACCAAAATATAACTTATGCATGTTAAAAAACAGTCACAGAATATGATTTCAACTTATAAATAAATTTAAATAGTGATATATTAACATCCTATAATCACATTCATGGGTACTTATTATCAACTTATGGTTTGGATATATTCATTTTTTATTCATATATAAGTGTTCAAATTATTTTATTGAGTGTTCAATAAAATTAACACAACATTTATTACCAATATAAAAAAACTACAAACAATGTTCTAAAAACATACAATATCATGAACAATAATCATTAATATGTAGAATTAGAATCAACATGGTTTCTTATAATCACATGAAATCACATTCCAATTACCCAAAAATTTTATTCATAGAATTCATTATGTAGTGAAGAAAATTATTATTATCTACCTATTGAATAAAGGAATGTTATCACAATAGATGTAGAAATATTTATAGATGATAAGAATCCCATACCTGTAACAATGATTTGTGGTGTAATATAAGTAAATAATAAATATATATATATTTATTGGGAAAGAATCCCTAGTTTGATCAACAAGTAGGTTTCATGAAAATAGAACCAATTATCCCATGAAACTTATTCCAATCCTTCACCCAACCAAAATTTCCATCAATAAAATCAATCTTCAGATTGGAAATTATGAGGAAGAAATGGGTGAAAATATTAATAACTCTCCATAGATATATTGGAACAGGAATATTGATGTGGGGATCAAAAAACCAATAAGCGTGATTGACCTCCCAAAAATGTTACTAGTTATCCCATGAGTCAAGTAAAAAATTATAGGAATAGGGATATTCAATTTGATTTGGAACTCTATACCTATAATACAAATAATATAAAAAACATAGTGCCTTTTGATATGTAAAAATAATTTGGGTTTCACTTAAGATTCTAGTAAAACAAAGATTTCTATTCTTCAATATCCTCCAGAATGACTAGTCGCTAGAACATAATATTAATATCACACCCATATCACATATAATGAAGGAATGGAAATATATTATGCAATTCACCACACTATAACCCCACAAAAAATAATGAGATAATAAAATCATTTCTTCTCGGGCCTCCATATATTAATTGTTTACACTAGGATTAATGTTACCCATATAATGACATAATACATCCCAACACAATACCATATTTGAACTCCCAATAAAAAATAAAACTACTATAATAAATTTCCATAGGATATAAAAAATCAACTATCATTCATTTTTAATCCATTCATGAAATGGAATATCCATGAAAAGCCTACATCATTAGGAAACTAAACAGTATGAACTACATCAAAATAAAAAACCCTAAAAAATATATCAAACTATAATTAAACAGTAAAACTCCATCATCTATAAGAAAAAATAGTACAACCTAATATGTTTCTTCTTGAAACTCTTATACACACCTATATATCCCACAAATCTGCATGTATCGGGTCAGGAAGGTCTATATAATTATAAATAGAGTGATTTTTTTTCATGTTTCATACATTTAGATATATCACGAGTATGATTCATAAAATTTCGAACCATATAATACATAAATAATACATCATTTCTAATAAATATTCTTACTTATTATAATAAATCAAAAATCAGAAACATATATGCTTTCAGTGTTTACATATTTGGTATTACATTTATATATATTTCACCACACATTTCCAAATGTATAGATAAAAAACATCATACAAATATTTCAATATTTGGGAACATGCACATAATAAATGTATGATATATGATACTTAGTATATGAATAAATATGATATATCAATTTAATAAATATATGAGAACAAAAATAATGTTATACACAAGAATAAGATGAATATATGGGCATAAAATAGTAATCATGTTATACTAAAATAATATAATGTAATAATACCCAACTAAAAAACACATAAAACATAAACAATGACATAAGGATGATGAAATTACATAATAATAATGTATATTAATGTGGAAACATGAGACAATAATTGTGATCCACTTAAACATAACATTTATATATTTCACTAACATAAAAATAAAATCAACTTTATCAAAATAAATATAAATTGATGTATATGTCATTCTAAGACAACATAACACAAAATAAAAAAAAATATCTATATATACATATATTTCCCACATGAGCATGATAAGAGCAATACATCATTCATTTTAATGTTAACATGAGATATGTGAATGGGATTTATGAAACATGACATATAACCGTTATAAATCACATGATTTATCTACATGGTATCATTATAACATAGACATAGTGATTCATATAAATTTTGAAAATATAATAATGTGATATAATTGAAATTATTAACAAATGGTAATAAAATCTCTATCACCCAAAAATAACTAATCCATTGAAATTTCTACTTTAATAATTAAAAATAATTTGTGAGAAATTGGATTAAAAATAAATGAATAATAAAATTTCATTAAATATATTATCCTCATAATAAATCATAAATGGGGTAATTGTTGAGTTTTATAGAAGAATATGGGAAAAAAGTAACAATAGGGAAAATAAAGGGAATAAAGTTAAAAAGCATCATTTCAGTAGTTTATAAGCGTGACAAAAATAGAAAAAAGTTAAGAAAAAAATCATATAGGATTTGTTAAGAACATAAAAAATATTAAAAATATATAACTTCATGTAAAATATACAAAACCAAAAAAGGATAAGGATAGTTACACAAACAATGAACACTTCAGGTGAATTAAAAACCAAAGTGTGTAAATTTGTGGGAAAACATCAAAAAAGAAAATATAACAATATGGAAAAAGTAAATGAATTATTTTTAGAGATAATTTAGGTATAATTAAACTAAATAGAAAATTATGCCCAATAAATCTATATTTAAAGTGATATTTGAAAATAATACCTTACTATTTCTTTTCATTTACATGCATTCATATTAACAAACATTGTAATAAGTAGAAACATAGAAATTAAATATTCTATAACCATTCATGTAAATGACCATTTATCTTATTAAACTATATATTTTTTTTAAAAAAAATTACATTGTTTTGTTCATCCAAAAATTATTATAGAAATACCTTTTGCGGACTATTTTGTAAAGGGGTTAATGTAGAAGCTAATAAATATTACATCTAAAACAGATTGTTATTAATTTTAAAAGGTCATGGTTTAGTAAAAAATATAACATTTTTCAAAAATAGTTTTGTCATTTTAGATTCTTTATGTAAATGTAGAGAATGATTTTTTATATTTTTAATTTACAATTAATTAATAATATGGGTTATTATTTATAAACTCTCAATAATAAATGTCGACATTGATATATAAAATGATGAATTATTCTTCCAATGAGACATCTTAGTGAAATCGTTGGGAATTTATTCTTATATGTTTACATTAATTTTTTGTTATTAGTTTAATAGGAATTGTATGTATGTTAGTGTAATACATAGTTAAATTGATTATTTTGTTTTATTATTTTTTAAATAATTATTATTTGATTACCATAAATTTAAAATGGAGATGTAGATGGATCATTATAAACACGTTGTTAGTATAAAAATAAATTGTATGGATTTATTATAATTTATTTGAATATATATTAAAATCTATAATAATATTCAGTTATGGTATAGTAATTATTTTGATACTACATTGAAATATTAAAATGTAGTTTGATTCCCTATCATAATGAAGATTATTGGAAGATAATTTTTTTGGTGTGGGATATGTTATGGTATAAATAAATATTGTAACACCCCGAGATTTTATGAGATATATTATTTTTAAATTCCTTTGATTTTACACTACACCAATATTAGCTTGAACTATACGCAACACCGTATTAGCTTGCAGTATACGGAACACTATTCTTGGATCTTGTTACAATCAATTTTAAGTTCACAACATTTAGTGTATATATAAATGTATATATATATATTGAATTTAAAAATGAAATATAGTTGTAATATGTTATACAAAACAACAAAAGAGTATTTCACTACACGCAACCCTGACTTGGCTTGCATTACACGTAATCACAACCTTCCTCGATAGCGTGTGTTGTACGCAATACAGGGTTTCACTAAACAATGATATATTGTTATTATATTATTATGGACTAGCCATTAGGAATAGTATTACCTAATTTTGAATTTTATAACATTATTATTCATCTTACACATTTTATAGAATATGTTATGAGAATAAAATAAATATTTAGGGTAAAATATGTATATATAAAAAATGCAGTTTTCCCTCTTTTTGATGGAGAATCCACAATAAATCTAGGTTTTGACATTTTTATAAGTTAAATTTGACAAAATAAAATTCTTATTTGGAATTATTATATTAAAATTTACTTTGGATAAATTTTTGATACTTTTCTGACAAACTTTCATGTTTTCATGAATAGTAAAAATACACCAATTTTTAATTTAAAACAGCTTTTTTCATTGAGATAATTTATATGGTTAAATTATAATATTTAATGGTTTCAAAATATAAATATAATTTATATTTACCATTTAATATAATTTATGTCAATAGCATTGATTTTACATTTAATTCGTAGGTTAAATCAATTCAATCTTTTGCAATGTTTTAAACAAAAACACGTTTTCCTTCAACAACGGGACTAATTTAAATTTAATTTGTGAAACTTTTTTGTATTTTATTTGGAAAAATAGATTCCATATTTGGATTAAGTGGGTCCAAATTATGTTAATAAGTAATTTTTTTTGGTCATTATGAATAGTAACTACGATAAATTTTATTTACCATAGATAAAGGTAAATCGGGTAATTAAGGATAAATATAAGATTATAAAATTACCCTAACACCTTCCAAAATCCTATTGTATGACTAAAAGTCTACTCATATCACCTAAGGGTCAGATTAGTTTCATTTAATGTACTTTTTCCCATGAAAATAATTTAATTATTATTAAAACCAAAGAAAGTGACAACATGTCTCTTTATTAAATATTATAAGTATAATAATTTTAATTTAGTGATAAACATAATGAAACATCGAACATGAATAGTCTCTAAAAATATAATAAAATTATGTACATCATATAAAGTAATTTATAATTTTTAGGGATTACATAAGTATCATTAAAGGTGACATAATAGTGATGTTGAGATTATGTTATTAAGAGAAATATCTAATAAATGGTTTTAAAAATTTTAAAATAAATATTATATGAACTATTTAATGTGCTCCACTAATTTTATAGATACATATGAAATTTTTTGAATCTATTAAGCCTTTTATTTTGAAAATATATTCTGTATATATTTTATTTAAATTCAAATAAATGAATAGTGTCAAAATTGACACTATTTTTATTTTATAAAAATAACATATTATAAAATTGTTTATAAACCACAAAAATATTTAAAAATTATAAATTAAAATTTATACGGTCAAAAATGTCATAAAGTGTCAAATTATGGAAAATTCACAACAAATATGTAATTATTTATAATAATTAAAAATTTAGAATATTATTACCACCTATAACATTAAAGTGATAAATAAGGACAAATCAAGTTGATAATGTTTAAAATAAATTCCTAAAATGTCTAAATATTATTATTTAGATGCGATTACAACCCTATCTCATCTAATCTATGGATAAGAGTCATTTTGGAAGTTTTTAAGTGGGTTTGGGATTTAATATAAATTAATATTTCTTATATTTCCAAAGGTGCCCCTCTCCTCCCTTAAAAAAGGGCACCTCCTACCTATATTCCTCACACCATTTAGAGCCTTGAAGCTCTGTCAACCTCTTCCCATTTCACTTCCCCACTTCCCTAGAAAACATATATAGGTTCTGGTCTACTCAAAAGACCAACCCTAGTTCCCTAAGAAGAATATTAAAGGAGGTCTGTCGAAGAAGAGGTAATCTCTTCAACCGATTATTACAAGCTTATTTATTTTTCAAATTCTTCTTCTTTAATTGTTTAAGTACAAATTAATAACATTAGTATCACTAATATACTGATTTTTTATTATAAATATAAAACAACCACATTTCACCTTCTATCCATCCTACGGAAAACGAACTCACCGCGCGTGCGTACGTACGAAATACCATCTCCATGTCGTGGTGTAATTTGTTTTTCCAACACCACCTTACATAGATGGGTATAATGATGTAAATAATAACTATAAATAGTTATTATAACATCATAATTATTCTGATATATTGTATCATCCACTACAATTCAATTCAATTTGTATGGTAACGATATCATCGCTCGTGCGTACGTACAGACTACCGTCTCCAAGACGCGATGAGAATCATTATCAATGAATAACCATTCATGAATGATTATAAAGTATATATATTAAGTAATAATGAAATATATGACATAATAATGATACTAGATTTATGTTTATATTTATGTATGTCATCCAATTAATTTCATTCAATTAAATGAGGAAATAAAAACAACGTTCATGCGTACGTACAACCTACCGTCTCCATGAACCGTGTATTTATTTCTATTTATCGATATATTATATATATGTATATTATGAATATATATTATATATAAATGATGTTTTATATTCTTCAATTAATTAATCATGATCTAATTTATCATATGAATAATTACAAGTCATATCACGGATGACAAATGAAACGATTTTACCCAAAACGCTCTTTAACATGGAATTTACAAAAGAGCGGGTAATATAAAGTCATAAGTGAACCATATATGACATAATAACAATGAATATGATTTTGTAATAAGTAAATTAAATTATTTAAATAATTATACAGGAGGTTCGGATATGTACGAAGCATATCGGACCTAAGGTAAGGAATAATTTTGCAAATCTCATTTTTATCATAGATTGATTATTCGTAAGTATTTACTAGGGTTATTTATATCATCCATGTCCATGTTTTATAAAAGTGTTTTCATGTATTTTTAATGTCATTTTTACCGATTTTGTATTTTACTACATGGTATGTAAGGAATCATTCTTTTTTGACGTTACGAGGTACTTTTTTACTTTTCCGACAAAAGTACGAGGCGAATGTTTTTTTTAACTTATACGGTGTGAACATATTTTTACGCTTTCATAACGCCTCATTTTCATGAATCTTACTCGACAAGATTTTATGACTACTTTCAACAAAATAATTTTCATTTAAAATTGTATGGCATTTTGTGAAAAGAAAATAATTTTGAAGAAGAAAGGATATTTTCCTCAAGAATTTATTTCAAGTGTTTTATCAAAACCATTTTCCATTTAAGATGAAATTATTTTCATATGTGTATGTATCAAGTATAATGTCTTTATGATTTACATGGTTTCACTTTTATTTTGATGTAATGATATCAATTTTTTATATGGATTATGTTATGATGGGATGATGTTAATGAAACCCATTTTTATTATTTGGGTTATGATGAATGATTTATGTTTATGTTGTGGAACAAGTAAGAATGATTTCATTATGAGATGTGTGGGACCTATATCTCCCTCCAATGAATTGGGTAAATATTTATATCTCATGAGATAGACATGTTAGGAATGGAAAATTAAACTGGTTCAGTAATACATGACTGCAAAGAGGAGTGAACTTGATTCAGAAAGGGACTTTGTCCACTAAGATGGTCTTGGCAGAAATGCCTTGGCTAATATGGAAATCATATCATGTGCATAATGGTTTCCACAATTACATGTTTTATTCCCATTCTATTTTATAAGGATTAATGTTTCTTTATTATCTATGCCTTATGTACTTCCATGTTTTATGTCATTTCTCAAGATTTTTATGTTTAAACATTATGTTCATGTTTTTAAGTTCAAATGCATTTGAATGGTTTTATTTTATCCTTGCTTACCCTTAATGAGAATTTGAGATCACCCTTTAAATGTTTTCTTTTCCCTAGGATATAAATAATGTTTTTAGGTAAAAAAAACAAAAGGGGAAGATCTTTATGAGATATGTTTAATATCTTTCACCACGATTAGAAGATTGCGTTCTGAGTTTGCAAAGACACTAAACTATTACGGTCCTTGTGTGTCTGTTTTTTTATCTATTAACTATTCCACAAAAGTAATGTAATATCCATGTACGTCAGGCTTCAGGTCTCTATAGTTGGTATCAGAGGAAAGGATTAGTCAACCTTTGGAAACTAAAATGCGAGAACTTTAGTGAGATCCCTAGATATATTTCAAAGGTATGTCTAGGGATGTCCCTAAGGTTAAGTATAAGTATAGGTTATAATCCTAGAAATAAGGCAATGATATTAGAAATAAACTTAAGATGTTAGATATTGAAGGTACTCCCACTTTATTATGTTGTTTTCCCTAGAATTATTATTGCCCCTCACACTATTCTTTTTGGGTTTTAGACGATGGCTGGAACCAGAAGGAACCGTATTGATCAATGTAACGGACAATGCAATGATTTTCCTCCTGAACAAACCAATGTTATGGGAGATGGAGTTCAAAATCTGATTTCTATACTTACAAAAGCTATGAATCATTCTGGACATCCAAATGAGTAGAGAAGGGAATAATATTCTATTGAGTCCTTCATAAGGAAACATCCACCTTTTTTTAATGGGTCTTCTGATCCACTTGTGGCTAAAAAATGGATCAGTACCACTGAAAATATATTTTCAGTTCTTCAATGTTCTGAGCATGATAAAGTTATCTTAGAAGTATATCGTTTGGAAGGTGATGTCGATCAATGGTGGAATCTTATCAAGAATACAAGGAAAAGATATGAAATTGAGTCCATGGAATGGGACGAGTTCAAGAAATTATTTTTCAATAAGAACTTCCCTCGTATTCTTTGAACAATGATGGAGAATGAGTTTCTTGAACTAAAGCATAAGGATGATGAATCTATTGGTATATACGAAGCGAATTTTACAAGGCTTGCAAGGTATGCATCTGGATTTATCATCCAACCTGAAAGTAAAGTTGATTGATTATTCAGTGGCTTAAAACCATGTTTTCTAAGGGAATTATCTATAATAGACATTAGTAGCTATGAAAAAATTGTGTGTTGTGCTATCAAGGTATAAATAGAAGTTGGTGTTACATATCCATCTCATGGTTTTGATAAGAAACGAAAGATGGAGTTCAAGGAGAAATCTCAGAATAATGGTGAAAATAAGATGAATGTTTCCTTATGCTCAAAGTGTGGAAAGAAGCATGGTGTAGATTGTCATAAAGGGACTAGAAAATGTTTTAAGTGTGGAAAAGAAGGTCATCGAGTAGCTGAATGTCGATGTAATGGAAAAAGGGTTACTAATGATAAAGACAAGACTACAAAGAACACACCAGAAACACTTCAATGATTCATGTGCAATGAAATGGGGAATTATGCTAATCAATTCCCTAATCCATGGGTTAATGGTGATTGACATGAGCAACCACATAAGGCAGAGGACAAAGGGATGTCACATGTGATCAGTATTGGTGATTTTGAATATGACAACGATGTGGTGGAATGATTATGTTTTTATGTAATGGGATTCCAAAATAATTTTGTATATAGTATCATGGAATAATTGAATATTTAAGTATTGGTCTATTGTGGTTTTCAATAATTTTATGGTACTGGTAACCGTGGAAAGTGACTAAGATATTTTTTGAAAGACAATGATAGGCGCATAATTAAGAGATAAGGAGAAAATGAAATGTTTGACAGTATTCATGAGCTCATGACTGATATAAGGTAATAGTTATATCATGGTTTGAGTATATATAATTTTGGGGTTTTGTTATGTGGAAACAATTAATTTTTGACAGCACTCATGTTTTCAGTAAGGTTCAATGGGTATTCATTTTTTCAAGAGAATGAATGATTAAGTTATTCAATGATTGTAATTTGACCAACAAGATATATCGTATGATATATGAGGGATAAATGATGGTATTCACATGCTCGGCAGATGAAATTTATAGTAATTGTTTTATTTATACTATGAGCAAGGATAGAATAACTTTAGATAAGACAAAAGATTGGAATGAATTGTGTTGGACATATGTTAGTATTGTTTAAGGCTAGAACTTTTTTTCGATATTATTTCTAGAATGTTATAATATTGTAGTTTTAGAAAATGGACAAATTGCAAGACAGGCGACAACCCATTGCGTCAGACAAGGCTATGATAATCAAACCCACAACTGAAGTGTGATAGGAATTTATCACCTACCACTAGCCTACATGATGTCCCTTGTAAGTGGAAACTAGTTTTATTTTATTGAACGGTATGATAAATAAACTATAAATCCATTTTTGTAACCATATATGATTAATCTCACCATAAGATGGAATTATAACTTTTGCTAACCTTTTGTTTGAAACAGATGGAATGACCCATCATTCTATCACATGATATGTTAACACTTAACGAATAACAAATTCAACTTCATTTCATTAAGTGATGAAGTAGAAATTGTTCAAAGCACGAAAAATAGTGAGATTGTACCAAAATCAATCAATTCTTTCTTCTAATTCAAAATTTTCAACTTTAGGGAAATTATATTGAAAACCAAATATGTTTTCCTAGAGCTCTTATATCCGATGAATCATATAGTACATTATATAATCACAAATTTATGGCTTTGTGATTTGTTAGCTTTTTCATAGCCATGTTCTCTACCACTCACCATCAGAACAAGATCGTTAGATTTTTCCTCCATATCCATATTTTCACCTATACTCTCCTATGTGGAAACTCAATGCTGAGTTACCTTAGGTGACCGTTAAGTTTTTAACTTTATTTTTTTAATTTCATGTTTAAGTATTACTATTTACGATGTGGGTTTGTATGAATAGTAAATGATTTATAACACCAACGAATTTCGAGGGTGAAATTCATTTTAATGGGGGTAGAATGTAACACCTAGAGATTTTATGAGATATATTCCTTTTAAATTCCTTTTATTGTACACTACACCATGATTATCTTTTACTATACGCAACACAATATTAGCTTGCAGTATACACAACACTATTTTTGGATCTTGTTACACAAAATTTCATGTTTGCAACATTGAGTGTATATATATATGTATATATTTATATATATATATATATATATATTCAATGTATAAATGAAATATGGTTGGATTATGTTAACAAAAAAACAAAGGAGTCTTTCACTACACGCAACCCTAACTTGGCTTGCATTACACGCAATCGTGACCTTCCTCGATAGCGTGTGATGTACGCAATACCGTGTTTCACTAAACAATGAAATATTGTTTTTATATTATTATGGACTAGACGTTATGAATAGTATTAAATACATTTTTAATTTTATAACATTATTATTTATCTTACACATTTTCTAGAACATGATAAGAGAACAAAATAAATTTTTCGGGTAAAATAAGCATTTTTTTTAAAAAAAAGTTGTTTTTCGGCATTTTGATGGCGCACCCACAATAAATTTATCTTTTGACATGATTATAAGTTAAATTTGACAAAATAAAATTTTTCTTTGGAATTAGGATATTAAAATTTACTTTGGATAAATTTTTGATACTTTTCTGATAACTTTCATGTTTTGACGAATAGTAAAAATAAACTAATTTTTAATTAAAAAAACTTTTTTCATTGAGATAATTTATATGGTTATATTATATTATTGAATGGTTTAAAAATATTAATAGAATATATTATTACAATTTATTATAATTTATGTCATTATCAATGATTTTACATTGAATTTGTAGGTTAAATCAATTCAATCTTTTGCAATGTTTTAAACAAAAACTCGTTTTCTTTCAACAACAGGACTAGTTTTAATTTACTTTATGCAACATTTGTGTATTTAATATAGAAAAATGGAATCCATATTTTGAATCAGTGGGTTAAAATTATGTTAATAAGCTATTTTTTTTTGGTCATTATGAATAGTAACTAAGGTAAATTTTATTTACCATAGTTAAAGGTAAATCGGGTAATTAAGGGTAAATATAATATTATAAAATTACTCTACCCCCTGGAAAAATCATATTAGATGAATAAAAGTCGACCCATATCACCTAACGGTCATATTATATTCATTTAATGGACCTTTTCAATGAAAATAATTTAATTATTATTAAAACCTATGAATGTTACAACATGTCACTTTCTTAAATCTTATATGTATAATAATTTTAATTTAGTGATAAAATTAACGAAACTTCAAACTTGAATAGTCTCCAGAAATCTAATAACATAATATACATCATATTAATTTATTTATAATTTTTAAGGATTAAATAATTATCATTAAAGGTGACATAATAGTGATATTGAAATTATTTTATGAAGAGAAATATCAAATAAATGTTATTAAAAATATCAAAATAAATATTATATGAACTATTTAATGTGATCCACTAATTTTATAGATACATATGACATTTTATGAATATACTAATACTTTTAGTTAAAACATAACTTCTCTGTATATTTTATTTTAATTAAAATAAATGAATAGTGTCAAAATTGACACTATTGTTATTTTATAAAAATAACATATTATAAATTTGTTTAAAAATCACAAAAATATTTAAAAATTATAAATTAAAATTTATATGGTATAAAATGTCATAAAGTGTAAAATTATGGAAAATTCACAACATATATGTAATTATTTATAATAATTTAAAATTTAGAATATTATTACCACAAATAAAATTAAATTGATAAATACGGACAAATCAAGTTGATAATGTTTAAAATAAATTCAGAACATGTCTAAATTTATTTGTTTGATGATACTACAACCCTATCTCATATAATATTAGGATATGAGTCATTTGGGTTGTTTTTATGTGGGGTTGGGATTGAATATAAATTAATATTTCTTATATTTCCAAAGGATCCCCTCTCCTCCTTTATAAAAGGGATCCTCCTCCCTCTCTTCCTCACACCATTATGTGCCTTGAAGATCGGCCAAAATATTCCAATTTCACTTTTACACTTCCCTAGAAACCTTATAGAGGTACCGGTCTTCTCAAAATACCAACCCTAGAGCCCTAAGAAGAAGTTTAAAGGAGGTGCGTCGAGGAAGATGTAATCTCTTCTACCGATTATTTCAAGCTTATTTCTTCATCAAATTATTCTTATTTAGTTGTTTCATTATAAAGTAATAACATAATTATCACTAATATAATGATATGTTATTATAAATTTTAAACAACCCCATTTCACCTTCTATCCATCCTACGGAAAACGAAATCACCACGTGTGGGTACGTACGGAATACTGTCTCCACGCCGTGGTGTAATCTGTTTTTCCAACACCACCTTACATGTATGGGTATAATGGTGTAAGAATAACTATACATAGTTATTATAACATCATATTGATTCGGATATATTTTTTGAGCCACTCCAATTCAATTCAATAATTATTGGAACGATATCATCACTCGTGCGTACGTACGGGCTACCGTCTACACGACACGATGAGATTCATTCTCAATGATTAACCATTCATGAATGATTATAAAGTATATATATTAAGTAATAATGAAATATATGACATAATAATGATAGTGGATTTATGTATATATATATGTATGTCATCCAATTAATTCCATTCAATTCAATGAGGAAACGAAAACAACGTTAATGCGTACATACGGCCTACCGTCTCCATGAACGATGTATTTCATTCCATTAATCGATATATTATATATATGTATATTCTGAATATATATTATATATAAATCATGTTTTATATTCTGGAATTAACTAATCATGATCTATGTAATCATATGAATAATTACATGTCAAAACACAGATGACAAATGAAACGATTTTACCCAAAACGCTCTTTAACACGGAATTTACAAACGAACAGGTATTATAAAGTCATAAGTGAACCATATATGATATCATAACAATGAATATGATTATGTAATAATTATATTAAATTATTTAAATAATTATACAGGAGGTTTGGATACGTACGAATCATATCGGACCTAAGGTAAGGGATAATTTTGCAAATCTCATTTTTATCATAGATTGCTTATTTGTAAGTATTTACTGGGGTTATTTATATCATACATGTCCATGTTTTATAAAATTGTTTTCATGTATTTTTAATGATATTTTTTCCATTTGGTATTTTACTGCATGTTATGTAAGGAATCTTTCTTTTTTTTACGTTGCGAGGTACTTTTTGACTTTTCCAACAAAAGTACGAGGAGAATGTTTTTTTAACTTATAAGGCGTGAATGGATTTTTACGGTTTCATAATGCCTCATTTTCATGAAGCTTACGTGGAATGATTTTATGACTATTTTCAACAAAATACTCTTCATTTAAAATTCCATGGCATTTTGTGAAAATAAAATGATTTTGAAGAAGAAAGGATATTTTTCTCAAGAATTCATTTCAAGTGTTTTATCAAAACCATTTTCCATATAAGATGAAATTATTTTCATATGTGTATGTTTCAAGTATAATGTCTCTATGATTTACATGGTTTCACTTTTCTTATGATGAAATGATATCCATTTCTTTATATGGATTATGTTATGATGGGATGATGTTAATGAAACACATTTTTATTCTTTGGGTTATGATTAATGATTTATGTTTATGTTGTTGCACAAGTAAGTTTGATTTCATCATGAGATGGGTGATACCTATATCTCCCTCCAATTCATTGGGTATTGATTTATATCTCATGAGATATACGTGGTTGGAATGGAAAATAAAACATGTTCAGTAATACAGGACTGGAATGAGGAGTGAACCTGATTATGAAATGGACTTTGTCCACTAAGATTGTCTTAGAAGAAATGTCTTGGCTTCTATGGAAATAATATCATGTGATTAATGGTTGAAACAAATACATATTTTATTCCTGTGATATTTTATCATGATTAATGTTGCTTTATGATCTATGCCTTATATACTGCCATGTTTTATGTCATTGATCAATATTTTTATGATTAAAAATTATGTTCGTGTTTTTAAGTTTAAATGTATATGATTTGTTTTATTTTATAAATTCTTACCCTTACTGAGAATTTGATCTCACCATTTATATGTTTTCTTTTCCCTGGGATATAAGGAAAGGTTTTAGGTAAGAAAACAAAATGGGAAGATCTTTATGGGAGATGTTGAAGATCTTTCACCACAATTAGAAGATTACGTTCCAAGTTTCCAAAGACACTATACCATTACGATCCTTGTGTGTCTATTTTTGTTATATATTAACATTTACGCAAAAGTAATGTAATGTCCATGTACGTCAAGCATTGGGTCTCTACAATAATAATATATTATTATTTAGAGGATGGCACAACTATAAAAAGATATGATGTTGATATATAAATCATTTTATAATTAGATTATTCAAAATCATTGGATATAGAATATTGTAGTGGAATTTTTATATTTGAATGGTTTGTGATTGAAATAAATGCATATTCTAGAATGAATTTTGAATAAAAATATAGTAATATTAATTTCAAGTTAATGTTTGTTGTTATCATGTGTATTCAACTTTAATTATATGAATTTTTATTCCCAATTTAGAAATTTTATAAATTTGATATATTTACATAGATGATTTTTCATTCGGTAATATAGATAAACTCTCTCATTGGTGAAATCAATTAGAAGAGATAATTGGGGAAAATTTTGATGTTATTATTTGATGATGAATAATTATTATTTTATACTTTTACTTTTTGAGGGTGTGAATTTTTTGATATTACATATATTTTAAATATATTGGGATGGGAAGTGTTACAATGTGACTTTTCGCCTCTGTAGTTGATTTAATATGAATCATAAAAATTAAATTCAATGTTTATATGGAAGATCGTAATAAATATTATGGCACACTGAAATATACTTTTGACGTCAAAAAATTTAACATTGATGAGTTAATGGATGATAAAATTTATAATATCTAGATGAAATAATATTTTAAAAGAGTTTTGGGATTTTTATTTCAAATATAATTCAACATTATGTAAATTATTGATTGTAATCATTGATTTTTTGAGTTAATTATTCTTTTATTTTTCACGGTAATGTAACATACAGTTATTTTTAGTTTCAAATAGTTATGGTTTGTTTATACGTAAAATATTTTGTTGATGTTGTGTAGTAACTTCTATTATACTAATCGTGATATTATACAAAATGTGGCATATTTGTTTTTGTTATTAGGGGATATTAATGATATCTCCACCTACTCATGGGGCGTTCTTATGGGATTGTGAAATGAAAATTCATGTACCTTGTAAATGTGAACAGAGTTTCCATTAAATTTTACATAATAATATAATGTTTTTTAATTTATATTTAGGGGAAATATTTATTTATTGTCAGTAAATTATAAAATATTTATATTCTTGATTTATGTATTGTGAATTTATTTATCTTTTTCATGATTTATGAATACTAATTTATTATATTATATACTTTTTAATGTTTGTTGAAGAAGAAAATATTTAATCTCACTATGTAAAATTTAATATAATACATTAACTAAGTTCATGCTAATGTATAACATATGATATGTTTTCATTTAAAATTGGATAATAATTTATTGGTGACCATCTCAATATAAGTGATTTTTTATTACATATTATGATTTACAATCATGTTGAAATATTATATAAATTTTAATTAATTATACATAGTGATTGGGACTTTTTTATAGATATCTATATGAAGGGGGATATAGTTCAATATATAATGGACATGTTAAAATCATATGAACCATTATAATATTCATTTGAAATAATATATATTAGTTTTTAAATCCTCTTTATGAATATGTTTAAGGCTACATTTTTTGAGACACATTCTTCTCATTTAATATTATTATTAAATTCTACTGGGTATGTGTAATATAATTATTTTATTATATAGTATTTTATAAATTAATTTGGTTATGACATATTAATTTCAAAAAATAAGTTATGTTGTTTACATTAATACAATTATAAGGATGGAAAAAATATTATACATAATATATGTGTGTGATGTATATATAATTAAGATGTTAAAATTAATAAAAACTATAAAAAATTACATAATGTAAGATTTCAGATGAAATAAACATTCGTCAAGAACATGATCTTATTTTAAGGGAGTGTAATTCTAATGGTAGGTTCTTATGTAAAATGACCTGAACTTAATCATTTCATATTCTAATGGCATCATACTATTTTTTCTTTTATTATATTCCCATATATATTTTTGGTTTATATTTTAATATAATTAAGAAAAAATTAAACCCATTCATTATAATTGGAACTTCTACACATTATCAATTTTCATATAAAACAAAATGCATTAAAATAAAATATAATTTTGTATCCAGATACATATTAACAATAATATTTTGAAATCATTTTTATTCCTATTATCCAATAAATCCAAATAAAATAATTTTAGAACATGTTAGGATAACAAAATATGAGTAACATACTGAAAACTAAATGAACATTTTTCTATAAATATATAGAAGATCTTCCTTTTTAAAAATAAATATTGGGATCAAAATAAATTTATTCATACCCATGATGTTAATCATTTCAACATAAAGAAACCAAAAAATATTTATATGAAATCATAAATGAAAAAAATCTATATATGTTTTTTTTAAAATGTGATAATCTCAGGAAAATGTTTTCAAAAAGATTGTAACACATAACATTAATTGAAAATAGTATCAATAGCTTTCCTAGAGAAAATATAATATTTCAATAAAAACAAAACATGAATAATAAAAGATATAGGTTACATGGGGAATCATTTTCTTATTATTATTAGTTATGATGAAACCCTCATAGTTACTATATGATGATACCATCATTGATACTACCCAAAAAAACTATCATGTTTATTATTGTATGTCAACAATGCAATTACAATTTGAATGAACATCATAGTATACTTCCATCATACCAAAAGAATTTTATGGATATCATGGATTCACTAATATTTACTTTATAATTATACAATCCATCATCATAAAAAAGTTCCTAAATCTATAACATAATCATAAAAAACGAAACCTCACATAAAAAATAATTCAACATGCAAAATGAAATAATTTAAAATAATTTCATGAACATTAAGAATAATTAATTTTTTATAAAATTTCCATTTATACTCATAATATATGATTAAAAATAGTATGGCATCATAATTAGGGAAACATACAATCATTTTTTTGTACAATAAAATGCATTCCTTTTGACATTTTTTATATGAACAAAATAAAAGATGGGTTTTAAAAGAATTTGTCTAACATGGAACTTTAAATAGAATAAATTTTAAAAAATGGGATGAATTAAAAATTACTATATTTTTGAAAATTATTTTTGTTTAAATAAATTAAAAAATTCAATTTAAAAAATGTATTAGAAAGATAAATATTTCAAAAATATATCTTTAAAATATTTAAAAGATATTTTTTCACTTACCCAAAGTCTTCCTAATAAGACAAATTCATTAAAATCATGAATAATAAAATCAGTTAAATTATTTAATTTCATGAGAAACATATTAATTTTTATTATTCAGTTTATATCAGTTGTCACCATTTTCAAATAATTAAATAAATAATTTTGTTCACATCAGTCGTGTAGACTCTATTTGGTTCATCAGTCAAAAATAAATTTGGTAATGCGATTATATTAATAGTGGATATTATTCTACCATATGAAATATTATATCCATGATATAATTAGAATTTTTAAAATCAATAACTCTATTAAATAAATCATATAAATATAGATACTAAAAATTATTTATAACACATTCATGGAGAAGGTATGTTGTACGTATGCATGATTAATGATTCCATTTATCAATGACCATTATGGAATGATGGTATGTTTGTTTTTATATAACCATAATTATAATAATATCATAAATATCATATTAATAATTTAAATATACATTTTTATAAAATTCATGGGACATGAAGATGAAAAATGAATCACATTACATCAAGAAGGTGGTAGTTAACACGTACCCGGGAATTCTATTATCACTTTTTCATGGAAGGAAATATATAAGTATAAGTGAAATATTATCATTCTATAAATAAAATAATTGTTGAAAATAATATATAAACATTAATGACATCATTATAACTATTAATGAGATACAATGATGTAAATTGGATTAAATTGGGGCACTATGTGGTGGACCACCATAAACATAAATGATTAATAATTTTCCCATTTGATGGACGTGGACATGTATATAGGCCATTACATGTATATAATAAAATAATATAATATTTATAATGCATAAATTATAATTTTAAAATGGATGAAGATGTTTTAAGGGATTTAGATGATTAAACAAAATAAAAATCCATGTTTCAAAACAATACCTCTTCATTGAAAAATATCTTTTTCTTAACACCATAAGACTACTATGGTTTTTTTTTCTCCATAAAACAACTATTTAATCACGAGAAGGAATATATTTTTTTCTTTATGGTAGTAATGTTTTAAATACAATGATATTTTTATTTGATCGAATGGGAAGCAAGGGTGTCCTTTAATAAGAGAGGGGAGGGGCACTCTTGAAATTTTTTAAAATATAAAAAATATAATAATTACATTATATATAAAAGGATCTAAAATTCTAATATAAAATACTAAATGATATATTTTACACCATATCTTATTCCCGTTGAAGTTAAATAATATTTTTATGGATAAAAATAATTTATTAAAATATTATTTCCCTGAAATTTTCAAATTTGAAACAATTAATTACATGGAAATTAAAATCATGAATTAAACAAATAAAAATATAAACCATCTATTTAATTATATTATGAAGATGACATAGTCATCTATAAAAATATTGGATCTTTTAAAAATATTTAATAAATTATATTTTAATATTTTTTACATCATTTATTTTATTTCTCCTTTGAATTAATAATTACCACACCGTCATGGTAAAAATATATATTTTCGGAAAATATTCCATAAAATTACATAAAAATTAAAATAATGATGATAAATATATGAAGTCACAAATATCTATTTTATGGTTGTAAAAATCTTATTTATATCCACAAATTAAAAATGTAATAGTTATTAAAAATCATAGTGTGACAACTTTGACATTTAAATATATAAAATTATATCATAGTCATAATGTCAACTAAGTATCTCTAAAAGGTCACTAGTTAATTCCTTGTATGATTATTATCAAAAAAATCACATATAATTGAAATGTGAATGTTTTATGGTCATTTTATAAACTTTGACATATTAATTTTACTCTTTATGACGTGATTTAATCTTAATCTTGGTAACAATATTTACTATGGTCACTGTTTATAATGACAGAAAATAAAGTGGGAGATTTTACTAAATTTATAACTCATAATTCTAATTAATAAATTCATCTTCTAAAATTTCTATGCATAGATGATGAATAATTTAATTAAATATAAAATAGAAAAATGCATTGAAGAATAGTTTTTTAGAAAAATGAAATTTTTAAGTATAAAATGTTTTTAAATTAAATCAATGCCGGTAATATATTTCATGAAATTTTATTGGATAATTTTAAATCAAATCTAACTAATTAAATGTTAAATATAATAAAAATGATAATTTAATATTTTTTAAATCGTTGGATATAATTTTTTATAAAACTCATTATTCTTCACCATTCCCTAAAAATTCAATACCTTTAAAAAATTATCAATTATTGATACTATGATAGTGATCTCATTCTGAATCCCAAAATGATATTTATTTTTACAAATAATATTTCTATAACTTCCAAATATTATTAAAATATTCATTTATAAAAAAACAACAATGATAATATTGAAGAATGTCTATTTCTTTGGGGATAAAAATAGATTTACCAAAAATTATGATAATAATTTATAATCATTTTAAAAAATGACTACTATTTTGAGTGATATATTAAATTTAAAAACTAGTCATTCCGGACCCTCCATATTAATGGTAATTTTATAACTCATTAATTTTTAATAATAATAATTTGTTTATACTATGTGTTTAATATCATGTACACTATGAAAAATAATGTTTCTTTTTAAAATATTACGAAGTTATATTGTCCCACCACTATAGAAATTTAATTCTCCAAATTTTGATCTTGAAGTTAGTTACTATGATTTTTAATTCCAAAATATATTTTTTCAATTCCCACATTATAAAAATGATCATTATAACATAAATATGATAATAGAGAAAAGTGAGTATGAATATCTACTAAGATGACACATAATAGGTTTCATTATAGGAAAAATGGTCACAAAAAAGGAAAATAATTCTCATGGATTGATAATGAATTATAGAGAACATAGTCGTGATAAATTTATAAACTATAAAATATTAAATATTTTTAAGTGATGATATTGTTGATCTATCTCATATATATATATACATGATAACATTTTTGTTTAAATAACATTTTTATATAGTTGATGAATTCATTTCCTTCCTATTTTACAAGAAATTCAAAATATACTTACATGGAAAAAATAATTTAATTAATTTCCACCAAAAAAACATTTTTTTATCTAGATGATGATTATGAATTATTTATAATATTTATTCACTAATATCATAATATAAAGATCAATAAATCTACAAATTTATAATTATATATTCCTCTTTTATATATAATCAATCCAAAAAAATTAATACAGCCTAAGATAATTCTTCTATTATTATAAAACATTAAATGACGACAAACCAATATAATATAAAACATTCAATAATAATACACAATTACCAAAATAGATTAATAAATAGAAAAGTATTTTAAAAATTCATCAAAAATATACTAGAATAAGATTAAAACCCAAAACATAGATAAATTTGTTCACACAATCCTCTAATATAATATACAAATTTATCCCAAATAACACTATTGACTCTAAAAGTATTATAAAAATGATGTTTCCTGAATCATATAATCACTAATATAATATAATAATATTTTTAGATAAAATGATTCACCAAAAATAAAAAATAAAATAATATATGCTTCCATAATATGAATCTACAATTATTTCTCAAATAAGACAATATATTATTCTATTTAAGTAAAACTAATATTTTTTCTAAAAATATTGAAAAACATATGAAATAACCTTAGTCACATTACACTAAAAATTTTAATTGTCACATTATTTACCGTTTGATAAAAAATATATTTCTAACATAGAAATAACCTTTATTTTTCTAATAGTTTAAATTAATAAAATAATTTCAATTCTAACTAGTATATCATTTAATCTTTTGGATGGAAATTCACCCTCATTAATCATCATTTTTCTGTTTTTAGTTTTCATATAAATTCTTCATTTGAGTGGATGTATCCTAACTTATAGTTTTTCTATTTATTTTAAACTTATTATTAGAATAGTATTCCTTGAAAAGTGAGAAGCATACTAAAAATAACCACAAAATAAGTAAAATTAATTAATTTATTTAACAAGAAAGGTTATTTCATGCCATTTATTTTTCATCCCAAAACGGAATAAACCTAAATTACTAACTAAAAGAATATATGAAAAAATATCATTTGTATACATAAATTTTATAACTTAAATCCTCAAATGGGTTTCAAACAAATTGAACATATGATAAAATGTATTATTATAAACTGATGATTATATCCACAAATCTCAATAATTCCTCATGATAATATATATAAATCTAAAAATTCCTATAAACATGACCCCAATACCAACTATTATTACCTATAAATTAATCAGACATATTCTTGTTACATTTGTCGATAATTCACATTATTTTATTCATAATGATCTTTTTTGTTTAATGTATCATATAAAATGGAAAAACATTTCATATTGAACCCATAAATTATTTAAGGAAATTTTTATGTTGTTTATATTTTTTCATAATATAATTAAATAAAATAAAACATTATTTTTTTCATGATAAATCGTCATAATCTTGTTCTAAACATTATTCATTTCCTTTCTCTCTATTAAAACCTGTGTTTTTTTAATTAAAATGAGCATTGAAATATCAAGAAGGAACGTATAAATGAATAAATAAACTATTATTTCTTAACTTATTTTAAAAAAATTCATTTTTCAAAATAAACATTGGTCTCATAATAAACATTTTTATACCCAATAAAGTGACCTTTTAATCCCAAATAATTCTACAAAAATATTCCTTTGTAATCTAAAAGGATATATTAATCCAAATAGGATTCTTATAAAAAATGATTAATTTATGAAATCATTTTCAAAATGAAATATTATATTTACATTCCTTGGATCATAAACCAAATAACAAATAATATTAAAATAATATATTTCTACAAAATCATATAAATAATAAAAACATATAGGTATTTTGTGGAATAATTTTATAATTATACTAACTTCTTAAATAACCGTTATAGTTATTGTATGATATAAGCATTGCAAATACTATTAAATAACATACAAAATTATACATGTTTGTAACCATCATTGTCACATATCAAATAACCAACAAAGTTAGAATCCAAAATATCCAATTCATTTGAGAGATATAAATGACACCACCATCTTAATATTATATCGAAACAATAATTCATTGTAAAAAATTACCAATAACAATAACATAGTCACAAAACTTGAATTTCTGCATTATTGAAACTTTTATGAGGGAAATAAAATATTTTTAATGAAAATTATGCACATAAAGATGAAATGGATGTTAAATTTAAATTATAATTTTAATATTATAAATGAATATTAAAACCATTAAATCATAATGAATGATGTAATATATGATCATGTATCATATGTTAAAAACAATCCATATTTGGATTTTTAAAAAGAAACATTAACATTTTATTATTAAAATAAATTCAATTAAATAAAATCATAAATATTTTATTTTTTGAAAACAATTCAGATATAATTTAAATGTTTACCATTTAAAAAATTAATTTTTATATAAATAGATTCCAGAAAACAATTTCAAAAACATCTTCATAAATAATACCAATTTAGAAAAAAATTATTAAAATTTTAAAATTAGTTTTTTATAGTTAAATTGTACCATACATTGAGTATGAATCATAACATACATTCCTTATCATACTTAATAATACATTTTGGATACCTACTTAATTTACTATGAAAATAGTAAATTTTTATCAATATTTTTGTTTCACATATTATAATTAGAGAATAATTTCGTTATTTTTTAATTTCACTTTGGATATTTTGAATTTATTTGGTTCATCATTCTAAAATTCATTTGGAAATATGACTATGGTTAAAGATTTGCTTATTAAACAATATATAAAATAAATTAATAAAATAATAATCATTGTTTTATATAATTCTAATAATATTTGTTTTCATTTAATATGGTTGTGAGAAAATAACAATGATATTATCATCGACATTGTAGGTTATACATATTCAAGGGTTATATTTCCATTTTCAATGATAAATATTGTAAAAAGTTAATTATTATTTTATCAAACATAAATTGTTATAATGTCACCTATAACAAATTTATAATTTATATCTACTAAAATTTATCATTCATTTGATATAGTGTTGATATATAAATCATGTCGCTTCTTGGAGGTGGTAGTCCAAAAATTTCCATGACCGACGTTATCAATTTTTGTGCATGGAAATGTAAGAATGTATGTGATTTATTATATTCCCATAGGGATAAAAATGTCATGAATAAAAGATATAAACAATATTTCTATCATTATAACTATTGTTTATATATGGTTAAGGAATGAAAATTAAATCACTTCATGATGTGGTAGTTCATTGTACACACGAGAAAATAATTCATATCTGATTTTATGGAATTAAATAACGATATAGTTAGTTAAAAAATATAACATAACCATAGTATATTAGTGATACTAGATTTATTATAATTTATTTGTTGAATAAGGTTTTATGGATGTGTATTAATAAACAAAAAATGAAATAGTTGATTACAAATGATACATCTTCATTGGACAATCTCTGTTCTTAACAACTTAAGACCACACATATTGGTGTTCATCTAAAACTAAAACCTCTAGAATTAGAGGATGGATTCAATAAGGGAATTTTTTATAAATGATATGAAATAAATTTTTCTTAATTTGTTAATAAATGGGATAACTAGGATCCCATTTACAAGAGTGTGGAGTGGTACTTTTGGAAATTATCAAAATTTAAAAATGTAATACAGCTATTATAGGGACAAATAATTTTAAATGTCGTATTAATGAATATAAGAGAGAATTATTGTAAATATATTATCCTCTTTTGACTTATATACTATTTTAATGATTTTTAATTAATTTATTTGAATATTTATTCCATTAAAAATACAAATTTTATACTATAAATTACATGGACTTCAAAAATACTAATAAAAAAATCATTGTTTGAATGAAATATTTTATAACATTAAAATGATGTCTCATAAGTCTAGATAATTCATAAAACACTTTAATTATCATGAATTTTATTAATTTTAATATTTAATATCATTTATTTTATTTTAACATTAATATAATTATGACTGAATCATCATCATATATGTATTTATGATTATAGAGTATTCTCTAAAAATTAAAGATAAATTAACATCATAATGATATAGATTTTTAATTTATAAATACTATTTACATCGAAACATATCTCTTGGGAAGCCACAAATTAAAAATTATATACTTATTAACAACAATAGTATGATATCATTTATATTTCATTAGATAAAATACTATAATGGTTTTAATGGAAATAAAGTTGCTTGAAAAGGAAATAAATTAAATCCATGGATGATAATGGGTGAAAAATACTCCTCCTATATATTTTTAAATGTTTTAATTTTATATTATAATCCTTAGCATTATATTTTTACGCTTAATTTAATTATTTACCTTCATCCATGGTAAAAAATTTACATTGTTTACTATTTATATTGACTTAAAATAAAGTAGGAATATTTATTAAATTGGGATTTCATGATTCCAAATATATAATCCATAATTTAAAAATTGTAATAGATAAATTGATGAATCTAATTTGAATTTTTACTCAAAAAACAAAATAACATTTTGTTGTCAAAAAAATTTATCATTAAAATATAATATGATTTAAAAAAATTAATTATAAAATCTAATTAAAATCCCATAATTTGAATATATTAAATAAAATTAAAAAATATAAATTTATAACTAATAGAAAACATAAATTTTCAATTTCTAAAAAATACAAAATGAATTGTAGTTCTCAAAAAAATTTGTATATTTAAATATACGTTGAAAAATCATAATTTTTTAGTAATTTCTAAAACATTTAATAGAATTTAATTATATAATTATGAAATAAGATATTAATTTACTTTTTAATATAAAGCTTCATCAAATTCCAAAAATTATTTAAAATATTCACTAATGAATTGAAAAAAGGATGAAAATGTATTTTTTGAATGATTAAGATAACTTTACTGTAATTAATGTTATTATTCTAAAATCATTTTTGAATAAGATCATAATCAATTGGAACTATATATTTATACAATAAATAAATATTTCCAATACATACCAAAAAATTTAATTTCAATATTATAATGGTCAAATTTTGAATTATAATATTTAGTTGTTTGTTTTATTATGGGTGTTGTATATCTCGTACATTATTAAACCAGTTTATTCACATAAATATCATAGGATGTTTTATTATTGATTATAAAAAATGAATAAATATGGTTATATGTGACCCTAATTATTAGAATATTTTAACTGAGGTCAAATTTGTGGAACACATGTCTTGGTGACCTGAACATTGTGGTTCTCATTAGAATAAATATTAATAATTCATATGATTAATTTGGTAATTTTAATGTCTATTAAAATATCATAGAGATATAATAGAAATATTTGGAAACAATTCATTTATAAATAATTAGGTTAGGATATAATAACCATTACTAAGTCAAATTATTGTAAATGTATTATCTTTTACGCCATTAATAATATATTTTAAATAAGGTATTGATGTGTTAGAGGTTTTAAATTATATAAAATTAATTTTCTAACAAATTTAAAATATTACTAATATCTTAATAATACACAACTAATATATTAATGTGATGTTGAATTGAAAATATAATCATTCATATATGACATTTTGATAAAATAAAATTTTAATGGGTATAATATCATTAAAATATAATTGAAATATATAAATAAGCATCATATAATTTGAGGATATTTAAAAATATGAAAAATATTCAAATTAACAAATAATAATTCTATTAAAAGGGAAAATAAAAAAATAAAAAAAAAATTATTCTATTGAAATATCATCAATAATTCATTTATAAATTAATCCACTGATGAAAAATGATAATTCAATATACATTATGATGTAAGGATAGATAGTCTGAAATTCGATCAATCAGTTATATGAAGTGTACAAGGTGTATAATGTTTCAATAGATATTTTTTAGTATAATATGAGAAAATAACCTTTAATTTCAATTTGTACACTCAATGGGGTTATAAATATATTTGATTTGGAAAAATTTAGTGTCATTAATTTGGTGTATTTGATTAAATATTTCATCCTAAATTTATTTTTTATTTACTCACATTAATAGTTATTTACTATTATTATTCTAATACATAGATTAATCATTCTTAATTTGAAATAATAAATAAGGTCTAAAAATTTGTGGGAATATGTAATTGGTTTACACAATTTAAAAGACTTATCGTACATTATAACAACCAAATTGAAATAATGAACTATAAAAAAATTGTTCATAAGAGAATAATGAATGATTCATTCACACACTCTACTAAAAAATAATTTATCATTATTTTTAATATAACCTATGTCTGTGAATGACACAAAAATCACTAATATATATGCGAGGTAATGTGTTGATTTACATGTGATACCAATTATCTGTTCTCCACGAATGTTATAATAATTTTAAAAATACCATATAGAGGACACACATTTATTGTAAAACCAAACCTTATCTGAAAAATCACTATTTCGAATATGAAATAAATGTGTTATTATCATTTTTCCATCACTACATAATATACAATATTATTTTAATGAAATTTGATCCCTCTTGCCTATCATCATTATGTAATTAATTGTATTTCCCCCATAATTGATCAATGTGCACAACTACTAGATCTATTTTGTGTGGAATCCATGAAGATTATTCATATCATTTAGCCTGCTTGGAATAAGTTCATTCATGAAATCTAATCTTTTTCAATCAGTGGTGCCATTTCCTCCATACTTGATATTGTGTATGATACAAGATCTCAAAAGAATCATTATTGCTTCATCTATATGTGTGACCTGTTCATTTTGATCTAGATTGGTGTCAAGGGGAACATTCATCCTCCACATAGATCCTTAGAAGTATTATGGACGGAGCCCTTTGTCAGATGGATAAAATTAAAATCAGATAGAGCATATAGAGGTAATCCAGGGACTTATAGATATGTTGTTTTTTTAGGATTCATTAAGGGGTTTTTTTGGATGTCTTCATAGTTCTTGTAGTCTTTCTTCTTCTCTTGACGCTAAAATGATTCACATATTTGTTTCAGTGGAGCAAGCCAAGGATAATGGTAAAGAAAATATTTTTTGATAGTGATTCTACTATGGTAATTTGTACCATTTGTATGGGTCTCTCTCACATGGTTTGGATGCTCACTAATCATTGGTGAAAATGTTTGGATACTCTGTTATCCATGAATCATATCATTACTCACATTTACTAGGTCAATAGTTTGGTTGTTGATGGTATTGAAAAAAGGGAATCAATGGAGTTTAAATTTCTTGGCGTGATCAGGATCTTGATGATCTTTATCCTCTTCATCACATAGATCATGATAAATGTCACCTTTTTAGACATGTCTAAGATGTTTTTTAGGGTTGAAGAAAATTGTATCTTCCATGAAGGCATTTTCTAGATGTTTAGTCATGTTATTGGAGGAAATCTCTAGATCTTCTATCGTAAGGATGATTTATGGTGGTGGTTTCCCAGTTGGGGTGATTCAAGTGCTGGATTGGTCTTCTCTATTGTGTTTCACCTGCCATGTTGTGCTACTTGTACTTCTATAATGGGCCAACAAGTGTAACGAAGTCAAGAAGATCATTTTGTGAATGATGGAATGATATTTTATCTACTATAATTTTTTTCACCTATACATGGTTGGGGATGGTACTACATCTTTAGGTCGTTTCCTATAGTGTTGGGTTTGTACTAAGGGAATAACCTGATGTCTGGATTGATTCATGCACTTACTGTTTTTTCTATTCTTGGACATGGATTGGGCTGCATTTATTTGGTTCAACTAAAGTCACATATGTTCTTGACGGGACTACTGTTGTGTGAGGTGCTATAAGTTCCTTTTCACCTTTGGGAGGTTTGTGTTTTCTCCACTATGTGCAATTTGGTGTCATGAAATTTCATAATGTATCTTTTAATTGTTATTTTCCAGTAATGTTTTCTTTTCTTTAATAAATTTTTGGTCTAGGTTCACCCAAGTCTTGTCTCCCCAAAAAACCCAAAAATTCTCATCAAAATTTTCATATTTCTAAAATTAAATAGAAAATAAAACTTCAAAAACATATTAATTATATATTTATTTACTGTAGAATCATGGATTTCCATTTAATCATCATCTAAACCTTTTATATATAAAACTTATGAAATTTAGCAGTGATTAACATGATACCTCCAAAGTCCCATTGCTGAAAAATAGCACCTCATACATTCCAATACAATGATTTTTTTTTATCCTGTATATTAAAAATGAACTCCCAAAAACATTATATAGTTTCATGAATTTTTCATGTAAAATTATATTGAGGATATAATACATTTATTAAATATTCTTAATCCAAAAATAAAACACTATATTCTTAGAAGTATATATTATACTTCGCCATACATCGAATAATATTGGTCTACCAAACATACATATAAGTTTATCCATAACATACATTAACTAAATTACTCCATTTATTTAATTCTTAGAACCCCTCTACATTTCTTATGATGATAAATGTTTTATTACAAATTATTGGTACAATGTTGATAATATTTTTTTACTATGTGTACTCAAATCATATATTAGTCCTATTGTAATTCATATTCCCCTCGATTTCATATCAATATATATTATTAATGTAACATATATATTCTAAAAAATATATTCTAATGCTCCCTTTTAAATATTGTAGCATCTACTTAATTCCATCATTTTTATCTCTACATTTATTTTATGTAATATGTTTATAGGTCCCATGTACTGAGTAATGTAGAGATTTATGTAAACAATGATATAAATGAAGTTGTCCACTAATAATGTATATGGACCACTTTTGATGTTCTATTTATTGTAACAATTATTTAGAACCATCTCTTAGAAAAATGTTATCCTACATATCAATGGAGAGGAAATAGTTTTTTGATTTTTATTTTGAATGATTTCCATAAAATTCAATATATAGAAATTTTTTATAACATTAATTATTAAGCTTATAGTCATAAAAATATTCAAATAAAAAATAACCTTGGTTATCCATGATTCTTATATTGATCATTTTAGTTCGATCATGAATCTAATAGTTAACCAAATTTTACTCTATCCCTAATAAGAGCACGCTATCCATATACGAGAGAAGTATAAAACAGAATTTCACTATGATCATATATTACCACAATGATAAAAATTAAACTATTAAATAGTCACCGAAATTTTTAGATATTAATAAATTATAATTTAGTATTCATTTTTTTAAATGTCCATAGACATTAAATTTTGTACATTGGTTAAATTTAACATCATATATTTTCACATGTGCAATTTATTTTTACATTGAATATTTGGGCCCAATCAATTATATATTTTTCAAAACAATTATATTATTAATATAAAAATATATTTGTGGTCATGATTTATAACTATTATTTTAACATTTATTCTTTTCTATTAAATGGACGAATCATAATAGATGATTGATATTTTTTATAATGAACACTAATTTATTTTGGACATAGATTAATCGGAATTAAGACCATCATATAAAATTTATCTGAAAATAAAGTCCCAATGAAGTTCAAAATGTATATTTAGAAATAGAAAATTATGGGGTTCATTTCATTAAACTATGGTTGGACCAATTATTTGTGTTTAATGGGAGTCCATGGGATCCTAATTGGACATTTTACTTTTGGGCCATATTTAAAGGCCCATAAAATCTGCCCACCATTTCGAGCATAATATTGTAATTGATTTTCAAAATTTCCTGATATTTTGACCTGTAATATAGGACACCATTATTTAGATGATTATCTATAATAACCATCCTAGATTATTTCATATTTAGTGACATATTGGAACACTAAAAATGGAACTGAATCTGGAATAATTTTATGTTCAACATTGATAAATTCAATTTAATTTGATTTCACACCCTCCTTTTGTATTTTATAATTAATGGGGAAGGAATATAAATTTGGGGCATTAAACCAATGAACATAATGTTCTTATAAAATGATTTAGTGGTGAAGGGATTTTGATCCATGTTTTATACGTTCTATTGTAATTTCACGCTTCCATATTGTAATCACGTCGTAAATTTTTCCCTGTATGAATTTTGGTCATGTTCATTTATTAATAAAATTTCATGTAATTCATGTTTTCAAAATATTAATATTTAATTATTTCCCTTTATATAACATATTAATACCATGAACTCAAGGTGTTCAATTAATCACAACTCCAATTGTGAAATTCCTCACACAAGAGTAGAGTGTAAATTGTATACTTGTTTTCCGTCATCAATTATTTCCTCACAAGTATACATTACTTTTCTATTGGTAGAATAGAATATATTTTGGTATAAAACTCTTATGAGTTTATATGTGGGAGTAGAAGGGTTCCAGATTGGATGTTATTTTATGAACATAAATTATTATATTAGTTCATTATTTTATGAAATCTATTCGATAAGTTACTCTTTTCTTTTTCTTCATAAACGTTAATGATAAAATGTTTTAATTTCGTGAATTTTCTAATTCCATCTAGTACTCATTAATGTGATCCTATATGTGAATTTTTATTAAACACGATATTTTTAGTGAATAAATTGGTGAATGTTAATTGTAAGTATCTCATTTTATAGATCGATATTGATTTAGTGATAAGCTATTTTCTAAGATATGAAATCAATCCAGTCCACACCAAGTGATAAACTAGGATCATCTCATTATATTAAATTGAAGTTGATTGTGTCCTTAAAAATACTTAATAATACACTAAATTCTTAACAAAAATTGGCCACTTCATTTCTAAATCACCCCAATAAAATTTATATTTATTTAGTTATCTTATTAGGACATTGTGGTTTCAATTATACATGTTGTACAACAACTGAACGGTTACACCATAAACACTGCCAAATTTGAGACCAACCAAAAAGATAAACAAATTTATTTTATAAAAATTCTACCACCCTTATCTATTTTCATGTATAAAATTTCATTACATATAAACTTTTTTGATCTTATACATCATATAGACCATTATGGTTTCTTATCGATCTATTAGTATGTCGATAAAATTTTTAATATGAAAATCCACCTAAATAAATTACATATTCATATATCATTGTTAAGTATGATTTTTGTTAAATGAATAAATAGAAAAGAATAATCTTGATTTTTTAATGCATTAATAAATGGGGGATTTTTTACTTTAAACCGGTCAATTTATTATTTAGGAAACATTTTTTAAAGATCCATTCATTTCATCATTACCTAAAATCATATTATTCACAAATTCAAAATATCTACAATTTTAGAAGTGAATGATTACTACATTATATAAGATTTATTTATTATACACCATTAATATTCAAGGTATTAACATCTTCATTGATTAAAAAATACCACAATTTTTTGCCACAAAATAGTTTCAGCAAATTAAATATCATGGGCTCACAAACAACAATAGATATATTAGAAAAAGTTAAACATTATCATCAACACTAGTATTTTTCTCACATATAAACCTCCAATTTATAATTTGGATAAAAATTCCATTAATATATTTTTTCTTTTATGACCTTCCTTTGAACATTATAACTCATCTCATATTCATATCACCGTCAAATTATAACAACTTTCCTATTAATATCAATATTACATTAACTTATAATTCTTTTTTACGTAATATAATATTTTTTTATATAATGTTAAATGATATAAACATAATATAAATAATATAGTAGTGTAATTATTGAATAAATATACCACACAAAAGGTTACATAACTCAAGGACATAAAGGCTTAGTGTCTTGAAGATTTATAATGTAAAAATATTATTTTATATAACTAGTAAACTAAAATACATAATAAAAATAATCAAGAACCATTAAAATATATCACATGATATAATCATCTTCATTACCTATATATGAAAATAGATGTATGGGGTGAGTACATTTACTAAATAAGGGAAACGTATCTTAATGTATGAGATTATAAACATGAAAGAGATAATTAGTAAGGAATCAATATCAGAATAAAAAATTTATGACCCTAGATGATGTTTATGAAACATATATAGGGCATGAATCGTCATTGTGGATGCGCTTATTGCTTCCCCACATTATCACTTCCCAATGGTGGGAAACATTCATCACTTATTCATAGATTTTTTCTCCTCGATTGAAATTGGATGATGGGATGTCAGTCTCTCCTACTATAGATTACACATTAGAATTTTTCACTTAGTATGTGTCTCCCTTAATGATTAATACATAGTTCATGAAACTCTTCCAATTGTGAAATCTTTTTGAATTCATGTTAATTTAATAGTTTTTATTAAAAAATTCCCTTATGGGTAATGTATGGGTGACAACCTTCGGTTTGGGGAGTATTCATGTTGAGGAATCATAGGTGAGGATGGATTCTAAAATAGTAGTATACATGGGTTTCACCTTATCACATCTCTTCTTGAGGGCTTTGAAGCATGAGGAATCCCACATCGAATCTGGGGAATTATATTATGGAGGCATGTCTTTAAGGTTTTACTCAGCTTCCAATATTTAATAGAGGGTATTCCATGACTTTAATTTCTAGAGGAGATGGATCATACAAATAAAAACATTTATGGGAGTGAATAATATTGGTATATCCCTAGGATGGATCACCTAGAATGCTTACCAAAGGGATTGATCTGAATGCCCAATTAAGATGGGCCTCAGATGGAATGTCCATCAAAGGGGATGGTTTCACATCACAAATACTTATTTGGACAACAAAAAGTGAAGATCAAATTATGTTGGTCCCCACAAAAGGGACACATGTTTTTACCATTTTCAAGGATTGAACCTTGATGTGTCTTCTTTAATAACTTGTGTAGAAGATAGGTATCCAAACCCACATAGTTGGAATGTTTAACGAGTGTAATTGGGGTTTACAAAATGGATGATAACCCAGAATAATATTGGGGATTACACGTGGATAATGGCCAATACTAATGGCATGATGTCAATGGGATGTGGCAGAAAGGGTAGTATTAGGGTAGATGTAGATGATTTGTTGAAGGATGGAATGAATTGGTCCAGAACTGAGAAACTATGTTAAGGTGTTGGTTCTAGGCTATAACCTCAAATTGCATTACTATGTAACCCCATACTGGTGAATCAAATTCCACATAGTTTTAGACTGTTTTGATGTGTCACTTGAGGAGGCGGCTGATGAGAATGGTTGTGTGGATGAGACCTGAATAAAGTGAAACATCTAGGTTAGGGAATGACCACCCCAAAAAAAGTATTAAGAGAGACACCCAGATGGGTCGTGGGAGATGATATTTATCCTCAGAGAGGCCTCCTATGAACCTTTATCATAAAGGTCAAGGATCAAAGTTAACATAGTTCTGAAATGGGTCATAGAATCAATGTGCACCTAATTTAAAACTACTCAAATACATGTTGGGTGTTATGGATGGTTATCTACCTATCACGAGAGGAAAAATCATGGATTAAGGAGTATGGTTTGATTACGGGGCTTACTTATAGTTATTTTCATGGGAACTGCTTTGACACAACTAAGGGGAGGACCAAGGATATGGCTCCCAACAAAGGGGGCACCAAATTTTATCAGTGTTTTGGGTAGATCCGTAGAGAGGATTCTTATATACCTAGTCTAGGATATAGGGATCGAAACCCATGTAGATCTAATGAATATGATTTGTTTAAATGAGGGATGAAAAGGGTATTATATTTTAATGACTTGTACGATGATAATGAAATGATGTGAAGATGGTCTAAATAGATGGGTGGTGGGTTTGAACCTCTGTGAGGCTCCCTATGTAACATTCAAGTGAACAGAAAAGATCAAAGTCCGCTTAGTTTAGCTAATATGGGAATTAAGTTTACATGCTATGGTGGCATATTGAGGATGTCTTGGTTGATGCTTGTTATAATCCCATGTCATTCATGCTCAGTGTAGGAAACAAAAGACAGGATGATCACATCACAAATGTGCATCCACGAGTAGTTGAGAAAGGGTTAGGACTAATTAGCAACACAGGAAATGAATATTGGGACTTCCTCCAAGAGGGAATACCGAAGAGGGTTTCCATATTTACAAGGATAATATGGTAATCTGTAATAACCCAGATCTCCTATTCATGTATGTTTTTATTTTCGTGTTGTTTTTTAGAAAAAATAGGATTTTATTGAAGTTTTAGGAGTACCCTTCGTGTACCTTATGTACACATAGGGTACCCAGTTGTCGTGGGTGACCATGTACCTGCCATGTAACATCCGGGTACATGGTCGTGAGTGGTAACCTAGAGACCACTTAAAGTAGAGGCTGGAAATAGAAAGTGCACACCGTGTATTTATAGATAGCACGCCGTGTACATTCTTTTTTTATTAAATAGGCTGGGGTTTCATCTAATTGACAGAACACAGTTCTTCTTCATCCATATCATGTAGGATCATCTGTATGTCCATTGATCTTCTCTAAGCCCCCGAATCACTTTCCATTCACTGATTCGAACTCTATTGATTGCATTAGAATCTCATCAGTGAGTTCTCCTACTTCTTTAACATCATATATTGATTTCTCTTCTTTCACGATATATCCTTGGTTGAATTTTGTTGACAGTTTTGTAAATCAATTGTGTTCTTTGGCGATTCAAGGCATGAGGGTTATATATATCATCCATACAATGCTGATGTAGATGGTTTGTGTCATTCCAATGTTAGTCCATTCATTATATGTTCAAAAGTACCCAATACACATGTTTGATGTATTGTGTGTTTATGATCTTTAACCACTTTTTCCTACTTTTCTTTTCATGATTGAAAAAATTTTAAATTTTTGAAAATAGGGTTATCTTTACTCTCTATATATATTTTTCACATTTTTTATTTTCCTTCGCCATTTGGTCAAGCATTTCCTGTTGGTATGCTATTTTGTTATCCATTCCTAGTGTCTTTAGGATGAAGTGACTATTTAGATGTTAGGTTGTGTGGTCCCTTGTATTTAAATTATCCACGTAGTACATTGAGGGAACATTGGATGATGATTATTGTATGTGCATGATTTCTTTTTAGGGTGTTTCAAGAACATAGATAAGTGAGACCATAAGAGAATTTGACATTGAGGTTTTTGCCAAAGTGTCATTTATAATTATCATGTTGGGAGACCATTGGGAATGTTGGAGTTGAGGGCTCCCTCAGAGTGTCTATAGATACTTTATGAGACCAATGTGGGAATTTACATTGAGTGATTCCTCATAGTATTTCTAGTTTACTATTAAATGCCTATACGGGGAATTTACGGTGAGTGATTTCTCATATAGTTTTTCTTATATGAGGCTGTAGTGGATTCACGGTGGGTGATTATTTAGAGTTTTTTTTTCTTATACGAGGATATAGGGGGAATTTATGGTATGTTTTTCCTCGATGAGTGTTTATTATATCCTTGGGGTAAATTTCACCATAGGGGTTAGGTTGTGAGAACTACCTAGAGGTTGACATAAGACTGTTAGCTAAACCATAGGGGATATGTTGTGAAAAATTTCCCAAAGGGTTACTTATATGGGTATTTGGTTTGATAAATTGTAAAATGTAAATTTATTGTAATTGAATCGGTACTTCTGTGTACAGTTGAGTACTTACATCTTTATTACATCTTTTTCAATTTTTCTACAATATATGTTCACTAACAATAAGGCACAAATCTTTTGACGGTTTCCTGCTAGGATTTATCTCACACCTTGTTTGGTTTATTCTTTTGATCCCAAATATATTATATTTTTGTTTCTATAGATAAGGAAAAGTGCCCTTCTACTTTAGGTACTTGATTATAGTGGTGCTGGAGATTATGGTACCATGCTGAGGCATGTGATGCTACTAGAGTTTTTCTATTTTCTATTGTACATTGGTTTAATACTATATTCCTAAATTGAGACATGTTGGGATACTTTCATTGATATATGTATCAGGTATCATTAAATATATGTGATCCCATTGTTTATTTCTTCTGTCATCCAATATTTTATTATTAAATCCTTTTACTGCTTCTACTATGGTATATCTATTTATTTTCAATGCGTTACTCTGTCAATGAGGATATAGTTTGGAAACTATCACACCCAAGGCCCTCGCTGCAAGTGGTCAGCCTCTAGTGTTTGGGGAAATGAGCATGATCCAATGTGACTAACTGGGTATTGGGCGCCTCTGTTTGGCACCCGGAATTGTAATGTTACAAAGTTGTATTAGAGGGATTTCATTTCTAATTGATGTACTGTTTGGACCGTATAGCCCGGGATAAGACAAAAATGGGCATATGGTAATATTTTTTGTTCGGGAGTAGTTAACCCATGTACTGGGAAAAGGTAATTTACGTCGTTATTGACATATTGTATTTCAATTATTACAATTGATTTGATTTCATCGTTGAGTGATTCACATGTTTTTTGTTTTTATTTTTGATGTAATTGAGGATCTATTTCTATTGAAAACTGATGAAATGATGGTATACTATCTCATGCATCATATAGTGATTTGGCTTTGATGACATTTCATGAAATATTGCCATGCCATTTTTGTGGAATTAGTGATTTCATGTTGTTGTGATAGATTTTTTTATAGATATTAATGTTGTTGTGATAGATTCCTTTATAGAATAACTACATTTGATAGTGTATTGAATTGTGAAAGGATAATTTAAATGAACTCCAAAAATTGGTTCTTAATGTGTTATGGGACCTAATGGATTGGTGTTTGGTGGATCATTTCATTTTTATTCCTTGTATATGAAATTTATAATATTCCAAGCATGGATTCGAGTGTAGTATGGGCCCTGAAGAATCAATCATTGACAATTTAATGTTCGTTTCGTTGTTTTTATGGGTTCTGTTGTAGTTTTTGAGGCATACTATAAAGGAAAACCTAGAATACAAGGCATGTAATGATGAATGTAATACATGTGTCCTTCTATTCGGTAAGGATGTATTTTTTATAAGAACATGTCATGTACAGTATGTTCCCATAGTGTAGTCTCTAACTGTGTCACTCTCTGTGTGGGAAGAGACACAGGGTTTGGGAAATCCATGGTAGCACAATCCATGTACCAAACAAGCACGCCATTATGTATCGACCATGTGTCTCTCTGTGTGACTAATGACACAGATAGATAAAACATAAGTTATACACATTGTGTCAATCATGAACATATTGTGTAGTGTAACCCATGTAACCGGGTGTGTGGCGAATAAAATAGGTCAGTAGATATACTAATTGTACACATCATGTCTAGAATACATACGCCATGTAGAGATCGCTATGTAAATAAATGTGTACCTAATAACATGTGTCATTGATGTTCGTCTAGTTCACTCAATGTAAATAACTAACACATCATTTGGTCTTGTTCTATGAAAACCGTGTGGCTTTGCCATGTAGAGGAACACTAGAAATGGAAGAGGATTCAAGTACATGAATTTGTTTTTAGACAACAAACAGTGTGTGTGGCGTCTTACATTGTAACACCCCATGCTTCCATGGCACACTTCTCACTGAATAATACAGTAGTGTGCGTTATACACAACTTCAAGTTCTAACACACACCACAACTAATAAAACTAGCCATTATGAAAATTAATACCCACTATTTGAAATTTTTAACATTTTATCATTCAAAATGGACTTCATCTTTGGATTCAGAATGTCAAAATTATCCTAGGCTGAAATTTTGGTACTTTTCGGGTAACATTCATATTTAGATGAATAATGAAAATTACTAAATTTTAATTGAAAGAAAATTTTTTAATCAAAATAATTAATAGTGATAAATTATTAATTTGAGTTGTTTTAAAAGTATATTCTGAATATATTTTTACCATTTAATACAATGTTGGTCATTGGACATAAATTTGCATTTAAAGCAGACATAAACAAGTGTCAACCTTTTAATAGTTATTATTTCTTAAAAACATTCTTTTTGTTTTGACAGAGGGAATTAATTTTAAATTAATTTCTGCCACTTCAGTGTTTGGAATTTTAAAAATTGATTACATATTTGGAATCATGATTTTTAAATTATGTAAATATTTAACTCTTATTTTTATATATTTCGAATAATTACTTCGGTAAATATTTTATTTATCATGGTTAAAGGGTAAATCCTATAAATAAGGGTAAAAAATAATATTATAATAATACTAATTTACCCTAAAACGTGTCCTAACCCTATTGGTTGATACATATCTGACCATGGGAATATTTTCAATTATTTTAGGACCCCATGGATCCACCTGTATGTGATAATGACACTTTATATTAATTACGTTAAAATAAATACAAAAATGACATAAGCCTATATCTTTTAGAAATAGTATTTTTACATAGGGTTATATATGTTACATTTTAGACTATAAATATTTACTAGAAATATAAAACAATTTCCTACATAATTTTATTTTATTTATAATTTTTATACATTAAATAATTTAATTTATTTATGACACAATGATGATGTAGTAATTACCTTATTAGTGAAAAATGAAAATAATTGATATTATAAATAACCAAATAAATATAATTTTATGATTTTAATGAATTAAAATAATTTTATAGGTTACTATTACATGTTATGATTGATTTAATTAAATTTATTCTAAGTAATCATGCTTTTATTATTTTCACAAAAATCAAATACCAAATAGTGTAAAAATTGACATAAAAGAGTTTTTAGAATAAATATTATAATATTAATTGATATTAAATTCCTAAAAATCTAAGGGTCGGCCAAAGTACGTGTATCATGATAGGTGTATCAATAATTGACCACTTTGGGGTCTCTTGGAGGTATATAGTATGTTTATTATCTATATTATATAAAAATACAAAGTGACATGGTCTGTGTCAAACTAATTAACCAAGAGTTAAAACTAAAAGACAAGTTTAATATAATGACCCAAACCTATATAAAATCTATTGGTAGAAGGTATTTCTACCCATACCCACATTAAAATTTTAGTAATCCACTTTTTAGACATTATAAACTGAATATAAATTTATTATAAAATTATACTTTCTGTTTTTCCTAGAGAGCCCCTCCTCCTCCTTATAAAAGGACACCACTTTTATCTAATTAATCACACCATAAAAGCGTTTTGGATCATCCATAATCTACAAAAATATCTTTCAAAATTCGCTGAAATCAACTTAGAGGCCTTAGTTTGATCAGAAATCCAACTTAAGGAGCCTTTTTGATCAAATTAAAAGTATGAACATGAAGAAGAGGCAACGTCTTCACCACCCTCTTTAAAGTTTCTTTCTTCATAAACATCTTCATTCCTTGTTATTTCCATTCTAAAATAATAAATTCAGTTTATTCTATATACTGTGATGTTATTATAATTATGGGAAAAAAAATTCATTATTCTATCCATCCCTTGAATGACATGTCACCATAACTGTGTATGTACGGCCTACCGTCTCCACGTTGTGGTGTAATTGTTATTCAATATATTATTATTTAAATGGGTATAATAATGATGTATAATTCATGTAAACAATAAATATAAAAGGATAATGATTCTGTCTATATGATATACTATCCAAGTATATATTATTTTAATATAAAAAGAATGATATTGTCGTTCGTGCGTACGTACAGATTACCGTCCGCACGAACGCGATGAGATTAATTCTATATCATTTCCATTCAAGAATAAATTTCATTTTATGAATAAAAATAATTTTTAGAGACATGATATAATTTTGGATGTGAATAAGAAACATCCCATCCAAAATAAATACGGCTCGCATAACAAATAATATAAAGGAAAAAGAATATTTTAACACCTGAAACGACGATAATACAAAAATATTATTAATAAATCAATGTTAAAAGATCATATATGATATCACATTAATGTAAATGATTATTTTATAATTTAATTAAAATTATTTATCCATTATACAGGAGGTTAACCTACCAGCAAATAAGGAAAAAATACAAAGTAAGAGGTTTCTTATCTCACTTTTAATTCCGTTAGATTTCATTTTTCACCACATATTTACTGCATGTGGTGTGTGTACTAATCATGATTTTATTCATTGTGTAATATAATTTAACTCATGGATATTTACATCACCATTGTATGAACCTTATTTCATGGTTTTATGTTTCGAAAGTTACCAAATTGATAATGGAATTTGAAATTTCAATTTCCACTCATTCGGCTTTACGCATACTTTGTTGATTATATTACTCCAAGATTATGTGTGGAATAACTCTTCACTTGCTTGTGCCATAATTTACAATCCCCTTTTTGTTTATATAATTCTGATACACATAATCACTCCATTTATAAATTCTCAAGTCATAAATATGAGCTTGATAAGAGTAAATTTAACTCAATCTCCATTTGTTGTGTTAAATATCCAATTCATTGGTATTGTTTTTATAAGAATATGTATGAATGTCCTCTGAATGATTTACACTGAATATCCAATCATATTGAGTGTATTTATTTTTGTCCCACATAATTATGTCGTTGATTTATCCTTAACCTAAGGATACAGTATTTATAAGAGATATCATCTCAATTTACATTCCATTGAAAATTCTTTGTTGTTATATACCAAACCACTCTTATATGGTGTATATACTGTACTTTTTCATAGTATATCATGAATCCCTTTATTATCAGGATATTAAAATGTTTTTATTACCACAATTATTTGTATTTATGTATCTCTAATTTGGTTTGGAACTATAACTAAAATATCATTTTAAATTTTTTTAATGATTTATTATTCTAAATCCTTCTCATTAATGTCCATGTTTTAAAAATATTTTTAAGGATTTATTTATGTGGGAATTAGTGTTTTAAAATTAAAATTCCTTTTATAAGTTTTAATGTTTTTGGGACATTTTGATTAAAAAATCTATTTTTAAATGGCTTCTTGACAAATAGTGTGACTTTTGAATGATTTCAAGAAAAGGGGGGATATTTCACTCAAATACTTTTGATGATTATTTTCATCTATGTCAATATCCATCATTATTCTCAATAGTGGATAATATGTTACAATAAAATATTCCATATTGTATTGAATTAGTTACATTTGACTATGGATGTGCTATTTTTATACCATTCATGGTTTATTGATAATGTATTGACATTTCGTATGCTAGTTTTAACACAAATGTTTATGTTATGTTTCAAAATTTTCATATGAGGAATGCATTAGACTTAGTAAGTGAAGGGTGGATCTCGTTATATCTCATCGATGCATTAGTAGGTCTCATGAAACAAACTAGTGTCTTGGCACAAGGCCTGGACAAAATCTTATTTTTAGTCTTGGAACGAGGCCTTGGCCATGTGGTTATGATAGTCTGGAATTATGCATTCCATCATTATGAAAGTGTTTATTGATATTGCATGTCATTATTTGACTAGTAGAATATCCATGTGAATAAGTAAATGGAATTATTTCATTTTATCTTTTCCATAATATGCTGAAGTTAATGTTTAAAAGGCTTTTGTTTTAGTTATACATTTCCTTTAGTGTTTATGCTTATCTATGATAGCTTCTGCAATATTGTTATACTTACTGAGCATATAATATCACCCCTTTCAATGTTTTATTTTTCCCAGGATGTGAAGAAGTAATTTATGAATGACCTTAAGGGATAGTATAAGGGTATATGAAGACAAGATGTTGTTGTAGTTTTTTTTACCTTATGATGATATGTAAGACTTATGAATATATCTAGTGTTTCAAAGAATATTAAACATATCGGTCATTCAAGAATTGTAAATTTTAGATCATGCCAATGTTATGTAATAATGCACTGACTCTGGCTAACTAGGATGGGGGCGTTATAGTTGGTATCAGAGGATGTTTAGTACAAACCTTGGGAGATAGATTTAGATAAACTCTGATTACATCACATAGCCCTATGATAGACTTTGAGGATTATTATAGAATAACTTCCTATAATTTTGGTATTATAGATATTTTGTTAGTTTTCCGAGCAATACATCCCCATCTAGATACGAGCAGGTAGAGGCGGCTCTGGCATAGATGTACCTAGGGGTAAAACCCGAAAACAAGGCTTTGAGCTAGACTCGAACGGGAACTGGTGCACGACAATGGTCCTTGCTACACTCATGGTTATGACACTCTCGGGAGATATTCTTAGGATAATTTACATTTTCTTTAGATACTGATTTGACGTATAATATATAAGATGAGAGTAAATGACCATGGTTAATCCTAATGTGTTTCAAATTGAGAATATGGTGACATGATGTTCTCTAAATGATTATATGACTATTGTTACTCAAACAATGTTTTCTGGTTTTAGTCAATGTATGGATTCCAAGGAAGTCATAGTGACTTTGAGAATGATTTTCAAGGTGGAAACAATGGTGGAATGAGCAAAAAATGGAATATTGATAGGCGTAAATGATATCATCTTCATGCCAAATAAATTTTCCAAAAATATGATAAAAAATATATATATTAACCAATTCTCGGACTCAACCAAGATTAGAAATGTGATGAATGATAAGAGCTCCAGTAGTGGAAATCATGGAGAAAGGAATCCATCATGAAGGAAATGTGGAAGGAGACACCGAGGAAAGTTTCTCAATCGGAAAAACAAATGCTTTATGTGCGGGAAAGAAGGACATAAAGTGAAGAATTGACGAAGAAAAATGAAAATTACTATGGAGGAAGATAAAAATGGTCCAAATAATTCATTTACAATCATTTTCTGTAAATGTAGGGGACCTGGAAATTACCCAAGTGAATTCTATATTTTGTAGGATATTTTCGTGGCCAACGAAGATTCTATGTGGAAATAAATGGTTGGAGAAATGTTTAAAAGGTCTTAGTGCTCCTTGTTTATGAGTTTACTTTGGAATAATATTCTCTTGTATTTTAACCCTGCAGTTTAGCATGTGAGAATTATATTTGAGGAATAATTACCATTTCTTTTGTGGATATAGTTATAAATAACAATTTTGTTTTATATGATCATTAGGTTTGAGTTAATTACAAGTTATTATAATTTGGGATGAAAATGAAAGGTATGAGATAACATTTGTAGTTAAATTATGTTATGGTTATTTTGAGGAATTTATCTCATTTTGGTAATGTTATAAAATATTGTTTTTGAAAAAGGACAACACATAGACCGTGTAACAACCCGTCGCGGTGGACAAATCTATGGGAATCGAACCCACAACCAAAGTGAGATTGGGATTTATCGCCTACCACTGGACTACGTGAAGTCCCTTGTTAGTGTGACTATTATTTTTAGTTAAATGATTTTATTGATCAATACTAATTTGATTTGGTATATTATGTCTTATGAAATGAATACCCTTAGTATAGGAAAATGAATTGGTTATTAAGTGATAAATGTTATTTTCGAAGATGTTTTCTTTGTTGGGAACACATTATGCCCATGGAAAATAGAATTGTATGGGATTTCATTTGAGGAGTAATGTTGGATTATTATCTATGTTTTTGTTGTGGATTTATAGTGATTTGGGTTATTTATGGAAATGATTAACCTATAATAGATAATATGTGATTAGGTTATTTAATTTTAGTTATGTGAATTTAAGATTAATTGATGTCATTTGGAGATACCATTTAACGTGGAAGACTGCATAACAAAATTATTTTACGTTTTGATTTTCAATATTATTTTGTATTTTATTAAAGGATTTTAAGGAAAATTATTTATTGAATTCTATTTATTTAACTTTGGGTTATTGTGGGTTTAATTTTAGAAATTAAGATTAGTGTTTCTTTGTCTAATGAAATAACCTTTTTGGGGATCATCAGATCATATACTAACCGTTTTGGTTTTGATTAATCTATAAATAAAAGGATTATATAGAGTTTAATATTCTTGGATCTTGTGATTCTATAAGAATTTTATTTAGCTCTTCTAGTGTGACCAAGTATTCTAGAATACTCATCATTTAAAAATGAGTTAGCAGTCGAAAATTATTAAAGAATGAAACTTTACATAAAAATTAAGTATATATCGTTATGTTCTTAGTCAATCTCAGAAATTAATTCCTCATCTTTTTGTAATGTAACTTTATGAAAAATAATAAAAATGTTGTCCGTTTACTTTTCCTACTGGGAAACTAATGACTATTTGTAGCATCACAAGTTTATGGTTTTCTTGTTGTTAACTTTATCTTGATCATGTTTTCTATCATTCTCCATCATAAAATGATACTTATTTTATCATCTATATCCATGTCATTCTACATGGAATCATAGTATAGGTTATCTCAGGTGACCTTTGTACTTATCTCTCTTTCTTTTAAAGTGATAGTTTTATTGACTCTTTTTCTGATGTGAGACTTTCCAATATATTCCCAAGAATAATTTAAAAAATTGAAAGGATGAAATTTATTCAATGAGGGGAGAATGTAACATCCCAAGATTCCACAGTACGCTTCTCGCGGAATAATATAGCAGCGTGTGTTGTACGCAACATCAAGTTCCAACACACACCACAACTAATAAAACTAGCTATTTTGAATAGTAATACAAACTTTTTGAAATTTTATACATTTTATCTTTCAAAATGGACTTCATTTTTTGATTCAGTATATAGAAATTAGCCTAGGGTGAAATTTTGGTACTTTTCAGATAACATTCATATTTTGATGAATTGTGAAAATTACTAAATTTTATTTAAAAACAACTTTTTTAATAAAAATAATTAATAGTGATAAATTATGAAATTGAGAGGTTTTAAATTATATTTATAATATATTTTTAACATTTAATAATATTTTGGTCATTGGACATAATTTCACATTTAAACTAGACATAAAAAGTGTCAACCTTTTGATAGTAATTATTTCTTAGAAACATTCTTTTTGTTTTGATAGTGGGAATTAATTATAAATTAATTTCTACCACATCAGTGTTTTGAATTTGGAATGATTAATTCCATATTTGGAATCCGGATTTCCAAATTAGGTAAATAGGAAACTCTAATTTTTAAATATTTTGAATAATTATTTCGGTAAATATTTTATTTTCCATGGTTAAAGGGTAAATCTGGTAAATAAGGGTAAAAAATAATATTATAATAATATTAATTTACCCTAAAACGTGTTCTAACACTATTGGATGATACATGTCCCACCATGGGCATATTTGGGTCGATTGTGGGACCCCATGGATCCACTTGTAAGTGATAATGACACTTTATATTAATTAAGTTAAAGTAAATTCAAAAATGACATAAGCCAATATCTTTTAGAAAAACAATTTTTACATTGGGTTATATATGATATATTTTTTACAATAAATATTCATTAGAAATCTAAAACTAGTTCCTAAATAATTTTATTTTATTTATAATTTTTATACTTTAATAATTAAATTTATTTATGACAAAATGATGATGCAGTGATTACCTTATTAGTGAATGATAAAAATAATTTATATTATAAATACCCAAATAAATATTATATGACACTTTTAATGAATTATAATAATTTTATAGGTTACTATTACATGTTAGTATTGATTTAATTAAATTTTTTCTTAAGTAATCATGTAGTTAAGATTTTCACAAAAATAAAATACCAAATAGTGTCAAAATTGACATAAATGTGTTTTTAAAGAAGATATTATATTATTAATTGATATTAAATTCCTAAAAATCTAAGGATCGGCCAAATGACTTGTATAATGATTGGTGTATCATTAATGGACCACTTGGGGGTCTCATGGAGGTATATAGTAAGTTTATTGACTGTATCATATAAAAATACAAAGTGACATGGTAACTGTCAAAATAATTAACCAAGAGTTAAAACTAAAAGATAAGGTTAATATAATGACCCAAACATATCTAAAATATATTGGTTGAAATTATTGCGACCCATACCCACCATATACCTTTAATAATCCACTTTTAAGCAATTATAATCTGAATATCAATTTATTATAAAATAATACCTTATGTTTTTCCTAAAGAGCCCCTCCTCCCCCTTATAAACGGACACCACATATAACCAATTCTTATCAACTTCAATGCCTCTTACCTCGGCTATACTCTACCAAAATATCCTCCAAAAATTACTCCAATCAACCTAGAGGCCTTTGTTTTATCAGAAAGCCAACATATGGAGCCCTTTTGATCAAATCAAAATGAAGAACCCGAAGAAGAGGTAATTTCTTCACCACCCTCTTTAAAGTTCCTTTCTAATTCAGCTTCTTCTTTCCTTGTTATTTTCTATTATAAAATATTAACATCAGTGGATTATTTATACTATGATGTTATTATAATTATGGAATAAACAAATTCATTATTCTATCCATCCCTTGAATGACATATCACTATACATGCGTTTGTATAGCCTACCGTCTCCACGTTGTGGTGTAATTGTTATTCAATATATTATTATTTAGATGGGCATAATAATGATGTATAATTATTGTAAATAATAAATATAACATCATAATTATTCTTTCTATATCATATACCATCCAATTATATATTATTTTAATATCAAAAGAATGATATTTTCGATCGTGCGTACGTACGGATAACAGTCTTCCTGAACACGATTAGATTCATTCCCTATCATATCAATTCAAGACTAAATATTATTAGATGAATTAAAATAATTTTCAGAGACATGATATAATTCTTGATATGAATAATATACATCACATCCATAACAAATACGGCTCACATAACAAATAATATAAAGGAAAACAAATCTGTTAACACCCGAAACGACAATAATACTAAGATATTATTAACAAATCATTGTTAAAAGATCATATATTATATCATATTAATGTAACTGATTTTTGTATAATTAAATTACAATTATTTATCCATTATACATGAGTTTAACCTACCTTCAATCAAGGAAAATGTAAAAAGTAAGGGTTTTCTTATCTCACATTTAATTCTATGAGATTTCAATTGTTCACCACTTATTTATTGCATGTGGTGTCTGTATTGCTCATGATTGTATTCATTTTGTAATATACTTTAATTTATGGATATTTACATAATTATTTTATGATCCATCTTTCATGGGTGTTTTTTTCGTAAGTTACCAAATTCATAAGGGAATTTGAAATTTCTATTTCCACTCATTCGGCTTTACGCATACTTCGATGATTATTTTAATCCATGAATCTGTGTGGAATCACTATTCATTTTCTTTTACAATAATTTCTTCTCCCCTTTCTATGGATATAATTTTGAAACACGTAGTCACTCCATTGATAAATTCTCAAGTCATCGATATGAACTTTATAAGAGTAATTTTAAGTCAATCTCCTTTTGTTGAGTTAAATATCATATTCATTGGTGTTGTTTTTACAAGAATATGTGTGAATGTCCTCTAATTGATTTACACTGAATATCCAATCATATTGAGAGTATTTATATCTATCACACATAATTATGTCATTGATTTATCCTTAACCTAATGATACAGTCTTTATAAGATATATCATCTCAATTTACATTCTATTGAGAATTCTTTGTTGTTATACACCAAATAAATCTTATGTGGTGTATATAATGTACTTTGAAGTAGTATATCATGAATCCCATTATTCTCATGATATTACAATGTTTTGATTACCACAATTATTTTTATTTTATTGTCTTTATTTTGGTTATGAACTCTAAATAAAATATCAATTTAAAATGTTTTAATGATTTATAATTCTAAATCCTTCTCATTAATGTCCATGTTTTAAAAAAAATTTAAGGATTTATTTATATGGGCATTAATGTTCTAAAATTAAAATTCCTTTTACAATTTTCAAAGTGGTATGGGACACTTTGATTCAAAAATCTATTTTTAAATGGCTTCATGAAAAATAGTGTTTGTTTTAAATGATTTCAAAAAAAAGGGGGATATTTCACTCAAATAGTTTTGATGATTATTTTCATCTATTTCAATATCCTTCATTATTCTCAACTGATGTTAATTTGTTAGAATACAATCTTCCATATTGTATTTAATGAGTTACGTTTGACTGTGGATGTGGTATTTTTATACCATTCATGTTTTGTGGATATAGTATTGACATTTTGTATGCATGTTTTAATACGAATCTTTATGTTATGTTCCAAATGTTTCATATGAGAAATGCATTGCACTTAGTATATGACATGCATATCCCACTATAGTACCTCGATGCATCGGTAGGTCTCATGAGACAAACTAGTGTCTTGGCACGAGGCCTTGAAAAATTCTTATTTGTAGTCTTGGAATAAAGCCGTGGATACGTGGTTATGATAGTCTGACATTATTCATTCCATCATTATGAAAGTGGTTATTTATATTGCATGTGACTATTCGACTAGTAGAATATCCATGAGAATAAGTGAAAGGCATTATTTCATTTTATCTTTGAAATATTATGTTGAAGTTCATGTTTAAAAGGATTTTGTTTTAGATACACATTCCTTTTAGTGTTTACACTTATCTATGAAAGGTTCTGCTATATTTTTATCCTTACTAAGTATCTGAACTCACCCCTTTCAATGTTTTATTTTTCCTAGGATGTGAAGAAGTAATTTATGAATGATCTGTTGGTATAGTATGAGGTTATATGAAGAAAATATGTTGTTGTAGTTTTTTTAACTTATGATGTAATGTAAGACTTATGAATATATCTACTGTTTCCAAGATTACTAAACTAATCGGTTATTCAGGACTTGATCCTTTGTGATAATGCCAATGTTATGTAATAATTCACTAACTCTGGGTAACTGTGGTCGGGGAATTACATACATGAACTGGGTTGTAGGATTACACTCCCATGTGAAGGAATAAGGGGAAAACTCCGTGTGGGAATTATAATAACTTTGTATCCATGTTTTAAAAAACATGAATTCTTTCATTCCTGTGACCCCTTCTTACACTTATAACGTTTCATTCCTTGATAATATTGATATAAAGGTTGTTCTTGACGTTGTAGAGTCATGCCACTGAGAAATCCTCTGGTTGTTCACCAGAAACAAGGCATTGATTAGACATCAGACATGGATACTCAATGATCACTAGCAGATAATCTAGATGTTCCCATCTTTGCACCAGCCATTATCCTAAAAACTGGTGTCGACGCACATTTTCGATATGGATTTATAAAGTTCATGAAAACCTTACCGGGAGTACTGCATCCTTCCCCTACTATGGAAGAGTTGACGTGGGTTTTCTAGTAGAAATACCCTCCCACCATGAAAGGGGGTGGAGTACCCGCTGTAGAGTCATGGTTTGAAGACATGTTTTCAATCTTGAAGCATCTAGGGATTCTTGTAGAGAGCATGGTCAAGATCTCTATGTATATGATTCAATATTCCCCCCAGAGATTATGGGATGTGCTCTCTAAGTGAGGATGATAGCAGGATATGTCTTGTGAGGAGTTTCAACATACCTTATATGATTACATTTACCTGAATACCTTAAAGGCTGATTGTGCCAGAGAGTTCATGAGTTTGGAGCAGGGTACTCTTTCATCCATGGAGTATTCTTCTTTCCTCACAGAGACGAAGGGATTTACACCCTCTATTGGGGGAGATAAGTTGTTCCTAGTAGAAATGATTGAGGATGTTATTATTCAGAACATTTGGGATCAGGTGAAAATATTCAGGTTGAATACTATATCATCTATATTCAGCATGGTGCTGAACACAGAGCACAACCTGAGGGATTCTAGAGATTTGGGCTTGGGTGGTTCAACAACCAGAGTTAGTACTTCTCTGGCTGATAGTAGGAAGCAACACAGGGAGACAACATTTGGATATCCGAGTAGGCAAGATGCACCTTTAGGTAGCCAGGTGGTCTTCTACCAGTGTGAAAGGGTCGGACATATGATGCCACATTTCCCGAGGGACCTAGTGGAGTGCCGATATTGTGGAATGATGGGACATCTTCTACACTTCAGTCAGATATTCTCACCATAAGCTGGTGACATGGGTTCTTCTTTGACTCCTCATTCAGGAGCGTCAAAAATTGTTTCTCACCAGTTGAGGAACTAAAGTTATTCAAACAATTCAGGATGAGGTGGAGGTCACTGTCAAGGTAGTCAATCTCTAGACATTCAGCAACAACATGGTGGATCAACCCATGCTGGTCAGGCAGGGTCATAGGGCCGCGGTGCATGTTAGAATTTTGGGTTGTAGCAGACCTAGCAAGAGTAGGATCTTGGACCCTCTACAGATTGAGGTACAATCCTCATTTCCAAATTTTTAACATCTTCTCATTTTTATATAGGGGCTTCCCATATATTTATATCCTTTGAGGTTGTAGAGATCCTTGGGCTCTATATCTTTAATTCTACTAATATATTGACATTATAAACTCCGTTGGGTACTTGAATGACTAGTGTGTTTCAGTTCAAGGAGTTCCCTCTTGACTCTAGAGGGTGTCACTTTTTATGGGTCCTATATGTATTAGAGATGATAGGCTATGATGTCTTCTTAGAATGGAATGGATTGTTCCCTTTCATGTTTTTGTCAACTGGTATCATCATAGGGTGAGTTTCACATCATCAGAGGGTTGATCATTTTATCATAAAGGTGAATTGGATGTCCAGATAAACAAAGTGGGGCCCGAGCATCATGGGTTGGGATTATTTACAACCTATATTTATAGTATATATCTATATTACTAGGTGACTTCATGGATGGTATTTCTTTTAGTTGATGATTTTTTTCAGGGATGTCTTTCTATATGAATATTTAGTTCATCCACGTAAGTGAGAGTTGGATATTTTGATTGATCTTATTCCAAGAGAGGCACCTGTTTCCAATACTCTTTATATAATGGATACCCAAGAGTTACTGGAGCACAAGAAGAAGATGGAGGAGTTGTATGAAAAGGGTTTCATCAGACCTGGAACATCTCCTTGGGATTCTATTGTCGTGTTTGTGAAAAGGTGGACAATACCCTTAGATATAGTGAGGATTATCCAGAGTTGAACCAGTAAGCAGTCAAGAACTGATATCCCTTGCTGGGTTTTGAATATCTTATTTATCAGCATCGAGGATCCCAAGTGTTCTTGAATATTAACTTGAGGTCTGTACATCATCATTTTCACTTTAGACAATCTCATATACCTCTTAAACCCTTATAGATTAGGTATGGTCTTTATGAGTATAGTGTTATGCCGTTCGGTCTCACGAACGTGCCTACAGTCTTCATTGCACTGATGAACCAAGTGTTCAATCCGTACTTGGATTCTTTTGTAGCAGTCTGCATGGATGATATCTGGCATTACTATCCCACTTGACATTACCATGCAACACATATTTAGATCATTTTTAGTACCCTGAGAGAGCATCAGTTATATGCTATGCTCTCAAAATTCCACTTTTGGATGGACCAAATTCACTTCATGGGCCTTGTTATCTTAGAGGCAGATGTATCAGTAGTCCTAGAGAAAGTGGGAGGATTAGTTTCATTGGAGAATTCGAAGAAGTCCATTTAGGTTTGGAGGTTTATAGTGGTGGATGGTGACTTTAAATGTTTCTTACAAAAAATTTCACGCATAGCAGTGCCACTGAAGAGCCTAACTAAGAAGGGTGTAAATTACTTGTGGTTTGAATTTTTGAATTCATTATTTTAGGAGTTGAATGGTTGGTTGACATTAGAACTGATACTAGTATTTCCAGATTCGGTAAAGAGATATACAGTTTAATGTGATGCATCTGGTATCAGTTTGGGATCAGTGATTATTGTAGGTGAAGGAGTCGTTGCATACGGTTCTCGATAGTTGAGGGCATAAGAGAGGAATTACCAAAAGTATGATCAGGAGTTAACTGCAGTTTTTAATTCCTTACATTGTTGTAGAAATTATCTTCTAGGAGAGAATTTTTTTGATTTCACAGACCACAAAACTATAAAATATGTCTTCAGTCAACATGACCTGAATTGGAGGATGTGAAGGTGGTTTGAGTACCTTTTGTCTTTTGAATGTGAGATTTCATACACGCCTAATAAAGGAAATTTAGTGGATGATATCCTGAGAAGGAGGACTCAGATATAGGCGGTTCTATATTCCAGTAGTGAGTGGAAGCTTATGGATCTGTTCTCTGGGAAGTATTTGGAAGTACATGACATATAGGGGCAGACTTTCCATTATTCTGTATCTTTTACCTCGACTCTACTTGATACAGTGAAAAAGAGGCAACTATCAGATTCCTAAGGCCTAGTCCTATGGGATAGTTTTTCAAGATACAAACTTATTCCTAAATGGATAGTAGGCGAGGATGAGATCTTGTATTTCAATGGGAACATAAGAGTGTGAGCAAACTTACATGAGGAATATATGCGGGAATTTCATTCTTGAGTTTGGGATGTTTATACTGGTGTCTCCAAGATGTATTGTGATCTAAACCATTAGTATTTTTTTCCATGTATTAAGATATATTTTGATATTCTTATGATGAGGTGTTCTACATGTCATCAGCTGAAGGAATATCATTAGAGACAAGAAGGGATTTTATAGTAGTTACCCATTCTCGAGTGGAAATAGAATGATGTCATGATTGATTTTTTCATAGGATTTTCAAGGTCTCCTTAAAGGGATGATGTTGTATGGGTTTTTATTGATAGACTCACAATTTTTTCTCACATAATTCTTATCATGGAGACTCTCTATGTTGATGAGTTAGGATGATTGTACATCCCATATATTGTATGTCTTCATGGCGTTCCACACTCCATTGTTTCTGAAAGGAACTCTCATTTTACATATCGGGTCAGGAAAGCATTATAGAAGGGTTTGAATACACATGTACTACTGTGTATATCATACCATCCCTAGATAGATGGAAATTGTGATCATACGATTCAGGTTCTTGAGGACATTCTCTGAGAAAGCATCCTAGATTTTGGATGTTCTTGGGAGAATCATATACCTCTTGTGTATTTAGCCTACAATAATAGTTTTCAAGCAACTATTTATATGGAACCTTAAGAGGCTTTGTACAGTAGTACATGCTAATCAACATTATGTTGGATGGAGGTAGGAGGGGCATATATGTTGGGACCTAGTCTTGTTCGGGAGACCACAATATAGGTATAGGTGATTCAGAAGAGGATTTATACTACATAGTCTTGGAAAAAGTCTTATACAGATCGACAGAGATGACCTATGGAGTTAGAGGTTAGAGATCATGTTTCTAAGTGTCACACTGAGGTTGTGACACATGAGGATTAAAAGATAGGGCATGCTTTCACCAAGATAAGTTGGGTCATTTGAGGTTTGGGAAATGGCTAGTATAGTTGCTTATTGCATGTAGTTACCTTAATGTTAATGGGATATGCATGATGTCTTCCCATTTTATCAGCTCCAACGTTACTTGGCAGACCGGTCTCATATTACTCAACCCACAGAGGTTGAGTTAGAGGTGAATGCCTCATTCGAGGAGAATCCTTTCTGGATTGTTGATAAGTGTAATGACGTTCTCCGGGGTCAGTCTGTTCCCCAGGTACGAGTGCAACAGAAGCACATGATAGTACATGATTAGACTTGGGAGGGGGAGGTTGATGTACTATAATAGTGGTTAGACCTATTGGAGTATTATTCTTTTATTCCGATTTTCTTGGGAAATTCATGGAAGAATATACTTAAGTGGGGATGTTTGTAAGAACTCGGATATTTCATTCATGTATGTTTTTCTTTTCTAGTTTTTTTGAGAAAAATAGGAGTTTCTGGAAATTTCAGGAGTAAATAGTGTGTACTTTATGTATAGGCTATGTACCCAGTTGTTGTGAGTGAACATGTATGAGCTGTATAACGGTCGGGCACATGGCTATGTGTGGTGACATGGAGACCTCCTAAAGTTGAGGCTATAAAAGGTACGTACACTCAATGTACTTTTAATAAAAACTCAATGTATGTTATTTTTTCATTAAAATGACCGGGGTCGCGTCTAATTGACATAACACACTTCTTCTCCATCTGCCTTGACCAGGAGTATCTCTATGGGCCTAGATCTTATCTGAGTCCCCATATTTTCATATGTTCATTGATTAGATCTCTGGAGATTTCATTGGAATCACATCAGTGAGTTGTCCCTTGTTCTTGAACATCATCTCCTGATTTATACTTTTTAATGAGATATCCTCAGTTTAACGTTTTTTGATTTTTGTAGATCTATTGAGTTTTATGGATATTCAAGGCATTAGGTTCACGTATATCATTCCTACAATATGGATATTGGTGGGTTGGTCGTTTCTGTAGTTATTCCTTGAGTCTTATGTGAAAATTTTCCCAAAAACATTGTTCGGGGTATTTCATGTTTATAATCATTAACCCTTTTTTACCTTCTATGCCATTTTAGACTGACTAATGGATAAATTTTTTAAAATAGGATTATCTTTTCAAAGATATGGATGTATTCACATATTTTGTTATCATTGACCATTAGGTTTAGCTTTGCCTCTTGGTATGTTCTTTTGTTTTCCATTCCATGTGTCATTTGGATAAGGTGACTATTTAACTATTAGGTTGTTCCTTTCCTTGAAACTAAATTATCCAAGTAGTACATTGAGATTAATTTGGCTGCCGATTATCATTTGTGCATGACTTATTTACATGGGGATGCGGTAACCTGGTCAAGTAATATGATAAGGGAAATTCAGGTTGAGGGATTTCCCAAAGTTTCTATAATAAAAATCACATTGTGAGACCACAGGGGGATTTACATTGAGTGCTTCCACAGAGTGTCTATATGTACATTATAATACCACATGTGAAATTGATGTTGAGTGCTACCTCATAGTGTCTATTGTTTACCATTAAATGACTATAGGGGGAATTGATGGTGAGTGCTTCCTTGGAGATTCGTCGTAATATCCTTGTTGTAAATTGAACTAGATGTGTTAGGATGTGAGAACTACCACAAGGGTTTCACGAGATCATTAGCTCAACCAGAGGTCATAAGGTGTACGCAATTTACAAGGGGGTTTCTTGTATTTGTAATTGGAAGGGTGAATTGTTAAATTTAATTTGATTGTAATTTAATTTGTAGGACTGTTTACATTTGAGTACATCCTTTTTTATTACATCTTTTTCATTTTTCCTTCCATATATATTCACTGACTATTAGGCACATATCATTGGTTGGTTGCCTACTGGGATTCTTCTCACACCCTATTTGGGTCATGATTTTGAACACAAACAAAATATGTTGTTACATTTTTAGATAAGTGCAAACTCCCTTTTACATCAGCTACATGATTGATGAGGAACTGGAGAGAATGGAACCAAGCTGTGGCTTGTGATGATGCTGGATTTTATCTATTTTCATTTGTAATTTGGATTATTGCAGTATTCTATAATTTTGGATTTTTGGATGCTTCCCTAGACGTATGCATCATTCATCATTATATATATGTGCTCCATTTGTTTATTTCTTCAGTTTTCCATTGTCTACTTATTTCATTATTTTACTACTTGTGCTATTTTATATTAATTTATATCTATTGTGTTTGTCAAAAAATTTGGGAATAGATTCCCCACTATCACACTGAATTCCCTCGATGCTAGTTGGCAGCCTCTTGCATTCGGGGAAATGCGCTTGAGGCCATGTGGACAACCGAGTACGGGGAGCCTCAATGTGGAACTCGAAACCGGGATGTTACATTATCATAAAATGAGAATCCTACCATGAAGGGTCAGGGTTTATATAAGAACTACCTAAGGTTCGTATAGTGACATAGAATAGAGAGATAAGAGGAGTGATAGGTTGTTCGGGACAATCCCCTACTTTTTCACCTCAGACCAGTCACTTATGTGGTGGTTACAATTTCAAATGTTTCTTTGATGATGATGGATCTTGGAATTTTAACTCAATGAATGTCAGATGATGAGGATTCACACCTCATCCCCAGAAACATTGACAACGGGAACACGTTAACCCATTGTGAAGGGATGGAACCAGCAATGATGTTGATTAATTGGGTTGTGCAGTGATCTATTAGGGGATCCACATAAGTGTGGCTAAGTGAAGAATAAATATTCATTAGTGGACCTATGAGATGTAGCATGAGTCATGGAAACACATCATTAAGCACTACTCAGGGGACCATAAAATCACTACATACTTTACTGGAAGGCCTCACATTAATTATTTTTACGAAGCAGAAGGCCTCACAGAGAAGGTCTTTGCAAAGCATTGGTCCTTCTCGAAGTAAAGGGGCTTCACATAGGAGTTTTTTTCTCGACATAAAGTGACCTAGCCTATGCATGGAGTCTACATGTGCTTGGATGGTGATTCGTGAAAATTTAGTTCTCCATGATGTTACGAGTACCTGAAGGGGACTCTTTCCTTCACAATGGACACAATGCTTCTCGAAGGTCATCCCTTTATGAAGTAGGGGAAATTTTGAGTTAAGGGGAATAGGTATCATGATTCTCAAGTAACTCATATGATTCGTTATCCCAATTGATCATAAATAATAGTTTGATTCTAGATTTGATAGTTCTAAAGGTGAAAGGAGAGGGTGTCGATGCATTGGAGTTTTATAAGGAAGAGTATTTATAAGCACTTGGATTTGAAATTATATTCAAAAAATGATGTAAATAAAATACAATTACTTAATTTGAGGAAGATTTGTCATGTTTCTTGGTCTTCTATAGGATTCTTTCACATCTTTCACGGTGTTCACGAAGACTATGATCATGTTCCTCGGAGTCGCGAAGGCTTATATCACTGTCTTTGAAGCATTCTCAGAGGCTCTAGTCAAGTAGCTCAAAGCCATTATGTATTCAATCACTACCTTTAAGGTAATCTAAGAGAATTATTTTTCCATAATCATGGAGATTCCTTTTCTGTGGATTTATAATGTTCATGATGTAGGAGGTCTTTGAGATGTTTCTTTGTGATGTCGAACCATTTTCAATTATTTATGTTCCATTTTCCAAATTTATTTTAATGCATGGAATTTTGAATACAAAAAATTCCCCCAATTAGAAAGGAATCCACAAATAAAATTAAGGTCAAATTATGAGGGTATTTTACAATAATTTTGGCATATCAATATGCTAAATCATGGAGGGTGCAAGTCCAACGTGGGTCAAGAACACCATGAAGCTCACTACATCCAAGTGTGCCATGATGCCTCCAGTGTCCTTGCAACTAAATATGATTAAAGGACCCTTATTTTATCCACATATATCTCTATGATTCTATTATTTAGCTCTCCAATTGTGATGTTATGTACTCCGTGAATAATCATTGTGAAATGTGCTTTAAGGATTGGTCCTATGCAAACACTTCTCAATGAAATGGTCCAATGATATCCCTTGTTACTCTTCATCATGTAGTCAGTCCTTATGAACAATGAAAAAGTGATCCACGAACACACATTCTAACAAAGATCTATGATCATTATCTTGATCGATCTCTGCAAATAGAAAAGATAAATGGATAATGTATCAAAAACATGGTCATCCAAGAAGCCTCTTGGGAGGTCTTTGAAAAATTTAGTCAATGTAAATATATGGAGGAAACCTTGGGGATATTAGAATATGTGCAAGACACTTGAATCACGATTCCCAATTAGGGATGCTGATAGATGGGAAAAATTACTACCCACTATACAAAAGATTACCTTTTTACGGTGTTGGACTACAGTATGATGTCTTCATCCCAAGGTAAACTAGGTATGAAATGGATTACTAGTTCATGAAGATTCCATATCATCACCAATCATTTAGGGATAACAACTTCCATTCATGGGAGGATTTCATTCCAATTTTTTCCAATTGAATGAATTACCAAGTCAATAATGTTGATGGTCAAGTATTTCATCAGTATGTATCTCATCCTCAATACCGTATCATTTTGAGTGTGACATTAGGGATCCTAGATAATGGATTCACATAAAATTGGGGCATTTAGTAGAGCAGAAACTTCTCGGGTGACTGGGCATGGGCCTACTGGGTCTTTTCATCATATGATGAATTTGGGGTGGGGCTCATGTATGAAGTCATGTATAGAGCTATATGGGATTCCAAATTCCATATCCACCTAACCTATAATATATTGTTAGAGTTACTCAGTATGTGTTCTTCATGGACTAAATCTTTTCATCTAAATCATGGGGTGTAATGAATCAATCTCTTGGACCTCCATCAAATCTAATGAATTCCAATTTTGTAGGAGAAGTATGAAAAATTCCTTCCTACTAAGAAAACATGGTAGGATTTGTTGAAAATGATTTTGTATGAAAAGGTATCGGGGGACATGGTTCTATATCATGAAAATAGTCAATGAGGGATTCGAATTTTATGTTGTGGTTAAAAATATCCTTAATTTCCCACCACAAATTGTTTTAGTTTGGGATGAGGTGCTTAAAAAAACCAGTAAAACCTTCCACATTTCCAAAGGGATCCCAATATATAAAACGAAAATATAACTAGATAATCCAAGGTGATAGCCAATGGATGTTATGTGGGTATAGCGTTAACACCGAAAAACAACATGTTATTTTGTTGGAATGGGTTATCTCTATACTTATTTGTCACTAGATGATTTTGTTTAGGGATAAAATTATAGGTTTTTGACCAACCACATTAATTAGGGAATCTGAACATGATATGGTGAGCGTGTAATCCTTTGGATCCATGTGATGGTGAAATTGAAAAGGTTTTGTTGAACAATAGCTAGTGGAAGAAACCATTGTGGGTATGTGGACCATTCAACATTATTTATGGTTGGATAGTGGCCCATATGAATATCTGTGAATATCTGGACCCTATTTCCCCTTCTCTGATTGGCTTCTGACCAGCCATCCTAAATATAGTGAGTTTATTTCTAGCCATGTTGATTTCACCAATTACACTGAACATGATCTAAATAGTGGATGAATTCAAATTCCATCCATTTATACTTCCAACAGGGATGTTCAATGATGATGGTTTGGGGTCTGAGGAGCATTATTCTAATGATATGGCCTTCCGGGGAGGATTTCTAGTAGCACAGGTGGACCGTGATCCTATTTTTTGGCCATATACCCCACACTGATTTATGATATAGTTCTTCTTCATGCAGTGATTGACCCTAAAATTCAACATATGTGTATTCCATTTGGATCATCTATGTTTCATGTGGTAGATGTTGATTATTATATTACAGGATGATGGAAAAATGAAGAATGAACTGCCTCCTCCCACTGATATTTATTGAATGGTTATGTAGTAAAACAAGACCTCATAATTAGAATACCTGGGAGAGTTGCTAAAACAACGAACATTATATGTTGAGAATGGGGTGCCCCCTCAACCTTGAGGACTGTGATAGAAAATGTTAAGAAAAAATAGAGGTGTTGGGGTTGTGTCACTGATAAGAAAAATAATTCTAAGGCCTGCACCTAGAGGGAGACAAGTTGATGCGGTGGGCACAGTGATCCCAGATGACCATAGCTGATCGGAAGGGGGGCCACCGAGAGTGTTCCATAGAATATCAACTCACGTTACTATGATGTGGTTGTGCCATATAGACATGCCTAATCATGATGATTTTCCAAATCCATTATATATATTGGATTTCAACAGGAAATTAAACAGTCCATACCAGATGTGGGACTTCATAAATCATATTGGGATGGATTTTTTAGATATCATACATGCTAAGGAAAATTTTGTAGTGTCTTGGGTGGAAGGGGAGAAATACATCATCTTGATGGACGAATTCATGAAATATTAAGGAACTCCGCATCTAATGAAGGATGTGGTGAGTGTACTGCTCAATCAAATAATTCACCTGTAATCATCTACCCCTGAAAAGAGAGAGAATTTCAATTTTCATTTGAAATATGAAGGATTTTATTGAAGAAAAGTGGATTGTAATGGGAGACCTTTAGAGGAAGGTGAGTTTGTGACCTTAGATATCGATGATCATGATGATACTCTTCAAGTAAATTGAGAAACATTCTATCAATACACTTACTATGGTATTCATGGATTTTCGTACTGAAATTTTTCTTGTACAGAAGAACGTTATACACAAAACTAAATTTTTAAGAGAGTTGACGTAACCTCAGTCTCTGTTCATGGGATGATTGTTAGTATAGAATCAATTTGGGGAATTATCACTCGGGATACACTTCCAAATGCTTTAGATGATCCAAAAAAATAGGGGGTCTTGTCTTGGATTTATGATGGCCGCGACTTGATAGTGAGACTAGTTATATGACCCTTCTATTTATTCTTCATTATTGAGCTATAATAGTTCTCCACTGATTGTAGGAAAATAAAATATGTGTGTTTCTATTTGAATAGTTCATTAAATGAAATGGGCCACAATAGGGAGGAGGGAATGGGCTCCCAGTGATCCTCTCCCAAGGGGAACTCTGATTGTCATGGGACTAGGTTTCCAAGCTAAACAAATCCTAGACGATGTGGTCCTGGGTAGGGTGACTGGTGGGATGAAACCAGAGATTATCAAGGTGGAATATAGTGATGAAGACCAACCACATGATTTGGAACCCACCATAACTGATGGGATTCCATATATAGGCCCTACTGACGAACATGAAGTGGTGTTCCTAGAAAATGAGCCTACTATCATAGAAGAGCTGGATGAGACTATTTTTGATGATGAGAATAACAAGGATTTCTGATGCGGATCTTGGAAATTTATCATGAAATTTATCAATGAAACCTCTCAAGAGGTTTTGGTATTCCAGATGGGGATATTTGTTCCCAGATATGCAACCTATTCACTAGAGGAGTCGATGCCTGATGCCCTCAAATGATCATTTGTGATTATTTGTTGGATAAAATACAATATTAGGATTGTGGACATAATGTCATATGGAAGTGGAGGAAAAAAATCAACACCTAGAAACATATGAAGGATGAACAATAGATAACATGCTTGGGGGTGTGGGTGAATGAACATTGTTTCATTGAAGCACAATCAAAGCACATATACTAATTGAATGTACAATTGGTGGTGGATGAATAGTAGATGTTGGGAGCATTCAATGTGATGGTTAAAATCTATTATTATGAGAATCAGACCTGTATCAATGCCAATTAACAACACCCCTTAGATATATAATAATTGCTGGAACATACCATATGATAAAAAATCCTAGAGGCCATAAGCCATAGAGTGGTGGAGCTAAAATGATATATTTAAGATGTCATCCAATCTATTTGAAGGGTTAAATCCTGGGGATTTTAATTCATATGAGATCACAAACATACCATCATATTTTCTTTATTATTTTGGTTTCATGTATTAGTATCCTTATCTACATTTATTATTGCATCTCAATCATATATGTGAAATAACTAGAAATCAATCCCTATGATTCCCTGTGTAATGCATAATGGGAGAAATAGGGGATGACAATTTAATTATTCACCTTGAATATGAGAGAACCAACAAATCACAAGACATCTGGGAACTAAATGACCACACTAATTTATCGAGATTAAAGTGGGTTCCATAGATAGATAATAGATTTATAGAAATATCCAAACATAATTTTTCCCAATGTGATCTCCTACATAAGAAGGATTCTAATTGGGGAATTGGTATAAATCTGAATGAAGGGAAATGTAGAGTTTGAATTGCGATACAAAAAATTAAGAATGCAATAAGGGTGTCTTAATGATGGAGGATAACTACTGAAAAAATTTGAATGACAACATTTTCCTCACGATAACATAAAATTAGTATATAAAAACGAGTTTTCACTATTGAATGTATTTAAAATAATGTTCAAACTCATTGTGTCGTATGATGTTCTGTGGAAGGTTGACCAACTATGGTATGTGATCCTTTAGGCTAAGCATCCTAACCATTAGGGGGTTTCTACAAACATTAATGGGATTCAAGATCCAAAATAGAGTTAAAACAAAGAATGTGATGGAATGGTGTGTTGTTCAAAAAAATTTTAACACTATTTAAATTATTCCACTGTGGAAAAAGCACACGTGGATACCATATTGATTTTTATTGTGGTCACTCCTATTTTTAGATAGAACCACACAATTGAAGTCCTATGATTCCATACTTTTTCACATAATGAAAATAATGAGAATAAGAATATATTTTAACATAATAAAACAAGGATGATGTAGGGAATAGTTTTGTTTTATATTAATTGGACATTGCACATAGCATGAGGCCATATTGCATGGACCCAAGTTATTACTTTAATGTCATGTTACATAGACTAGGGATTTCAAATTCATCGTCATATAATTTAGATCGTAATTAAGGGTGAAGAGCTAGAATAGTTAGTTAACTGGTTCTAGGCTCGATTTTAGGTGCGTCGGTGTCTCTACGTATCCTGTGAGGGAAGGAATCATGCTGAACATAGTTCTTGAATGACATCTTGAATAGAAACCAATGGTTGTGGGGTTAAACCTCTAGGGTGAGGAAACTGCTGTGCCTCATAATTGTTATGGGTCATTTTGAACTGAACCAATGTGGGGCTAGTGCTTAAGGTCATTCCTTGAAGGAACTGAACCCCCCAATGGATAAGTATTCATTGTAGTACATAAACCTTATGGGAATGAGGAAACAAGATATACAACCTCAACTATATGTTCATGAAAGGGGGATATGACAAAAATTATGGAAGGTTGAAAGGTATTGTTGGTAAACCATAAGTTAAGAGTCTAGGTGTCACTATATATCTCATGATAAAGAGAATCAAGCCACATATAGTTCTTGAGGACAACATACAAGATGGCCATAACCAAAAGAAGTGATATCCTCCAAGGTGAGGAAAATCGAAGTTATTATGTAGAATAATGTCATTGGAAAAAGGAAACTAGAAATATTATTTTATTGTTTATAGTGTTCAAACATTTTAGGGTGGAGATTTTTGTTATAGTATCATTATACAACCGAACATGCATGAGTAAAATAAAATTTCACCTAAGACTGCATTGTCCCTAGTGTAAAATCCATACCATGTGCCGGTAGAAGTGTTCATGACTCTATGGTGGGACATGGGGGAAAATTAATCAGGTGTCACTATGTATCTCATAGGGTGGATAATCAACAGACACATAGTGTTGATTGATGAAATAGATTATAACCAATAAAAAAGGGTAAATGTCTTCTCGAATGAAGACATTATATTGAGGGGTAATTTATCATCAGATAGCTCAGATGAATAATATGTAGTTTAAACTCATATGATAATGACATAAGATATCCTAGTTTATGGATATAGAGCTCATACCAACAGGATTTACTATTCTACCATATAGGCGAAAACCTTACCCATATCCCTAATCACACTTGGTATATTCTTGGTGTGGGAAACAATGGTGTTGAAGAATGTTACAACACATTGAAGAACACTATAGGGAACAATGGTGTAGAGTCATGGATGACCCTAATATAATGTTTATTCCTTTTAGTGTGTAAAGGTGCATAGAAGAATAAAATTGAGGGTGTTGAAGATCTATCTGAGAATGATGAAAAGAAAATGAATGTTAATAAAGAAACCAATATTTAGGTAATGGATTAGTTTGTGTAATCATGGAGGATAACAGTTCCCCATATTTTAAACACAACATCCATTTTGTGTGACCTGCGAATGTGAAATAACATGTGAGGGTTACCCACTAACTTTATTCGTGTTGTATGACCTATCTCAAATATCATTTGAGATATTCTGGGACACTGTAAAAAACATTAGGTGAGCCATAAAGCCGAGCATCCATACTTATTGTGGGACATTTTGGATGTGAGAGATCATGGAGACCCAAACAAAGTGATGCGTGAAGTGTGTAAATGCAATTAGATAATATTCATATAGAATCCAACATAGTAGGTCATAAACCATATAGCATGTTTGCACAATGGTGAGGCAAAATAGAGGATCATGGTTTCAGTTAAGAGTGGATGACTCAAGGATAAGAGAGTAAGAAATGGATAGAAAAGAGTTAGTGAACTCTGGGAAGGACCCGAGGTGAAATTATGGGGCATTCCTATATATTATTCTAGGGAAGGAGTCATTCCATCTATTGTTCTTCAAATGTCCTGCAGTTTAGCGTCATTCATATAGGATGCATGCTGTAGAGGTTTCTCAAGGGTTAAATGTGTATGTAATCGATGAATAACATGACATAAATTAAGACAAAAGAAGTCCACATACTACACAATTCATGATCCTAGGAGAGAACACAGGCCAAGGGGTCACCAAAAGGAATTGAAGAACCTATGGTCAACATGTCTATTGATTCCAATGTATCCTGCATCGGTAGGAATCAAGCCTAATGTAGTCATAGTAATGTTGTGTAGTTTCATGTCATGTGATGAGGACATGGAGGGAAGGATATATTCATAATAAAACAACATGGTTAAGCTATTGTAATACCAAAAATAATGGGGGGAAAATTCCACATTGCTTCACATGCTCAATGATACACAGGATGAGAGGCTGAAAATAAGGAAGAATCTAATGTACCATAGGCTTGACCTGAAGATGAAATACACATGCATTCCATTATATCCCATAAAAATGGTAATAAAGCCATGTTTACTTCACGAAATATATTTTTATTAATTTCAAGTGGTAAGGATGAATGATATCTTATGTATTGGTCATAGAGTTTTGACCGTAGAATCCCAATTTATTTATTATGTGTGGGACAGAAGGGATGAAATATGTGAATCACCGCACCCAATATTTGGGAGACCATGAGGATGGTGATAACTATAGAAGATAAATATTGACCATTTTCACAACATAGTAATCATATACTGTGACATGGAATGATAACAAAAAAATGATCATATATGGGTGACAATATTTTCAACATGGGACATATATCAAATTTTCATTAAATATCCTTCATGATGTTGGGCCAGAACATAAGGTGTTCTAAGGGGGAATGAGAACAATCTACTAGGGGTTCATTTCAGTTGGTATAGATATTGAGGACCAAAATGAGGGGTTTCATGAAGCATGGTGGTACCCATTCAGTTTAACATCTTGAAGAAAGGATGAGAGAGGTCATAGTTTAAGTTTATAGAGCCTAGACCATGAGTTATGTTTACCACTTCTAGTATATTATCATGTCGTATGAAATGGATCGTAGTTTAAGGTCATTGATCATGGACAAATTTTTTTATCATACAGGACGATAGAGACCACTCATCTGATGTACAACATGAGGAATTTAGAAATGGTTGGAGGAGTGAAACAGTCATCATCCTTGGTTACTAGGTTGTATTCAACATTGGGGTAAACACTTTGAAAGATATAGGGTCCCTCCCATTTGGGTTCAATATTTTGTCTTTTCCTACGAGATTCATTGGCGTCCTCAGGGCCAATACCATGTCACCATGAAGGAAGGAATGGTGGTGATCTTTATTATTGAATATTGTGGCTATCCTATTCTAATTCCTCCCCAGAGTTTGCACTATGTGAATTCTATTCTCATTGATATATTACAGTACATCCTCCTAGACTTCGTCTACCTTGTCTTAAGTTTTTTATCATAAATGTATGTGATGATTGAGAGAAACAAATCTCAATAGGTACGAATACCACTATTCCATACACCAAGGAATATGGGTTCACTTGGGTGGAATTACGATTTGTCATCCAGTCATCCCCGAGAGCATTGGGAAGCTTTTCCAGCTAGCTCTTCTTGTTTTGACTAACCATATTCTACTGGATAATAGAGATGTTTTTGTTCAATTCCTAAATCATCAAATTTTATTTTTTGTGATATTGAGTTTTATTATTAAAGTGTATATTGAATTTGGTATACAATTCCATCAACATTGAAATATGTATGTTGGTGCATTATCAGTGAGGACGTGTGAGGGAATCCAAATCATTAGATGATATTGGAGCTCACAAAATCATCTATATAATGATCATTGACTTACCTGAGAAAAAATACCTCTTACAATAAAAAAAATAAATACATAGAGGTCTGGATGAACCTGCAATGGCGATCTATCACTTTAGGATATGGTCCCATGACATCGATTCCCCAAACTGCAAAGGGTCAAGAGTACTTGTTAGTATAATGAGGTGCTGGTAGATGATGCACGTAGATGGATTGAATGTGGAACATGTGGAAACTATTGGACAACATGAGATAGTCATGGATCATGTTGGGTAAAAAATACCCAACCTTTACATCGTGTGGGATAGAATCATCCCTACCTGATGAGCTCCATCGGAACTTGCATGATCATTTTTCATAACATGGAGAATCTCATCTATTTTAATTCAAAGGAGTATAACCATATCTAAACCACCTTTGTAGAGAATTTTTTCATGTCTAAGATCACTAAATAGGATGAACAACAGTGCATACAGATGGACACACTCACATTTGGATCTGTTTTTCTAGAGATTATCATGTTATAGATACTCGATGAAAGTGTCATATAATTAGGGGTCACATCTGGTATTATGGAAAGGATTTTGGGGTCCCGAAGAGGATTCAATAGAGGTGGTATGACATACCTACTAGCTATCATCGTTATTCAAAGTGACATGCATTATGACTCTCCAATGCTCCACATGGATAATCAAATAATTCTTGCCAGACTCAACATGATATGAGTCAAGGTGTCCCACCACATTTTCTCAATCATTCTATTACTATAGATCATTATGAAATTCTGTCCAAAAAGTTAACATGGCCATTAATGTGGATAGTGCACTCTAGAAAAGTTATATGCTCCCGCTTCCAAACAACGAAGTCACCATTTATTTTCATGATGACGAGTTCAGAGTCCCCTTTCGCATGTAGTTGCAGAACATCAACCACACAGACCATCATGAGAGCAGTGATTAGGGAAAAATACTTGACCTCATTTTTAGTGTACCCCTCGTACAATAAGAACAAACGGAGAAGGAAATTTCTTGGAGGAGTGGTGGAGATGATACCTAGTCTTTCTTTACTGACCCTGGGATGATTGAGCCTCCTATCGGTAGGGCTCTATGATGTACTGTAGATGTAAAAATATTTTGAATTGATCCACCAAAATTATGGATTGATGTGGGATGTTAGGATCTAGAGACTTCTCTATAGGGGCAAGATTAGTGGTAACAAATTCTTTTAGTGCCTGACCTTTGACAACTTTTTGTGGATTAAATATTATGTCAAACTATTACAGGATCATTGAACACTATGATAGAATGAATTTAAATATGTGGCGGCTCAAAATATACTTCATTGGGTCTACATAAGGCACCATCACTATCTCAAGGAGTTGTTGGTAATGTCACAATTTTTGGACCATGAATAAATGTTGCAGGTAGCTCTTTTCGATAGAGTAATATCTAGTATCTATATCAAGGATCCTTTGAATGAGATATAGTTAGTTATTATTTATCCCATTACTGATCATTTGAGTTAAAAGGGAACCAAGGGACTATTACAGAGTAGTCATAAAAAAGGATTAGTAGTTTTTCAGAGATGGGTATCCTCAGAAATGGACACAATATAATTTACTACTTAATCTCCTTGAATGCAGCCTCACATGATTCTTCCCACCAGTATTTGGAACTATCTTCAAGAACTAGGAGAAGAGATTACACTTTATATCCATATTCAAAATGAATCATTGAATGTAGGCTAAGTATGCTTGAATGTCTCAGAGCTCCCTCATGTTATATTGAGGGGGAATTTGACTCATGGCCTTGATATTATCTAGATCGATCTGGATGTCTCTATATATGATGAAAAATTCGAGAGACTTTACATAGTTACCCCCAATGACACACATCAATCGATTTACATTTAGATGGTGGGGTATAGGAAGCTGAAAACCATTTCATGTTCTCTGAGATGGTCTTGATGCTTTTAGGATTTGACCTGAAAATCATCCATATTGCATTCTACTAATGTACCCAGGATCATCTTGAATATGTGGTCCATGGAATACTGATAGGTGGAACCAACATTTATTAGAGTGAAAGGCCTTACATGGTATCATAATATACCTTGTGGGGATATGAAGGTGGTAGGTTCTCCTTCATCGAGATCCATTTGGATTTGATTAAAATTGTAATACTCATCAATGAATGGGGTAGCTTGTAATTCAGCATTAGCTTCAGGCTCTATCATCGGAATAGGAAAATCTTCTTTTAGAAAATGATAATTGAGATCCAGGAAGTCAATGACTAATCTAATCATTCTATTCCTCTTTTAGATAAAAACAATTTTGGTTAGCCATTTTTTGTATTGGACTTCGTTAATGAAGATTGATTTATTGATCTTGTTAACCTCTGCCTTAACCATGGAACCATGAGAAGGGTGAATCATTCTGGGAGGCTCTTTCAACACGTGATGGTTCTTTGGGAGACCAAGATGGTGTAAAACGACTAGATGATTCATTCCTTGCATCTCATCATAGATTCAGTCATATGCATCACAATGTTATTTTGTAAAACCACATACTATTGATGCTCCCATACAGTCATGGATAAGCTGACCTGTTATGGTATCAAATCTACCTTAATGTCGAGGTTCACCTTTTCCAACTCATAAATAGTGGTAGAGACAACATTATTTAATACAAGGGGAAAATAATGAAAATCCTCTCCATTGTCTAAAGAAGGATGACCATCAATAGGGGTAATTATTTTGAGTTGACTGACCGTAATGGAATTCTCATTTTTTCCTGATCGGTATTGGAATATTTACTGTAGACTTTCGCACTTCAAAAATCATGGATACAAGAGCTGTCGATTTGATCAAATTATGCCTTCAACCCAAGGGGCCACATTTTATAAAATCAATGATGTAGTGGTGAGTAATCTTGAGTTGGTACAACCCATACCATAGAAATAATAATGTATGAAATATTACAATTTCTATGGGGTGAACATCTCTATACCACATGGTATGTAAGGGGATCGAGAATAACTCGACCACATTTGTGAAAGGGTATGAAGTGATCATGATGTGTGATTTTCATTGGGGAATGAGATTCCCCCTTTCCCTAGAGATGACAAATAAGTGTCCCATTTATAGGGTTGTGGCCTCCTACATGTGAATTGAGAATATGTAGGCATTATCCTAGCCATCCCATGGGTCAGCAGAAACAGTAGTACACACAACCTCATTAGTATAAATCTATTTATGCTTTCTCAAGTAGCAGTCATCATCTTGGTGGATGAATTCACAAAAGGAAACGTGATTCACATCACATAGGACCATGCCCACTGAACCATTATGGCAGTACATGTGGCTTTGGTGATACAAGGAGGGTACCGTCGCGTGAAAATTGAGTCGTGTTATAGCCATCAACGCATTGTTGGTGGGGTCATGAATGACAATCATAAAATCAATTCTGGAAATATTACCACAAAATTGAGTATTTAATAAAAAGTTTCTAATATTCATCTACTCTATCAAGTCATATCCATGATTATATACATGAGATTAATCCAGATATGCCTTATATATCCCCATCTTGTGGAGTGTATTGGAATCAATCTAATTGATCCCAGAACTTGTTTCGAAAAGAAAATGATGGAATTACTTGCTATTGAAATTTCATCTGACATATAGTGGGTGGAGTACTCCTTTATTGGAGAAACTTCATCATCCCAAGAGAATGAAATTTTGGTCTTACATTCTACATCATCGAATTCTTAATTATAGAAGGCTTCTCCTGCCACTCCCTCTATTTCAAACTATCAGGAGCTTCATAAAGACACATTGAGGGCTTCAAGAATGATTTTATATTGGTAGAGATCCTCGAGGATCGATAAATTTACATGAATTTTATAAAGATTATTAGGTACATCATACTCCCACATGAGTCCAACACATATTTTGATTAGTGATTTCTTATAAGTAGGAGGCATGATAGGTGCTGCTAGATGAACTGGTGGATTTGAGATGGCATTGGGAATGTCTCATAGCTCATTAGTTGAAACATGTAGAGATACCACCGAATGATGGGAAAATGGATTAGGAAATTACATAACTAATATTTTTTTATCATATTGATTTAGTGGATGGTCTACCTATTCAAGTAATACAGACTAAGGTAGGGGTGGATTTGACATGATAGGATGAGAAAGCTATGCATGTTGAGCTCTACACAGGTCCTACTATTTGGTCATGGTGGCATAAATGGATTTAATAGAAACATTGTCCTGAACATTCTAGTGATTCATATATCCAAGGCTTCAATGCACTGACATCATCAAGGGATATTAAGAGGGTCTGTCTAGCACTCTTAATTTTTGGGAACCTTTTAAGTGTCCAATTGTTCAAATGTATTCATCATGGTGTACCCCTGGTCATCACTCAAGAATTCTTCTATTTGGGGGAGAATTTTGGAGTAATTCCCCATCATTGGGTGCCAGAAAACACTGAGAGTACGAGACAGATGTGGAATAAAGTCCATGACCATTGATCTCCCCTGTTTCATTACTGCCTGCACCCCCGGGATGGTGGAAGAAGAGTTGTCGATGTAGAGATCGTAGTTTGTAGTTGTATAAGGTCTTCATATGTTTTTTGATGATTCGAATGGGAGATGAAAATTCCTAGGGCCCAAGCAACTACTTTGAGAGCTATACACTCAGAATACTTTTGAAACCCATGGTTTGAGACCTACTGTCATTCACCGTTATTATCGTTATCATACTTGGTAGACACACATGCCACATGTGCTCCGGCTAGACCCAATCTTAATATGTTTTTTCGACATGGTCCAACAACCAGTCTTTTAACACATAAAATTTCATGAGAGTGTCCCCATAGAACCTGTGATATGTTCTGTAATTGGGTTGATTGGTGAGATTTTCCTCTTCGGGCCTCCTGCATTCTCTAAACCGTAGGATTCCATGTTCTACAGAACTCCAAAATAACTTGGACCCTGACACTCATTAAATGAGTTAGTCATGTTTCTCTGGTTGGAAAAAAAGTCTCTGGGATCCTTCCTAAATGAGGGGAAGGATCCTAGTGAGGTCGTGGAATCAGGTTGCCTCTCTTATGATGTGGGGGTGTGTTACGTTGTGGTGCCTACCAATTATGTGGTTGGATATTCTGAGTCGGAGGATAAGACTAAGGTGGTATCCCTTGGTAAGGATGTGTAGGCGGCTCTTCTGGTAACAATTCCATCTCTTTATGGGTCTCTATTTGTGCAATAGTAGTGGTCTTGGCCTTGGCAGCTCATCTTGAAAGAGCAACAGGTGGAAACAGACATTCCTGATTGGCATGCTGTAAGGTAGCTTCCATATAGAGAGCCTTATCACAGAAATCAAGAAATCATCCAAGGATGTTATGAGTGATGAGACAAGGATGAAATTTATACTTCACATTCTGGATGAACATCGTTAGTAGATACTTCTACGTTAGTGACATATTGAATGATTACCCAAGCCCCCTACACCTATAGAAAAAGAATGCAAATTTCAAATCTGGTCATTGTCCTCACTTGAAGAGGTCAGAAATAATAGTCATTAGTGTGGTGGAGCTGAACTGATAGATAAACTGCCTATGGAGATTCTTTCCACATGATATGGACCCAATGTTTAACTAGATATAATCGAAAAACAAGTGTCCTTCTACTGTCTCTACGAAACCCAAGATCATAGCATCCCCTTGTATCACTAGAGATACAATAATGTGTCCTCAAATTGAAATAATTTATGCCATATGATTTAGCGGATCACTCATCCCATTAATGGGAGAGATGGAAGGATTTATAGAGACTGATGGTGTTGGAATATAATCTAACAATTGAAGATATGAGTTTCCTTCACGTGGGATCACCACCTATCGGGTTTCAAGATCCTCGAGGCGAGCAATAAAAGAATCCATCAGATCATCCTATTGAAGATTAGTGAATTTATGAGGGTCCCTTACTACCATATTATTATAAGGTTCTTCAGCATGTTAATTGGGCCTAGAGGCTCATGTAGTTGCTAGAAGAATGACACAAGAGTCTACTGGAGTGACCTGTGAAGTGGATGATATGACATGAGCTAGGTCCTGGGGAAGATTTTTAGATATATTTCTATGGTTTTTCAATGAATGTACTACTCCATTTCTATAATCCATGTCATTTAATGGATCTATATGGGTCTAATTGTCAAGATCACTAGGTGGATATTTTTCAGTGGGTGTTTTCAATGTCCATGATTCCCTGATCGAGGATTATTGTAATCTTCCAGCCATTCCACATCATGCTAAAAAAGGTGTTCATCAAAAAGATTTTATGTTCTGCAATCTACTTACCTAGTGTAGATTTTTTAGGATCGTATTCTGTCATTTAAACTAAATTAGATAGATCAAAAAGAATTTACTATCCCATCATCTTTCATTCCCTTACTAGGATCTCAACCGAGATGTAATTACCAAGAATGTTCTGGAAGGTTAAGTGAAAATCGTTGTTGGGGAGTGTGGACACCTCAAGGTCTTCATAGTGTTGTGCTACCCTATCATGATATTTCTATTCTCCAAGGCTAGTCAAGATACCCTATTCTAGGTATATGTTAGGAATGATCTTTTTTACCATGATGTTACCCAGAGGCATATCCTTGATATGCCTAAGTTAAGCAGTTTGGAAGAGGACATTACTTAAATTTAGGGTAGTGTATTTCCCCCAACCACAGATCTTGATATGTGGGGAAGACTCCTATATAACATTGTGATGCACTATAAATATCTAAAAGAATTATTGATGGAGGGTCAAATAATAACCATAAAATATCAAGTGCTGAGATATAGGGCGAGTGTCCAACTCAACTAGGAAACACTACTAGCCATTATCATCATTGTGTTCATGACGTTTTGGGTAATCTTTCCTTTGATGACGAAGATAGAAATATTTAATTCATATGGATAAGGGGAATCATACAACCTCATCATATGTGAGGGACATGGGAATATTGATTATTATAGTTACAATTGGAGTGAACATCTTATGTATATTGTTTGGAATGAGAATGTTCCCCAAACATATTGGCTCTGACTCATGATATGACCTTGGATACCCTATTCATTGAATGGGGTGGTTGAGGGACTGGTAACAACATTGACACAGACTATTGCTATGGTAGGCTTGTAGGTGGAGAGTATGGTGCGTGAGATGAAAAACTGCTACATCATAGGTTGTATTCTAGTGAATGAAATGGTTGTATATTCACGTCCCTATAATATGTTCTGCTAACTAATACATATTTTATAAAAGGATAAATCATTGGATCTGGATCATGCGGTTCCTCGTCATCGACCTGTCCCCAAAACAAATATCCATTATATTATTTGGAGATAGAGAATTATCCTAGAGATGATAGAGAGGATTTCATAACAAAACCCTAGAAAGGGGGAAAATATTCCTCCTCTTATATATATTTTCACAGGGATTCTGAGATATAGTCTATCTCTCTTTATGGGTGGACAAGGCCAATACTCCTAGTTCAACCCCCAAACCAAAATATAAAAGTAAAGGTTGAGGGTTCCATTATATATTCACACTCCACTTTAGGTTTTGAAAATAATCTGGGTTTCATTACATTCTAAGGATTCTCAGGGTTCATCCTCTAGAGGAGAGGACTCACCCTCCTTACCCTTGGATGGTTCATCAGGGTGGGGTAGAACTTTTACATCGGGATGACATCCAATTTGATGAGGTGATGTGTGAGGATCACCCGGGAAGATATCGAATTGAACATGGGGAGGACTTTTATGGTTTGGAATACATGAGTGAGGAGGGCCTCCTCTTGTGTTGGTGACTTTCAGTGGGGGACCGTCGCGTTGATAGCATGAAATATGGGGGGAACCTCCATACCTAAGACCCTAGGCTCAAGGAGGACCTTCCTCTCAATTGTCAACAAAATGGGAAGGAAATCTGGCCAGATGATGATGGTATTATGGGAATAAACTCCATATTTAACATGGTAGTGGGAAGAACCTTCACTCTAGAAGGTGGTCGTATGGGGAGGGAATTCGTACTGAATTTTCTCAGCATGTATCAACCTGTGATGGTTGCTACTTGAGGTAGAACTTAGAAAAGTTGACTAATCCTACCCAGGGTGTGGCTGGGATCTCAGTTCTGAATGGGAATAGTGGTTCCCCTATACTGTAGTAACATGGATCTATTGACACATGTTATTGGTGGATCATGCTGTTGATACTGTGAAATAAGATGTCCCATGGAAGTCATCTTCTTGAGCTTGCACTGTATAATGTCATTGGGTTATCCATGCTACGTCCGTTTGTGTAGGGGTATGGATGACCTACGCCTTGGCATGAAAGATCGGTTTTTGGAATTTTCATGGCCTACTGGGAGCCCGTGATGGTGGTCCGATGGCTGAGGTCATATCAAGAGAACTCATTTTACCCTTACTTCATTAGTGAAAGGGAGTTAGTCTTAAGATGGTTTTGGGGAGAGTCTCCTGAAATGATTTAATGTCAGACTATGAATTAAGGTCTCCCAACATGACCATTGGGGTTATTGGTATTGGTGGGGAACAGAAACCACCAAATCCTTATTGTCCATATCCCTCGTCGGGATGACCCCCTCCAGTTCAAATAATTGAACAAGAGTATCTATCACACTCCTTTGAATAAATTTAGAGGGTGAGTTGGGGCACATGAACCCAATAGCTGTGGTTGTGGGATTTATCACAAATGAAGTGAATCCATGCTAGATTTTTGAATTTGTTTTACCCTTTCCCTATTCCTATGCGTAGGATGTGATCAGTTTTCGAAAGTTGTTGCATGGGAACTTTAAATTTGAATGAATCATCTATCAATATAGATATTAGGAAATATATTCCCAGTTCTCCATCATTATTAAATCTTCTAGGGATTCATACAAATATCTAAGATTCCAACATTACAGATTGAGATTCCCAACAATTAGCTACACTAAATCCTGGTGAGTTTCACACTAGGACCTCTATTTTCTTGTAAGGGCCAAGAACTGGATAACTAACTCCATTGACATTCCCATCTAGTGATTCCCCAAATGTTACTAATCCACATATTGAGGAGAACAATTTTTTGATGGGTTCAACATTTCTATTTCTGACAATTTCTCTAGGGAACACACCATCTGTGGGGATGCACTAATTTTTTCCTTGAATTCTTTCCTTCCAAAGGCGTGATACATTCATCATGTCATCAGATAGGATTTCTCCTTGATAAAAATGAGATGATGAGATGTTGGTCTCTCCATCTATGGATTACTTCTCCGAATTGTTCTCCATGTCTGGGACCACCGTAAATATTAAATCAGTTTTCATTAATATCATACTAGTTCCATATGTTTGTGGACACTAGATACATACACTTCAATTGTCAAGAAATTACCAAGGGAGGCCAATACATGGGGTAACCTTCATTTTTGGAAGTAGTCATGTTGTGTCATTAAAGGCATTTCTAGGTGTGGAAACAATTGTACACCAGGATTTTTCATTATCAGAGGGCTTCTCAATGGCACAGATTCCTAAGGAATCCCTTTTCGGCATCCTATAATCATATTATGGAGGCTTGTATCTGAGGTTTTCCTCATATTTAAATGTTTTATATGGGGTATGAAACAAGGTTAACATCTAGTGGAGATGGAACTGAATGATCAGAAGACTAATCAGAGTGGATCATATGGTTACATCCCTAGGATGGAGGAACTACAAATTATATTGTAGGAATGGTTCATAATTCCCAATTAGGATGTACCAATTATGGAATGTCCCACAAAGTGGAATGATTCACACTATGAAGACTAGTTTGGACACCACAAAGGGAAAATCATAAGACAATGGGACCCAAAAAAGGGGATACCCGGGATTAATATTGGATTAAATTTATCCTTGAAATTGATTCCTACATACCCTGTAGAGAAGATAGGGATAAAAACCCATGTAGTTTTAAGGGATGACACATGGAATCTGGGTGTACACAATGGACAACAACCGAAAAGAATGTTGGGGAATAAATATGGTTAGAAGCATATATGGATGGAAAGATTTAACTGGGATGTGGTGGCCTGACTAAAATTAGTCTGAACTTGGATGAAGTGTAGAAGGATAGAATAAATGTCTATGGAACCAATAAAATGATTTAAGGTGATAGTTTTAGGCTTTATCCTCAATGTGGTTTTCATTGTATCCCCATTGTGGGTAATCAATGTCCATATAGTTCTGGAATGTGGCGGTGCATCACCTAAGGATGCAGATCATGAGAATGGATGTGTGGATGGGACCCAAAAAATTTAAAAACTATGGGTTAGGGAATAACCTTTTGAAAACATAAATTCTCAAGGGAGACAACAAATGGGGAATTTGAGCTAGGATTGATCCTCAAAGAGGCATCAAATATTCCTTCCTCTAAAAGTTAAAGGATCAAAGTCTACATAGATCAGAAATAGAGTATTGAATTTTGGTGTACCCAAAAGAATACACCCTAGATACATGTTGGGGGTAATTCATGGTGAGATACTCGTTTCATATGGGACACCATCAGTAAAAAGAGTATGTGTTTATTGTGGGGATTATGCATGGTTAGCTATCGGAGAACTGGTTTGATACCACAAAGGGGCTGACAAAGTATGTGGGTCCCAACAAAGGGGACACCAATGTTTATGAGTGTTTGGTGTTGAACCTCAATGATACTTCCTATATATCTACTCTAGGTGAATGGGATCAAACCCCATGTAATTTTATAAAATATATTTTAACACTTTGTGGGACAAAAAGGGGTATATGTTTTAACGTCAAGTGTGATGAGAATGAACCGATGTGAAGATGGTGGGAAGAGATGGATGATGGGAATGAACCTCAGGGAGGCTTCCTAATAACCTTGGATGGGAATGGGAGAGATAAATGTCCACACAGTTCATCCATGAGGGAAATGTGGATTACATGATATGTTTTCTCACATAGGATGATATGGTTGATGTTTACTGTAAGCTCATGTGAGTCGTTCTTGGTGTGAGAAACGAGAGGCAACAAAAGACATAACAATAGAGAAAAAAATGTTCCATCCATGAGTAGTGATGTGGGGATTATTCTTGATTATCATATACCAAAAGGAATATTGGGACTTAATATAAAAGGTAATCCCAAGTAGGATTTCTAGATTTATGTGGAGGAAATGACCATCATTCAAGGAGAAGCCCATCAAGTTGGGTCGAGGCCTTCACAGAGTCTACACATGGTGAACATAGAGTCAAAGAGCAGAGTGAGTGGAGAGAGAGGGTGATGGTGCCCATTCCTTCCTCTATCCTCTAAAACATGCCACTCAAGTTGTGTTCATAGTTTAACGTCGTGTTTTGAGGACGTTGGGTCATGGGAGTTTAATTTCTAATAACTTTAATGGTGAGTATTCACTCCTCACCCCCATGATATACATTACTGTATTAATTTATCCATTAGTTTAGGGAGGTAACCACTAATGACAATGGTTAATGGAGTGTTGAGATATCCATTTAGGTGTACACAATATTATGTCTATGCGAAGAAGAAATAGCCATTAATGTTTCTATGAGAAGAAGTATGAGCTTGGGCAACACAACATGAAATTCCACTCGGGGGACCAAGAAATAACTTTTTTCTTTTCTATAGGGATGCATGGAAAATGTAATTGTGAATCACATGGCCTCCTAGATAAGGGCTTCATGAAGCTCATGTGATTTTCCTTGTGAAGTGGCTTCACAAAGGGGGGTTCTTCATGAAGCATAGTGACCCATCCTCGAAATGGAGTCAACATTCCCATAGAGGGTTATTAGAGAAGACTAATCTTCATGAAGTTCCATGATCCCAATGGGTTATCTTTCCTTTGTAGTGGCAAAAATTCTATGTCAAGGGAATCCCATAATAATGTTGGGGGTAAATTTGAACAATGGGATCAGGGTTTCTCAATTATCATGTTCCTCAAATGATTCATTTTCTTGATGGTTAATGGAGAAAAGGATACTACATGATTTGAGAAGTCAGAAGGTGGAAGGATAGGTTTTTGATCCTTTGGAGTGGGGGTTGGATGAGTATTTATAAGAACCAGGTATCATAATGAAATGTGGGCACACAATGATGAAAATAGTGTTTCACATTCGATGGATGAAATTTTAGGTTTTTCATATTTGTAGGGGATTCTGTCAATACATTTGTAGCATTCATGGAGGTTGTTGTCATGTTACTTCGAGTTGTGGAGGATTTTGTCACTACCTTTCCAGCATTCATAGAGTCCTTGATGATGTTCCACAGAGTCTTGAAGGATTTTTTCACTATGTATGTGGTGTTCAGAGAGAAGTTCTTTATGGAATTCAGGAATACGCCTTCTAGGTGACATTGTGGTGGTCTCGATATAGAAGGTCATTGTGAAGGTTCTTCGTGATGCCGAACATTTTTCAATACTTTTTGTTCCATTCCTTAATTATTCCAAGGCATTGAATTTTGGTTCCAACAGAAGAAAATATAAATCAGGGTAATGAACTATTTTATTATAAAAATTTAATTAATGAATAATAATAATAGTTTTGTTTCCTAAAATAAATTTCAACAATCATAAAACATGTAATCAGGGTATAAAAGTGACGACTACATAAAAAATGAGGCACAATCGTGATATCAGGAAAAATGAAAAAGAAATTACATAAGACGTATGTAATAAATTGATAAAAAACAAGTAAGCATTGCATAATTATTATCATAGTGAAATATTTTTCAGGAAATCCATTATGAACATTACTAAATGAACACATCATGTAATCAAATTACAATTTCATAAAACCCATTAACCCCACCCATATTTGAAGTTAACCATTGTGTCCCCAGATGACCCTACAATAAATCAAACACAAAATATATCATATTATAGGTGTATAGGGCCCCTCCTTTCATCACCCAAACAAATTTTTACACATAAAATCTATCATCATCGTATATTAATGAACCTATAAAAAATAAGGAGGTTTCATAATATTTCAAAAAAACAACATATAACATAATCCTAAGAAATCATATTATGTTAACAAAAACATTGTAAAAAATTAATTATATTATAATAATATAGATATGTTTACCAAGTCATCATATCATGAGGGATTTACCTTGTAGAGAAAAAATATATCTGAAAATACAAAAGAACACACAAATCCTTTTAAACCGTATTATAGTAGATAATGTTAAATTAACATTACAAAATATTAAAAAAATGATTTTTAAATACAAACTATAAATATTACCAAATAATATATCGTTGAAGAGAAAAAAATTCAGGTGAACAATTTGGTAGTGTTAATTAATTAAAATAAATTCCATTATGAACGTTTTTAGGTCATTTTAACGAAACATATCATCAAATAAATGTTGATACATTTTTTAATAAAACATTTATATGATATAATTTTGATGATAAAGATAAAAAAATATTTTTTTTCATTATGGGATACAATTTTTATTCTGAAAACAAGGTCATAGATGAAAATATTCATCAGTAATACTTGTTGTTATTCCTACCAATACTATACATAATTATGGAAAACATTTTATAAAATAATTATATATTTATGATGATAAGTAACTTACCCAAATAAAAAGAAGAACGGAAATATAGAACTTTTGAATATTAAGTTAAAATAAAACCAAATTTTTATACATCTAAAATATACACTATAACCAAAGGAATATGAAATTGATTCTATTAAACCCTTATGTAATTTTTAATGAAAAAATTGAAGGATCTTGAGAGGATGATCAGAAAATTGAAATTAAAATATCATGAAATGGAAGAAATTTTCATATGTTAATATTTTTAGTCAATACACCTAATGAAATAACTTATAGTGTACAATATCAAACATGTCATATAGAGTTATAAATGAGGAAAGGTAACATGTACCTATTGTTTGGCATTTCATGAACGTACATTGGACATCATATATCATAAAGATTGAAATATTTATGAATTAATTAAAAACAACACTCATATTAATTTTATTTAGACACTATATATATATTTATATAAATCCATATTTGTTACTTTTTTACAAAATTTTTTTATTTCAGTTGTTTTTAGTTCTTACCATTTATAGAAGATTCATAAGAGAGGTATACTGATTTTTTTTCATCCAGATGTCTCCATAAATCAATATACAATGTTTATATAATAGATAAATTATAATTATTATAGAATTTTCAATTTCAATTGATGACTGATTCATTTTTTATCATTCTATTTAAAATTGACAATAGGTACGCATTAATGATTTTATTAACAATCAAAGGGCGATTTCATCATTTTTTAGGGTAAATATTGATTAATTCATTATAGGACCAAACCTAAATCATTATCTATATTATTTTAAAAAACTAAAAAATTAATTATGTTACATAGAAGTCTATTTTTTATTAATTTTCAAGTATGTTGTCAAACTAATCAAAACATGAACATAACACAATTAATGGATGATTAAGAAATTATTTATTTGAAAACAATGTGATTCACATAATTAGAATATATAATTTTATTACAGTGATATAAAATAATTAGAAAATTATGATATGAATTTATATTTATGAAACAATTTCATGATGTGAATTTTTTCTTTTATAGTTTCCTTTTTTAAGATGGTTAATTTTATAATGATTTTCCATCATTCAAAATATTAATAGTTTATTAAATTGTTATTATTAGAAATTTATTCATATCATTTTTATAATATATTTCATTTAAACCCATTATTATAATTATCAATAAAATGTATCAATGAAATATAATATTAATTCTTCTATAGTGGCAGTAGTTCAAACAAATAAATATGTGCCAGTTTCATTTTATTATATCTGAAGAAATGAATATTGTGTTTATTTATTGAGTAAATTTAAAAGAGTTATATTAACAATAATTATTTGTCACATTACCATTTTAGGCCAACCATTTTATGAGGTTAATTAAAACAAAATACATTTATTTGTTGTGGAGGTAGTCCACACACACATGATTCATGTTATCATATATATTTTATCTAAATTAAAATGGGATGGTTATTAATTCATGTATCATAATTATAATAAAAAAAGTATAATAATTATAATTATAAATTATTTCTTTTTTTAATTAAATTTTTGAGAGAATATGTTCACCTAAAAATGTATAAATTATGAAGGGGTTGTTTGTTTTTTATTACATACATTTTCTATTATCTACTTTGAAAAGGGATTATCCCCTCCAGAGATGTAATTTTGAATAAAATATATCCTCTTGAGGGTGGATTAGAATTTTTATGATAGGATTCAGAATCATTGTTTCCACACATATTTTGTATCTTTCCAATTAGAATATTAAAGTGGAGTGTTCCTTTTAAAACTGAAAAACTATGAAATTTTTTAAAATACATGATACTCTTCAATAATAGTAATCCACTCTCTAGAAATGTGGGACCATGTATGAAAAATAATGTATTAATAAATATATAATCCCCATAAAAGCCCAAACACCTAAATTGAAAACATCTTTTTAAAATCATAATCCCTTTACAACTTAAGATACTGTCTTTCATGATTTTTGACTTCATTTTGAAAAAAAATCATAAAGGTAAACAATATTTTATTCCAAAAATAATCTTATAAGTTTACATGATTTTGACATTACTAATCAATATTTTATATATGTTGAAAAAGTGATATCACTTGAACATATTAAATATAATTTTAAAATAATTTAATAATAATTTATTAAAAAAAATTTGTTGAAAAATACAACATATGTTATAAAATGTCATATATGGTTACGTAAATTAAAAAAAAATCTAAAAAATATATGTTATCCTATAAAATCCTTACTTTTTATTAATAATAATATATTTTTGATGTTATTAATATATATAGACAATTTTTTTTTGTAAATTTCATATTTTTTTAAAAAAATTTATTTAATAATATTTAACAAAATTTTAATCATTATAGAAAAATTCCTATTATTTATATCAATATAATATTTCCTTGATGAAATTTAAAATGATTTTTTTAAAAAAAATCAAAAAAGAAATTTATAAATTATATTTTTTATGAATGCAATACATATAATAGAAAATGAAACATATTGAGGGAAACTATTTTTAAAAATATAGTTATTTTAATATTATATCATTATGATTTATAAATATATGTATATTGATATAATAGTTTTTAATAAAAATTATTATCTAAAAAAATAATCAATTCTCTTTTATCAATTTAATTTATAATAATAGTATACACCATTTTTTATCAATAATCATTGAAGAACAACCATGATAAAATATTAATCCTAGAATACAAAACTATATATTAATTTTAATTGAATATAATATTATTATAAATTTTTTATTTCATTATTCATATATCATTACTATATTATATGTTTTTTCAGTTAGTTGTTATGATAGTTTTCTATTTTATGTTACATAATCTATTGAACGTAGTTTTAATTTAATGTGTCCAAAATGTCATGTTGTTACATAAAACCCCTAAAAAATAAATTTCATTCTCATAATTTTAGTTGTTTCTCAAATATTAATATAGTTTAGGAGTATAATAACATACCCACCATTTTAAATATTAGGTCAAATATGAAATCCATCATGTTATCTTATTTGATACAATGTTACTCATATTTCCTTAAACAATTTTAATCATTTAGAGGATCATGTACTATGTTATATGTATACCGTAATCATGAATTAACTATTACAAAAATTATCCAAAACTGTTTTGAATATCAATGATATTGAACTATAATTGAATTATATTTTTCCATCAAAAATAAACTATAATATTAAAATTATTTTTCTCAATGTCACACATTAATATTAATATATTATTATTTAGAAAATTAAATAAACTACACAGAATATCATGTAAAACATTTACCTTAAATCAATAGTTAATTTTAAAATTATCAATACTACTTAACTCAACTTTCTAAAAATCAATCATCTGTTTATTGTCCAAATATCAAGAATATGTTAAATCAAATAGTTTCTACGAAATCCATCATGTGTTCCCCAATACTTATCCAACAAAATTACATCATCATATAATCACTTTTCATGGTAATTAATACTTTTTAATATATGTTTGCATACAATCATGTCATAAAATTAGGAGGAAAATGCTTATATTTTCACATAATCCTCATAAATATTTGAATATAGATAAATATCATCAATAATTATCACACAAAAGTAGCTATGATTAACAATATTTATATTATATTTATACATCATACACAATACCATATGCCTGACTACAAATCACAATAATTCAATCATAAAATCAATATTTCAAAACTATCAACCTTTTAATTTTGTTTCCCTATTTGGTTATTATAAATAGTAGATTTCAGATATTTTCTTTTTTCAGATTATTTTATATAATTTGCTTTTAACCAAATACTATAAACCAAATGGTTATCAGTAATATTACAATAAATGTTAATATAAAATTAACATCTCAATACTCATATGACTTTTTCAACGACTCATTCAATTCATAAATTATATATTTTGTTCAATATAATTTATATTATATATGGTTCACTTATACATATTAACAAAAACCCATTATATAATTATGAATAATGTCATTCATATTTGATTGTACATAGAATGTGACATAATAATGAAAATTTCCTAGGAGATTCTAGCCATGTGTAAAGTCTTTGTCACACCAGTCCATAACCATTTTTAAGATATTGTAAATTTGAAAAAAAATTATTTCTGTTGATTACAGGTAGGTGAATATGTGTTATAGCCTAATGAAATTGATTTTATATATAGAATGAAATATTTGATAGGATAACTATACAATACTTAATTTACCAATATTTTGGGATGTTATTGTACATTTAGACAAATTATTTAGGATTCTATCAACTTTTTTACTATTATACTCTAAAATAATTCCCAAAATAAAGAATTTAATATCCAAAAAATCTAAACCAAACTCTAGTAAAATCTAAATATATTCCTGATGAAAATAACAAAAAAATAAATTAACCACTTTATTTAAATAATATATCAAACAAAAATCACCCAAGCTGTAGAAAACAATTATTTATATCTTGATGACTACATAAACAATAGATGTATTTTATATCATTTCAAAATTATAATCCATAAACAAGCTCCCCTATACTAGTTTGCACATCCCATGTGACAAAATCAAATATATAACTTTCATGATAGAAAAACCTGAATGGGGTGAACTCAGATTCTCAGTATGATAAAATCATATCATAATTTTTGAGATCATAAAAATGTTGGAGAGAACAAAAAATACAAAAATACCATAAATATGTTAATAGTATAATGTATAATAATCATGAAAAATAAAATATATTTATATGATCTCGAAAAATCGATAATTAATTGTATACATTAACAATGAAATAAATACATATCAATAATCGTATATAATATGAAATTAATATAAAAGGTTAATTTTTTTAAAAAAATAAAGCATAATCCTAAAAACATAGAATATCATTGAAAAATTATTTAATATTCAAAATATCATGGTAAAAATAATGTAAATTTGGAATAACCATATGCATTGTAAAAATATGGTGAAAATATCAATAATACACAGAACAATGTGAATAAAATTATTCTATAAATGCCAAAAAAATTTGATCATTCCAATTATTCCCCATCTTGCGTGAACAAACTCATTATCTCTACGATTAAATATAATTTATGATATAAAATTAAACCATTATATCATAGGGTGATATTAGACTCCATACATCACATATATTCATACATGTTCTACGTGAAATTAATAATAATCATGTCATAAATAACCCGTTGAAAAATAATGTGTTTAAAAATGAATTATAAAAACATTATATATCTTATTAGGTTAAAAAATAATTTTATAAAAGGAATTAAATTGTAATAAAATACATCATATGGTAAAAATATAAATTTATTAGAGGTAATCCTTTAAGAAATAATATATGTGAAAATAAATGTAATTTTACAAAACCATTTTAACAATAATTTTAATGGAAAAAAAAGTATCATGACAAAATATTTTTTATAAGGAAACAAGAATATTTTTGATATCTTATAATAACTAGTAAGTAATTAATTATTCTATAAAACAATCTGATAACTCTAAAGTGGTAAATATTTTATAGAAATACCATTATGATGATTTTTATGAATTAGTTATTAGGAATCCACATGAAGTAAAATTAAATAGATATTTTCATTATTAAACAACTAATTAAATGAAAAAATAATATTAAGTGAAAATAATGATTTATTTTTATTAAATTAATCATTTTTATAGAAAACATTGTATTTTAATGAAATAATCATTTTTAATATTGGTAGTTAGTCATTCATCATGTATAGTTTTAATTATAATTTTTTTTCAAAGATTATACTATTTGGGATGAGATTTAATTTCATCCTAGAAAAAGATAAATTATTAAATAAAATGGGTGAATTTTATTATTAATGTAAACTATAAGATTATAGTTATATAATAGAGACTATAACAAAATGAATTAGAAATTTTGTTGATAAAAAACTTATGTAATTAGTGACGATTGAATCATTGAACCTAAGATGAAGATCATGAAATGTAAACTAAAATATCATGAAATTTAAAATTTTTGCATTTTTTAATGAAATTGGTAAGTCAATACACTATATAAATGAAATTTTCGATCACAATATCAATCATGTCACCTATAGTTGAAAATGAGGCAATAAAACCCTTAAACATTCATATAACTTCAATGAACATACCATTACATTCTAGTATCACTAATACAACATTATTATTTAATAATTTTAACCCTAATCATATATATTTTCATTTATACGCGTTTATAATATTCAATCTATTTATGACTTCAATTTAGTTTTATTTATTATTTTTCTTTGTCATCTGTTTGTGGTCTTCATCATTCATACCAGTTTATTATGAGTGTTTTTAGTAGTCATTCAATATCAATATTAAATAAGAAAATTAATAATATTATTGATATTTATTTTTTTTAAATTATCCCCCTTTTAAGGATAAAGGAGAAAACCGTCAAGACATCAAGGAAATAAAAAAGTTAAAAGACCCCCAGTGATCTAAAAATTGAAGCTCAAGCAACCCACACTACATGATAAAACCCATTCCCAGCATCATAATATATAAAATCAAGCTTCAAATATCCACCGTTGATTAGAAAGATGTCCCATGAAAAAATGCACAAGCTTAGTATCGATGGATGTTGTCATTCCCTCTCAAACATGATATTCTAGAATGTGATGGTACAATGGATACTCTTCTCCCTAAACCTCATCAACAGCATCCTCAAGTAGAATATATGATTACTAAAAACCCTAAACCACAGGCCACCGTGGCCAATGAAATTCACATCACCGAGGAACCAGTCATAAGTAAAAAACCAACCAATGTGAACAAGTAATGATTTGCAAATTCAATATCACACACTTCATGATATTCAAACCAAATCAAAATCAATTTAATTTACTCCATAATCTATCATGAGAAGCAAAACAATAAAAAAAACTGTAGATCCCATTCGAAATTAATGAAAACCCAAACTCTAGGAACTCCCACGAGTAGTAATTTTAAGCCTCACACCTTGAAAACAACCACTTCAGATAACCTCAGATCACCAAGAATCACACCATGCACAACAAAATATCATGAACAAAAAGGAGAAGAAAAAATCAACAAGAATCAGGTCCTCAATCGACAAAAAATGCGCAACCAAAATATGATACCAACAAAAAAACTCAACCAGACCATCACCGTCTTTGAAAATACCTCAGTCCATCACGAACTCAGTATCCAAACCACAAAACCACATCCAAAAAAAATCAAGGAGAAAAAAGTTAGAAAACCATCACCAATAGTTCTCGTCATTGCAAACCAGAGCTCCCATGAAATCAATGACAAAAATCCCACACACACACCAGGGATGAAAAACACTTCTATGATTTTCCAAAAATATAAATAGTTTTTATTAGTTATATCATTAAAAATTGAATAATAATATCCCAAAAAACCATTAATTGTTTTTTATTTATATAATATTAAAATATTGCTTTTTTTATAGTCTTCTAAGATATACATTTTTATTATTTATAATGTAGGTGATCAAACTGAACCATACATGAACATATGAAGTCTAATGTTTTATTAAGTTTTTATTAAGTTGAAATAATATTATACTAGAACAATATTGAATTAATATTATATTTTTTTAGGATGATATGTCATGACTATAAATAATTTTGAGAATATATTTTGGGCATGAACCAATTATACAATATGAATAAATTGTTCGTCTTTCTTAGATTTATAGTTTAAGAAGGTTGATTTTTTAATTATTTTTTAACATGAATATTAGTAATAGGTTATTTAATTTCTATAAATTTATCCTTATTAATTTCACAAAATATTATTTTACATTTAAAATTATGGTTTTCTCCATCAATGAAATTCAGTATTCAAAAACAAAATACATATGTCCATGAATATTGTAGTGTTTACGTACACATGGGTAATGATTTCATTTTCCACGAATGATATAAGTGAACAGTATGGTTCCAGATTTAAGACTATAAAAAATGAAATATATTTCATAATTATTTAAAACATTATCCTTTTGTACCATCCATAATTTGATGATATGCCAAAAAATACAGTTTTTTTGATGTGGTAGTCCACACATGTTCACGACTCACATTTTTATTTTTCATAATGGAATATGGAAGTGTAGAAAATTGTTTAAAAATTTAAAATAACCTAATTGTTTATTAATTATAAATGTGAAACCATTTTAAATTATTATAATTTATTTTTAGAATGATGAAGTACACATGTGTAACTAATGATGATGAAGGATAATTTAGAAGTATATTGCTCATATCAAGGGTCATATCATATTCAATGGGATTAATGAATTGGGTTTTTATTTTTAGAATGAAAAAACATAATTAGGATATATTTTAATGATAAAAATTTTTCTTCATATATTTTTGGTTCAATTTTGGGGTGACAGTATGTGATGTGTGGAGTTCTTTTTTTATAAGGAAAAGTAATGGTGTTTATGAAAATACCTAAAACATTAGAATAATGGGAATACAGTCTTAGGTACATTGGCATAAAATTTTCATAATAATGGACTATAGATTTTATACAGTTGATAAAAAATCACCCAATTAATTTAAATGATATTTTTTATATTTTTTACCTTTAAATATTAGGATACAAATTTATGTTGTTTTTGATTTCAATACGGTAACAGTTTTTTACATTGTTAATTTATCCATTATGATCAAAAATAATATTCCCCTATAATATATAATATTTACATAAAAATTGTATATTATAAAAAATTAGATTTCATTTTTAAAACTGATAAAAAGTTATTTAAAAATAATTAATGAATAATGTATTGATATTTTTAAAAAACATTCACATATTTTATATATTGCATGATATTAGCTTGAAAAATTGAACTATATTAAAAAAATTATAAAGTCACTTTTAAAATAATTTTATGGAGCTCAAAAAGAATATTAATGAAAATATTTGAATTCACACTTATATTTTAAAAATGTCACAAATGACTTTTTATTTTTAATATTTTTTATTTCAGGTATTTACCCAAAAAATAAAGCCTTTAATAAAATACTAAAAACATCATCTAATGCAAATCTCACAATGATAAGTCTAAAAAATAATTTTTTGAAATTATATTATAATATTTATAAATTTTATTTTGAATGATAAAATATATTTTAATAGAAACATAATTTATAAAAAAATAAATTTTAAAAATAAATTATTTTGAATCTAATTTCAAATAGATTTAAAAATAATTAAATATATATATTTTAGTTTAGAATTATATTTTTTACAAATTATAACAAAATTTGAATTATCATTAATATAATGTATAATAAAAAATAACCCATTTTGAAATATTATTTTTTCAAAGGAAAATAGTTAAAAAGTTAATTGAATAAATTAATAAATGATAATTTTTATAATTGATTATTATCCTTTAAGATAGAAATTATTCTATTAATCTTATAGTTTTATTACGTATCATTTCATATGTGTCGAGTGTTGCATTAGTTTGATGTTATTTATTACGTAAGATATTAAAGATAATATCTATTTAAATGTTTCCAAATATGAGGTGTACACATTATAGATACCTATTTAATTTTACATGATCAAGAAAAATTAATTCATTATTCAAAAAAACCAAATTATTTGTATATTAATACTTATATAGGATACTATTATTATTGGTAAACAATTATCTTATAATAACCTTTAATTGGTTATCATCCATAAAAAATTTCAATGACTCCATCAGTACATACCATAAAAATGTTCTATAAAGAGCTTTTTTGTTATCACATTCACTTATATAAATGGGGAAAAATTTTATTCATCTAAATTATTTATATTGTCAAATATCTATCATTTAACAAACTGAATGTTATGTAGGTATTGAATTCACCATATGGCAGATAGGACTAGTGTATATCTTGTATGTTTCCATATCCACAGTCTAGTCTCAAAAAAACATTATAAAACCCCATTTTAGTCACATTATTATAATTCTCCCATTAAATGAACTATGCATCCATTCCACTACATCAATATTCTATGATTTTGATGGAACTATATTCACTATACAAATATATTCATTATAAAACAATTCATTGAATTTCATGTATCTATAATCTATACAATTCTTATACATCATGTATACCATATAAAAAAAATCAATTTTCACAATGGATCAATAGCTATATAATATTATTATGATTTATTAGTTTTGATTTAACATGTAAACTAACCCCTCAATGATGAACAATAAATGGCGATAAAATAGTACAGTAAGAAACCATGAGAATTCTTTATATTTATTCACCAAATTTTTTTTACAAACACATAATTTTTATAGTATTATTTTTCTCATTATTTATAAAAGGTAAAACATTGTTTCACTATAATGATACATCATACGAGTATTCTATGGTCTACATGATTGAGGATTTATATAACATTATTTTATAATTATATAAATCATTTAATACTCATAGAACCAATATTATAATTCCAAAATAGATCATTTCATGTAACATAAACAAATAATTTCCAATCCGACATCCCAAAGTGATAATATAATCCAACATTCAAACACTTGATCAACACTATGGAATAATTTATTATTTCAAAAATTCCATATGGATAAATCATGTACAATATACAATTATAAAAATAACTGACTACATTAAATTTCTCTATCAATAATTATTCATATTACCATCTGAATTATAAAAATGAATCTATTATTTAGGTACAAATAATAAAAGATTCACTATAATATTTATATCATAATCATTTGTCTAAAAAAAATTCCAGCTATATTGAAACATAATATCTAACATTTACATTATCTGATGTAAATAGAAATATACTAAAAAATTTACAATCTATTTATCTAATAGGTTATTAAAATTACTGTATAATCTACTATTTTCATTTACTTATATAAAAATTCTAAAATAAATATTAAATATTAATTTATGCTTATTCTATTCTTATTCAATATGTACAATCATTCAATAATACCAACATTAAAATTCTATGAACAATAAATAATCATGGTTCCATTTTTTGATCAAATGTTCTATTTCCTATATCTTCATCAAATCCATTATATTATACCCACCACATTGTATTATATTCTGGTAATCTTATTAATTATCATATAATTGATCTCCACATTCAAAATTAGTTTATAATATAATAGAATATTAAATCAATATATCCTTAATATTTACTCGACATACTAACAATCACATCAAAAGCCTATATAAATGATGATAACTGTACCAACACTCACACAATAATCCATAATTTATCTCTAATGGAATATGAAATAATTTTTATTATGTTAAACACATTTTCATTAATTGACATTATATTATTGTATATTTTCATCATGAATTTTTTTATCTAATAAGTTAATTTTGTACGATCATGACATAAAAAACTTGTTATTAAATATTTACATTAAATAGGAAGGAGTTTTAAACACCAACATATTGATAGTAATATATTTGTGAAAACTCTATTGTAATAACTCCATGTTGCTTCTACTTATTCTTATTACATTATCTTTGGAAATAATATAAAGCATAAAATTATATAATGGAATGTTTTTTTCTATACACTAAATTAATTACTCCATAATATTCTTTAAAAATTATATATATTAATTGAAGCCAATTAATCTGTGTCTTACCTTCGTTTATTATAATAGAAGGTGCTTAGAGAAAAAGTTGTTCTAGAAAATCAATTACAATAAATATATTATTATAAATACTTTATAATTGTTCTTTAATAATAATTTTCATTTTTAATCACAGATTCACTCTTAATTATTTAATTATGAGAAAAAAAATATTTAAATGAATCAAATAGTTTGGTATTTGGGAGATGTGTGCTAACCGATATCGGTATTAATCATACAATATCGTTGATATTTAACATAATATTAAAATGATAATAATTGAAGAAAAATATGCACTTACACATACATGATATAGATATAATGAAGATTATATGAATTGGGATATGCACTATATATAAGCATTGGTAATATAACCCACTAGGAAAGAGATATGAAATTTGGCCTCTTGAGTTACAAGTAACAGTACTAATCACTACTCAAAAAAAGTTTCTATAATAATAAATATCATATATATGGAAAATAAATATATATAATGTTCATATATCATTTGGAAAATAAGTATAAAAAAATTTCATCTAAATATTTAGAGAATATTCCACAGTTACTATTTGATGTACCTTATAATAGACCAAATATATGTAATAAAAACATGGAATCCTAAATACATCAAATCAATAATATATTACTCTTTAATTATTTATTATTACTTTGTAACAAAGAAATGTATCCCCTATTATGTTTAATGTGTAGTAATTAACCCAAAATTGATCCTCTAAATAGTTTTCTTATGAAATTCGTACCCATCAAGAAACTATATTTAAAACTAAAAAACTATGTTATGAATGAGAATGAAAATTCATTACATTTTCATATCAATATGATGAGGGTGAATTTTTAAGATGTGATAATTAAAATATCTCAAACAATGAGTGAAATATTAATATATATGGGAATTTATTTTTTCAATAAAAAAATATGAATATAAATTAAGAATCAGCTGATGGTTATTTGAAATTAAAAAGTTTGTTTTTGGAGGTAGATAAATGTATCTATTATGGTATAATAATATATTAAAAATTTAATTCCATGGAATGTATGAAGTAGAATAAAAGTATTTATAGTGATTTAAAAACAATTGTTTAATTATTTATATATATATATATATATCATATATTCTTTTCCAATTTAGTATATGTTGTTCACTTGGGGAAAATAAAATATAATAAGGGTGGGCTAAATTGACTCGTAAGGGATAATTTAATAATTAATATAATTAATATAATTAATTAGTATAATTATATTATAGTTTATGATGACATAATTAGTGTGGATGAGTATAACATAGGAATATCCAAACCTATCAATATTAGTATCACCATAAATTAAAACATATAATATAGATTAAAAAAATGAACAATTCATATGAATCATTAATCAGTATCCATCAGATACCACTATTGAGAAAATAAAATATTACAAACCTCTATAAATAATAATTAAAATATATTTGTATTCGGGAAAAGAATCTTCTTAGAACATTTTTAGAAACCATACATAATCCTTATTATTCGAATACTCATACGAGAAAAATCGCAAAATAATATTCCAGAAAAAATAATCATTACTATCACGACCCACCTTCACCAAGATGATATAAGGGACATTAGGTTCCCAGAACCTTCCTTATTCATGTTTAAGGAGAGATAATGTCCCCCGAGACCTGCCTTCAATAGGTCCTAGAGTGGAGACTAGCACAAATGTTATAGAATCACACATAATATGGAAGGCATTACCCTTTTTTATTTAATAGTATCAGGAGATAAGATAGTAATTCCTAACAACACCAAACATGGAAGTATAAGTAAATCCAAAATATGCATGTCCCAAAAGTAACGTTACAAAAGTATATGTAACCCCAAAAGAAAGTACCAAAGAAAAGAAAACAGCAACAACGACCATCCCAACATTTGAACTAGTACAATCTTGCACGGTCCCTCAAGTACTCCTTGAAACCTTAATGAAGTTTTGAATACATTGGGTGAGCATACAAGTATAATTAGTAGGTAACACTAAAAGCTCTCGTGCACAAGTGGAGAGACTTTTTAATGCCTCATGGGAAAATAGATAACTACAACACCTAGCAAGGAAAACTACCCACTGATGCCTCACCCAGACACACTCCCCAAATAACACAAGTCAATAAATATAATATTAATAATACATCGATGATTGGGTACCCTATTCCACTTCCCCACTGGTTATTTAAGACATCCTATGCATAAAACCTCTTTCGCCATTCTTAATACTGTCCCACTGCCACAGTCTTCCCACACACACCTGAGCCATCTCCACACATCTTGCCTGCAAACACCTATGCTATAGAAACCATACGTAACCACACCCGTATACACCTGGTCCAGAACAATCACTGACATGCCTGAAGACACCAGGGCCTCATCGAGAAGACACTTGGGAACAACTTGGAAACACACACCTGGGCCAACCAACAAAACTATCTTGCACAATGAAATATAGGTTATAATGGACCTCATGCCATCATAGCCTTCCTAATGAGTCTTGGACTATTCGGGAAAGGGAGGAGAAGAGAAACTGATAACCACCCACTCATAGGAGTGTTGGGGAAAAACACCCTCATCACTATTCATTCATAAAATAAAGGGACAACACTCACAACCAAGTCAGCACTTATTCTGAGAACAAATTTCCCATTGAACCCATTATTGATTTCATGTTATAGTGATCACATTTAAGTATTTTTTGCACTATTGGGAAACTAATAAGCATAACCACTAGTTTTGAAAATGAAAACATTCTAACAGCATTTAAGCATTCACACCCGGCACTCTGGTAAAGCTACAACAATGGGATCTATGAGATCCCTCAAAGTACTAAAACCAATCCAAGCCCCAGGATACATCCTTTTATAGACATAGATCAACAACCAAGAAACGTATAATAATAGTGGATCCCATCCCATCCACATGACACCATAAGCATCGAGTAGAACAAACAGACATGCCACCAAGATAGAGCACTTAAGTTTCCAGACTCAAGTACATCATTCACTATGTTTTCTATTTTATGTTTGGTTAACCAGCGTGATAACACAAGGATTTATGTTCATTGGGAATTTATTTAATCGGATTATTTTACATGATAAACCAAATTCCCATGTTGGAGCCATTCAGTCATCATAGAAGATAGAGGTTCATTAATGCAAAATGAAAGACCACCAATATGCATGATTTTCAGTGGGCATAGGACTTCCAAATTCACAACATTAACAATCAAGTGTAACGAAATACATCAGAAAACATCGATCGCATCCCACTTAATTATTTAAAATTCCTCTTGTTATCTTCATTAATGTTTGGTTTCCTCCATCCCACAAAAACAATATCATACCATCCCCGCATGATCCAAATTAAATATTGATTAATGAAAACCCTACTAGGATGATCAATGATGAAGTCTTTCTCGACGTGGTAAGACCTGAGGATGCACAACTTTTAGGGGAGGAACTCTGGGGACTCCAAGGATGAGCATACAAACACTAGCACAGGCGCACCATAAGCCTTATGAAAAAGGGACTCCTTGCGCACCTAGGAAAATAAAGAAATCCAGCCAAGAAGGAGAAGGAAGAAATTCTATCGTGATTTAAAGATTAGATCCTATTATTACGAGATAAGGAATTTTCAGCCTCTTTAAAGTTAGATCGTGGTTTCCCATGAATTAGGGAGGATACACATGATGGATTAATTCTTATTTAATTATTCCCATCAGGGTGGTGGCCATAATGGCTGTGCGTTAAATCATTTCATTTAATCGGAGGAAAAATGCGCAATAGGGGAGGAACAGGAAGGTAGGGGAAAGGGTGTGACACCGAGGAAATTCCACACATTTTGGTATGTTATGTGTCACCCGACTCTTGGGGGATTTTATATATTATTTTTTCAATTTAATGTCTTTGAAAGGGGGTATTAAATAATTTTTTCATCAAAAGATACATTGCGAGAGTGGAAAAATTAGATTGTTTGAAAAAATAACAAAGACCCTTAGTGAGGAAATGGTGACACAGTCATGGAGCCACCCTCACTGTGCCACCCTCACAGTACCACCGTCAAGGTGCCACCCTCGCGGTGCCTGTGTCATAGTGTCGTCATCATGGTGCCACCATCATTGTGCTGTCGTCACAGTGTTACCCTCACGGTGCCACCATTACGGTTTCACCCTCATTTGTACTACTATATCGGTGTGAGACCATGACCAGTGCCACCTTTTTTGTGGAACCGTTTTATGGAACTGTGTTTTGGAAAAGTACTGGACCAGGAAGGTCTAAGAAATTACATCAGATACCTCTCAATCCAATCTCATCATTGAGAATCAAAACTAAACCAGGACAAACGAGGAGGGGGTCCGAACAACCACCTCAAAAGATACCTCTCAAGAGTAAGCCTCATTCGTCTTTCAATCATCTATGGATACACTACCTCTCCTCTTCCACCAAGTAAGCACACAAACATTCAAGGGTCAAATTGTCTAGACATATGAATTACGTAGTTTTCTTCCTCCATGTCAAGATACAATCTGCATTGGGTGGCACTGACACACCTGCATGGGTTTAATCGCATCCAACTTAATGCATCTTGATTAGGGATCAGGTCTTCCCCTCCCCACAGTCTGTACTTTTCACACACCTTCAGAGAATAAGGAAAAACACACATTCCAAAGATAACAATGTAAAAACCCTTAATCAAAAAATAGTATATAAAAGAAAATAGAATAGAACTAAAAATAACTCTAGGTATTGGGAATGTATATATGCCTCCCGCTCCTTTTTACTCACTTTGTGCCAACCATGCCTCCATAACACATGAACTAAAGGGATGGTTCATCGACATAGAATCTTCTTCTCGTGATCCTCGATCCTCACTGGTCTTCCTAAAAACATTGTGTCAGCCTAGATATCCATCTTTCCGCAGTCGGGGAAGTGTGAGTTGCTGTATAGATACCATTAGAGTTGAGACACATGGACGACATCGGGTATTCTCATTAGCGTCTATGGTAGTGCTAGCTGATAATCCACTTTAATGACAGGTCGCAACACTTCGAATGATCTGATGAACCTAGAAGAAAACATACTCCCCCTTCTAAACCTCTGTTTCCCATGCCGAGGGGAGACCTTAATGAATATGTGGTCCCTGACCTTGAACTCCAAGGGTCTCCTCCTATTATATAAATATTACATCTACATGTCCCGATCTACCTTCATCCTCTCCCATATAAGCTGAACCATCTCTGTGGAATTCTACACCACATCCGGGCCTTGAACATCTACTTCATCGACCTATTTCTAGCATACGGGTGAGGAACATGACCTCCCGTACAAAGAATCAGTGGGAGTCATGCCAATTGTAGAGTGATATCTGTTGTTGTAAGAAAACTCTACAAGAGGAAAGTGTCATACCCACGATCCTCCAAGGTCCAAAACACATTCTTGTAGAATATCCTCAAAGGTCTTGATGGTTCGATATGTCTGACCATATGTATGGGGTTGGAAGGCCGCATTGAGGCATAGCTGGGTGCCAAAAGCATGTTGCAATCCCTTCCAAACCCGTGAGGTAAACAATGTGTCCCTGTCAGAGACAATGGATCTCACGAATTAGTGAAACCACACAGCCTCATCCACATACCCTTGTGCTAGGGAATCCACCGTACCTGACTCCTTGATTTCCAGGATGTGGGCATATTTCGTCAGTCAGTCCACCACTACCCAGATAGCACCACAAACCCCTTGAACTCTGAGTAGTCTCGTGATGAAATCCATCAAGATTTTATCCCATTTACACTAATGTACATCTAAAGGTAGTGACATACCACCTGGGATGCAGTTTTCATCCTTCAACTACTGACACATGAAGAACTTTTCTAAGAACACGGTCACTGCCCACTTCACCCTGGGCCACCAGAACAGACCTCTCAAGCCCTGGTAAATTTAGGGAGCTCCCGGGTTCACTGATAGGATTGATTTTTGGAACTCACCAGGAACTCTTTCATGCATCATTGCTAGGAAAAACATCTTCCCTATGAAATAATTCCATTTCTGACCATCCTCTGACCATCCTTTTGGAGTATTGTCTTGGTTAGCCCGATCATGCATCACTTCACTCTCAATGTCTCCCCATTGAGACTCCTCCACATGAAATAGTCGAGAGGACTGCACTGTCATCTGAAATAGACAACCTCTACAACTATCTTCCCTTACATCTAGGTGTAAGGAAGCCATCTCTTCCATTGGCTTCCAAGAATCACCAAATTCATAAATAGATTCCCTCCATGACCTCCTGCTCAAGGCACCAGCCACAACATTCCCCTTCCCTTCTATGTAAGAGATCTCAAAGTTGTAGTCTTGGAGAAACTCCACACACCTTCGTTGTAACATGTTCATGTCCCGTTGGGTAAAGATATACTTCAATATCTTGTAATCTGTGAAGACCATGAAGCTCTCCCTGACAAGGTAATGCTGCCACATCTTCAGTGCGAACATGACCACCACAAGTTCCATATCATGGGTGGCATATTTTTGCTTATGGGGATGTAACTGCCTAGACCCATAAGAGATCAACCCTTTCTGTTGCATCATCACACACCTGAGGCCTTTTCCTGAAGCATCACACAACACCTCACATGTTACCCCTTCTTCTGGAAACCATACCACTAGGGCACTAACCAACTTCCCCTTCAGATAGTTGAAGGCTGCCTCACACTACCCATTCCACACAAAATCCTGGCCCTTTTTGGTCAAGGCTGTCAACGGTGATTCAACATGGAAGATGTTGGGCACGAACATCCGGTAGAAACTTGCCAAACCTAAGAAACTATGATCTTCTACCACGTTCTTGGGTGCATCCCAAGAAAGAACTGCCTCGTCCTTCGATGGGTCCACTGTTTTTCATTTCTCAGACACCACGTGTCCAAGTAAATTCACTTCTCTATTCCAGAACATGCAATTGGATAATTTCCCATGATGTTGGTGATGTTGGAGGACCATCAAAACCATTCTCAGATGTTTGGCGTGATCCTCCTCTAGTTTTGAGTACCTCAGGATATCGTCAATAAACATGACTACAATCTAATCCAGGAATTCTCATAAAATTGAGTTAATGATCCCCATGAACACATTTGGATCATTCGTAACGCCAAACGAAATTACCACAAACTCAAAGTGTCAATATCTGCACATGAAACCAGCCTGCAAGATGTCACTTTCCTTCACCCACAGCTGGTGATATCTTGAAAGCAGTTCAATCATGGAGAACCACCCAGCCCCTTTTAACTGGTCAAAAAGGTCATCTATTCATGGGAAAGGGTAATGGTTCTTGATCGTTACATTGTTCAGACTCTGGTTGTCTGTGCATTGAATGAGACCACCCTTTACCTTCTTTACGAATAAGACTGAAGAACCCCATGGTGACACAATGGTTGAACAAAACCTTTCTTAATCAGATCATTAATCTAATTCCTCAAATCCTGTAACTCATAAGGTGCCAACCAGTAGGGACCCATTGAAATCAGACGGGCACCAGGTTGCAAGTCTGTCCTGAACTCAACATCACATCAAGGGGGTAGAGTCGCCACCTCTTCAAGGAAGACATCCATGAATTTATTGATGATCCCTGATACTTCCACCATCTATGTATCTATCGACTCCACTAATAGTTCAGCTAATAAGGAATGGAGGGGATCCACTCGTCTATTACATTCCTGGTAACCACACTCGTAGATGAAAGTCACACATTGGCTGCCCATGCCTAAAAACATGATCCATCCTCAGAAGTAGTCAATACCGTCACATACAGAGAACAACCAGTCAATGTCTAGGATGACATCATATGGATGTATCTACAATAGTAGAAGATCTTTGTTTGACCAATTTGGTCCTATCATCATTCTACACCCTTGAAAACATAAAAACTGTTGTTCTGACCTCTAAATGGGGTAATGAACACCAGGGGAACTAGAAGTCTCTCAGGGTCTAGACCCAGAGCACGATCTAGACTGGGCGCAAAAAGGAGTGCAATGCTCGTGTATTAAACAAGGCATAAGCATGAGTACTAAACAAGATGATCATACCTCGAACGACATCTAGACCTGCAGCCTCCATGGCATATAACTGTCCAAGGCCAACTCCCCTACCCCTCAGCTATCGGTCGCCTTCCCAACTGTGCCCTGGTCGAGGTCCCTAAGTAGCACCCTGAGGTCGGCCTCCTCCTACATTATCTGCCCTAGGAGGAGCATGAGCTTGGTGTGTAACACCCGAGATTTTTATGAGTAATATTTTGTTTTTATATATCATCAAAGTAATCTTTCACTACACACTTGCTTGGCTTACTTTACACGCAATCACGACCTTCCTCGATAGTTTGCGTCGTACGCAATACTGAGTTTCATTAAACAACGATATGATATTAAAATATTATTAAAACTAGCCGTTATGAATAGTAATAACCACTTTTTGAAAATTTATAATATTTTTTTTCAAAATGGACTTCATTTTTGGATTCGGAATACCGAAATTAGCCTAGGGTGAAATTTTGGTATTTTTCTGAAAACATTCAATTTTTGATTAATAGTGAAACCACTAAGTGGTAGGTTAAAAACTGAATTTTGCATAAAACTTAATTTTACCGCTTCTGTGAATGGAATTTCGAAAATCCGACAGACACGGTTGATATCATCAAGTAAAATTAGGTTCAATAAGATAAAATTTTTTTTTGGTGAATAGTAACTTTTTATTTTTTTTACCGCGGTTAATAGTAAATAGGGTAACTAAGGGTAAATATGATATTACTATTACCCTAACACATGTACTAATTCTATTGGATAAGTTTAATTCGACCAAAAACAAACTTAGGAATAAAATATGACCATTTAGACCCACTTGGGTAAGATTAGGACATTTATTATTAATTTATTTAAAGAAGGGTTAAAATAGTTAAAATCAAAGTTTAATAAGTAAATAATTTTTAATAAGGGGTTATACATAAGATAAATTCGACTATAAATATTCATTAGAAATATAATAAGATTTCATACATAATTGTATTTTATTTGTAATTTTTAGACATTATATAATTTAATTTATTTATGACACAATGATGATGCAGAAATTATCTTATTAATGAAATATTGACATAATTGATGTTATAAACACCAAAATAAATGTAATTTGAGACTTTTTATGAATTCCACTAATTTTCTAGGTTATTATGATATATGATTGTTGATTTAATCAACTTGTTTCGAACATATAATTCTGTTATGACTTTCACAAAAATCATATATCAAATATTGTCAAAATTGACACAAAATAGTTTTTAAATAAAATATTATATTATTAATTGTTATTTTATTCCTAAAAATCTAATATTCGGACACATGACATATATAAGGATATATATATTAATAATAAACAATTTGGGGTTCTTTTGGAATGTTATAGTAAGTGTATTAACCATATAGTTAAAGAAAACAAAAAGACATGGTAAAAGTTAAATTATTTAACTTAGAGTTAAATCTAATTGATAAGGTTAAAATAATACCCTAAACTTGTCTAAATCCTATTGGTTGATATTATTTCGACCCATCCCCACTTTAGCTTCGAAATAAGACCCTTTGGAACCATTATAAACCGATTTTGACTTTAATATAAAATAATATTTTGAGATATTCCTAAGGTGCCCCTCTCCTCCCTTATAAAAGGGCACCTCCTCCCCCTCCTCCTCACACCAATTTGAAAACTCAAGCTCGGCCAACCCCTACCATTTTCTCCTCTCCACTTCCCTAGAATAATCCTAGTGGTCCTGGTCTTCTTCAAAGACCAATCATAGTTCCCTAAGTGGATGATTCAAAGAGGCGTTCCAAAGAAGAGGTAATATCCATTACCGATCTTTTCAATTTCTTTCTTCTTCAACTTATTCTTCTTTAGTTGTTTCATGATAAAGTAATAACATCAGTATTACATACATACTGATATGTTATTATAAATATGAAACAACCCTAATTCACCTTCTATCCATCCTATGGAAAAATGAAATCACCGCACGTGCGTACGTATGGAATATCGTCTCCACGCCGTGGTGTAATCTATTTTCCACCATCACCATACAAGGATGGGTATAATAGTGTAATGAGTAACTATTTATGATTATTATAAAGTAATATTGATACTGAAATAATATATATATACTCCAATACAGTTCCACGATCATAGGAACGATATCATCACTCGTGCGTACGTACGGAATATAATCTCCACGATGTGATGCGACTCGTTCTACATGATAATCATTACATAGTAATTATATAAATGAATTGAATGAATAAATATGATATATGTTACACTAATTCCATTCTGTATATAAGGTATCTATAACCTTAAAAGAAGAATAAGAATTTATTCGGAAAAAAACGCATAAGAACAAAAGGCAATAAGGACACGAGTAACAAGTAACAATGAAATATTACTAACAAGAAGCTAAGAATATGACCATATATGATATCATATCAATATGTATGATTCTGGAATAAGTCAATGGAATTATTTAAACCATTATACAGGAGCTTTGTACACGTACGAAGCAAATCGGACCTAAGGTAAGGGAAATATCACAATCTCATTTTTATCCGAGATTGTTTATACTTTGGAATTTTCTGGGTTGTATTTTATCATCCACATCCATGTTTCCTCAATATGTAATATTTATGTCCTTATACAATAGTTTATATTCAATTTTACCCTTCGGTAAATTTTTATTAAAGGATATGAAAGGAATCTTTTGTCGTTTTTCGTACGAGGTACTTTTTTGACTTTTCCGACAAAAGTACGAGAAGAATGTTTTTTTTAACTTATACGGCATGAATGGATTTTTAAAACATTATTTCCAAGAAGCTTCCTTTACAAGTTTTCATGTTTATTTTTAATCATCTTCTTTTATTTTAAAGTCGTATGACATGTTATGAAAGGAAAAAAAAATTGAAGTAGAAAGGATATTTTCCTCAAGAATGGAGTTCAAGTATTTTATCAAAATAATTTACCATCTAAGATAATAAAAGGGTTCTGTTTTTATCCCTATTATTACATGGATTTGATTATGTTGTGATGGAAATATTTTTATCAATTCCTTTATCTTATATGAATTGTTTTATGATGTCATGTTGTTTAAGAATTCCATTTTTATTACATGGGTTACGCTATGATGTATGGTTTATGATTATGTGGCACACATAAGAAAGGATTCATTATAAGATGGGTGGGACCTATATCTCCCTCCAATGCATTGGGTAGAGATTTTATATCTCATGAGATAGACATGGCTGGAATGGTAGGTTATACCGGTTCAGTGAAACAGGACTGGAACGAGGGTGACTCGGTTCAGAAAGGGACTCTGTCCACTAAGAAAGTCTTGGCAATGAGTCATGACTAACAAGAAATGATGTTCCATGATTATGTGTGCATGCCACAAAGTTTCAAGTTTCATTTTATAATTATGGGGATCTCATTTTCACTTCTATGATTTATTCCATGTTAAGATATTATGATCTCTTTTGCAGGTTATGATTTTGAAAAAGATATGATATGATTTTTATTTCCTTTATTTTCCCTTGCTGAGAATTTTGAGCTCACCCTTTTATGTTTTCGTTTCCCCAGGTCAGGAAGATGGATATTAAGTAGAATATTCTAAAAGGGACCCTAGATATGATGAAATAAATGAGAGACACTGTAGAAGATTTATGAACCAGTTGTTTATGTTTCCCAGTTTCTAAAGACACTATACCTATACAGTCCTTTGTGGTTTTGTCATATGTTGTAATAAGGGTGCTTCAATTTTTAAGTATTAACAATGTATGTAAACTATGGGTCGTTATAGTTGGTATCAGAGGAAAGGTATAGCCAACCATTGGAAACTAGGATATGAAAGCCTTAGTAAGAACCATAAGGATAAATCTAAGCATAGAACACAATCTTAGTGTTTTAGAAATGGCCATGAATACCCTAGGATAAGACCTTAAGTGTGAAATTTTATCCTCGATTATGTGGTTTTCCTATTATAATTAGTGCTTCTCACACTATTCTTCTTGGTTATAGTCAATGGCTGGAACCCGAAGGAACCGTGTTAATGCGGAATGTGATGGGAAATGCAATGATTGTCCCCCTGAGCAATCGAACGACATGGGAGTTGGAATGAAAAATCTTGTAGCCATGCTCACACAACTTTCTCAAGCTATGAATCATGCTGGACTTCCAAACGAGCAATAGAAGGAGCAACATTCTGGTGAATCCTTCATGAGGCAGCGTCCACCTTCTTTCAGCGGGTCTACTGATCCATTAGTTGCTGAAAAATGGATTAGTACTACTGAAAAGATATTTTCAATTCTTCAATGTTCTGAACATGATAATGTCATCCTAGCAGTGTATCGTTTGGAAGGAGATGCTGATCAATGGTGGAATCTTATTAAGAATACGAGGAAAAGGGATGAAATTGAGTCTATGGAATGGGACGAGTTCAAGAACTTATTTTTCAATAAGTACTTCCCTCGTATTCTCCGAACAAAGATGGAGAAAGAGTTTCTTGAACTGAAGCAAAGGGATGATGAATCTGTTGGTACCTATGAAGAAAATTTTACAAGACTTGCAAGGTATGCTTCTGGTATTATTATCCAACCTGAGAGTAAGATCGATCGATTATTTAGTGGCTTAAAACCAAGACTTTGAAGGGTGTTAGCCATAAGGGACTTCAATAGCTACGAGGAAATCATTCTATGATCTCTCAACGTTGAGATGGATATTGCAGTAACCCATCCGTCACATGGGTTTGATAAGAAGAGGAAGAGGGAATTCAAAGGAAAATCTAAAGAGCACACTGAAAAGAAGATGAGCTTTCCCTTATGCTCAAAGTGTGGAAAGAAACATGGAGGGAGTTGTCTTAAAGGGACAAGTAAATGTTTTAAATGTAGAAAGGAAGGTCATCGGGCATTTGAATGCCGCGATAATGGGAATAAGATGTCTAATGACGGAAAAAAAGGAATGGATACACAGAATGAACCTACTACACTTCAATGTTTCAAGTGCAAGGAGATGGGGAAATATGCCAATCAATGCCCGAATCCAAGGTTTGATGATGATGGTCGACGTCAACAAAATCTTAAGGCTAAATGCAAAGGAAAGTCACATGCAATTTCTATCAGCGATGTGGAGTACGATAACGAAGTGGTGAAAGGTACACATACCATCCACTCTAAAGTAGAAAATGTTTTATTTGATTCTGGATCCACCCACTCTTTTATTTCTGAAAAATTTTCTAATGGTATCACCGTATTACCTCAACAATTAGATGTTGATTTAGCTATGACAACACCTAATGGCACAACAGTCGCATCAAAAGTTTATAATTCTTCTCCGGTCAAAGTTTGTGGGAAAGTGCTTCCTGCAAATCTTGTGATCCTTCCTTTAGTGGAATTTGATGTGATTCTTGGCATGGATTGGCTTTCTATACATGGAGCTCATATTAATTTCCAAAGAAGGGAAGTCACATTTCATATTCAAGATCAATCTACGATCGTCTATCAATGCAAGGATGAACATAACCTTCCAATGGAAATTTTTTCAATCTTATGGGTATTGATTCCCCTAAATGAAGGCTATTTATCTCAAATGGTTGGTGAGAAACTCACGATTAAGAATATGTCCATTGTACGGGAGTTTGATGATTTCTTTCCGGAGGAATTACCGAGTCTTCCACCAAATCGTGAAGTTGAGTTTTCAATAGAACTCGAACCAGGTGCTTTGCCAATTTCAAAGACACCTTATAGAATGGCCCTAATTGAGATGCAGGAATTGAAGAAGAAACTCCAAGAGAATCTTGATAAGGGATTCATACGCCCTAGTGCGTCACCTTGGGGATCACCTGTTATATTTGTTAAGAAGAAAGATGGATCAATGAGACTCTGCATTGATTATTGAGAACTTAACAAGATCACTATCAAGAAAAAATATCCTCTCCCACGCATTGATGACTTATTTAACCAACTACGCGGAGCTCAATACTTTTCCAAGATTGATCATCGTTCAGGGTATCATCAATTAAGTGTCAAAAGGGAGGATATAACAAAGACAGCTTTCCGTACAAGGTATGGACACTATGAATTTATTGTGATGCCATTTGGTCTTACTAATTCCCCTTCTATCTTCATGGATCTAATGAATAGAGTCTTTAGAGACTATCTTGATAAATTTGTGGTAGTCTTTATAGACGATATTCTTTTCTATTCGAAGAGCAAGGAAGAGCATGAAGATCACTTGAGAATTATATTGAAGACCCTGAGAAAGGAGAAGCTTTATGCCAAATTTACCAAGTGTGAATTTTGGCTTCAAAAAGTTTCATTTTTGGGTCACATAATCTCAAAAGAGGGGATATATGTGGATCCAGCAAAAACAGAGGTTTTCAAAAGATGGTCAAGTCCAACAACAGTAACTGAGATCCGAAGTTTTCTTGGTTTGGCTAGATATTATCGACGTTTTGTAAAAGATTTTTCCCGATTATCTAATCCACTAACCAAGTTGGATCGAAAAGGAGTTAAGTTTGTTTGGATAGAGGAATGTGAAGAGAATTTCAAGGAATTGAAAAGAAGGTTATCCAGTGCACCTGTGCTCACACTGCCTTGTAGTGGGGAAAGGTTAGTGATCTATAGTGATGCATCCAAGAAGGGATTGGGATGTGTTCTTATGCAAAATGATATGGTGATAGCTTATGCCTCACGAAAGTTGAAAATCCATGAGAAAAATCACCCAACACATGATTTGGAGTTGGCTGCGGTAATCTTTGCATTAAATATTTGGAGGAATTACCTTTATGGTGAAAGGTGTGATATTTATACTGATCATAAAAGTTTAAAGTATATTTTCACACAAAAGGAGTTGAATATGCGTCAATGAAGATGGTTGGAGCGGATTAAGGATTACGACTGCTCAATCCATTACCACCCTGGGAAAGAAAACAAGGTGGCAGATGCATTAAGTCGACAAGACCATGCTAGTTTATCCATGATGAGGATCAAAAAAGATCCAATATTTATGGATTTACAAAGGATTGATCTTGGAATTATAATGGATGGGAAAAAATATTATCTTTCTCAAATGAATGTTCAACCATCTATACATGTGAAGATTAAAGAGGCACAGAAATAAGATGTCGAGTTACAAAAGAAGGTGAGAAATGTTCCTAAATTCAACCTTGATTGTGATGGGATAATAACGTTCAGGAATCAAGTTTGTGTTCCTCCCATCCCCGAATTAAAGAAGGAGATGCTGGATGAGGCTCATAGTTCATCATTTTATATTCAACCAGGAAGCACGAAGATGTATAGGGACCTGAAGGAGTATTTCTGGTGGGATGGCATGAAAAGAGATGTTGCTGAATATGTATCTCGATGCTTGGTTTGTCAACAAGTTAAAGCTGAGAGACAGAAGTCTAAGGGGATGTTACAACCATTACCCATACCCGAATGGAAATGGGAAAACATCACTATGGACATTGTCACAGGAATTCCTAAAACATCCAAAGGAAATAATGCTATTTGGGTCATAGTTGATCATCTTACAAAGTCTGCACACTTCATTGCTATTAGAGAGGATTTCTCTCTAGATCAGCTTGCCAGGATATATGTAAAGGAAGTGGTAAGATTGCATGGAGTACCACTTTATATTATATCTGATCGGGATCCGAGATTTACCTCGAAGTTCTGGCGAAGTCTTCAGCATACTCTGGATACAGAGTTGAGTTTCAGCACTGCTTATCATCCCCAGACAGACGGTCAGTCTAAAAGAACAATTCAAACCCTAGAAGATATGTTGAGAGCTTGCTCTATGGATTTCAAAGGAGGTTGGGATCAACACCTACCTTTGGTGGAATTTTCTTATAATAATAGCTTTCACTCCAGTATTCAGATGGCTCCTTATGAAGCTCTCTATGGAAAGAAATGCAGGACTCCAACATGTTGGGATAAAGTTGGGGAAAGAAAGCTATTAGGACCTGATCTCGTTGATGAAATGGAAAAGAAGTTCAGATCTATTCAACAACACGTAAGAGCAGCTCAGAGTCAACATAAAAGTTATGCCGACAACCGAAGAAAAGACCTAGAGTTTGAAGTGGGTGATAAAGTGTTCTTACGAATATATCCCTTGAAGAGGGTTATGAGATTTGGAATGAGGGGAAGTTGAACCCTAGATATATCGGTCCTTTCGAAACACTGGATCGTGTTGGGAAGGTAGCTTACCGATTGGCGCTTCCACCGAATCTCTCTCAAGTTCACGATGTGTTCCATGTATCTATCTTGAGAAAGTACATACCAGATCCTTCACATGTACTCAGCTCAGAAGTTGTACTGCTGGAGAAAGATCTTTCTTATAAAGAACAGCCGATAGAGATTCTGGATCGTAGCGAAAAAGTCCTATGAAACAAGACCACTTGCTTGGTGAAAGTTTTATGGAGGAACCACCAATTAGAAGAAGATACTTGGGAGATTGAGGATATGACGAGGGAGAGGTATCCTCATCTGTTTGTTACAAAGTGATGAATTTCGAGGGCAAAATTCTTTTAAGGGGGGTAGAATGTAACACCCGAGATTTTTATGAGTAATATTTTGTTTTTATATATCATCAAAGGAATATTTCACTACACACTTGCTTGGCTTACTTTACACGCAATCACGACCTTCCTCGATAGCTTGCGTCGTACGCAATACCGAGTTTCACTAAACAACGATATGCTATTAAAATATTATAAAAAATAGCCGTTATGAATAGTAATAACCAATTTTTGAAATTTTATAAATTTTATTTTTCAAAATGGACTTTATTTTTGGATTCGGAATACCAAAATTATCCTAGGGCGAAGTTTTGGAATTTTTCTGAAAACGTTCAATTTTTGATTAATAGTGAAACCACTAAGTGGTAGGTTAAAAACTAAATTTTGTATAAAACATAATTTTACCGCTTCTGTGAATGGAATTTAGAAAATCCTACAGACACGGTTGATATCAGTAAGTAAAATGTGGTTCAATAAGATAAATATTATTTTTTGGTGAATAGTAACTTTTTATTTTTTTTACCGCGGTTAATAGTAAATAGGGTAACTAAGCGTAAATATGATAATACTATTACGCTAACACATGTCCTAATTCTATTGGATAAGTTTAATTCGACCAAAAACAAATTTATGAATAAAATATGACCATTTAGGCCCACTTGGGTTAGATTAGGACATTTATTATTAATTTATTTAAAGAAGGGTTAAAATAGTTAAAATCAAAGTTTAATAAGTAAATCATTTTTAATATGGGGTTATACATAAGATAAATTCGACTATAAATATTTATTAGAAATCTAAAAAGATTTCCTAAATAATGGTATTTTATTTGTAATTTTTAGACATTAAATAATTTAATTTATTTATGACACAATGATGATGCAGTAATTATCTTATTAATGAAATATTTACATAATTGATCTTATAAACACCAAAATAAATGTAATTTGAGACTTTTTATGAATTACACTAATTTTCTAGGTTACTATGATATATTAGTGTTGATTTAGTCAATTTGATTAGAACATATAATTCTGTTATGATTTTCACAAAAATCATATATCAAATAGTGTCAAAATTGACACAAAATAGTTTTTAATTCAAGTATTATATTATTAATTGTTATTTTATTCCTAAAAATCTAAGGTTAGGCCATATGACTTAGATAAGGAAATATATATTAATAATAAACAATTTGGCGTTCTTTTCGCATGTTATAGTAAGTGTATTAAAAATATAATGAAAGAAAACAAAAAGACACGGTAAAAGTTAAATTATTTAACTTAGAGTTAAATCTAATTGATAAGGTTAAAATAATACCCTAAACTTGTCTAAATACTATTGGTTGATAGTATTTCGACCCATCTCAACTTTAGCTTCGAAATAAGACCCTTTGAAACCATTATAAACTGATTTTGACATTAATATAAAATAATATTTTGAGATATTCCTAAGGTGCCCCTCTCCTCCCTTATAAAAGGGCACCTCCTCCCCCTCCTCCTCACACCAATTTGAGCACTCAAGCTTGGCCAACCCCTTCCATTTTCTCCTCTCCACTTCCCTAGAATAATCCTAGAGGTACTGGTCTTCTTCAAAGACCAATCTTAGTTTCCTATGTGGAGGATTCAAAGAGGCGTTCCAAAGAAGATGTAATATCCATTACCGATCTTTTCAATTTCTTTCTTCTTCAACTTCTTATTATTTAGTTGTTTCATGATAAAGTAATAACATCAGTATTAATTACATACTGATTTGTTATTATAAATATGAAACAACCCTAATTCACCTTCTATCCATCCTATGGAAAAATGAAATCACCGCGCGTGCGTACGTACGGAATACCGTCTCGACGCCGTGGTGTAATCTATTTTCCACCATCACCTTACAGGGATGGGTAAAATGGTGAAATGAGTAACAATTTATGATTATTATAAAGTAATATTGATACTGAAATAATATATATATACTCCAATACAGTTCCACAATCATAGGAATGATATCATCACTCGTGCGTACGTACGGAATACCGTCTCCACGATGTGATGCGACTCGTTCTACATGATAATCATTACATAGTAATTATATAAATGAATTTAATGAATAAATATGATATATGTTACACTAATACCATTCTGGATATAAGGTATCTATAACCTTAAAAGAAGAATAAGAATTTATTCGGCAAAACACGCATAAGAACAAAAGGCAATAAGGACCCGAGTAACAAGTAACAATGAAATATTACTAACAAGAAGCTAAGAATATGACCATATATGATATCATATCAATATTTATAATTCTGGAATAAGTAAATAACATTATTTAAACCATTATACAGGAGCTTCGGACACGTACAAAGCAAATCGGACCTAAGGTAAGGGAAATATCACAATCTCATTTTTATCCGAGATTGTTTATACTTTGGAATTTACTGGGGTGTATTTTATCATCCACATCCATGTTTCCTCAATATGTAATATTTATATCATTATACAATAGTTTATATTCAATTTTACCCTTCGTTAAATTGTTAGTAAAGGATATGAAAGGAATCTTTTGTCATTTTTCGTACGAGGTACTTTTTTGAATTTTCCGACAAAATTACGAGAAGAATGTTTTTTTAAGTTATACGACATGAATGGATTTTTGAAACATTATTTTCAAGAAGCTTCCTTTACAAGTTTTCAAGTTAATTTTTAATCATCTTCTTTTATTTTAAAGTCGTATGACATGTTATGAAAGGAAAAATGTTTTTGAAGTAGAAAGGATATTTTCCTCAAGAATGGAGTTCAAGTATTTTATCAAAATTATTTTCCATCTAAGATAATAAAAGGGTTATGTTTTTATCCCTATTATTACATGGATTTGATTATGTTGTGATGGAAATATTTTTATGAATTCCTTTATCTTATATGAATTGTTTTATGATGTCGTGTTGTTTAAGAATTCCATTTTTATTGCATGGGTTACGCTATGATGTATGGTTTATGATTATGTGGCACACATAAGAAAGGATTCATTATAAGATGGTTGGGACCTATATCTCCCTCCAATGCATTGGGTAAAGATTTTATATCTCATGAGATAGACATGGCTGGAACGGTAGGTTATAACGGTTCAGTGAAACAGGACTGGAACGAGGGTGCCTCGGTTCAAAAAGGGACTCTGTCCACTAAGATAGTCTTGGCAATGAGTCATGACTAACAAGAAATGATGTTTCATGATTATGTGTGCATGCCACAAAGTTTCAAGTTTCATGTTATAATTATGGGGATCTCATTTTCACTTCTATGATTTATTCCATGTTAAGATATTATGATCTCTTTTGCAGGTTATGATTTTCAAAAAGATATGATATGATTTTTATTTCCTTTATTTTCCCTTGCTGAGAATTTGAGCTCACCCTTTTATGTTTTCTTTTCCCCAGGTCAGGAATATGGATATTAAGTAGAATATTCCAAAAGGGACCCTATATATGATGAAATAAATGGGAGACACTGTAGAAGATTTATGAACCAGTTGTTTATGTTTCCCAGTTTCTAAATACACTATACCTATACGGTCCTTTGTGGTTTTGTCATATGTTGCAATAAGGGTGCTTCAATTTTGAAATATTAATAATGTATGTAATGTATAGGTCGTTATACGGTGCCCCTCTAGCTGATTCTAAAAGTGAATTAATGGAAACTGCTGCGGCAGGGTTGGGTGCTGCACAAGCCCACCCCCTTTGTACTTTACTCGGTCAGGGAACTGATTCCAAATGTGCCCATGGCCTTCACAGATGAAGCATATCAGTTTTGGGCCCATAAAGAAAGGGTGAGTACTGGGAGATAGGAACTGGAACTACTATAGACTACTCCATACTGGTTGAATCCTAGAGGGCCCGGATGATTGGGGCCTGCTGTTGATAGATTTCCCCTTTGATGAGTCCAACTGGATTTCGTCTCAAAATACACCTCCCAGCATATGTGTCCTTTCTACCACTTTATCATTCTTCTGGACCTCCATGTACGTAGATAGGGTGAAGGGAGTAACAATATGATGGAGAGAAGGTTGAAGTGCCTCCTCCAAATGCCTTTCCCATTACTCCTCATCCTTAAAGGGGTCGGGATAAAAGGGAATATGAACCTTGAACTTGATCCCCAACTCTCTTACTAACATACTCCCCTATTGGAGGGAGAGTAGTTCCTACCTCTTCTCAACCTTCATCGTGGAAGAGAGGAATTCCACCCAAAAATCCTTCTCGATGTCAATCCAGGTTACCTCAGTCTGCCTCTTCTACCCATGATAAAGATTCCACCACTAACGTGTTGCTCAACACATTTTACTTATTTATAGAGGAACCAAGTATTCCACCGGAGCCCGGATCTAACTGAAAGCTATCACATACTCCTCTAGAAAGCTCTCTATCTCCACGCTAGAGATGCTGTCCTCGTACTAACCAAGGGTCTCCCACTGAAAGGAATGAGGCATCCCCTACAACTGATCATCCTCCTCCTCTTGGTCAGCCCTCTATCGATCATACAAATCAACCTCCAAGGCCTCAGTCGCCCGCACTACCCTTGGTCATCGTCCATGTGCCATATTTGCAATGTAAAAAAAGAATTCCTAAGCCCGAGTAGTGTAGAAGACTGCTTTTACATTTTCTTATAATTCTTATTCATTTTAAATCACCATAATACCTATGAAAAACAATACCACAAGCCAATATGATTCATGCACCTTTCCTAGGGCCTCTACCCTGCAATCATTATAGCCTCACTTGGTCATTCGGTAGGCCTAGAGTCCATACGTCAGATCACTGGGATCCCTAAAATCTCATGTCTTTTCCAGTCTTCGCTGGCCTATTTCATGCTCCAGGATTGCCTAACACTGTTTCCCTATTATCCCATGCAACCCTCAATTTTCCTATCCCCGTGCTCCTTAATATCTCTCAACCCCCCTCTGATACCATTCTGTCATGACCCACCTTCACCATGATGAGATAAAAGACAACAGGTTTCTAGACCCTTCCTTCTTCATGTTGAAGGAGAGATAATACCCCCTAAGACCCGCCTTCAATAGGTCCTTGAGTGGCGACTAGCACTGTGTGTATAGAATCCCACATAAGATGGATGGAATTACCATTTGTTGATTTAATAGGATCGAGAGATAAATAGTAATTCCCATCAACACCTAAGGTGGAAGTACAATTGAAGAAATAATATGCATGTACAAAATGAAATTCTAAAAAGTAAAACTAACCCCAAAAGAAAGTTCCAATGAATAAAACAACAATAGAAATTGTCCCAATGTATGAACTAGTACGATCCTGCACGATCCCTGAAGTCCTCCTGGAAACCTAAATGCATTTTTGTATACATAGGGTGAGCAGAGAAGTATACTCAGTAGGGAAAACAAAAATCTCTCATGCACATGTGGGTAGGTATTCTAATGACCCGTGAGAAAAGAGATTACCAAAAAACCTATCAAGGAAAACTACCCAACCAAGCCTCACCTAGGCACACTCCCCAAATAATGCTAGTCAAGAAATATAATAGAAATAACACATATATATTTGGGTACCCCGTGCCACTTCCCCACTAGTTATTGAATACATCCTATGCATCGAACCTATCCTACCATTCTCACGGCAGCCCCAATTCCATACACCGCCCTCACACACCTAGGCCATCACCACACATCCCGCTTGCAAACACATTGACTATATCAACAATACATAACCACACCCATAAACTCATGGGATATAACAACCACTTCCATGCCCAAAGACCCTTTTGACTCATCCCGAAGACACTTGGGAACATTCTTCCCACACACCTGGGCCAACGACCACAACTACCCTTCCAAATTCAACTTGGGATATAATGAACCTCAGGCCATCACAGCCTGCCCGATGAGTATTGGGATATTCAGGAAAGGTAGTATAAAAGGATCTGATAACCATCCACTCATAGAAGGGTGGGGATAAAAACACCCATAATAGTATTCATTCATAAATTAAAGGCACAACACTCACACCCAAGTCACAACTCATTCCTTGAACAATTTCCCCATTGAACCCATTCTTGATTTCATGATCAAGTGAATCCATTTATGTAAATTCTGCACTACTGGGCAACTAACAGGCATAACCGCATGTTGTGGAAAGGATAACAGTACAACAACACTTAAGCATTCACAACCAGTCCTCTTGTAAACTTACAACAAAGGGATCTATGAGATCCCTCAATGTACTGGAACCAAACCAAGCCCCAAGATACGTCCCCATATGTCCTCAGATCCACAACCAACAACTGTATAAGAACAGAAAATCCCATCCCCATCCACATCACCCCATAAGCATTGTGTAGAACAAATAGACATGCCACAAAGATAAGGAAAGGATGTTTATATACTCATTTACATCATTCACTATGTTTTCTCCATTCTGATTGGTTAACCAGGGTGATCACACAAGGATTGTTTTTCACTAGACATTCATTTAATCAGCCGAGTTTACATGATTAAAAAAAATCCCATATTGGATCCAATCATTCATTACCGAAGACTGAGGTTCATTAATTCATAATTAAAGACCACCAATGGAAATGATTTTCCGTGGGCATTAACCCATACAATTTAAAACATAAATAATCATGTGTAAGGAAATACAGATGAAAATATTGATCACCCACCCCCATCATGCTTTAAAAGTCTGCTTGTTTTGTTCATTAATGTTTGGTTTCATCCATCCCATAGAAGCAATAGCATACCCTCCCCACATGATACACATTAAAAATAGGCGAAGGAAAACCCTAAATGTAAGATCAATGATGATGTCTTTCTCTGCGGGCCATAAACTGAGGATGTGCGTCTTGTAGGGGAGGAACTCCAGGGACTCCAAGGACGAGCAGAAAAAAATTAGCACAGGCGCACCACAAGCCTTGGGAAGGAGGGACTCCAAGAGCACCAAGGGAGAAGAACGAAATCCATCCAATAATGGGAAGGACAACAATTCTATTGTGATATAGAGATGATATCCTATTGTTATGGGATAAATAATTTTGAACCGCATTAATGTCGGATTATGGGTTCCCATGAAGTTTGGAGGTTACACATGATGGGATTAATTCTTATTTAATTATTCCAATCTAGTTTGTCTCCATAAAGATTTTGTGTTAATCCATTTCATTTAATCGGAAGAAAAATATGCAACAGGGGTGGAACTGGAAGGTATAGGGAAAGGTTTAGACACTGAGAAAAAGCCACGCATTTTGGTAAGTTAAGGGTCGCACAGATCTTGTGGGGTTTTAGATATTATTTATGGGAATTAAATTGATTTTAAAGGGGGTATTAAATCATTTTTTACGTCAAACGATATGTTGAGGGAGCGGAAAAAGTAAAATGTTGGAAAAAAGAATGAAGACCCTTGGTGAAGTCAAGGTGCACCGTCACGGTGCCACCGTCACAGTACCACCAACATGGTGCCACCAACACGTTGTCACCCTCATGGTGCCAAATTCATGTTGCCACCGTCATAATGCCACCATCACGGTGCCACTATCACGATGTCACCCTCATGGTGCCAATGTTTCGGTGTGAAACCGTGACCGGTGCCACCATTTTGGTGGAACCGTTTGATGGAACCGTGTTTTGGAAAAGTACTAAACTAGGAGAGTCCGAGCCATTACAATTACCTATTAAATTATAGATTTATCTAATATATCCGTTATACTAATCTATAAATGGATCAACCAGAACTATCTATGCTCACCCATCATGTATAATTTTCGTTGAACCACTACAAAAATAAACTACATAGAGTGTAAATTTCATCATAAAACTCATCAAAATAATGATTATTACCTCAAAAAGATTATATATCATCGAAACGAAATGGATTAATTTTCAATATATTTTTAAAATGGACTGAAACATGGAAAAATATTAGGTTTCATAACTATCTCATTGAATCTGGATTAAACCTAGGAACATAATTGTGCTTTCTAATAATATCTCTGATAGAAGAATTCCCATCCAAAAATAGATTGATGATGATATCAATAGAAAATGTAAATTTTGGATGTTAAGTAAAAAAAATGGTTTTTTATGAAGGTAAATGCCATTAGAATATCGTTGAATATTTTTTTAAGGAAATATCCTTTTCATTTTGAAAATTTATTATTAATACCTTAATCCTTTTGAAAATGAATTTAATTGAGATTTATTTTTCCTAAAAATAATATCTGTAATTTTAAGAAAAGAAAATCATTAAATATAAACTTTTAAACATTATAATGATCTTGAATGAAATTACAATCATGAAGATGCGTAATTCTATAAATGTTATAAACACCATTATTTTTCATGGATTAGATGATAGAAATCTTCCTTTGTGAGCAAAGAGAAAAGAATTTTCCTTAAAAATATATATAAATAAAAAATCATAATAATTTCATTAATTAATAATTGTATAAAGGTATCAACAATTTTGGAAACATTTTTTATAAAGTTGTTTTTTGGTGGAAAATAATTTTCTGACCGAGGATAAAAAATTACAATATTGTCTTAAAAACATTTTATATACAATTATAAAAATAATATATTGAAAAAATAAAACTATCAAATATATATATCTTGAATAACTATATGAGAACAATTTTCATTTTTGTATTGATATATGGATCATAATATCTCATCCATTGAAGCAAAATCACAAATATCTCTACCCAGAATATGATTACAACATAAAACTATTACCACTTTTGTATCGTTGAATTGTATGATGTATGAAAGTATTATATTAAATGAGAACTTATTTTCCATGGTATTAAATAAATTTACTATGTTAATTTTAAATGGGGACGTATATATAACTGATAAAATATGACAACTTCAATCATGATAGTAGACTCTAATAATTAATATTGTGAAAACAATGCATAACGGGTTGGGTAACATAGAAAATATAAACTCTTTGACTTATAGATACTAAAATGTATAATTAAATAAATATAAATTTTATTTATGAAACATAAAATAAATTAATTAGTAGAATATACACCACCCCATAGAAATAAGTGGTTAATACCAGAAATACCTCAAAAAAATACTAGGATGATAATACTATTACCTTGAGTTTGATTCATCAAACTTTTTCTTTATAACTTTGAATAATAATAATAATAATTTACTAATTTGAAGGAAATTCATTTCATTTTTATTATTATATTTATTTCACATATTATCATTTTATATACAATTACAAATTGGTTTAATATTTCATATAATATTTTCACCATATTCAACTTGTCTATCTAAAATAACTACTTTGGGTTGTCTATGGTAAATGAGGTCACTATTTAAGAATATTGTTAATACTAATATTGAAATAATTATAATATTTATTCATATATGATAATTCTTAAACCTATCATGAATAATGGTTAAGAAAACATGAAATAATTATTATCATGGACTTGGTAGATTGTATATATGGATTTGTAGCATTTCCATTTTTCAATAATAATTATAGATATATGGTAAGAAATATTTTATCATCATATAATGAAAATTATATCATATATATTTTAATATTAAATTACTTTTTGTTATATATACGATTATATTTTTGTCATGGAGATGAATTTAAATACATCGCTTCGAGGATGTGGTCGTAAACACATACATGAACCATGATGTAATTTTTTTAATGAGTGAAGGGGTAAAAAACAATGATAAATTAAATTTATAGAACAATAAATTTGTAATTAAGTACCATTTTTTTCATTAATATCAAAAAAATTTCTTATATTTCCCCTTATTAAATTTCATGTTAGGTGTTAGTGAAAAATAAATCACATCACTTCGTGAGGCGGTAGTCCATTGTACACACGAGTAATGTAATTGTATCCCTTGTTCTATTGAATGAAAAATTATATATATGTTATAATGGATTAAAATATATAATTATGATATCAAAATAATATATTAATATAATATCAATCATTATACCAAAAATTGAGACATTGTAATGGAATATAATGACATTATTTCTTGAGTTGTTATGCCACCATACAAATGAATGATGATTTAATAACAAATTTATTGGAATTATGTATGTTTTTAGATTTTATAAATAACATTAAAATAGTTATTCATAATGATAAATGAAATTTTATTATATAAATTGTGTACAATAATAATTGATATATATGGAGATTGAAGTAAAAAAAAGATACTCATTGAATAAAATTACAATATTTTGCTATCCTCGTTAGGTTAGAACTAAATACTTAAAAATTGTGATTTTTTTCAAAAATAATGAATATTGGATTATGGTATGGTATTTTGGAATTTATTTATTATTTGCCTTTTTAGTTCCAAATTTTTTGATAGTTTTCAGAAATTTAAGAGGGAGAGTCCCCTTTTATAGACGAGGAGTGACATTCTTATCCTCCAATGGCCGAAGGTCTTAATTTTTTATTGAGTTTGATAACCCAACTTTCTAGGGGTTATGTGGAACCCTTACAAGGATTTTATGTGTAAGTATTACATAGTCTGTGAGCTTTAGATGAATTCATTGCCCGTAAGCTACAAAAATCACAGAAAACCCAAACTTACTACTTGGAAATGCTCATCCCTAGCATCATCATCATTAAATCAGATTCTCCACCTTTGCATGGCTGTTTGGATAGGCTTTCCCATGCATGCACATGCTTTCCCCAATGGCATGTTCTATAACATCTCATTCTTGTAATCTGTTTAGCTTCTGCTCTGGTGAAATCTCCATGATCATCCTCCTTTTAAAGCTTGTTCCTTGTAGGTTGTCTGGTTTACATCTACACTAATTGTGGCCTGAAGTCATTGAGGTGGCCAGATGGCCTTAAAGGACACATGAACCAAATCCATGGCCCGATGTCCCAAACAGGTTAATATTCCCAGTTGTTATAGTTCCAAACTGTTCCAAACAGTGCCTGTTATAGTAACTGTTACAATACTGTAATTTTTCTACTTCAGTAATGCAACAATACCAGAAATTACCCTCAACCATGATTTTATCCCAGGTCACCTGGATGAACTTATGAAGTCCTCACTAATTGGGCTGAGTCTATGTGTTTGACATTCTAATAAACACTTAAAATTATTAACTATTGGGAAGATTATCTTTACAAGTGTGGATCCAAAAATAATAATAGATTTTCAATAGGGATGATATGATCATTAAAACATCGAAAACACAATTAAAAACATTCTTTAAAAATTATATACCTTGTGATCTATGATTCCTTTTTATATTTTGTATTGTCACTAAGGTAAATTTATATCTATTAAAGGTATTTTTTCCTTTAAGACTAAATTAAATTAAAACAAACTAAAAAATTTATAACCTTTAATTTTAAATAATGAATCCTATTTATCGAATAATATAAAGTATGTGTGTTGAAAAATATTTTTTCAAAATCTAAATTTACATGAAAAAATATCGCTTTAACCATAACCGAACAGACATTGTTTTCTAAAAATTTGGGGTTGATATATTCATTATAAAAGAAAAATATCTCAATTTAATGCAAGTATATTATATTTATTAATGTTTATAAATATCATGGATTATGATATATTTTATTATTTTAACTCATTTAATAAAATATGATTTATTATAAAATAACATCAATGTCAATTTTAATATTATTCATAATATTTGAAATTTTAAATATATATATACTAGGATTTAATTAGAATATACTATTATAAAACCGATATAAAAATATATATTATTCTATGATATTGATTTATGAAAACAATTCATTCAATTAATATAACATATATTAGTATAGTATGATTTATTTTAGTAAATTTTAATCTAAATAATGACTCTGTCGGTGTTTCATAGGTATTTTAAGTAATTAATTCATTACTAAAAAACTATAAAAAACAATGATGAAATAAAAAAAAAATTCATAAAAATAATATTTATAACTGAAGCTATATTAAGGTCCACATTTCCTATTGATTTTTATATGATAAATAGAAGAACGATTCATTTTTGACATTTTTTATTTACATAATATACTATCCAGCTAAAAGTCATAGAAAAGTGTAATAAAAAGAATAAAAAAAGATCCAATGTTTTTTTAGGTTGAAATATGTCCAGTTATGTTTTCTTGATAACATTGGTAGGTTATTTTATATCTTATATTATTATTTTAATCCCCTAGTATACCCATTTTTATTTTAAGAACGGTAAGTAATTTTTACTATTTGCACTATTCATTTGATTAAAAAATATTTTAAACTTTTTAGATATTATAAATTACGATGAATCAAAATATGTGATCCATTTCATCAAATTTAATTAAAAAATTTGTAAAATTTTATTTAAAATTAATCCCTAAGACCCGATAAGATATCTAGTTTTTTCGGAAAAACAATCTACATTTTATGATAACTTTATATCAAATTTTAAAATATGAATTATTAAAATGAAAAATATTTTATTAATTTATGTAAATTTGACTTATTAATAAATTTAATCAAAATCAATATGTAATACCCAAATAAGTTACAATAATTTACTTTTTCATATAAATTGTTTATATTTTATTTCTTATTATGCTTGATACAGTGAGTTAACATGTGTTATTTTCAAGAGTTACTTTCGTCAATAACATGTCATATACAGATAACCTATTTTTACCAAACAATAGTATATTATAAAAATATTATTATTTGAAATAACCTAGTCTTTAAAATAGATGTTATGCATTGTATTAACCAAATTTAAATATATATATATATATATATATTCTATATAATTTAAAAATATAACATTGATGTTTAAAAAAAATAAGATGAAATCTGATTTTACGTATACAAATTAAATATTTAATAGTAAATTTACCACCTTTTACTTGCAATCCATTTTTAAAACAAAATTTTATAAAAAATTTCCATAATATAATTCATTTCTGAATTTGGAATATCAAAATTATGCCATGGTGAATTTTTTATATTTATATTTGAATTTTCCGTTTTAATAAATATAAAAACAATTATTGTACAATTAAAATAAATTTTTTTGGTTTTAATAGTTTTAACAAATTAATTTTTTTAAATAATAATATATAATATATATGTATTAATAAAAATATATGTTATTTCAACCATTATTATATTAAATTTAAATATAAAAACTTATTGAACTTCTGAACATTTCATTTTACCTAGCTACATTCCATATCTAGGAGATTATTGTTAAAATTTATTTTACAACTATTATTTATAAATTTTTCATAAAAATTATATACACGGTTTTCCATAGTAAGATATTTATATTTTAATAGTATCAACTAATTTTTGGATGTTTTTAATAGTAACATTTGAATTTTTTTAATTATAATTGTTAAGGGTAAATTGAGTAATTAAGGAAAAAATAATATTATAATATTAGGAAATTACACTGATGATTGGCCTAATATCATTGGATATCTTGGTTTAGACCAAAATTATCTATTTAATCTAGTTATGTAAAAATATGAAATTAATTTTATTTTATTTATATTTAAGTTAAAAATTACATTCTTTTTTAACAAGTAATTTATTCTTAATAAAAGGTTAGAAATTAGATATATTCAACTAGAAATATTCAATTGAAATATAATAGATTTAACTTCATCATGATAATTTATTTTATAATTTTATAAAAGATATAATTTAATAAATTACTTGCGTAATAATCTTGTAGTAATAGATTAATTAATAGAAATTTAATATATATGTTATTAATAATATTAAAATAAATATAATTTTACATAATTAATGAAATAAAATAATTTTATAGATAACATATACATGTATGTGATATATGTTAAGTATTTTTTCAGAGTTATAATGTTGCTATGATAATTTTCAAATGGATAAAATGAATAGTTATAAAATTGATATAAATTACATTTTAAAATAAATTATAATTTATTAAATGATATAAAATTTATAAAACCCAAAAAATCATTCTTATGAATAGAATATGGTTATATATTTCATCAATTATCCACCTATAGGTCATTTGGTATTTTATATAAACCATATAAACCCTTAAGTAGTGAAAATACTTATTGTCATAGTAATAGTTAAAGAGATTAAATAATGGTATATTGAAAAAAGAAAATGGTAAAAAACCTAAAATGTACTAAAAATTATTTTTTGGGGGGATCTAAAATATCTACATATTATATTATAATTTAATAAATTCTGATTCTTTTTAAATCGAAAATCAATAAATAATAATTTAATATTACGAGAGATTCTAAAAGTGTGAAACCCATCTATTATAAAAAAGAACCTCCTCATTCACTCCCTTAAGCAAAATTGAGGCTTTTAGATCAACCAAACAACACTTATTTTTTATCTATACATAGTTAGAGATGTTTTGGATTTAATGGTCATCCTAATATACTAACCCCAGTGTACCATAGAGGAGATCCAAATGATGTTCTCTAAAGAAGAAGTAATCATCTATATCGACTCCTTTTGGATTATTTATTCCTCTACTTCATTTTATAATATTGTTTCCACTATTATTTGATAAATATAGTATCTTGTATAACATCATATGTTTTTATTATTACGGAACTACCAAATTCCAACTTCTATAAATCTCATGAAAAATGAAATCACAACGTGTGCGTATAAGCAACCTATCATCTCTACACCATGTTGTATTATATTAATCATGAACATGTTTTTTGGATTGGTATAATGATGGATATAATAGATATAAATAAAAAAAGTATGTTACATTGATTATATATAATTAGTATACCCTCTAATTTGTTACCCTTTACAATTAATGTAGTGAAATCGTTGCTCATGCATACGTACAACCTACCATCTACATGACGAGATGAGATTCATATTTCACGTTAACCATTCAATAAATATTATAAATATTTAAATAAAAAATTAATATTAAATATATGTTATAATAATTCTTAGTTAAAAATATAAATATACTTTATTTACATTCTTTCATTCAGTGCAATAGGAAAATTGAAGAATCCTTCCTGCATACGCACCCCCTTACCGTCTCCAGGAATGGTGTATACCATTTCATACATCACTATATTGTATATATTTATAAACTAAATATATATAACATTTAAATAATTAGTTACCTTATTTATTTATGTAAATCATGATCAAGGAAATAAAATCTTTAAAAAAAATGAAAAACACAAATGATTAAAAAACGACTTTTACATAAATTGTTTAATTAATGTGGGGTTGTTAATAAAGGGTTACATAATGTAATAAATGGATCCAATATGATAATATATATTTTATTATGAATCTTTTATAATTTAATAATATATCTAAAACTACTATACATGATTTCATGACACATACGAATGAGATCATAATTTTGAAATAGTAGGTTCCCTAGACCCAACTATACAGTGATCTCGATTACCATATCATGTATACAATTAGATATAATGATATATTCTAACCATTATAAAATAGATATTTCTGAATCCACTATTTCATGGAAATTTCTATAGATTAATATTCTTATCGAAAGGTTGTAGCATATCCCAGGTTATAATGAGAACCTTGATATATTGTTACTTTAATCATATATATGTGTTATATGGTTTAGATATTTTTTTACTTATTATAAACATTAGATTTTTTACTATCTAGTCTTGGTGGATCATAAGAATTGGGGCCTCTTATTTTATTGTTCTCACATGTTTATCTGTAGTGGGGATTTCATGAGTTCATACTTGTAAATATAAAGACCACAGGATTTGGGAGTCATTAGATATTCCTACCTATGATCATGTGTAATTTTATCCTGACATGACATCGTTACCACTGTTCGAAATTTTATTTCATACATTGATTCATGATGAAAAACATGATTTTAAAATCATATTGAGGTAGTTTGTGTTGGGTGTTCCCTTAGTGGAATGACATTTGATGAATTGGTAATAATGGATTTTTCAATTCCAGGTTAGGTAAGTAACATCTCTTAGTCCACGTGTATTATAATGTTATTACCTTTATAAGATAATGGACATGTAAGTAAAGGGTAAATGTGTCCTATTATATCAATAAATAATAATCCAAGAAAAATATGATGAAAATGGTGTCTTTCCTGCAATATAACATATTAAAGACAAAGAGACTCTAATACATATTGTGTATTTTTAGGTTGGTCTTCACCGATTCGACAATACCTATCTATTTAGGGTTCATGATGGGTTTATAAATCATTCTCATGGTCTGTAAACACTATTCCCTACTATTGAGTTAAGGGCCTTGAGGGTCAGACACAATGGTCTATTCGATATTCATCCATATCTAGTTAAAAAAGGATTTTTTCACATTATGGGTGCCCCCACTAGGGTTCCTTATTTTTCCAAAGAGATATGATCACAAATGCAATAAATAAATTCATATTATTCATGTTATGAATATTGGGAAATCAATTTATACACTAAATTTTTTGACATGTTTTATGTGTATACATGAAAAATATTTATTGGGGTATATTATTATCATAAATTCAAGGTTCCATTAATTTTTGTCGGAACTACATGTTAAGTTATTAAATCATTTATTATCATGTAATATATTTAATATATATTACATGAATGTCATACTAATACTTATCTCTCAATTTAGAAGTCATATAAAATCATTTACAATGTGTTATGTATTCTGGAGGGTCAGTGGAAATACAAGATATTTTCATAACAGTCTATAAATATATGAGTAGAGGAGTTTTCCAATTATAGCCTCTCTCCCTCTCTCTACTCATCTCTCTCCAATATCCTTGGGAGAGAGGATCTGGATACAATGTGGTCAAATCACTCTCTCTCTCTCTTAGGAATTGAAAGAAGGATGATGTAGTGATCATCATAGAGTTGAAGGAGTTGTCATATCTCTGCGCTAGCACCCGAATATAGATGATTGGTGCTCTCGTAGTTTTTTAATTCATGTGTGGGAGATCAATAGGAATTCATATTAAAATTCTTCAAGTAGAGATGACCAATTATGAGAAGGTGTCTTGTGTATATTTGGATCTAAAATATGTATTTTACTGTTTTAATTTTGTGCATAAAAATATTTGTAAAAGATCTTTAGCTTAAATCGGTTATATATTTTCCAATGTCGATGAGTCTATGTTATATGTCAGTGGAAAATAATTAAAACCCATTTTGGGGGTTTCCATTAGGTTCTTTTTACCTATAATTGGTGTCAAAGGTATCTCGTGAAACTATTCCTATGAAAGCAAATTAAATATTCATTAATCATTGTAGTGGTTTTCATTACGATACCGATACCTCAATGAGTTTCTGAATTTGAGCATCGATGGCCATGTTATGACTATCTGATGTTATTAATATTAATTTAAATCACATGTTTTGGGGTTAATTTATATTAAAATATATTTTATTATATTTTTTATAATGTAACAAGAACAATTTTCTAGTTGAATCTGATCACAGACCAGATATAAAATGAAATTAATTGTGTTCATCAATCATGGAAAATCAATAAATTAATTTCATTAATTAGGTTATTATTATTTCTAAATTAATAATTTAATCATTAAAATTTCATATACATGCGGGGTGGATGTGTAATTCCACACCCAAATTGGGTGATTTTTAAAAAGAGTAAAATAGGGGATCCTTTTTGTTGGGTAAAAAAAGAAAGAATGTATTGACAACTAGGGGTTATGCCTTAGGGGAATAACATGGAAAAATATGGATAGGTCAAGGTCCCCCCCAATCATCCACTTGTTTTGGCCACATAGGTTCTCCTCCCTCCCATATGAGATTGTGGTGTCGAACACCCCCTCCACTACAAGTTTCACCTCCTCCTCTCATCCATAAGAACACCTACTCCCTACCGCCACATAGGCCCCTAGATCCATACACATATCACCTACGTCAATCAGCCATACTCCTTGGCTAGATCTCCCCAATAAAACATGACTTTTAATTTTATAGTGAAACAACATGGTCAAGTCCCTTCTCCCCGACACATTCTTGAAACCGATAACATATAACCTTTGTTAGTCGGAGACAACTAACCCCAACCTCTCGTACCTCATTAGAACAATTTATGTAGAATCCAATCTTGATCCCTAGATCTGGGGAGTGGAAACCCTAATGGAGTCTCGTTAAACACAAAATGGACTTCAATAAATATTGAGCTGTTCTGAAAAACTAGGAACGATCTTGGGCGGACCTTTAAGGGCCTTCATCACGTCTCTACAGGGTCAGTACAACATGAATTGGGCCATTATGGGTTTTCCAGGTGCCGCACATTCCAAATCTGGGTTGAAGGGCCTAGGTAATTTATATTTAATCAAAAAATAATTATAATGATTAAATTAATTTTATCTGATAATTAAATTAATTAAATATTTTTTTGGTTTAATATTTAATGGGGTGTAAATTAACATAATTTTGTTTTTAATTAAATTAATTAATTAATATAATTTTTAGTTTTAATATTAAATTAGTTAATTGGGTTCAATGTATATTATAATGCAATTAAAAAATAAGAGTGAAATTTTTAATTCTATTATATTCCAATCAGTTTAAATAATTAATTTATTTTATTTTGTATTTATTTTATATATGTGAGTACATGTTTAATGATAGGTCATCATTCATTCCCCGACACATGAATTCATGGTGCTTATTTATTTATTTATTTATTTCATTGTGTAGTAATAATTAGTTTAATTAATAAAGGATGATTTTTGTATCATGTTAGAGTCATTATATATATAAGGTCATGTTCATCGAATTTTGAATTGTATATTTACTTTTTAGTTCAACATTCCTGTTAGTGAGAACTTTTATACAATGACGAGATCACAAGTGACGCTTTTTTCACCGAGTGATGGCAACACACCAGATAATATTTGGATTCAACGAATGGGTAGGTGATGTATTTTAAGTCACATGCAATGAAACAAAAGGTATATCCCCCAGTTTCTACTCTGGTCTATTATTCACACGATGGATCAACCATTAGTTCCAGTCCATGACATGTTCTTCATGTTATTTTTTAATGTTTTATTATTTTTGTGTATCTGTAGTTTATATCTGAATTCATTGAATAATAATAATCTAGTATCCCATAATAAAAATAATTTGTGAAGTGATGTATTTTCTATTTCATTCATTGTTTGTTGTGAGAGAGATCACATTCTACGTGCTATGAAAATAGAAAATTATTTATTAAATCACAGTAAAAACACATAAAAACCCTCAATGTTATATTATGTCTGAACTGCCATTAGTAATTCTAATTCAGAAATAATATGTTGTTTGCGGTGTCAATTATGCCAAAGATGAGGGTTACTCTTAATACTAGGGGGTTATTACAATAGTGATGTGTTGAATTGATTTAAATTGTTGCAAAGAAATTTTAAATCGATCTTTCTATAATTTTAGTGGCAAGAGTTGAGTAAATAATGTAATGATTTAAGAAGTTGGGACTTCACTCAATAAACCTAGGAACAACGATTTCATGTGGTTGGCCAGAAAACATTATACCTTAAACCATCCACTTTTTTCTATAGTGAATGTTTCTAAACTCTAAGGTGTTGGTTTTGGGTCTTTTCCAATAGAATACTAAAGAGACATAATATTCTGATTCTAGCACAGAGGGTACCTAGAATCTGATAAAATAGTGGGAAAATTTTAATGATTAAATTAATTAATCAAAATGTATAATACAGTAATCCATATAAAAAATACTAATATTCTAAAATTTATTTATGTACAAGAATCTAAATTAATAGCACAAGTTTTAAAACTACAATAAATTGGGGTAAATTTAAATTTCTATAATAGAACATGTATCCATAAATATTACAGGCCCCTACACAAAATATTGTTGGATACTCAGACAGCTAGGGTTCCTATTCATGATATATTACCTCAAGAATCAGGGGTTTAATTTATTAAAGGATACTATTGTAATAATACCATTATGGTATTCATTAATCAACATTTGATGCATGTTAGGGTCTCTATATCATGATATGACTAATATGACATGAAGTCTCATCACTATGTGGTTACAATGAGAAAGTAAAAAAATGGTATAAATAAATAATGGTTACAATGGATATGATTAAATTGAAATATGGTATATGAAATTTCAATACATCCTATTCTAATATCATATTCACCCCTTTTCTCATGTTTTGTTTAATTTTACAAAATGAACATTTATATTGTAAACACTTCATTACTATTTTAGGTATGGATGTTTTGGAAAATAAAATCATAAAAGATTGTATCATGTATAATTAGTATGGTCTATAAATTAAAAGACAAGAAGAAAACCTTAAATTCATGTGATGCCAATGATACATTGGAAAATTCATTCAATAAAGAGGTATTATTTGGACGTTATTTGCATTAAAATATATAAAATAAAACAAAGGAAATTTAAAATTTAGTTAACTGAATTTAATAATAATGTAACAAAATTTTCATGAGGATTATTCATCAATGAAAAAGTAATATTTTAGTTTTACACCATGGATATTAAATACTATATTCTGATCACAAATCTGTGTCGAATACGGTAACCAATAGAGAAATCAAATATTAGAAGAAGTCATGTGTATTCTCTAAGTGTTTGAGATAGGGTGATAATGAGGCCAGTGGTGAGAAGTACACGAATTCATTATTTCCTAGATAAAGTTTCATGTAGAACAATTGTTGAGTATGACTATAATATTAATATCATGTGTCCTTCGAAAAAGTTAGAAAATATTATATGTTCAAGAATTAATGATGTCTTTTTTATTTAATGATCAACCAATACTTCAGTAATACTTGAATTATAGTAGGTACCCATGGGATAAAATATATAATTCTTATAAATAGTTATCGAATGATAATTCATTTTTAAGTAACACTAAAATTTTAGGTCAAGAATACTCGTAGAATTTGATTAATGCTTGGAAAAACAAAACACCTTTGGTATTATCAACCCCATTTGTTTGGAAAATGAAACCATTATTAAGAAAAATTTGTCACAATGCTTTTAAAATTATTTAAACAAGTGACCATGAACTATTTCATGGGGAATATATTGGAAATAAAATATTATATGATTGATTTATGTAATTAATTGAATGAAAAGGTGAAGAAGGTTACTGGCCAGAAGATATGAGTTTTTTTGAGCTACTATTCTGAAGAATATATTGTATTTAAAATTATCAATCATGATAATGTAGCATAGAGTAATTCATATACACACATTACCTTATCAATATCAAGGCATTGATGATAATGTGGATGATCAATTTTTTATTCTAAAATGATAACATTTATAAAAAAAATATCTATGATTAATTCCAAAATTCATGTTTTATACATCAAAGTTATGATGTATATAGTGTTAGTGTTTCAACTTGCAGAAACATAAATTATATTTCATGAAATTATTTACAAATAACAATGATTTCCAATAACAACGTTTCAAATAAAAATACAAAGAGATATTGTAAGTGTTATAGTATGATGGAAATCCATTACATCAAGAAGATATGTGTTTTGATGAAAAGTGTTTAATACGACAAAAATAAACTTTCTTGGGGAACAAACATAATGTGAATCTATTGTAATCATCCTAATGGTTTCATATGATATTATACAATTCCCTAGGATAGAAATAATATAGTCATGTAATAGACTATATAAATATAATAGGATCTATATCTATTTTTAGATAGTGGGATCCAGATTTACATAGTTTTAGTCAATACTGTATATGCACATGTAGTAAGCATAGGAAAATGTTCCACAAGTTCATATGGAAGAAGTATGTTCTAGAGAAACATACTTTATAAGAAGGATAAATCCATGGTGATGGTATTTCCATTCACTGTGGTGGGAGAACTATTATTCATTTTGAATAATATTTCTTTCAATTATGCATTATATAATAATTAGCTAAGATTGGAAAGATAATTCTAAATTTAATAATGGATGGTATAAACATGCTACCCATTTGGAAAGATTTGTAATACATGGTATTTATGACTACATCTCTTGGAATTTTAATTTTTATAGCTAATTTATATGATAATATTATCATCAATTGGATTTCATGACCATCAACCATGGAAGGAGTCTATAAGTCACAACCAGAAGGGGGTGGTCACGTCATAAAACACTAGTAATGCACTACTACGAAAATGGGCATGGGAAGCGCCACCCTTTATCTGTGCTTTTTTAGTACCACTAATATAGAGGGTCTTTATCAATGCATTTTCCTAGTGCTGATGAAAATTATATTTAAAAGAATCATGAAAACTAATATATTGTTATATAAGTATATTTATATTGATATAAATATAATATATTTATTTTAAATATGTTTTTGATATGTTTAAATATACTATTAAATTTAATCTATAATAAATTTAGTGTAAATAGATTTCAAATATTTTAAAAACTATTATTAATTAAAAATTTACTATTTATCATTCATAAATAATCATTTAATAAAAATATGAAGACACAAAAAATCAAAAAATTGAATAAAAGATCTAAAATAAGTTAAAAATGTAACTCAAACTTCAAACGGCCATAACGTTTGATCCATGTGTCCATTTGAGATCTATATAAAATCAAATCGAATCTTGTGACGAGATCTACGGGCTAGTGAACGAAGGTAACCTTCAATAACATTTTTTGAGGCCCAAAAAGTCCAATAAGGCCTCCAAAACTGAGTTTTTTAATCTGGATACCCTGATTTTTTAACATTCAAACATGTATAATATGTGATCCGGATGTCCTCAAGGCCCATACCACATATCATATCAAATATTGTTTGATTTACTTCAATTTGACTAGTTGTACTGTTGAAACATATGTATTAATTAGAAGTTATGGTCATTTTAACATTCTATGTCTTTTCAAATACATATACATGTATATATATATAAATTCGTTAATATATATATCTTTATGTGTGTGCCTATGTGTGTTTGTTTTCTATATATGTATGTATGTATCTATGTATGTATGTATGTATTTATTTATTTATAAACACATATAAAAAACATATTTAATAAATATATTTAAAACAAATCTTATAAATAAAAATTATTATTCAATTAAATGTATGGATACAAAATTATTACTAGATATATATAAATAAATATAAATATAAATTAATATGTGAAACAATATATATACTTATCTATAAATAAATATATACGTATTAATATATCTAATGTTTTTTATATTAATATGAATATGTATTAATATATGTATAAAGATAACTATACATATATATTAATATACAAATAAATAAATTTATATTAATAAATAAATAAATATGTACATATTAATACAAGAAAAATATATATATTAATATGAATCTATATTAATATCTGAATAAATATAACTATATATATCATTAAATAGAGAATAAATGAAATGACATACTGGTAAAGGAGTATGGCCGCAAGGGTGGAGATCATTGGTTCGAGTTTGAGTGGGAGCAAGGAGGTCCACGTCGTCATGATGGGTGATGCGTGGGTAAGGGAAGCACGCGAGAGAGTGGGAGGGGTCTACCTAGCTTTGATAAAGGGGGGTCAAGAGATGGGAAAAGCTCATCCCTGCACATTATATATTCTTTTTTTTAAATTTTATCAGTTCTTTTTAAAGTCGTTGATAAAAGGTGTCCATTATCAGCCCTAAAAAGTTCTTATAATGGACTCCATTTATCATAACTTTTTATCACTGATAAATGGGTCATTTTTAACCCTTTTTTGAGCACTGATAAAAGGGACCCATATCTTTACCTTGATTAACAATGCTTTCTTTAGCATTGTTAATGCACTTTTCTAGCACTGAAAAAGGTTAAATTTGTAGTAGTGATGGTTCAAAGTTACTAAAATTCGATATAGGATTGACGTAATAAAAAGATTCATAGAATACACAATTTTAATAAATATATTCCATTTTCTACTTGATTTCAGTTGGATCACCCAGGTTTTCAAAGCATAATACATTCTGAAACATATGTAAAATGACTTTTGGTCTTCAAGATGGATATGAACATGAAGAAATTTATTCTCCAGGGATTGACAGACAGGCAAAACCTATGTTCTAGGGAATATGATAAACTATGGTATATCTAAAGGCATCCTAGAGCACGTCAATCATACAAATAGTGACATAGTAATGAAAAATACATGATGGAACAATTCTAGAGAATAATTTTTACCAATGTCATATGGCACTTTCCCTATAGGTTGACATTTCCAAGACATGAGAGGAGGTAAATGAGGTCAGTTGAATTCTATATTCTTATGTGATGGGTCAGTAATGTATGTCATGATATGTATAAAAATTGATATTTTCAGGTTATGCATTATAGCAGGTAGAGATAAATTATATCAAATCAAACTACAAGTGAAGCAGTCTGAATTATCTAGTTGTAATTCGGAAAGAACAAATGATATGTACTAAGTAAAAAATAGATGAATGGTTAATATTTTTTGGGAAAACAAACACGTCTTCCTTAGTTAAATAAGATCTAATATATTAATATGGATAAAGAGGATTTGAAAGGAAAACTCAAATAAGGTAGTGGTATTCGGGCCTACAAATACTGAGTTTGTTTCATCACCAATGTAACCAAAGAAGTAGTTAAATGCAACGATTTATCTGATAATTTGAATAAAACATCGTAAGAATAGGTTTATAGTAATGTAAATTATGATATTCTTATAAGCAATGTTGTCATGTTATGAAAGTGGAAAGGTAGGATATTCATGGGGATACCATCTCTTGATATGTTTTTTCTCAATGAATATAAAGTTTCTATAGCTTAATTTTCATGTGGGAGAATATAGGAGGTCCTAGTTGGTAAATCCATGACTTCGTAGAAACATGATAATTATCATGTGAGTGGGTAACAGGTTGGGTTAGCAAGATGCCACAAGTGAATGTGGGAGTGTGGAAACGGTGGGTTCCTTATATGGAACTATAAATTAATTTTTATTACCATATCGTGTATAAAATTATATATAGTTGAAGTATTCATAGAAAAATAGTGTAGATAATTAGGCATGTACTATTTAAAGGTAATTTAAATAGATTAATTTTCATACCTAAAGGTTATAGCATATCTAAAGCTATAATGAGAACCTCGAGATATAGTTACATTAATCATAAAAATATTTGCTTTTGTCAGGATACATCATACTAATCTGACACAATCGATATTTGATTATGAGGTGCTGTGGGCTCATAATAATTGAGAAATATTCTCTTGTATATCGAACATTGTTATCTCAAGTATTAATATCATGAGGGCAGACTCACTAATAGGATCACCACATGTTTAGCATGTCATTAGATGTCCCTATTAATGATCATGTGTAATTACCACTTAATATGAGAACATTACCAATGTATATTATTTTATCGTGTACGCTGATGCTAGAAGAAAAACAAGATGTTGAAATTGTAGTGAGGCAGTTTGTGTTTGAAGCATTGTTGGTGGAATTACATTGGTTGGAGGGTCAGTAAAGTATTTCTCTCTTCTGAGTTAGGGAATTTATATGTATTAGGACATGTTGATTAGGATGATTGTACTTACATAATTCCACAGCCATGGAAGTTTACGGTAAATATGTCAAGTTAGATCTAGAAAAAATAATGTAAGGAAAGGCCAATAACACTTGTGTGCATCCTCCATTATGTGATTTTAAAGACAAAGAGATTATATTACATAGCACAAATCTGATGATTGGTTGTCGCTACTATGACAATTCTTATCTCTGTAGGGGTCATGATGGTTTCCTAGATCATTATCTTGGTATGTGAATAGTATTCACAACTATCAAGATGAGGGAATAGAGGTTCACACACAATAGGTTATTTCAGAATCATCCCTATTCAGTTGAACATGGGTTTCCGATATCATGGGCCCCACCAATGGGTTCCATGATTATTCCAAAGGGACACGATCACCAATGTTATGAATAAATTCATATTATTCAAGTTATGAATAATAGGAAATGAAATTATTCATTAAATGTATTTACATGTTTTATGTAAATGCATGAAAAATATTAATTAATGAATATTTGATTAGTATATTCAACATTCAATTAATTTTGGTGGGGCCAACGAGTCATGTTATTGAATCATTTATTATCATGAAATATTTTTAATATATATTCCATGAAATTGATAATAATATTTATGACTCGATTTGGATGTCATAATAATTCATTTATACCGTGTTATGTATTTGAGAGGTCAGGTGGCAGTACCAGATATTTTCATAACACACTAAAAACTGGGGAGGAGATGATTTTTCTATGAATTATTCAAAACAGCTTTCTCTCATCTTCTCTCTACCACATGGAAGAGACATAGGATCTGGATCCAAGGATCTCATATCAAGCTCTATCTTAGTCATAATGAGAAGGGTGATGCGGTGATCATCATGGCATTGTACGAACTATCAGATCTCTATCCTAGCTCCCAAATATTGATAACCATCTATCTCGTAGATTCTTGAAGCATGGGTGTACAATATATTGTAATTTTTCATCATATTATTCGATCAGTGATTTACAATGATGAGCATAATTCATGCCCAAATATGGATTTAAACTAGGTATTTATGATTTTATTTTTTTCATAAAACTCTTCACAAGATATCCTCAACTTAAATTGGGATTCAATTCACCAATGATAATGAGATAATGTGTATGTCAATGTAAAAAAAATTAAACCCATTTTGGGGCATCTGCATTGTGCCCAGTACCTACACATACCTAATGTAATGGTCATGATTTATTATATATATGTATATATAGGGTAATATTTAAAAATAATGTCCACATTTATTAAAAACTAAATAATATTATTATGATTACATTACAAAATTTAATTTAATTTACCAATAATTTAAATTTTATTTAACCGTTTAAATGTAATCAGTTTTTATTTTTCCAAAAGTTGTACATTATGAGTATTTGATAGAAGGAATGGTTTTTCACTTATGCGACATGAGTTTCATTTTCTTCTTTCATGATGCCACAAAATTTTGAATAAATAATTATAATATTACACTGATACATTAAAATAAATTTATTCATTTATAATTGATGGTCATTAAGATAAATGGTTTCAATATAGATAAGAGGTATTTATTTTAATATATTTTAATGATTTTATTATATTATTTAAATCTACTTCAACATTATTTGATAGATCATACAATTTGTTGAGGATTAACTCTTTTGATATCATTTACCATGTTTCATTGTATGTATTTTTGATCAGTTTTATTAATGATTTCTATTTTGATATTATTCATGGTTTGTGGATTATGTGTTCAAATTCTATATTAATTATTTTAAAATAATGTTTTTTAAATATTTTTCATCACCCTTTACAAATGGTAAATGCATTGGACATATTTTTTGATAGGTGGGGCACGCTATAGCCTTTTGATCTATCTTTAAGACTAATGATATATACTAGTGTTCATTTTAACATAATTATGTATGATTTCTTGGCCGATGCCTTAGTGGTATTTATATTATATATTATTTTATGAATTTTTTCATTATGAGATTAGTTATTTATATTACATGAGACTATTTTACTATAAGAATATCATAGTAAATGTTTATATTGAATTAATTTATTTATTTTTTCCATATTATGATGAATATTATGTTAATGTTGCATAAGATTAAATGATACCATCTTTCTTATGGTTTGTAGTTTTTTTACTCATAATAGCTTTTGTTGTACTCTTACCCTTACAAAGCTTCTAATCTCACCAATATCTTTTTTATATATTCCAAAAATTAAAGTATTTGTATTATGAAAAATATAATGTGTAACATTAGGTGAATAATGACATTCTTAATATATTATCTATGTTGAATTTTATGTTTTTAATTGTAATATAATTTTCATGTATTTAATATATTTTTCAATAATGATAAACTGGTTAGTTATTTGGGAATCTACATTTGTATCTAGGTTAATGTAATAATTTAAGGAAATGGATCTAGGTTACTGTTTTTGTATTGATAGAGTTGATATAATAGATATTTAGCATCAACATTTCAAATATATTTAGAAAAAATAGATATGGAATTATAACTATAATATAGTCTTGATGAAAAGTATATATGAACATCCACGAATTTTCATAAGGTATGGATTATGTCGGTCTTTCTAGAATTAAATTTCTTGTATGGATTCTACTATTGGGCATTGTTTTTGAAAATGATGTATCTAGGGGTAACAATTGTAACAATTATCATCATTCAAGAATTGGCTTAACCTAGTATTGGACAACGAGTTTTACTGAAAACCTAGTTTTACACTCTTGGGAGATATGATATAATAATTCTCATTTTATTTGACAGAATATTATAAAGAATTTTAATGTAAATATGTCATCAATGAAACCATTTTTAATAATATGAGATTATATATTAATAAATATTTCCATTTATGTTAATTATTTTAAAATATTTTACTATAATCGTTATGATATGATATAACATAATATATTTAATTATTTAGAAATGGTTCTTACTCAAATGATTTTGAACCTCACCGATGAACATGATCCAATGAGACACACGAATTATATCAATCAATGTTTTAAGCCAATATTTTATTGGTAAATAGTCGTACACGAAATCTAATCATTTATTGAAATAGAATCAAGTGAAAAAGAGATGGGGACAGAATTATCCAAATCCATTTGACTCAATAGAAAGTTGGAAATATAATATTATGTTATGTAAAAATATTCATAAAGGTATCTTTAAATAATACTCTATATATTACGGATATGGAGGGTAGAATTAGAATAAATCGAGATATTAGAAAATATGGATAAAGTTATTAACGTTATGAAGTATTTTACAACATATAGTAATTGGGTAAAGAAAAAATCTTTTACATTAATAAAATTAATGGTAGTTTCTTGTATGTGTGGAGAGAAAGTCCACTACACATGGGATTTTAATGATAGTGAAATGGAATCTATTGTACAATGCCTTAACTACAATGAGACAAGACAATGTGCATATGAATTTCCAAAATATTAAAGAAATATAAATTAGAAAAAGTCAAGGGATCAAGTCCAATAATATATTATCGATAAATATGAAGAGGAGTGATTAATTTTATACTGATCGTATTAAATAATTATGTTATTTGAGTATTTTATCAATGATATATTGGTCATGGTAATTAGGTAATATTTTAGGATTGTACTATTGTGATATATAATCAATAATTTGAGATTGTGTCATACGAAATAAAGAGACTCATTGGAAAGTTAAACATCATGGAAAACATATGGTAGATTGAAAGGTAACCTTTAATATATTCATTATAATGATAAAATGATGATATAATAAAAATAGGATTTATTTATATTATATTAATTTAATATCATTGACTACATTGGAACTAATTCATGTGTTTTTGGAAAATTCGTTTATGAAATCCTTAGTAGAGATTAAAAAATTATTTTATTTTGAAGTATATCCAATTAGATATGTTCTATTAAATGAATGAGGATTAATGTAGTATTTTTATATAGTTTTATTATAATATTGGTTACATAGATGATTTAAGGGAATACATGATGAATGGATCCACTTATTTTAAATGTGGGGAAGATGATCTCCTACTTGTTTTGAACTGATTAATGATATGTTAATTTTATAGAAGTTATCCATATATGAAGTGGTTTATATGGATATTTAGAAAAAATTAAAGCTAAATGAAATAATTCAACCTATAATGAAAATGGTATAAAAATGAAGAAGTAAAAGTTATAGTCAAAACCAATGGATAATACTCTGATTATTGAAACAAAATATGTAATTATATTTCCTTATATAATTATAGAGTGAATTAATTTCTCAACTCTAGGAAATTGATATAATGAAAAAATGATAATTTTTATTGAAATAGAGTTATTTTAAATCAATATATATTAATGGATTTTAGGACCTAAATTTCCAATTGATCTTTTTCTTATTTATGATTCATGAACATAATTGGTCCATACAAATATTTAGGTTTTCCTAAATGTAAATATATGTACTCTCCAATAATGTTATCATATTAGAAATCTTGTTCTTGTTGTGACATTGAAAATTACACTTCCTACGTAGAGATAATATTTTTTATTAAAACTAATTACATTGTGGGTCTTTCAAAAAGTGTTTTCTCAAATATAAAACTCTAGAATACAGAGATCATAATTAAATTCTGAGAAAATTTTTTTTAATTAAGTTGGAGATAATGTAGCACCAAATGAATTTAAAATATTTTAATTTTTAAATAAACATAATATATTCTATAGTTTCTAATTCCTACAACCCTTATTTATCTTATGTTACATGCGAGAGTGACATTCCTTGGTATCTTGTGTTATATGTGTCATGAACCGCCTTCACCAATAGGAGGGAAGAGTCAGCAGATATCCAGGCCCTTCCTTCCTTAAGTTGAAGGAGAGATAATGAACCCCGAGACCCGCCTTCAATAGGTCTTGGAGTGGCGACTAGCAGCAAGGGTATAGAAATTTCTCACAAATGGAAGGCATTAGCCCTTTTTGTTTTATAGAATCGAGAGATAAGATGATGAAACCCAACAACACCAAGGTAAAAGAAAAGTAAAACCCAAAGTAAACCATTCCCACATGCATGATTCAAAAGTAAAAACAACAAAGTACAGAAGGTGACTATAAGGGTAAGTACCAAAGACGAAAAACAGCAATTGCAACTGCCCCGAGGGTCTGAGCTAGTATAGTCCCGCGCGATCCCCGAAGTACTCCTGGAAACCTCAAAGCAGTTTTATATACGTAGATTGAGCATACAAGTACACTCAGTAGGGAAAACCAAAGACTCTCGTGCACAAGTGGGGGAACATGCTAAAGTCCCGTGAGAAAAGAATAAACCAAACACCTATCAAGGTAAACTATCCACCCCAGGCCTCACCAAGGCACACTCCCCAAATAACTCAAGTCAAGTAATATATATAATCAGAGCACATCGATGTTTGGGTACCCCGTGCTAGTTTCCCACTGGTTATTGAGACATCCTACGCAATGGACCAATCCCGCCATTCTCACCGCAGTCCCACTGCCACACCCGCCCGCACACACCTGGGCCCCAACCACACGCCATCCCACTGCCGAAGACCCACCCGCACACACCTGGTCCACAACCACACGTAACCACGCCTATAAACACATAGGCCAGAATAACCACCACCACGCCTGAAGACACCTAGGCTAGAATATCCACTGCCATGCCTGAAGACTCCTGGGCCTCATCCCAAAGACACTTGGGAAACCACCTGCCGCACACACCTGGCCAACCACCACACTACCCCTCCCAAAAGTTCTTGGGCTAATAATGGACCTCAGGCCATCACAGCCTGCCTGAAGATACTTGGGCTATCCGAGAAAGGGAGCAGAAAAGGAGCTAATAACTAGCCACCAAGAATGTGTTGGGAAAAACACCCTCCCCCATGAAATGGGGGTGTTCAGCACTAAGTGCTCAACTTGGGTGGGGCACAAATAAGAAATAGAAAACCACAAGTATAGATATAGGTAACAAGCACTCACCCAAGTCTACATTTTTCTAACCGGCCTACGGAACACAACACCACTATATCCGAGTCACAAGTCACGACTCTCGCCAACAAAACCCATTGTCCCATTCTTGTTTCATGTTCAGAAATAATGTTTAAGTTTAAGCACTACTGGGCAACTACTAAGCATAGGTTCAAGTCCAGGAAAGTGAACAGTCAAGCACCAACCATAACACCCACAACCAGTTCTAAACATTAGAGGATCCCACCCCATTTTGTGATATAAACAAGGTAACCACTGGGTCTTAAAACTCACAACCACCGAGTCCACACCAATAGGGGATCCCATCCCCAATTTCACACAACCACCAAGAATACAAGACAGGGGGATCCCATCCCCTCCCATGTTTCCAGCAATCATCTCGAAAAGAAAACAACCAACTACCACCATCAACACAAGTCAGGGTAATGCCGGTATTTTCATATTTAAATGACTTAACACACTCCATAATTTCAACTTTTGTGTGTTTTAACAGGGGGTTATCACAGAAGGGAAGATCCTGGTGCCTCAATCTATTTGGCCGGATATACGTGATTAACCAATTTCTTTTCACAGTACGAGTTTACAAGCACAATAAACCATTTAAAACATCTGCTGGGGTTCATTAGTACACAAACAATGACCACCAACGGCCTCGATTTTCAGAAGGCATAAGCCAGCACAACACAACAAGATGGTCATAACATAACAACATCAACGATCACACCCCCTCTTCTTTTACAGAATTCATTCATTATCATTAATTTGGTCTGGTTTATCCAATTCTACAGAATCAAAAGCATGCCCACCCCGCATGATATATAAAATAGAGAGGCAAAGGATAAATTCCCTACTTATTTGATCGACGATCGACGCATAGGCCGGGCGTTGAACTTTACGGATAACGATGCGGTGTGCCAGATGCACCAGAAGCTGTTTGTGAAAATCCATGATCCAGGAAAAGAGAAACCATGGATAACCCTTGGTTTATAAGATCTGGGGATGGTTGGGGTGAAAACGCGAAACCGCGTAAGGTGCGGGGGTCGTGGGTTGACCACCCGGCTCCACTCGTCACAAAAAGGGGTCGGGTAGTTTAAGCCGACTCATGAATTGATTATGTATTTAATTAAAACTCTTATGCACGTTACGGGTCTTTAAAACACGCATAAACAAGTCAAAATAGGGTTTAAACCCCTATTTGTGCAAAGGAGCGCTACTGGAAACATCATGACAAGGTCGGGTGACACCGATCGGTCTCGTCAATCGGTCTCGCCGCTCGGTCTCACTGATCGGTCTCACCGATCGGTCGTACCGATCAGTCTCGCTGATCGGTCTCCCCGATCGGTCTCCCCGATCGGTCTCGCGGATCGGTCTCACTGATCGGTCTCACCGATCGGGCTCGCCGATCGGTTTCATCGATCAGTCTCTCTGAGATGCTACTCCTTTAGGACCCGGATTTTGGCAAAGGAAAGAACCAATAGAGTCTGGGTCATCAAATCAGATACCTCTCAAACTATTCTCGTCCTCGAGAATTTAAACAACCCATAAGGGAAGGGTGGGTCCGAGCAACCACCCTGAAAGTTACCGCACAAGAGTGAACCTCATCGTTAACTAAGAACACCATCCTATCACGAAACAAGCAACATACCAGGCCAAACTGCCCGAGCATATGGTTTGGGGAGTCTCATCCCCCATGTCAATATATTATCCGCTTTGGGTGTCACTGACTCGCCCACACGGGTTTAATCGAATCCACCTTAATTCATCTTGATTAGGGGCCGGGTTCTCTCCTTTCCCATAGTCGGGGCTTTTCACCAACGAGCAGAGGAAGAAAACCAATACATTTCATAGCCAAAAGACAAAATGTTCTATCACAATAGGTACAACAAGGAATAAAACATAAAACATCTCTGGGTACTGGGTATGCATCTGTGCTTCCCTCTCCCACATACTCTCCTCAAGCCCACCATATCTCCACAACACACGAACCAAGTGGATGGTTCGCCCGCGAAGAACCTTTTCATTGCGATCCCCGATCACCACTGGTCTCTCCACAAAGGTCATGTCATCCTTGACGTCCAGCTCACCCCAATCAAGGACATGTGAATCATCGTGCAGATATCAACGGAGCTGGGACACATGAAAGACATCAGGTATCTTTAGTAGCGGCAGTGGCAACGCTAGCTGGTAAGCCACTTCGCCGACCCACCGCAACACTTGGAAGGGTCCGATGAATCTGAAAGAAAGGTTACTCCATTTTCCGAACCTCCACTTCCCATGCCGAGGGGAGACCTTTAAGAACACGTGGTCCCCAACCTCAAACTCCAAGGGCCTCCTCCTGGTATCAGCATAAGAATTCTGTCGGTCCTGGGATGTCATTATCCTTTCCCGTATGAGCTGAACCTTCTCAGTCGTGTTCTGCACCACCACCGGACCAAGGATGCCAACCTCTCCTACTTCGGTCCAACACACAAGAGAACGACATGGACTCCTATACAAATCTTCAAACGGGGCCATGCCAATGGTAGAGTGGTAGCTATTATTGTAGTAAAACTCTACCAGAGGAAAGTGTTGCACCCATGATCCTCTTGAGTCAAGAACTCATACTTGCAACATATCCTCCAAGGTTTGGATGGTAAGCTATGTTTGTCCATCTGTCTGGGGATGGAAAGCAGTGCTAAGGCGTAACTAGGTTCCAAACGCATGCTGTAATCCTCCCCAGACTCCTGAGTTAAACTATGCATCCCTATCTGAGACTATAGACATCAGAACTCCATGCAACCGCACAACCTCATCCACGTGCTTTCATGCCAAAGCATCCACAACACTCGACTCCCGGATCGCCAGAAAGTGATCCGATTTCATCAACCTGTCCACTACCACCCAGATAGCATCATACCTTCCTTGGGCCTTGGGTAGTCTCGTGACGAAATCCATCAAGATTTCATCCTACTTCTGCTCGGGTACATCTAGAGGCCGTAGTAGGCTGCCTTGGACTCAGTGTTCAGCCTTCACTTGCTGACACACTCAGCACTTGGCCACAAACTCTGCCACTGCTCTCTTAACTCTGGGCCACCAAAACTACCTCTTCAAACCCTGGTACATCTTGGATACTCTTGGGTGTACCGCCAGGGGTGAGTTTTGGAACTCACAGAGAACCTTGCCGCGCATCGCCTCCAAAACAAACAACTTTTTCTGGAAAAGCATCTGGTTCTGACCATCCTCTGTCCATCCTTCCGGAGCATTTCCCTGTTCAACTTGGTCATGCATCAGTTCACACTCTAGTTCTCCCCACTGAGACTCCTCCACTTGCTGAAATAGGGATGACTGCACTGTCATCTGATATAGGAACCCTCTGCCGCTATCCATCTTCGCATCCAGGTGTAAGGAAGCCAACTCATACATTGCCTTACAGGCGTCTTCCGACTCTCGGACCGCAACCTTCGGCTTCCTCCTGCTCAAGGAATCGGCCACCACATTGCCCTTGCCCTCAGTATAAGAGATCTCGAAGTTGTAATCCTGGAGGAAATCCACCCATATCCGCTGTCACAAGTTTATGTCCCGCTAGGAGAAGATATACCTCAAGATTTTTTGATCCATGAAGATCACAAAGCGTTCCCCGATAAGGTTGTGCCACCATAACATTAGCGCAAAAACGACCGCTGCAAGCTCTAGGTCGAGGGTGGCGTAATTACGCTCATGGGAATGCAGCTTCCTGGACCCATAAGAGATCACCCCTTGTCGCTGCATCAACACACACCCCAGGCCCTGTCCAGAAGCATCACAGAACACCTCATAAGCCGCCCCTTCTTCTGGTAATCTCAGCAGTAGGGCACTGACCAACATCTCCTTCAGATAGCTGAAGGCTGACTGGCACTGCTCACTCCATACGAAAGCCTGGTCTTTTTTAGTCCGAGCCTTCAAAGGGGCTGCTACTCAGGAGATGATGGGTATGAATCTCCGGTAGTAACCCGCCAGCCTGAGGAAACTTCAGACTTCTTCCACATTCTTGGGTGCTGCCCGAGAAACAACGGCCTCAATATTTGATGGGTCGACTGCTACCCCCTGCTCAGACACTACGTGCCCGAGGAAGTGCACTTCTCGTGTCCAGAACTTGAATTTTGACAACTTCCCATAGAACTGGTGCTGTCGGAGGACCTCCAAAACTGTCCTCAGGTGCTTTGCATGGTCCTCCTCTGATCTAGAGTAGACCAGGATGTCATCAATGAACACAACTATGAACTGATCTAGGTACTCCCAGAAGATGGAGTTCATAAGCCCCATGAACAGAGTCTGGGCGTTCGTAACACCGAAGGGCATGACTACGAACTTGAAGTGTCCATACCTGCACCTTAATGATGTCTTCGGGATGTCGCTCTCTTTCACCCTCAGCTGGTGGTACCCAGACCGTAGGTCATTCTTTGAGAACCATCCTACCCCTTTCAGCTGGTCGAAGAGAAAATCTATCCTTGGAGGAGGGTACCGATTCTTGATCGTCACCTGATTCAGCCTCCTGTAGTCTATGCACAACCTAAGACCCCCATCTGCCCTCTTTGAAAACAAGACCAGTACACCCCACGGTGACACACTCGGACAAAAATAACCCCTCCCCATAGGATCATCAATCTTTATATGCAACTCCCATAGCTCCGAAGGCGCCATCCGGTAAGGAGCCATCGAGATTGGACGAGCGCCGGGCTGCATGTCTATCCCGAGCTCGATATCACGTCAAGGGGGTTGAGTCGTCACCTCCTCAGGAAAGACGTCTATAAACTCACGGACGATCTCTGGCACTTCCACAATTTCAGCATCTACTAATCCCACTGTTATTTTGGACAACAAGGAGAGGAGAGGTTCCTCTCTCATGTTCCCCTTCGGACTAATCCGCTCGCTAGTGAAGGTAACACGCCAACTTTCCATGTCTAGGAACACCACCCTCCTTAGAAAACAGTCGATGACGGCGCACACAGAAAATAGCCAGTCGATGCCTAGGATGACATCGTATGGCTGAATCTGTAGCAGAAGAAGATCCCTAACTGACTAATGTGGCCCTATCATCAGTCTAACTCCCCGAAAAACAAACAACAAGTTAGTCTGACCTCCGACTGGTGTGCTCAACACCAAGGGAACTGGAAGTCTCTCCACATCTATACCTTGGGCACATGCTAGGCTGGGTGCAACAAAGGAGGCGAAGCTCTGGTATCGAACAAGGCTTAAGCAAGAGTGCTAAACAGACTGATCGTACCTCGAACAACCTCTGGCCCTCTGGAACTGCTGCCTCTGCGGCGTGTAACTATCCACGCCCAGCTCCTCTGCCCCTTGGCTGTCGGCCACCCCCCGACCACGACCTGGTCGAGGTCTCTGTGGAGCACCCTGAGGTCGGCCTCCTCCTCCTACGTCTTACCTCGGAGGAGCACGAGCTCGCTGCCCCTGCTGCTGCTGCTGGGGCGGGTGCTGGAGATGTCTGCCACCACCGTTCTTCACCCAGTCCAGGCACTGACTCCAGAGATGCCCAGGGCTCCCACAGATGAAGCACCGTGGTCTCAGGCCCGTAGGAAAAGGGCGACGTCCAGGGGATCAAAACTGAAACTGCTGCGGCCTGCTCCCTGCGAGTCGGAACCTAGAGGGTCCTGACGCTGGAGGCATGATGCTGACGGCCTTCCCCTTCGATGGTCCCAGCTGGATCCCCTCTCATGACACTCCTCCTAGAGCATGCATCCTCTCCAGCACTTCGGCCTTCTTCTGGACCTCCATGTACATCGTCATGGTAAAGGGGGTAACAACATACTGGAGGGAGGGTCGGAGCGACTCCTCTAAACGTCTTTCCCGAGACTCCTCATCGGGAAAGTGGTCCGGAGCAAAACGTAGGAGGTCCTTGAACTTGATCCCTAGCTCCCTCACGAACATACTCCCCTGCTGGAGGGAGAGTAGCTCATGTATCTCTTCTGCCTTCATCGTCAAAGAGTGGAATTTCGCCCAGAACTCCCTCTCAAAATCTGCCCAAGCCACCTCAGTCTCCTTCCTCTCCCCCAAGTAATGCGTCCACCACTGACGCGTAGCTCCCCTCAACTGGCTAACGGCCAGAGGAACCCAGTACTCGGTCGGGGCCCGAATCAGGCCGAAGGCTATAACTAGCTCCTCTAGCTAGCCTTCCGTCTTCATATCGGAGGTGTTGGCCTCATACTTGTTGAGGGCCAGACGCTGGAAGGCTCGAAGAGTCTTCTGCCACTGTTCGTCCTCTTCCTCTCGATCAGCTCTCTGCCGATCGGCCAAAGTAGTCTTCGGGCCCTCAATTGCATGTACCACACGTGGTCTCCTTCCAGGTGCCATACCTGCAAGGTAAACAAACAATGCCGAAACCCAAGTAGTGCAGGATATCGTTCTTAAAACTTCTTAAAATTTAATTTGTTCTTAATCCCCAAGAAATCCCAGAAACACAAAGAACACAAGTCATTATGATGCATGTACCTTTCCTAGGGTCTCTACCCTGCAATCAGTGTGGCCTCACTTGGTCGTTTGGTAGGTCCAGAGTCCTTGCATCGAATCACAGGGGGCCCTAAAATCCTGTGTCCTAGCCGGTCTTCTCTGTCCTAATTCACGTACCAAGGTCACCCAACACTATTGCCTTACCACCCCGTGCAATCCTCACAGTGCCTAACTCCATACTACATCCTATATCTCAACCATCAGCTCTGATACCATTCTGTCACGACCCACCTTCACCAATAGGAGGGAAGAGTCAGCAGATTTCCAGGCTATTCCTTCCTTAAGTTGATGGAGAGATAATGACCCAGGAGACCCGCCTTCAATAGGTCCCGGAGTGGCGACTAGCACCAAGGGTATAAAAATTTCTCACAAATGGAAGGCATTAACCCTTTTTGTTTTATAGGATCGGGAGATAAGATGATGAAACCCAATAACACCAAGGTAAAAGAAAAGTAAAACCAAAAGTAAACAATTCCCACATTCATGATTCAAAAGTAAAAACCACAAAGTACAGAAGGTGACTACAAGGGAAAGTACCAAAGAAGAAAAACATCAACTGCAACTGCCCCGAGGGTCCGAGCTAGTATAGTCTCGCATGATCCCCGATTTCCTCCTGGGAACCTGAAAGCAGTTTTATATACTTAGGGTGATAAGACAAGTACTCTCAGTAGGGAAAACCAAAGACAGTCGTGCACAAGTAAGGGAACGTGCTAAAGTCCCGTGAGAAAAGAGTAAACCGAACACCTATCAAGGTAAACTATCCACCCCAGGCCTCACCAAGGAACACTCCCCAAATAACGCAAGTCAAGTAATATATATAATCAGAGCACATCGATGTTTGGGTACCCTGCACTACTTTCCCACCGGTTATTGAGACATCCTACGCATCGGACCAATCCCGCCATTCTCACCGTAGTCCCACTGTCGCACACGCCCGCACACACCTGGGCCCCAACCACACATGGTCCCACTGCCGAAATCCCACCCGCACACACCTGGGCCACAACCATACGTAACCACGCCTGCAAACACCTAGGCCAGAACAACAACCACCACGCCCGAAGTCACCTAGGCAAGACGATCCACTACCATGCCCGAAGACTCCTGTGCCTCATCCCGAAGACACTTGGGAAACAACCTGCCGCACACACATGGCAAACCACCAAACTACACCGCCCGAAGTTTCTTGGGCTAATAATGTACCTCAGGCCATCACAACCTACCCGAAGATACTTGGGCTATCCGGGAAAGGGAGCAGAAAAGGAGAAAATAACCAGCCACCAAGAATATTGTTGGGAAAAACACCCTCCCCCATTAAATGGGGGTGTTCGGCACAAAGTGCTCACTTGGATGGGGCGCGAATAAGAAATAGAAAACTACAAGTATAGATATAGGTAACAAGCACTCACCCAAGTCTAGGTTTTTCTAACCGGCCTATGGAACACAACACCACTATATCCGAGTCAAAAGTCACGACTCTCGCCAACAAAACCCATTGTCCCATTATCGTTTCATGTTCAGTAATAAATTTTAAGTTTAGGCACTACTGGGCAACTAGTAAACATAGGCACATGTCCAGGAAAGTGAACAGTCATGCATCAACCATAACGCCCACATCGGGTTCTCAACAACAGAAGATCCCACCCCAATTTGTGACATAAACAAGGTACCAACTGGGTCTTAAAACTCACAACCACCGAGTCTGCACCAACAGGGGATCCCATCCCCAATTTCACACAACCACCAAGAATACAAGACAGGGGGATCCCATCCCCTCCCACGTTTCCAGCAATTAGCCCGAAAAGAAAACAACCAACTACCACCATCCACACAAGTTAGGGTCATGCCGGTATTTTCAGATTGAAACGACTTAACACACTCCATGATTTAAAATTTTGTGTGTTTTAGCCGGGGGTTATCACAGAAGGGAAGATCCTGGTGCCTCAATCTATTTGGCCGAATATACGTAATTAACCAATTTATTTTCACAGCAAGAGTTTACAACCACAACAAACCATTTAAAACATCAGCCGGGGTTCATTAGTGCACAATCAACTACCACCAACGACCTCGATTTTCAGAAGGCATATGCTAGCAAAACTCAACCAGATGGTCATAACATAACAACATCAACGATCACACCCCCACTTCCTTTACAGAATTCATTCATTATCTTTAATTTGGTCTGGTTTATCCAATTCTACAGAATCAAAAGCATGCCCTCCCCGCATGATACACAAAATAGAGATGCAAAAGAGATATTCCCTACTTGTTTGATCGACGATCGACGCTTAGGCCGTGCACGAAACTTTACGGATAACGATGAGGCGCTCCCTATGCACTAGAAACTGTTTGTGAAAAGCCACGATCCAGGAAAAGAGAAACCACAGCTAACCCATGGTTTATAAGAGCTTGGGATGGTTGGGGTGAAAACACGAAACCACGTAAGGTCCGAGGGTCGTGGGTTGACCACACGGCTCCACTCGTCACAAAAAGGGGTCGTGTAGTTTAAGCCGACTCATGAATTGATTAAGTATTTAATTAAAACTCTTATGCACGTTACGAGTCTTTAAAATAGGATTAAACAAGTTAGAATAGGGTTTAAACCCCTATTTGCGCAAAGGATCACTACTGGAAACAACTTGACAAGGCCAGGTGACACCGATCGGTCTCACCGATTGGTCTCGCCAATCGGTCTCGCCGATCGGTCTCACCTATCGGTTTCATCGATCGGTCTCTCTGAGATGCCACTCCTTTAGGGCCCAGACTTTTGCAAAGGGAAGAACCAAGAGAGTCTGGGTCATCACAATATGGAGAATTCTATTATAATAAACAACAATGTATAATTCATTTATTATTATAAGATATAGACGTACCAATTAATTAGTTGTTTTGAATATTATTAACAACATTATTAAATATATATAAATTATTTACAATTTTAACATTCATTGTAAGGTTTTTTATACATTATATATGAACAATTAAAAATTCTGGCCTAAAAAATATATATTTTAATTGTAATTTTTACACCATTTACAAGAATATCTATTTTAAAACCAAATTTTGGATGTATTAAAAGTTTTATTTCCAAAATTTATATTCATTTTTTTATTTTTAATATCAAAATTATCTTATTGGGAATTTTTTGAATTTTTTAGAGAACATTCATTTATTGATTATTTGTGAAAAATACTGCATTATTGTAAAGAAACTATATTTTTGTTTAAATAATTTTTATCAATTAAATTAAATTTTTTATGTAACCATAGTTAAATAATACATATATTGGTACAATATAGGTTATTTTAATCATTTTTTAATTTGATATATATATATATATTAACTTATTTAAATTCTACACATTTACATTAAACTCCATACTCACCACATATGCAAGAATATTGTTAAACATTATTATGCCACTTCTATGAATTGAATTTGAAAAATGGAAATTGAGGTCTTAATCAGTGTGATATTTATAGTCTAATAGTTTTAAATTAATTATTGTACATTATGAATATACTCAATAGTAAATTTTTACTTGCCACTATTAATGGTAAATTAGGTAGTTTAAGTTAAAAAAATATTATATAATTATAACATTACTATAACATATTTTGTATCTTTATTTTATAAGTGTGTGTCGACCAAAATTAATCTTATTTATAAATTATAATATTTTTATTCCACTTGGGTAAAAATATTATATTTTTTATATTTTATTTAAATATATTTTAAAAATATCATAATCATGTTTTTATAACTATTATATTTTTAATACATGGTTATATAGAAGATAAATTATAATACAATGGTCATGTGAAAGGTAATATATTTATAATCGTCATGATAATTTGTGTATAATTTTTAGATAGGGAATACATTAGTTAATGTTTCTAATAATAATTATTGAGTAATTGTTCTATTATTTTTAATAACATATAAATGATATTAAAAATAATAAATTAAATATAATTTGACATATTAGTGACATAATAAAATATAATATATACATTATATTTTTTGATATATTATAAGTGTTGTTTCATATTTATCATGTTGTCATCATATTTTTATAATGTCTATTAATAAATAGAAAAAACATTTACAAACTAGATACTACAAAATAAATAATATTTTATTTAATGATATAAAATTAACAATACACTAAAATTCATCCAACTAACTATAATAACATTACATATTTCATAAATGATAGATTTATGGTTATTTTGGCATTTTATAGTAACTATAGTAACCATTATGTAGTGAAAAAGAAATGTTCTCATAGTAAGAGTTAATGAAAATAGATAAGGGTTAAATAATCACATAAGGGTAACAATATGACGTAAAATTTGAGGAAAAATTTTTAGATACTTTTGATCCATCCAAATATTTTATTCTATATATATTTTTGTTTCATATTTTAATTAGGAAATCATTTTTTATTAATTTAATTTTTTAGAGGATTTCAATAGTCTCCCTCCCCTCTTATAAAATGGCCCATCCTCTCTCACTCTCTCACAGAACATATAATGATATATAACAACCAAAACCTATTAATTTATCCTAAAAAATTAATTATCTAATTTTAGAGAATTTTCAATAAAAATATGAACTTTAGTGTACATAAGAGGATATCCAAAGGTGTTTCGCTAATAGAGATGTAGTTGTCTTTACTGATTTCTTCATAGTGGTTTCTTATTCAACTTTATCTTCTTTTTTCATTTCACTATATATTAATAAATGTTCTATCAACTATATTCTGATATGAGTTTATGATTATGGAGAAAACCTATTTCACCTTTTATTTATCATATGATAAACTTAAACAATACACATTCATACATACGAAAAACCATCCACATGGTGTGCTTTAATCTATTTATCATGGACAATTTACATTGAAGGGTATAATGATTGATATAAATATTTAAATAATTAATATGAAATTATATTTATTCATTATAAATATTATACCATCTAATTAATTTCCCTTATAGTTATATGAAAATTATATTGTCTCTTGTGTGTACGTAAAGCCTACTGTTTGTGCAACATGATTAGATTCAACTTCCACATTAACCATTCAAGAATTATTATAAAAATGTATATAATGAATGAATATAAAATAAATGAAATAATAAAGATAATAGAATAATATAAATATATTTAATTTACATTTACCCATTTTTTAATATATGAAAACAGAATCAACATTCATGCATACGTCAAACTTACCGTCTCCATGAACATTTTATTCTATTACATATATATATCTTATATATATGTGTGTGTGTGTCTGTGTCTGTGTGCATGTATATATATATATGATATATATATGATATATAAATATTGTAATGACCTAATATTGACATACATAGAATATACATTTTTTCAGAATACTTAATACATAACACAAAAAGATGCACAATGACATTATTACTTTAGTGTCACTGGAAACATAAAACATAATCTTCTAACACAGAGAACGATCTTCGACATCTCCCATAATTATATTATAGTATATTTTTCTAAACTAAAAACTTTTTTATACCTTAGGTAATATAATACATAAACGGGTGAGCTCAAATGCCCATAAAGTGTAAACATGAAGAACATCGAGAAAAACAAAAACATTATAATGTTAAAACATGAACATAAATATTGAATATTAAAATAGTGATTCATGAAATAAATCATGTTAGTACGTAAGGAATATATTTTAATTGAATATTAACCAAGATAAAAAATAATTTTCATAAGACATGGAATTGTTGAAAACAAATAGAGGATGATGTCCTATACTGTACTGGGACTACTGGTCATTCAAGTCCATTATATAAGACAAATTCCATTACCGAACTGGGAATACTTGTCATTCAAGCCATGAATTATTGAATTGGATTTACATGCCCTTTCAGCCCTATATTACTGAACTAATTTTACTTGTTCTTACATTCTTATCTATCTCATGAGATATAAATCATGACCTAATGCATTTTAGGGAGATATAGGTCCATCCCATTTCATAGTTAAATCATTCTTACATGTGCCACTAAAACATAAATAAATCATTGTTGCATAACCCAAGAAATAAAATCAGTTTCATAAACACCATTATATCATAACATAATCTGTATAAAATAGCATTCTATCATTAAAACAATCAAATAATATTAATAATAAGGATATAAACATAACACTATTTATGAGTGCCATCTTATCTAGAAAATAATTTTTATATAATAGTTAAATATAATTCCTGAGGAAAATATATTTTCCTTGCTGAAATAGATTTCTATTCCAAAAAAGAAATGCAATTTTTAAAGAAATGGATTAGTTGAAAACAAACATTAAATTGTGTAATGGAAGTTTCATGGAAATAAGGCTTCATGAAACCTTCAAAACCTATTCATGACGTATAAGTTTAAAAAAAAATTCTCGTACTTTAGCGGAAAAAATTAAAAATTAATTCATACTGTAAACGAAAGAAATATTTCTTCCAAAAATTGTAGTATAAGTCAAAATGGGTAAAAATGACATTAACCATAAATAGAATAATACTAAATGTTTTATGATAATATTTTTAGAAAAAATAGATAGAGATGATAAATATAACCCTAGTAAATACCTAGGTAAAAATATTCTCAGATAAAAATGAGATTTAAAAATTATCCCATACCTTTGGTTTGATTTCTTCCATAGGTGTCAAAAATTGTTGTATAGTGGGGTAAATGCAATATTATCATATAAAAAACCATAATAATGCTTACACTATCATTTATGACTAATTGATGAATTTATATTACCCATTCATTTATCAATTCAATGTCAAAGCAACATTTTGGGCATTAATCGTTTAATTTATCGTATGTGTTTGGCTATTTATTATTGAAATTATTGCATAGATTGTGATTTATATACTTCCAGAATGTAAAATATTATTTATATATCATATATACTGAGTATATAAATATATATAATATATAGATAAATGAAATGAAATTCACCATTAATGGAGACGGTAGGTTGTACAAACACATGAACGCTACTTTCATATCATTATTGAATTTAATGGAAGAATGTAAACAACATATATAAATATATACATAATTATTGTAAATAATTATTTCATATAATTCATGATTATTTATTATTTATACTTTACAATAATTCTTGAATGGTATATTTGGGGAATGAATCTCATCACGTCATGGAGACGGTATGCCATATGTACGAACAGGCGAAGGTATAATTCCCTTAATGGTTAAATAGTATGAAATCAAATGGTATATTAATCATTCAAAATAATTATCATGATATATTAATTTTTTAAATCCATTATACTCATTAATATAAGCTTCCAAATTTTGTATTATTGAATAATAATTACACCACGATGTGAAGTTGGTAGGCCATACGCACACACACAAGGAGATATTATTATTATTAGGATGGATAAAAGAAGTTATAAGGTTGTCCCATAAATTTGAAATCATTACATCATTTAGAAGACACTGGATTTGTTAATTTAGTATAGAAAAAACATAAGAAGATGATGTAGAACAAGAAATGAATTTTGAAAGAGGTGATAAAACAATTACCTCATTTTCAAATATATCTTTTTGGTAGACACAGAAGGACCCCTTAATATTTTTTTTTCCTCACAGTGGGTGTCTCTAGGATGATGTGATGGATGTTGGGAGGATATTATGGTAGGGTGTGGCTGTTACAAAGGGCTTTGGAGGTGTGATTAAAATAAGTGGAAATGTACCCTTTTATAAGAGAGGGGAGTGGTACCTATGTAATGTCTCAAAATATTAATTTATTATTAATGGATTTTTGTCTTATTATGATTTAAAACTCAGATATTTATAAAATAAGAGTCTTATGGGTCAAAATGATGTCAAACAATAAAATCATGACTTGTTTTTATATAAAATTAAACATTATCATTTTGATTTTGTCTTATGTAATTAATTTTATATTATTTTTGGTAATAAAATTTAAAATATGATATGGTTATAATTATTTACTTAAGTGATGTAAATTTTCCATAATTGGATACTATATGAATTTTTAGATATATAATTTTCAATGTATAATTTTTAAAAAATTTGTGATTTTTGAATAATTTTTTAATTTTTTAATTTCTAATACATTGTTGAATCAGCGATGATGACAATGTAGTGATTATTCAGAGACCTTGTCGGCCGGAACAATGATGATGATGGACATAGATCACAACTCTGACTTTGAATAAAACTAGCATATCCCAAATGAGATCTCCTTCTGTGGTGTGTCTGTATTTTGAATTTGCATCATAGCTATTGAATCATGTTGCATTTTTTACTAATGTTCTGGTTTCCTGTCACCCTAAAAGTGGACTTTATGAAAATAATATAAAAATTTATTTGGCTATGATATTTATTTTCATATTTTTAAAAACCATTATTTTGTATTTCTATAAATAAATTAATTTCAACATCACTATTATTTTTTCATTAATAGTAAATGTTTAATATCTAAAAACTATAAATATATCTACAATATGAATATAATTTCATTATATTTATATAGACTATTTTGGTTCAATATTTTTTCTTCTTTATAACTATATTAAAGTTATTACACTTATAATATATATCAGAGTGACATGTTGTCACCATCCTTTGTTTTATTTATAATTACATCATTTTCAAAGACAAAAGCCCACTAAATGAATAATTTACAAACCCTAGGTTATATTTATATACTTTAATTCATTCAATAGTAAATTTTACAGGATAGGGTAATTTTATTATCTTTATCATATAGTGTGTTACACTAATTTTACTGATTTATCTTTAATTGTGGTAAATAAAAATTATTATAATTACTATTCATAATATCAAAAATTTAGTAAACAAGTAACATAATTTTTACTGAATGATCCCGTGTATGGAATCCATTTTTTGTAATTAAATACACAGAAATGGAAAATTTTAATTTTTAATTAATTCAAATTGTCAAAACCAAAAAACATGTTTTTATGAAGTAAATACTTATCAAAAGAGTTTAATGTGTTTATATCCAATTTAAATGTGATATTATTTCTAATTACCTACACTGAATTGGATGATAAAAACATAATCCATTTTCACATTAAAACCAATTAAAAAGATAATTGAACTATGTAAACAATTTAGACAAAACGATGTTTTGAATTAAAATGCTATATATATCACTATTCATTAAAATATGAATTATATTGTAAACAAATAATAAAATATAAATGAATTTTTATGTCCCTATTACAAAAAAATACATTTTTTTTAAGTTGTAAATATAAATGTTTTAAAAACTAGAATAAAAATGGGTGTTCCATGAAATGGTGGAAAAACTATGTTTTTATAAAAAATACTTATTTTATCAAAAAATGTGAATTTTTTCTTATATAATTTCTAGAAAATACATAAGATTAATATTAATTTTATTTAAAACAACATATAGTTTATATCATATTAATTAATAATATTTTTGTTATATATAATTGTTTAGTGAAACTCGGTATTACATATAACACCACAAATTTAGGAAGGTCTATCTTACACGTAATGCTAGCCATGTAAGTGATTAATTTAGTAATAGATTAATTATTGTTTCTTATAAGGTAATAAAAACATATCTCTCATATAAATTGAAGAAAATATATACTCTGAGTTGTGTGAAATTAATTAAATCATGTGAATATGAAATTTTGTGTAACACATGCCAAGAATAGTGTAGCGTATATTACAAACTAATACGGTGTTGTGTATAACACACTTTAATCATGTTGTCGTGTTAAAAAAACTAAATTAGTGAAATTAAAAACAATATATCTCATAAAATTTCAGGGTGTAACATCATATCCCCCATAAAATGAATTTCGCCCTGATATTTTTTTTGGGTTATAAATGTTTTACTACTTGAAATATTCATTCATAGAAACCCAAATCCTAAAAAGAAATACCACAACTTAATATTAAAAATTATTTTTAAGATAGATAATGGTCACCCAATGTAATTCATCAATGGGTTTCTACAATGGATAACATAGTTCTGAAGTACGAACATGGATATCGAAGATAAATCTAACATTGGTGAGTGATAGAGAACAATGTTAAGAGAATGGTAACAACGAGAAAGACATAAATATGTGATGATTCAAGGGAACATTTAATTAAACAAATTATATGGTACTAGGATGTCTTTTTTTGGATCTCATTATCCTTTTCCTAAAGATGAATAACATGAGAAGAAATACTTATATTATTTTAGTACAATCTCTTCAATGGCTATGCCATGAAAAATTTCCACTTCATATCTTTTTCAATGAAATGATGTTAACTTTCTTATTTTAGAAGTGTTAGATGATCATGTGATCCATAAATAGAATTCTGTGTAATTCCATCTTTCTTTATCACAAAAAGGTTATAAGAAGTTATCAAATATACATAAATACATCTATAGTGATATTAATATTATATGGTCCCAAAAATGGACTTATACTTCATATATCAATCCACTTAAATAAAATAAACTAATTTATACTAACAGGGGACTTCCTGCAGGCCTGTGATAGGCGATAAAGACATGTTTCACTTTTATTATCACTCATAATGAGACGTAAAATTTCTTTTTTGTGGGAAAATGGTATTCACAAAACATATAGATAAATTTCAAAAATTAACTATTTTTTATCAGGTGTTATATTTCTATAAAAACAATTATACGCAATATTTAAATATTAATATTATAATTAATATGTTTAATTATTGTGTAATAATTTTTCAATTTTTATATATCATTTTTTTTGCTAAAACACAGTGCCACATATAATGTAAGATAATATAGTGTTGTGTGTAGTGAAGGAATAGTATGGTGTTTCATAAAAAAAGATAAAATCCTTATTGTGTGTAACGGAATCCAAAAATAGTATTTATTGTAAAAGACACAATAATTTTTTATTTCATGTAAAATAAAATATCAAAAAGAATTAATATATTTAAATAAATCAGAAAATATCATGGTGACACATTCTACCCCCATTTGAAATAATTTCACACAAGAAATTCACCTCAATGATAATATGTTTAGAATTTTAAAATTACATCATAAAAACCAAAATCCATAAAATTAATAGGAAAAATCCATTAAAAAGTGAAACATGCAAGACTAAATATTGCCCAGAGTAACACATAACGAGGTTTCCACATATGATAAAATGTGTTGGATGAGATGATATAGAAATTGAAAAAATTTAATAATAATTATAGAGAGTGACAAAGATAAATGATCACAAGAATGTGGGAGATTGAGGGAATGTTAAAAACCATAGTATCTTATATATGTGATTATATAAGGGACTATTTGATTCATCATAAATCGTGGTAAAAGTAAAAAATCACATTTGAAGATCCATTTCCCATAAGTTTAATAGTTTTCATGGAAATATATACATACTAGATTTCATTCCATTTCATAAGCACAATATCACTCATTGGTTCTGACTTGATCAAATTCCACTTCAACTCTTAATAGATTAAATGAAGTTGAATTTTTTGTACTATAAGAACTAATAGGGTCATATGATCTATAATATATAGATATGTCAATCACTGTATTTATATTTAAAAAATTATAATTAAGGAAGGTAATCTAATATATATAAATTGTCATATGTTATATTTATAAATTAATATTTAAATCCTCGTAAAAATTTAAAATTAATATTTCATGTCACGACTCGTCCTCTAGGCCCATGTCGTGACTACCCCAAGCCCGCCTTCCATAGGCCAGGGGCTAGCGACTAGCACCAAGGCGTAAATCCTAGTAAAAAGTGAAGGCATTGCCTTAGTAAAGTAAACAAACACCATAGAATATGCAAGCATTAGAAGTAAACACTAAGTAAAAACTGAGAACAAAAGTAAGTGCGGAAAAGTATGTGGGACAGTATACAAACCAAAACTAAAAGTAAAGTACAACTGGAAGGGAAAACAATAACTGAAAAGTAAAGCCGCAACATCGAGTTGTCCACTGGAAATCCCACCTGAAGGGTGGGTACAGATAGCCTCCACTGCTCCTCGGGTTCAGCCGTCCGCACCGGGTACATCCCGCCCAGTGGTCCACCTCCAGGTACCGTCCTGCTCCGCAAGCCTCAACCACAATCAACACTACCCGTCGTCTACAACCAACACGACGTAGTGCAGGCATAGCCCATGCAGGGGTGAGTATAAGATACTTAGTAGAGACCTCGAGACCCCCGAAGGTCTCCCAAAATCCACAAAGGATAATCCAAAAAGGAATGAAACAATCATGATGTAACATCCAACACTACTTAGGTATATTCCCATACATACACCTAAGTCATCAATTCCAATAAGCTCCAACTTCCGAGCCCAAGTACAACCCAGTCCACACACAAAAACACAACCCATTCCACACAAGAAAACACAACACAGTCGACCCAGGAATGCAAAACGTAATCCACACAGGACAACACAACACAATCCACAAAAGAAAGCAAAACAAGATTCATATCACACATGTATACTTCTTCGTATAACGATAGAGATTATCAGATATATCCACTGATTCATATAAGCAATCGGACCCATAAAGGATCGATAGGTACTAACCCCCGCAATGACCCAAAAAGGATATGACCCACATAGGATCGATAGGTAACTAACCCCCACAATGACCCACAAAGGATCTGACCCACAAAGGATCGATAGGTAACTAACCCCCGCAATGACCCACATAGGATCAGACCCACACATGATCTGTAGGAGCTGGCCCACACAGGACCGCTGAGCGCTGACCCACATAGGATCAGACCCACATAGGATCTGTAGCACTTATCCATGTAGGATCACTGAGTGCTGTAGTCGTCGTCGTCGAATCCACTAAGGTTCTCTGTACAGTCGTCGTCGTCGTCGTAGTCGCAGATGCAGCCAGCTCTAGGGTTCCCGCACACAGCAAGCTCGTTCGGGAGGGTCCGCCCCACGAGCCAAGAGGCTGATACATCAACTGACACATAGTCCAGAGTTGATGTATCCAAAAGTTCCGTATCGTCAACAGGAACTCAACGTGGCAGACGGTGCATCAATCGGACGCCCGGTCTGAGAGTTATTGTCTTTTTCGTCCAAGGGGGCCGGTTGGTTTTTATGGCAAAACCAACCCGAATGTACTACACCTACGTCCAAACCTCAGGCGGAGTATTCCCAAAGATCCGTATCACTTAGAGGAATCCAACAAAGTCAACGAAACATCAATCAGACATCCAGAGTTTAAGATATCAGAGTTTTCGCTCCGAGGGCCCCGTTGGTTACGTGTACGAACCAACCCAGCCAAACCCAATGTACACCGAAACCTTTTGTGCGATATACCGAAACAACCGTCTCGATCCAAGGATCACATCGCCGCAGATGGTCCGTCGATCGGAGGCCCGTAGCTCACGTTATGAGCAAAAGACAATAATGGTCTGAAAATGGGGGGTCTGGGCCCGGACCGACTCGGCCTAACTCCCCCGGGTCGGCCCGAACTAGGTCGACCCGACCTGGGACCAGGTCCGACCAGGCCTATAGCGACCCAGCCTTTTTTTACATTACTATTACATCATTTCAAAGATAAACAACATAATAGTATTACACATGGAAGATCCAGAGGTTTAGTTTCTTGGGAAAACTAGGACCATACATAACAAATACAACATCAACAATAAACATTTATTTAATTTCTTCTTCTATAGCATCTTAGTAGCACTTGTCCTCTCCTTAGTACATGTATCCACCTAAGGATATACATCAAAAGGAGTGAGCTAAAATCCCAGTAAGAGGATAGATAAGAACAATACATCATGGGGTGAGCATAATCATAACATAGGAAAAGATCATGAACATGAGAGGAGCATAAGTAAATGACTTGAAATGAGGCAATGCATAAAAATTAAAAATCATGTCTTAGTGGTTAACTAGCACACATAATTGTGAACAAAGATAGCATCATGTTCACACATCATTTCACATTTACTCATGAGATTCATCACTTTACCCAATGCATTGGAGCGCTATGTAATTCTGGGCGCACCCGTCACATTTAAACATTCATATTGCGCTATATAATTCCGGGCGCACCTGTCACATCATAACATTATCATTATCATGATTTCCACATAGAAAACATATCAAACATGTACATAAATTACCCATGGAAAGGACTGAGTTTTATCTCATAATAACACATTCATAAGATTTGGGTTCCCAAAAAAAGAGGGAACAATATTCTTGATACAAGAACCATCAACCTTGAATGAGAGGTAAAAGGTGAGGTCTTGAAAGAAGAGTGCTTTTGGAAAACATTTTGATGGACATAAAAACCAGTGAAAAACATTTATATCCCAAAAAAGTAAAGGCAATGATGAAAAAATGATCTTTTAGGAGTAACCATATCAAAAATGGAGTGAAAGAGGGAGAACCCGAAGTAAGAAAAATGGGTTCGAGATTTCCCCTTACCTTGTACTCGAATGCATCCTTCTCTTTAATGTCCTGTATAATGACATTATATTAATTAATTAGAAATTAAATAACCTTTTATAAATTAATAGGGTTCATTCTGGTTTCATTTTTTCATATTATGTTCCTTTGTATGACTTATTGATTTTAAAAACATTGTTCGGGGATGTTCGTTTTTATGGTTTTCATGAGCGTCCCACTTGTATTCTTAAATTGATGTTTGGGTAGATCATTGGTAAACATAAAGAACTGGTAATACATGTTATTAATGATATTACATTATCTTTAATAATTTTATAATGTATTATATTAGATCCAAGTGGATGAATCATTAGATAAAAATTTAATGATGGTTATTTGGGTTAATTTGGGCGGTTTTTGGATCACAACGATCTTGTTTTAACATTTAACTTAGTAATAAGGCCATAGGTTATTTCCAGAACTTATAATAGAACATAATACATATAAAAAATTCTGGTTCAACCATAAAATGGTTTCATGACCAGATTGAAGGTAGAAATGGAAGAAGAGAACATGTCATTTTTTGAAGGTGATAAATTTAACACCTCATGAACAACATTCTCTTTAATAAAATAAATGGAAGAGGGAAAGGGTGTGGGGTGATATAATATACCATTATAATCATAATATTAAATTTTATGTATAATAATAGACTTAAAAAATAGTTTGGATGAAGATAGGTTGGGAGAGATCAAGAAAGAAACTTGAACTTGAAAGGAAATTAAAGGAGAAGAGGGAGAGAAATTACCTTGAGAATTCTCTTCTTGAGATCCTCTTTAAGGAAGTTAGGATTGGTCTTTTGATGAGATCAGCAGCTTTTGGACGTGGGGGATGATCTAGGGAAGGTGTTTGGGCAGAGTTTAGAGAAGTCTTGGAGCTTTAGAGGTGTGAGGAAAAGAGGGAGTGAAGGGTGGCTTTTATAGTGGAGTGGAGAGGGGTTTCCATAATATAAAATTGATTAGTTTATTAATTTCACCTAAGACAAGGAATAGTGAGTCTTGGATGAACAAGAATAGTAAAAAATTCATGTGAGTTCGGGATTTGGGTGCTTACATCACTTGTGATGTCAGGAATAGTGGGTTCTAATTAAAATGTATTTATATGGTAAATTAATGTATTCTACTATTCACAAAAAATTCAAGTATCTCAGAAAAATCCCAAAAATTTACCCCAACCATTTATCGACGTGTAGAATACAGAAATGATATCCATTTTTCAAAAATAATTTTCTAAATATTATTAATTTAATATTTAAATAAAATCATAATTTACTTAAAAAAACAGTTTTTAAGATTAAAACCGATTTTATAGTTCTTTCAAAAATTACTTAGGGTCTTATAAAATTATCTAAAAACTATTAGATATTGATTCAATAAATTATGAATACATTACAGGACAATAAATATTCTTTTAAATTAATTAATTAATTATAATTAATTATTTATGACTTATACAATACCAAAAACATCTACTAAGTTCAAATTGTCACTTTCTAAGATGTCTAAATTTTATTTTATTATTCATAGGTAATTCTCTCTAATTTACTATTCATAAGTCTCATATTACTATTCATAAGGGTAGGTTACTATTCATAAAGGTGTGTTACTATTCACCCAAAATTATTTTTGTTTCATTAGACTCCAAAAACTATCTTGAACACAACCGTGTATGTCGGATTTTTAAAATTCCAAACATAGGGGTGACAAAATTATGTTTAAAGGTCACTTATCACTTAGTAGTTCATTATTTTGTGTTTTTATGACATAGATATAAGAAGGGGATTTTCTATTTAAATACATTGGGTCATTACATTCTTCCCCCCTTAAGAAATTTCACCCCCGAAATTTTACTTTACGCAAAAAGGTGTGGGTACTTCTCCTTCATTGCCTCTTCTGGTTCCCACGTTGCTTCCTCAAACTTTTAGTTCCTCCACAACACTCCGACAAGGAAGGTTGTCTTTTTGCGTAGAACCTTATCACTTCGGTCCAAAATTTTTACCGGCTGTTCCTCATAGGAGAGATCATCTTCCAACTGTACCACCTCTGAGTTTAGTACATGCGAGGGTTCTGGTATGTACAACCCCAGTAGTGATACATGAAACACATCCTGAACTTGAGCCATATTCGGTGGAAGTGCCAGACGATAGGGCACAGCTCCTATACAATAAAGGATCTCAAAGGGGCCAATGTACCTTGGGATTAGCTTCCCTTTCTTCCCAAATCTCATGACTCTCTTCTATGGAGATATCCGAAGGAAGACTTTGTCTCCAACGTCGAACTCCAAGTCCCTTCGACGATTGTCAGCATAGCCCTTTTACCGACATTGAGCGGCTTTGATGTGTTTCTGGATGACTTGAACCTCTTCGGTCATCTCCTGCACAAGATCGGGTCCAATTACCATTCTTTATCCAACTTCATCCCAACAGGTTGGAGTTCTACATCGCTTCCCATAACAAGCTTCATACGGAGCCATCTGAATACTCGATTGGAAGCTATTGTTGTATGAGAACTCAGCCAATGGAAGGTACTGATCCCATACACCTTTGAATTCATGAGAGCTGGCTCTTAGCATTTCTTCAAGTGTCTGAAGAGTCCTTTCAGACTGGCCATCAGTTTGGGGGTGATAGGCTGTGCTGAAATTTAATTCAGTACTAAAAGCATGTTGAAGGCTCCTCCAGAATTTAGATTTGAGCCTTGGATCATGGTCAGAGACAATCGAGAGTGGAACACCGTTCAATCTCACTACTTCCTTCACATATATCCTTGCAAGTTGTTCAAGTGAGAGGTCTTCATGAATAGCGATAAAATGGACAGTCTTGGTGAGTCGATCAACCACAACCCATATCGCATTATTTCCTCTTGACTTTTTCAGGAGACCCGTGACAATGTCCATAGTAACATTTTCCCATTTCCACATGGGTATAGGAAATGGCTGCATCATACCTTTGGACTTTTTCTGCTCAGCTTTAACTTGCTGATATACCAAGCACCTTGATATATATTCCGCAATCTCCTTCTTCATGTTATCCCACTAGAAGTGCTCTCAGAGATCATGATACATCTTGGTACTTCCAGGATGGATAGAGAATGTTGAGCTATGTTAATTATCCAATACCTCCTTCTTTATCCTGGGTGATGAAGGAACACAAAGCCATGTTCCAAACCGAATCACACCATCATCATCGATATGGAACTCTTGCAGCTTCCCTTCCTTTACAACATTCACCCTCTTTTGTATCTCTACATCATCCCTTTGTGATTCCTTAATCTTTTGTTTGATGGATGGTTGCGCAATCATTTGGGCAAGGTAGGATGTATCCCCTGGCCTTACGATTCCCAAATCCATCCTTTACATATCCAAGAAGATAAGGTCTTTCTAAATCCTCAACATGGATAGAGTAGCAGGTTCTTTCCTGCTTAGAGCATCAGCTACCTTGTTCGCCTTTCTAGGATGATCGTTAATAGAGCAATCTTAATCTTTTATTAGCTCTAACCATCTCCTTTGACACATGTTGAGCTCCTTTTGTGTGAATATATACTTTAGGCTCTTGTGATCGGTGTATATGTCACACTTCTCACTATAAAGGTAGTGCCGCCAGATTTTCAAGGAAAAAAACACGGCTGCTAGATCTAGATCATGTGTCGTGTAGTTCTGCTCATGGATCCTCAATTGTCATGAGGCGTAGGCTATCACATTATCATTTTTCATGAGTAAACAACCCAAGCCTTTCTTTGAAGCATCACTGTATATCACAAAACTTTCTCCACTTTTATGTACTGTGAGTACAGGTGTAGTGATCACCCTTATCTTTAGCTCCTTGAAGCTTCCCTCACATTCTTCCGTCCATACATACTTTACCCCTTTCCTGGTTAACTTTGTTGGCGGGCATGACAATCGTGAGATGTTTCTCACAAAACATCGATATTACCCAGCTAATCCTTGAAAACTATGGATTTCTATGACACTAGAGGCCACGGGCCATTCCTCAATCGCCTTTTTCTTTGAAGGGTCCACAGAAATTCCCTCACTTGTGATCACATGTCCCAAGAACGTGACTTGATTCATCCAAAAGTCACATTTGTTGTTTTTACAGATATCTCTACTTCAAGGTTTCGGGGCTTCGATTATATAGTTCTAGAAAACATGCAAGATATAATGGAATGCATAGAACTAGAATCAAATAAAACTTTTTCCATTCTTGATTGAATAGGAAGTGTACCTTGTACGACTTCATTATCATGTTCCACCTCCGCAGTAGTGATGGCATAAGCCTTCCCTTGTTCCTTTGTCTTTGGTGGTTTCTGGAACTGATTACCCTCAAGAGCTCAAGGTTTAGTGCACTAGTTTGAATAGTTCCCTAGCTCACTACAGTTGTAGCATTGAACCACGAGTAGTTCTCTCCTTTCATCTGCTACATTATCCTTCCTTTTCATGTGTTTTCGACACTCGTGAGGTTGGTGTCCTTCCTTCCCACACTTAAAACATTTCACCATACCTTTGAGGCAGTTCCCATGGTGCAACTTCCCACATTTTTGGCATATGCGTCGTTGTCTTTTCTTCCCATCTTTATCACTAGATCCACCAGCTTGAAACTCCATATTTCTTTTCTTATCACCATAGCCATGGGACCATTCTCCAAACACCATTTCCACATTGAGAGCACACCGAAAAACTTCTTCATAACTCCCAAAGTCTTGAATTGCAAGAGCCTTTCGAAGATGTGGTTTTAATCCACTAAATAATCTATCAATTTTGCTATCATTATTGATAACAAAACCCAAAGAATACCTTGCGAGCCTTGTGAAATTTGATTCATAGTTTGTGACAGATTCTCCTTCTTTTTTCTTGAGCTCTAGGAATTCTCTCTCCATCTTCGTGCGAAGAGTTCGCGGGATGTACTTATTAAGAAACATTATCTTAAAGTCTTCCCATTCCATCTCTTCAATTTCCACCCTTGGCTTGGTGTTCTCAATAAAATCCCACCATTGATCAGCTTCTCCATCTAGACGATAAACGGCTAGAGTCACCTTCTCCGTCTCAGAATAGTAAAGAACAGAAAATATCTTCTCCATGGAGTTGACCCACTGTTCTGCAACTAGTGGATCAGAAGATCCACAAAACGTCGGTGGTCGTTGTCACATAAAACATTCGATAGCTAGTTGCTCCCTCTTTGGTGAAGGAAGACATTCCCCATTATTATGGTTATTATTCATAACACGAGACAATTGGGTATGAATCGCCATGATGTTTTTAACTCCACCTCCAAAATCATTGGGGATGTCATTCGGGAAATCGTTGCATTGGCCCTCACAAGAGTTGTTGGCCATATTTCTCCTGGTTCCCTCTATTTTCTAAAATAGAAAATGTTAGAACAGAAAATAAGTAAAAAAATAATGAATAACTTATCCATTTAAACAATTATACCAAAAACATAACATATGGGATCCCTAGGTAAATATTATTCTGTATGTGTTTGTACTTAATCTGGTGCTAGAGGTTTTCTCTAGGGTTTACTAATCCTAATTCTCAAATTAACTAAACCTTTCCTCTGATACCAACTATAGCGACCCGGCCTTTTCTTACATTACTATTACATCATTTCAAAGATAAACAACATAATAGTATTACACATGGAGGATCCAGAGGATTAGTGTCTTGGGGAAACTAGGACTATACATAACAAATACAACATCAACCATAAACATTTATTTAATTTCTTCTTCTATAGCTTCTTAGTAGAACTTTTCCTCTCCGTAGTACATGTAGCCACCTGAGGATATACATAAAAAGGGGTGATCTAAAATCCCAGTAAGATGATAGATAGAAAAATACATCATGGGGTGAGCATAATCATAACATAGGCAAAAGATCATGAACATCAGAGGAGCATAAGTAAAAGACTTGAAATGTGGCAATGCATAAAAATGAAACATCATGTCTTAGTGGTTAACTACAAAACATACTTGTGAACAAAGGTAGCATCATGTTCACACATAATTTCACATTTACTCATGAGATACATCACATTACCCAATTCATTGGAGCTTTGTATAATTCAGGGCGCACCCGTCACATTTAAACATTCATATTGTGCTATATAATTACGGGCGCACCCGTCACATCATAAATTATAATTATCATGATTGCCACATAGAACACAAATAAAACATGTACATAAATAACCCATGGAAAGTAAATGGTTTCATCTCATAATAACACATTCTTATGCTTTGGGTTCCCAAACGATAGAGGGAACAACATACTTGATACAAGAACCATCAACATTGAATGAGAGGTAAAAGGTGAGATCATGAAAGAAGAGTACATTTGGAAAACATTTTGATGGACATAAAAACCAGTGAAAAACATTTATATCCCAAAAAAGTAAAGTAAATGATTAACTAATGATCTTTGAGGAGTAACCATATCAAAAATGGAGTGAAAGAGGGAGAACCCGAAGGAAGAAAAATGGGTTCGAGATTTCCCCTTACCTTGTACTCGAATGCCTCCTTCTCTTTAATGTCCTATATAATGACATTATATTCATTAATTAGAAATTACAGAACATTTTATACATTAATAGGGTTCATTATGGTTTCATTATTTCATATTATGTTCCTTTGGATGACTTATTGATTTTAAAAACATTGTTCGGGGATGTTCGTTTTTATGGTTTTCTTGAGCGGCCCACTTGTATTCTTAAATTGATGTTTGGGTAGATAATTGGTAAACATCCAGAACTGGTACTACATGTTATTAATGATATTACAGTATCTTCAATAATTTTATAGTGAATTATATTAGATCCAAGTGGACGAATCATTCGATAAAAATTTAATGATTGTTATTTGGGTTAATTTGGGCGGTTTTTGGATCACAACGATCTGGTTTTAACATTTAACTTAGTAATAAGGCCATAAGTTATTTCCAGAACTAAAAATAGAACATAATACTTATAATATATTTTGGTTCAACCATAAAATGGTTTCATGACCAGATTGACGGTAGAAATGGAAGAAGAGAACATGTCATTTTTTGAAGGTGATACATTTAACACCTCATGAACAACGTTCACTTTAATAAAATAAAAGGAAGAGGGAAAGGGTGTGGGGTGATATAATATACCATTAGAATCATAATATTATAGTATATGTATAATACTGGAGTTAAAAAACAGTTTGGATGAAGATTAGTAGGGAGATATCAGGAAAGGAACTTGAACTTGAAAGGAAATTAAAGGAGAAGAGGGAGAGAAATTACCTTTAGAATTATCCTCTTGAGATCCTCTATAAGGAAGCTAGGATTTGTCTTTTGATGAAACCAGCAGCTTTTGGACGTGGGGGATGAGCTAGGGAAGGTGTTTGGGCAGATTTTAGTGTAGTATTGGATCTTGAGAGGTGTGAGGAAAAGAGAGAGTGAAGGGTGGCTTTTATAGTGGAGGGGAGAGGGTTTCCTTAATATAAAATTGATTAGTTTATTAATTTCACCTAAGACAAGGAATAGTGAGTATTGGATGACCAAGAATAGTAAAAAAGGCATGTGAGTTTGGGATTTGGGTGCTTACATCACTTATGATGTCAGGAATAGTGGGTTTTAATTAAAATGTATTAATATGGTAAATTAATGTATTCTACTATTCACAAAAAATTCAAGTATCTCAGAAAAATCCCAAAACTTTACCCCAACCATTTTTCAAGTTGTAGAATCCAAAAATGATGTCCATTTTTCAAAAATATATTTCTAAATATTTATAATTTAATATTTAAATAAAATCATAATTTACTTAAAAAAATTGTTTTTTAGATTAAAACTGATGTTATAGTTCTTTCAAAAACTACGTAGGGTCATATAAAATTATCTAAAAACTATTAGACATTGATTCAATAATTTATGATTACATTACAGGAAAATAAATATTCTTTTCAATTAATTAATTAATTATAATTAATTATTTATGACTTATAAAATACCAAAAACATTTACTAAGGTCAAATTGTCACTTTTTATGATGTTTAAATTTTATTTTATTATTCATAGGTAATGTTACTCTTATTTACTATTCATAAGGGTCATATTAATATTCATAATGGTAGGTTACTATTCATAAAGGTAGGTTACTATTCACAAAAAATTATTGTTTTTCATTAGACTCCAAAAACAATCTTGAACAAAACCGTGTATGTCAGATTTTTATAATTCCAATCATAGGGGTGACAAAATTATGTTTAAAGGTCACTTATCACTTAGTAGTTCATTATTTTGTGTTTTTATGACATAGATATATGATGGGAATTTTCTATTGAAATACTTTGCGTCATTACATGGTCGGCGCGGCCCGGCCTGCCCTGGGTGGCCCGGCCGGGCCTGGGCGCGACCCGGCCCGACCGGCCCGGGCATGACCCAGTCGTCTGGCAGGTCGGCTCGGCTGGTTACAGCCGAGCGGAGCGGGGGGTGCACTGCCCATGCGTGAAGGATCTGCTGCCCCGCATGGGGCCGCCCTTTCCAGCGGACGCGGCCGGCTGCCGTGTCTCGTCCCCCTATGGTCCAGCGCGGTCGCGGGACCACGTCCTGCTGCCGCGGCGTCCGCTGCTAGTGGGGCACCGGGCGCCGCTGGCGCCACCGTGCCGGCGAGGCGAACCGGCGGGCTGCTCCGCGGACCACCAGATGAGTTCTGGTGGTCAGAAATCCATGTCTTCTTCGCCAAAATCCCTCTCATGGTCCTTCCTTCACTTCGAGGACCTTACATCGCCTGTGCGGCTGGTTTTGTCATCGTACGCCGTTCCGCACAACAAGAAGAAAAAGGGTGTTGGGTTCAGACTTGTTCGTTGGTCCGCACCCACCGCGTTAGCGGTTTTACTAGTCTCACAACATAAATTTAATCATATGCCATGGGTATAAATCACAAATATTTAAATGTATCAAAGCCCTACCTCAACGTTGTCGTCGAACGTGAGTTCATCACAGAATTGATAGTCACAGAAGAAGAGGATCATCGCATCGTGAAAGGGGCGTCGCTGTCATCGCGGTACACGGTGTCGCGCCTTCAAACTCTGAGGATTAAAAACACACAGATTTAATTTCACCAATTAAATCCATGTTGAGGATAAAATTCACAAAGAGTTAAAGAACCTAAATCCCCTACTTCAATCAGTTGTTGATCGAAGATTGTTGCGGGGAAAGAACATCGAGGAAGAAACGTCATGGAAGGAGAATCGTTGGTGTCATGGTACACGGTGTCGCGTCATCGATCTCTGAGGGTTCGGCGTTATTCGCGTTCTTCGCGTTCTTCCCGTTCTTCGTGAAGGAGGATAAACAACTTAAAGTTTTTCCAAATCCTCTCAACTATCCACCCACATGTGTTGGTCTTATTTTATTCATATGCCAAAAAACGAAAATCAAAGTTAAGAAACGAACCATTAATTCGATGAATTAATGGTAATGACTTAACTGCCCAATTAATAGGGTCGTTAAGAATTTAAGAAAACACACCAGATGACTTTCATTTAAAAGAGGTTTTTGCGGGTGTGTTACTTAGAGGAAAAGAAACGGTGGGGCTCCTGCGGGCCCCACCTCACAAATATCCTACCAAGTGGGTAGAATATCGTGGGTCCCACCATATCCGCTTAACCTGGATTAAGTGTCTTTAAGTGGCATTAAGTGAAATAAAAAAAACTATCGCACCACCTTTATTTTATTTTTTTAACATAACCCCAAAAACTAAAAACCACACCCGGTCAAACACAACTTCTGAAAAGGCATTTCTACGCAAATACTGGTGTTGTGATTCCATCGGTGCCCTCAGAATTTGATTCTGAGCATCGGTTCAAAAGTTAGAAAAACCCACTCGTTCTTTCATTGAACATACCCAAGCCAAACTTCGGAAAATGATTCCGGGCACACCGGGCCTCTGAATTAGGTGCCATCAGAAACTGTGTTCTTGAAAAATTCCAAACAAAATTAAGGAAAAATAAATTCCTTGAATTTTACGGGTCTTTACATCAGTCCCACCTCAGGGCTTTATGTCCCTGTAAAGATACTTCATAAACTAGGGAAACAAATGTGGGTACTGAGCACGCATCTGAGCCTCCCGCTCCCAAGTGCTATCCTGGAGGTTCTCGTTCTTCCATCTGATGTACACTAGAGGAGTCGACCGTCCACATAGGACCCGCTCATGTCAATCCACGATCTCCACCGTGACCTCCGCAAAATCCACCCCATCATCAACATCTTTCTCCCCATGGTCAATGATATGATTCGGATCGTGCACGTATCTCCTCAGTTGAGATACGTGGAAGACTTCGTGCACCCGGTGCAACTGAGGTGGTAGAGCCAGGCGATAAGCCACCTCGCCAATCCTGCTGAGGACCTGGAATGGTCCGATGAAGTGTGGAGACAACATGCCACCTCAGAGATGACGTGCCCCAAGAAGTGGACCTCACGTATCTAGAACTGACACTTCGAGAGCTGACCATAATGCTGGTGATCTCAGAGTGTATCCAGTACAACCCGCAAGTGGTAGGCGTGCTCCTCCTTAGTCGTCGAGTATATCATAATGTCGTCGATGAAGACCACGACAAATCGATCTAGGTATGGTTGAAAGATCATGTTCATGAGTCACATGAACACTGCTGGAGCATTGGGTATGCCAAAAGGCATAACCAAGATCTCATAGTGGCCATACCGAAATCTGAAGGTCGTCTTCTACACGTCCTCGTCCGGAACTCTGAGCTCGTGATAGCCAGACCCGAGGTCTATCTTTGAGAACCACCATGCTCTCTTGAGGTTATCGAAGAGGTCATAAATCCTCGGTAGCGGATACTTGTTCCTCACTGTCACCTAGTTTAGGCAACGATAGTCGACACAAAGTAGCAAGCTCCCGTCCACCTTCTTGGCAAACAATATCAGGAAAGCCCAGGGTGAAACACTGGGTCTAATGAAACCCTTTCCCTGCAAGTCCTCCAACTGTACCCATAGCTCTCGAAGCTTAGCATGGCCATCCGATATGCTAGAGTGGATATCGGGGATGTCCCGGGGTACAGATCAATATAAAAGTCAACCTCTCTGCAAGGAGGTAGTCCTGGAACATCGTCGGGGAAGAAGTCTACATACTGATCCACCATTGTAGGAAAAATAGGACTCCGCACGTCAACAACTCCTAGGATGAGGCTCGCCAACTGATGAGGGATGATATGTCCTCTCCTCTGCGGAAGTCCATCCTGTGCTGCGAAGGCTCCTTTCTCGCCGGTGAAGGTGAACCTGCTCCCGTCGGTGCGTACACATCGCACCTTGCGCCTAATACAGTCAATCTGAGCATGGATTGTAGATAACCAATCCATGCCCATCATGACGTCTTAAGGCCTCGATGCCGCTACATGAAGATCACAGCCAAATCTCTCATCTCCTATAGTAAGCTCACACTGCCAACACTAGTGTGTAATCTTCGAGTCTGCTCCCGTAGGAGTCTCTAGCCGTAAGGATCGAGCAAACGGCTCTGTCGGAATCTCAGAGTTCTGAACAAGGTCAACGGCTATAAAAGAATGACTCACTCTTGTGTCTATAAGAACTGCAACAAGGGTGGAATAAACATAGATAGTACCTCGAATCATGTCGGGTGTGACGTGGTCATAGGCCTCCGCTGCCTGGAGCAGTGCCAGTCTCTGCCCTCCAGCTCCCTGTGGCCGGGGAGGACATCCTCGTGGTGGTGGTGGTAGAGCCTCAAAGCGTCACCCACTTCCTGCCGCTCATCCAGCTCCTCTGCCTCATCCGCCTGCTCCCTGTGGACCGCCATAGTCGACCCTCTGCCTCTGACGACCGGGCCCAATTTGTCACGACCCATCCTCGGGGCCCATGCCGTGACTACCCCAAGCCCGCCATCCATACGCCAGGGGCTAGTGACTAGCACCAAGGCATAAATCCCGATAAAAAGGGAATGAATTGCCTTTGAAATGTAAACAAACACAACAGAGCATGTAAGAAGTAGAAGTAAACATTAAGTAAAAACTGAGTACAACAGTATGTGCGGAAAAGTAAGTGGGCCAGTATACAAACCGAAACTGAAAGTAAAGTACAACTGGAAGGGAAAAAAACAACTGAAAAGTAAAGCCACAACGTCGAGCTGCCCACTAGAAATCCCACCTGAAGGGTGGGTACAGATAGCCTCCACAGCTCCTCAGGTCCAGCCGACCACTCCGGGTACATCTCACCCAGTGGTCCACCTCCAGGTACCATCCAGATCTGCAAGCCTCAACCGTATTCTGCTCCTCGACATGGTGGTTCGGGCAGTCACGAGCCATGTGGCACTGCCCACCGCACATGTAGCATTGCCTAGCTCTCGAAAGACTGGCTCCATGCTGTGTGCCCTGCACTGCTGAGCCAGTGTCCTGAGGTCATCTGCCTGAGGGTCTAGTCTTCCTGGACCAATGAGTCATCCGTCGACTGCCTGCTACAAAAGACTCTCCTACGTGCCACCCTATGGTAGGTATCACAGCTGATGAACGCTCAGCAAGGAAGCTCTCGATCAAAAGGGATCACTCCAATACTCCTGTATGGGTTGGAATGCTGAGGGAGATCAGTGATGCCCTGATCATATGTCTCAATCCCTGCTCAAAGGTCGGGGCCCAGAATAATGGGTATCATACCATGTTTGTCGAGTAGCGCGAGAGATCAGTAAATCTCATCGAGTACTGGGTGACCGTCAAACTGCCCTGCAGCAGCTGAAGAAGCTCCTGGATACGCACCGCACGGAGGGTCTGTGGGACGAACTATGAGAGGGAGAGGCTCTCAATGTTTGTATAGAGAAGAGATTCCTCATCGTGCACCTGGAGCATCATGATCCACCATCGGCCTACTGCCGCGTGCAGTAGGCTCGATACAAGGATCACCATGGGGTCTGCTGGTGTCCCCACTAATCTGAAAAATCGTACCACTACTTCCAGCTAGTCCTCGGCTGCCTAAGAGTCCGTCTCCCTACGGAACCGGGGCGGTCACTGGTGCTGAAACTCATGTAGTGCACTAAGGCTTAGTGCATCTTCAGCGACTGGGGGCGGTAGCATCTGTGGCTTGGCGGGTAGAGGTACCGACGATGCCTCAACTGCCAAAGGGCCATATACCGAGGCCTCATCGCTCGGTGGGTTGTCCCCACACACAACTCTAAGAACCCTAGCTGGCTGCCATTGTGGGGCCATCCTGAAAAGAAACAGGTGTGCCACAGTCACCAGTATACCTGGTGAGATGACATAAAGTAATCACAAAGAAAACATAAAACACAATGCAATCAATGTTTTCATGCATTAAGTCAGAAATCAGAAGTCGGGGTCCTGGTGTACGGATACGTCGGCCTCTGCACCAACACTAGACTCCCTGAACTGATAACCACACCCAATATGGTTAACACTATTGCTTCATATAAAAAAAATATCAGAGTCCCAAGTTATGTGGTAGAACCGAACTCTGCTGATACCAATTTTTCACGACCCGTCCTCGGGGCCCGTGTCGTGACTACCCCATGCCCGCCTTCCATAGGCCAGGGGCTGGCGACTAGCACCAAGGTGTAAATCCTGGTAAAAAGGGAAGGCATTGCCTTTATAAAGTAAACAAACACTACATAGCTATCAAGCAGTAGAAGTAAACACTAAGTAAAATCTGAGTACAACAGTAAGTGCAGAAAAGTATGTGGGGCAGTATTTAAACCCAAACTGAATGTAAAGTACAACTGGAAGGGAAAACATCAACTGAAAAGTAAAGCCGCAATGTCAAGCTGTCCACTGGAAATCCCACCTGAAGGTTGGGTACATATAGCCTCCAATGCTCCTTGGGTCCAGCTGACCACTCCGAGTATGTCCCGCCTAGTGGTCCACCTCCAGGTACTGTCCGGCTCCGCAAGCCTCAACCACAATCAGTGTTTTCCCTCATCTGCAACAAACACAATGTAGTACGGGCATAGCCCGTGCAGGGTGAGTATAAGCTACATAGTAGGGTCCACGAGACCCCATACGGCCTCCCAAAATCCACGAAGGATAATCCGAAAAGGAAAGATACAATCACGAAATAACATCCGACACTACTTAGGTATACTCCCACACATATACCAAAGTCATCAATTCCAGTATGCTCCAACTTCCGAGCCCAAGTACAACCCAGTACACACAAGAAAACACAACCCAGTCCACACAAAAAAACACTACCTGGTCCACACATGAAAGCAAAACGTAATCCACATAGGATAACACAACACAATCCACAAAGGAAAGCAAAATAAGAATCATCTCACACTGGTATACTTCTTCGTATGAAGATAGAGATGATCAGATATATCCACTGATTCATCTAAGCCGTCGGACCCACAAAGGATCGATAGGTTCTAACCCCTACAATGACCCACAAATGATCTGACCCACACAATATCGATAGATAACTACCCCCCTAAATGACCCAAAAAGGATCGATATGTAACTGACCCCCGCAATGACCCACACAGGATCGGACCCACAAAGGATCTGTACGCGCTGGCCCACATAGGACCGCTGAGCGCTGACCCACACTGGATCGGACCCAGACAGGATCTGTAGCACTGATCCACATAGGATCACTGAGTGCTGTAGTCGTCGCCGTTGAATCCACTAAGGATATATGTATAGTCGTCGTTGTCATCGCAGTCGCAGATGTAGCTAGCTATATGGTTCCCGCACACAGCAAGCCCATTCGGGAGAGTCCGCTCCACGAGCCGAGAGGCTGATACATCAACTGACACATATTCCAGATTTTATGTATCCAAAAGTTCCTTATCTTCAACAGGAACTCAACATCACCGACAGCGTGTCAATCGGACGCCCGGTCTGAGAGTTATTGGCTTTTTAGTCCCAGGGGCCCGGTAGGTTTTTAAGGCAAAACCAACCTGAACATACTCCTCCTGCGTCCAAACCTCGGGCGGATTAAGCCAAAAGATCCGTCTCACATAGATGAATCCAACAAAGTCGACGACATGTCAATCATACGTCCGGAGTTTAAGATATAACCATTTCCGCTCCGAGGGTCCGGTTGGTTTCGTGTACGAACCAACCCGGCCATACACAAAGTACTTAGAAACCTTGAGTGTGATATACCTAAACGACAGTCTCGATCCAAGTATCACATCACCGCTAACAGTGCATCGATCAGAGGCTCGTAACTCAAGTTATGAGCAAATGACAAAAAAAGGTCTGAAAATGGGGGGTCTGGGCCCGGACCGACCCGGCCGGCGCGGCCTGGCCGGCGCGGGTGCGGCCTGGTCGTCTGGCGGGTCTGCTCGGCCGGTTACGGCCGAGCAGAGCGATGGGCGTGCTGCCCCCACGTGAAGGATCTGTGGCCCAGATTGGGTCCGCACTTGCCAGCGGACGCGGCTGGATGCCACGTCCCGTCCCCCTCCGGCCCCGTGTGGTCGCGGGACCGCGTCCTGCCACAGCAGCTTCAGCCGTGACTGCTCCTTTTGGCAGTGCGCCGGGTGCCGCCGCCTCCTGCCACTGGCGCCGCCGTGCCGACGAGGCGTGCCGGCGGGCTGCTCCGCGGACCACCGGATGAGTTTCGGTGGTCATAAATCCATGTTGTCTTCGCCAAAGGCCCTATCGGGATCCATCCTTCACTGCGAGGACCTTACACTGCCAGTGCGGCTTTTTTTGTCGTCGTCCTCCGTTCCACAAACCAAGAATGAAAAAGACCATGGGTTCAGACTTTTTCGTTGGTCCGCACCCACCGCGTTAGTGGTTTTACAAGTCTCACCACAAAAATTTAATCATACGCCGCGGGTATAAATCTCAAAGATTTAAATGAATCAAACCCCTACCTCAACATTGTCATCGAACGTGAGTTCGTCGTGGAATTGACAGTCACGGAAGAAGAGGATCGTCACGTCGTAGAAGGGGAATCGCTATCGTCGCGGTACACGGCGTCACGCTGTCAAAATCCGAGGATTAAAACACACAGATTTAATTGTACCAATTAAATCCATGTTGAGGATAAAATTCACAAAGAATAAAAGAACCACAATCCCCTACCTCAATCAGTTGTTGATCGAAGATTGTTGCGGGGAAGGAATGTCGCGGTAGAAACGTCGTGGAAGGAGAATCGTTGGCATCACGGTACACGGTGTCGCGTCATCGATCTCCGAGGGTTTGGCGTTCTTCGCTTTCTTTGCGTTCTTTGCGAAGGAGGATGAAGAACATAGAGTTTTTTCAAATCCTATCAACAAGCCACCCACATGTGTTGGTCTTATTTTATTCTTATGCTAACAAACGAAAATCAAAGTAAAGAAAAGAACCATTAATTTGATATATTAATGGTAACGAAATAACTACCTAATTAATAGGGTCAATAAGAATTTAAGAAAATGCACCAGTTGACTTTCATTTAAAAGAGGTGTTTGCGGGTGCACTACCTAGAAGAAAAGAAACGGTGGGTCTCATGCGGCCCCCACCTCAAAAATATCCTACCAAGTGGGTAGGATATCATGGGTCCCACCTTATCCGCTTAACCTTGCTTAAGTGGATTTAAGTGGATTTAAGAGGCTTTAAGTGAAATAAAAAAAAAGTGTTGCACCACCTTTATTTTATTTTTTTTAACTAAACCCCAAAAACTAAAAACCACACCCGAGCAAACGCAATTCTGGAAAAGGAATTTCTAAGAAAATATCGGTGCAACGACTCCAGCAGTGCCCTCAGAATTCGATTTTGAGCACCGGTTCAAAAGTTAGAAAAGCCCGCTCGTTCGTTCACTGAACTTACCCGAGCCAAACTTCAGAAAATGATACCAGGCACCCCGGGCCTTGGAATCAGGTGCCGTCAGAAACTTTGCTCTTGTAAAATTCCAAAATAAATTATGAAAAAGATTTTTATTGAATTTTACGGGTCTTTACATTTCAATAAAAGATAATTATTTTCATACGTTTAAAATTTTAAAAACATAATAAAGAAGGTCCATATATGTCAAAAATGAACTTATCATTAATACCTTATACACCATGAAGTGGATCTTGATTGTCATGTACCGAACAAGTGAAATACATTATCATGTATTTTCTTTAAACGTGGAAAAAATCTAAATTATCAAAATACACATATAAAAGATACATGTGTCATAACTCCAAACACAGAAAATAGATTATTGGATATATTACTTAATTTAAAATATATTATAAACTCCATCCAGGACAGTATAGACTACAATATCCACAAATCAATATTCCATTACAATGTAATTATTACAATCTAGTTTACTTATTTATATCCAATATACATTTATCCCAAAATTCATATCTCAGCATTCAGAACATAATAATGGATATCAACCCATAATATATCCATGATATCAAAATAGTATGATTAAACATATTTTTTTATGTCCTAAATTAAAAACATATAGTGATAAATACTTATATATTACGATATTCATATATAATAATTATTTAATTCAAAAAAATAAATAGTACCATCATTCAAATTTATTTTTAACCCATTAACTAGGATTCTTCATCTTATTCCATAATAAATATTCCCCAAAATAAAAAATATGAATCATTTCTTATGATTCATCAAACTCATATTAATCATGCTTAATTTGTTTAGAATAAACAGTAATTTTAGAATTCATCATACCATTCACTTATAATTAGTGGTCTCTACACCATCAGTAGTATAAATATTACTCATACCACCATATTGAATATCATTATGAAATTTCAATGTAAGACATCAATTTTCATAATAAACATACCATCTACATATAAAGCATTAAATAGTCTATGATATCATTGGGAGATGAATATCCCAATCCATTGAATTAACAAATCATTTAATTATCTATTTATAGTTACTTTTTCCCCCAACATTTTCATAGACAATACAACTTATTATTCAATAAAGACATTAAATTGTGTGTTTCTTACCACATTATCAACACAAAGGAATCATGATCCTCATTTACCAATATTCTCCACTGTCAGAATAATGTACAAACACAATCCTTATCTTTTTTAATGAGTCTAGTAGTTGGTTTAGCTACACATTACTTACGATTCTCCATAATAACATATTGGGAATGAAAATTTTCAAATCAGTCATCACAATATTCTACTACTTTCTAGTAAATTTTCTAACCAATTTAAAATCAACAAAATTCCATGTGGGTACCTTTTTTGACTAAAATTAAATCCACTAGGTGGAAAATTTTAATTATTTTATAACTCCCACATAATAAAAAAATCACTTATAATATATAACAATTTTGACGCCTTCATTAATATATTTCAACTTATGTTTATCATAGTTCATTATTATTCATCATCTGGTCAAATCCTTCTTGAGGGTTTATAAATAGTTCCTAAATTTCAAAAGAATATCCCCCAGGAGTGTTAATATAGTTGTGTTGTAATTCCTATTTTCATACACCAGCTCATGAACTATTCTTTATCAATACATTTTTACAAGATATATACCCATATATTCATCTATTATAGATCCACAACAATGAGTAGTACCATGACATGGATGTAATTCATTTGAAAACACTCTCTCAATACATAACCAAAATATCTTAATATTTTAGGCATGATTGACACATTTTTCGTAATTATCCTTTGTGACATCCATTATTATATCATTAGAAATATACATTAGAATTTCAGTAGTGTTGTCTCATCCTATATTCCAATTTTAAACTAACACTATCTTTTGTCACGAACTATAGAGACCTAATATTCTCAAAATTGGGTTTTTTTTGTATTTTTATATTAATATTAACCACATTATGTTGTACATTTCTGAGGAAAATAATAGTTTAGTTCCTTGATGACATGGAACCCAATAATCTAGAATTTTGAAAGATCTTCAATAGTTTACATAATGTTATTCCATTTTAGTACTCATCAAACACATACCCAACATAAAATGCCCCGTTATAACATTTGGTAACAGAACATAATAAATGTTGAAAATTGATGTTCATTTAGAGTAAACAAGGAATATTCATAATAGTAACATGATACTATGTGTACGAGAACATGGACATAACACATGAAAAGAATACCCAACAAATAAATGAACTCAATCTCGAATCATTGAATCTTGATTGGTAGTTCATGTGAAATGAATCATAATTAAACCAAAAAACATGATCCCCGATTAAACAATGTTGGCATAAAAATATATTTGATTCATAAACTTATGAATAGAAATTAATATTTTCAAAAGACCCACCTATTAGTTTAAAAAAATATAGGCTTGGGTTGACAACCCTTATACATACATCGGGAATGTGATGATACCTCATGTACCATTTATAATGGTAATGCGTTCAACAGAAATGAACCCTCTACGATTTTAGATAATATACCATTATATAATTTAATGGATGGATATATTGATCTCACCTTCCACTTAATAAAAATTAACTTAATGTTTCCGCAAGATCATAAACATTTTTCGTGTCACAACCAATGAAATGAAAATGGTATCATAATAATTTCATCATATCATAACCTATGGTGAGGAAATCGGTTTCCTAATCATTTCATCATCACATAACTCGTGAAAAGTATTAGGTTTCGTAATAATGATAGTATTGTATAACTCGTGGAAGAGAAATTGGATACATAATCATCATTCCATCTAATAATAAACCATTCAGATAAATAATAAGAATCGTATCATTGTATCATATTTCCATTAAATAATATATTATATCAATGGGTAACATCTAATATAGAGATGGATTTAGAAAGAAGATATTGACTAATTCTTATGAAAAATAACTTTTCTCTGAATGTCATGTAAATGAATCATTTTTAATATATTTTTCATTAAAATTATCATTAAAAATTATAATGAAATGTTTGATATTTGATTTAAAAAAATAAACTTGACAAAATTATATTTCGACTTATAAAAACAAAATTTTTAAAAAAGGGATGCCTTTTTAAAAACATTTTATTTATAAATAACATTAAAAATTAATAAAGTATACATAAAAATTAATTTTAAAATTTTTTTTGCAGAAGAAATCCATTCCACATTGAAAAAAACAATTTATTAGGTAAAAAGGTTAGAAAAATTCTGAAAATATCTTTGAGAACATATAAATTCTAATTTGAAATTAATTTAAAACACAATTTTAGTGATTTTTTTTGAAATTATTATCCTTCAAAATGAGCTTAAAATATCATGTTAAAACATTATATATTTTTTATAGAAACCATGGTTTTAGAAGAAAACATATTTCAAAACTAAGAAAGAAATAATGTCATATATTCATAAAAACATTTTCATATGTAACAATGTAACATCCCCCAATATAGTCTTCCCTTATTTGGGGGTGTAAAATGTACAGTGGGGAAACACTTCACTCTGGTATGAAGTGTCATAGATGTAGAAAAATTAATGATAAGTGATAAATAATCAATTTAAGACATATATGAATATTATAATAAAATAAAACTAATAGTCAAATAAATAAATAAAGGAATAAAGTTATAACACGATGATATTTCACTAAATGTCATGTAAGAAAAATAATAAAAAAATAATATTATATTAAGAAAATATATCAAATTTCCATGTCACTGTTCCCTCATCTGTCCTGATTCTAACCTTATACCCATGGATAATGAAAACTAAATACAATGTTATGTATCACTTATGTGAACTTCCATCCACATAATCATCACATGTACCAAACAATGGAACAAATAGTCTATGAGTATAAATAAATAAGACAAAACCCCCATTTGTAGATAAAAATGTCTGAAATGAAGTCTATGAAATAAAGAGATAACCAGGTGTATTAATAAATTTAAAAACTAATAAATAAAATAATAAAAATCTTTATCTATGTGGTAGAATGTCTCCATGAATGCCTTATTACCAAACCAACCCAAACCATATAACCTAGGTAAACCAACCCACATCAGTGACATGAAAAAATATCTTTGTGGGTAATGTATGAAAATTGAAACCATAACCATATATCTATGGTATAGTCATGACAATATAGGAAAAGTACCTATAAGAATTACATCCTTCAATTTAAATCCATACTAAAATTACATTATAGGATATGGAGAATCCGACTATCTATAAGCATTACAATGTGGGACTGGTTTGAGTCTGATCAATATCAGTAGTACAACATATAAGTTTTCAGGTTATAGGGTTGATCCCAATATATAATCATTAAAACACAGAACACAATCATTTCCATACAACATGGATGTCACAATATCTAATGATAATTACCATGTGTTACGTATGAAAATTTTCATTCTTATACCATATACCATTTGCAATTTAATTCAAAATTGATTCAAAACTACATCAATAATCAATAATCCAAAATATATGAAATCTATAACAAGAAATTTATTTATGTAATATGGAATACTAAAGATAATTTAATTGAATTTCTATTTCAATTACAGTAATTGTTCATTCAACCAATGGGTATTAATAAGAAAAGTCAAAAGAATTTGGAAACAATGAACATAAAATAATAAACTAATTTGTCTATATAATTTGTTAGGGTTTACACGTCAATGAAAATATAAAAATATTGCATCAATATGGAAATAATCAAACCAAAAGGATGTTATTTATACCCCTAACTCTAACCTATGAACAAATAGTGATTCTCATGGTCATCAACAATGTGGGGAATGTGAAGCTGATTTCAATGATTTTAGTGGATGAAAATAGGGTTTTCATACACCAAAGAGACTTCTATAATGGAATATGACAACTAAAAATCACTTGTAGAATGCACTAGGGTCATGATGTGAGAAGAAATAGTGAATTATAATAACAAAAAACCACACAATATGTTTAAAACAATAGGTAGAGAATTTAAATGTCATGTAATGTGATTGAACATCATGTACATGTTTTTATTGTAATTAAATGAAGAAAATCATCTCCTTGGATTTAATTTCTTAAAAATCATGAGAAGTTGCATGGCTTATAATCCCCTCACATGAGGTGTAAATGTTATTCAGAATAGTTTTCCACCCACCTACATTTTAAACACACTTTTTCATTTCTTATGCTTTTCACCTTACGAGGATTGAGGTAAAATCCTAACCCATTCATACCTAGAATCTGATAATTTGAAATAATATTCATCCCTGAAAATTTAGTAATTTTCTGAAAAATTATCTCCATATCTATACAAGACTCCTTCAATAATGAAATATAAAAAATGTAGAGAGAGACATACCTAAAAAAATTCTTCTTATTACAACCTACACACCATATAATAGCCTATCCCTAATGAATTAAAAGATTCAATTTTTTGTATCACTGAACAAGGATAATAAATGTGTTTCCATATCATACACTATCTAACAACTCTCCTCATGATCTTACCCATGCTTCTATTGAACATGAACCAACAAAATATTTTTACCCCAAATATATTACTCACTATGATCCATAACCTTTATTGAATGCTCCTCAGAGGACACAAGAGCCCAGAGATCAACTTATCCTGTTTAAATCACATGGGAAGGTTATAGATGATATATTCATAGATTGAAAAAAATGTATCACATCTTGAATAGAACTATAACATTATAGAAGGATTAAATGATACTCCACTAGGCAGAACAATTCCATTATTTCATACGTCCTGGAAAACCTAGGTCGTAGCCACCCCTCTTTCATGATATGTCAATCCCTGAACCATGGTGACACTCAATGCAAAGCATGATGACCATACAATAAATCTAGAGGGTATCTTTAATGGACATAATATAATTTCATCTTACATTGTGTGGTCTTCGTCCATTTCCTGATCAAATAAACTTGTTAAAATGTATCTTTTACATGTCTAGGACCCATAAGGGATGACTCCCTTGCCTCTAGCTAAAAATTAGGTGTACAACCTGACATACAAAAACAATCCCCAAAAGGTTATAACTGGATTGATGCCTAGAATTTATTATTAAATTAATACTCCACAAGTTACATGTGTTTATCTCATGAACCACCAAAACCCAAAAAAATCTTGTAAAATATACTTCAGAACATAAATAATCTATAAATATTGAACATCAATCTATGTATGATGGTATTTTATTAAAATAACTCATTATTCGTTGGATTTTTGGAGAACATGATATAAACATGCGGTTAAAAAGAGATTTTTTTCTGAAATGATACTCCTCAAAACACCATGCAACCGAACCACCACATGCATGTAATGATTAAAAAAATCCTCATCAATGTTGGTATCCTTTTTAGGTATGAAGCATTCTACCTCATTTATCATATCCAAATAATTCTCCATTATGATTCTTACATGTTTTAATGGGTATTCTTGTCACAAAATCCACTGTGAAATCATCCCATTTTCACTCAGTAGTTGTTGAAGGCTTCAACATTTGAATTTTCATTTGAGGCTTAGATTTTACCAACTGAAAATTGATGAATATAACCAAGAGGATTTACCCCACATTTTCCATTCTTATTCACTAGTAATTTCAAGTGAGATAACAATACATATTTGTTATTCTACCATGTAGCTCCCATCTATATGCATGAAACTCCTTTATTGGATCCTTACAGTAGCACATGTGAATCTATACCCAGATATATAAAATAAAAGAATCGACTATACTAAGAGATAATCCTGATGGTGTCTCCCCACCATATAACATTTCTCTTTGAACAAATCCTTCTATATTAGAGAAAATATTGGTCTTAATCTAGTCAGAAAACCCAGTTATAAAAGATGTCTAAGTCTAAGATACTCCACCCCTGAGATTCCAAAACATGTAGATGTATGTCTTTAAATATGGATATTATCCCATTACTATAAAAAACAATTTAACTACCTATGTATATGGAATTCATCCAAAACAATTAGAAATGTTGCTTCCATTTCTAGGAGAATTAGAAAATTCATTGGAAAAAGACAACAAATACTCGACCTACCTCCACTAACATTGATTCATGTCCCATTAAGACAATATTTACCTAATGTTTTAGTAATATATGAATAAAAACATATCATACATGAGATATTTTCCACATCGTGTTAGGGAATTTTAATCGTTTGTTAACTTCTGTTCATGAGTCGGGTAATACATCTAATGCGGTCAAAGCTGCCTATAGCCATATGAAACAACATGATTCTCCAAAATTAGTAATTCTTTGAGTTCATATCTATATGTGTCATAATACATTGAATTTTTATTTTTCCTTCATAGGTAATTTAATGATAGGGGTTGATGACATCCAATCATTCAGCTCCTAAAAAGCTATATGATATACATTAGTCAAAACAAACATCACCCCATTCTTGGTCACCCAAGTGATTGGTGCTTAAAAATGGTAGAAATATTGGATAAAATGAATTTTATAACATTATATACTGATAAAGATTCAAATTTCAAATATTTTATTTAGTTTTTAGAAATATATCTCAGCTTTAACGATCATTGGGTCAACTAACCCTCTTTCCAATATGATAATATGGCCCATGATGTACAATGTATTTATCTAGATACTGCATTTTGTAAGATTGGTGTAAAAATGAATATATATCAATGAACATAAGGAGATGTAAATAATTTTTTGAAGATCATATATTGATTATAAGTACACTAATATATCATCCATGAAAACTACAAAAACTGATATAGAATGGGATGAAATGTCATATTCATTAACGTCTTGAATTTTATGGGAACATTAGTACACACAGACGACCGAATTACAAATTCATAAAATACACTCCTATACAAAAAATTAATTAAAAGGTATGTATGATAATATCACCCTTAGCTAATGATATACTTATTTCATAGAAATTTAGATAAGATATTAGTACTAATCAGCAGAAAAAAAAATATCATCAATGTGTGAAAGAGGATACTTGGTCTTCACCCACATCTTGTTCAACCTATAATAATCCACACATATGAGAAAAGATCCATCATTCATTTTAGTGAAATTAACTGGTGTTCCCCATAATGATGTAATATTCTTGATGAAGAATTTAGATTCTAGATTTCCCAACTAAACATTCAACTCACAAAGCTCTGTTATTGACATTTGGTAAGGCATGATAAAAACATTTTATACTCCTGACACAAACATGATCATGAACATGATCTCGTGATTGGGATATAATAAAAAGAACATATTCAAAAAGTAATCGTAAAATGATATAACATTGGAGGGAAATAATCCTGATAAATTTCAATATTATGTAGAGTAAGACAAGAAATAAAATAAATGTGAAATGCCAACTTTCACTGCATTGGCCCTGAATGTCTAGTCTAAAGATCCAACTCACCCTTGTGAGAATAGATGCATACATTTAGAGATAAAAAGGTATATATCCTATTATAAATTTCGATATGATCTTGGTATGGAACTAATCAATAAAATCAATGAATCTAGTCATAGCCTATAATTTCTAGCAATAATGGCAACAAAAATAAATGTAAACCAAAAATCTACAGAGAACATGTCTTTCAATGTTTGATATTTTCATACCCCACAACCTAATATGGTTCAAGGATTAATACACCATCTAATCAATCGAAAAAAAAGACCAAAATATTTTAAACATGATAAAAAAGAAAATAAATTGATTCTCCCACACAAACAAATGTTAAGTTAGATTATACAAGAATTATGTCACACACAGAAGAGAGTTTTATATCCATGATAGTCAAAGTTTTATGTAAAATGTTAAACATTATATTCAATCTACCATTGGTTATATATTAATATCCTGATATATTTCTCATTATTGGAAGTATTTCCCTTGATCATATGTAATAGGTTGCATTCCATGTCCTAAACGACCAATGGAACTCTAGCTTCCAGCCAACTAAGGGGTAGATTATCTGCTTCCAGTCTATTGTAATATTATTAATCATCTACCACTAGAAATATATGGAATGTTTTTGTAGAACCTTTGGAGATGACACAGTCTTCCACTGATATGATTCTCAACTTAAAGGTAATGACATTACTAGTGCTTATGTCCAAACCTTCCACACTAATATCATTATAATGGATCACGATGATGATATGGTTTTCCACTCCCCTGAATAGTCCTCTCACTACAATTTTAGTAGAAATAGTCATTATAGTGCGTCTTACTACACAAATAATAACTCCCATATCACCCTGCTAAAACAACATAGCGAATTCTTAGGGTGTCTCTCTACTTCCCTTCCATGATAAGTGATTGAATCATCATGTCTTCTGAAATGGTTAAATATAAAATATTTGCATATGACTTGATCTCATAATGCATATTATCTTAGAAATTTATCACCCTAGAGATATCAACATTTTCACAGTGGTGAAAATCACTATATGTTGATAAAATGTGTAAAATAGTATAGTATAGAGAAAACATCTTTTGTCAGTTGCATGGACTCATGATATTTTTCATCAATTAATGTTTCATGATAGAAATGGATCTATAAATTCATCTATATATCCTTCCAAGATAGATCATTAGTCTTAACATCTTCTACAAAATTCCCACCAATGCTTAGTAGGACCTCTAAACGTACACAAGTAAGATACACCTTCTTATCAACATGTGTATCATGATTATAAAATATTGTCTATATTGACTTAATATAGAGCTCTCCATCTTTGATCCCCATTCCATAGTAAACATAGGATGATGCATAAATTGAAACTATTTTTCTCATCTTTGATATCAATGGAAAAATATAAGTGGTGTCTCTATACAAAGATCACATCACCCTCAGGAAGATATCACAATGCTAAAAATCCATCTTATTCTTTGGAAATATAAGAAATTATATTTTAACTGTGTTCGGAGTATGCTAATTTTGACTCCCATGAATATCATGTCGATGACAATGTGGATTCATATTCTTTAATAAAAAATTCGACCATATCGATCTAGGATACAACAATGTCACCCCAAACACTTAAATATAAATGAGAACCACTTACTCTTGGTCACTATATAAATGGCTTAAAATTATTTTCTCATGGCATAGACTTCATTCCATTTATCTTGGGAAACATAATTTTATTGCTCTATTTAACAAGTCAGTATATATCACATGGAAAAACAGATTTTCCCTTATTATGAATAATGCATGTCAATATATCCCTATTTTCCAATTATAATACATCAATTATCCATTAAAACTATACTATGTCACAAGTAAAATTATCATGAAATAAAAAGACCATAAAAAATAAACTCACACATCATGAGAATCACCCAATGTGAAATAACATCAAATATAATAAGAACACATCAAAAACAATAATCTCTGCCCATGGTACTTGGACATTCCCCTATACATTGGTTTTCCACTCCCATAAAAATTTTCAATAGCAAGAAACAAAACATCATATTATCTATCATACAATCCCGTATGGTAAAATATAAAAAATGAAAACCTAGATATAAGACCACATCATAACGTCCCCATATCTTGAACTCTCTCATGTGTCTTAAATGATTTTCTAAAAAAAACCTCAAGCACACCTCCTCATATGCTGGAGGCTGCCGACTAGAATAGAGGGTGCGAAAAGAGTATTTGAGATAATATTCTCCTAGGTATGAATTATAATAGTAGTATAATAATTTATAACAAAATATAAATATTTGAAGGAATATATTTATAAAACAATAAAAGAGAACTGAATATTCCAATAAATAAATAAGTAATAATGTATTGATGTTCATGAATATTATGTAATGACATGATAGAATTATACAAAAAAATACTTGATTACGTAAATAAAATGACTCTGTGACCTGGGTCCCATACCCCATATCAATCCTATCCCCAAACTCCATCCCATCCATAAACAACACCCATTAGAAAGGTCCTTTTCCCCTTCCCTGATATGAATCCACATAATGTCCTCAGGTACCAATTAGTGGCCTATATCGGGTCTAAGTATAAATCAGTTGTTCAATACCACAATTTCTAACAAATACCGGTAATATAATAATTATATGAAATAAATAGATTTCCAGGTGTATTAATTAATTTAATAATTAAAAAATTCAATAAAACCCTGCATTGGATCCATGATGGAGTGTATCTGAGGTTCTATTAAGACTATTCCATCCATAACCATATATATAAGGTAAAATATAATTGTTCAGCGACATTCTAGAATATCAATGAACAATTATTATTATCCAAGAAATCTACTACTATATTATAACTGTATAGTGACAGCATTCTAATATAAATCTATATAAGCATGAAAGAATCTTAGTTAATTCCCTATATGCATTGCAACATGTTTCTCGGAAAAGACTTTCTCTATAATAATTAAATTGTGGGACTAGGTCGAGCCCACTCAATATCAGGATTACATCTTATAAGTTTTAATATGTGAGGGATGATCTCAATATATAACCATTACAACATAAAACACAATCCCTATCCAACTGTCTGGATATCACAATATGAAATAACAAATATTAATGGTTAATTATGTGAATAATCATTCTTCTTTCATATTTCAAATTAAATTTAATTGAAAATTGATTAATAATCATATCAATAAGAAATAAACCAAAAATTTATGGATTATATATTAAGAAATGACCTAAGAGAACATGTCATGGTAAAAATACTTCAATATATTTTCAAATTGAATTATAATCATCGTTCAACTACCCAACAGGTAGCCATAAGCCAAGATAAAATCCAATTGAAAACAATGTTTTTCAATGAATAATATTAATTTTTAATTTAATTAGGTTTTCCACACCCAGTTATGGAACTATAAATATATTACATAAACATGGACATGGTCAAACCATCAGGTTATAACTTATATCTCATACCTATAATTGATGGTCCAATGCAATTTCACAAAGAAAATACCCACAAGGAAAAAATTTCAGGTGATTGAAAATATTTTCTAGAATCAAAACGTTGATTGTTCAATAAAATAGGCCATCAAGAAGTGAATTCATCATCCAAATGTATCTTAAATAGTTCACTATGGTCTAAAAGAGAGGATTTTTTGAAAATTAAATAAAAAATCAATTGCACATCTTTTTTAAAATATTAATTAAATTGAATTCAACAAAAAAATAGTCACCTCAAATTTATTTTATTAAAACCCATGAACAATTACATGAATTATAATCCATTTACATTACAATTAAATGTATTATAGTTGATTTTTCATCTCATTTTCCTTTTAAACAACCTGAACCTCTTATAATGATTCTCAGTATACAAATAACCCATGAAAAACATAACTATTAAATACCATGACTACATTATTTCAAACAAGCATACATCCTATATCATTAGGCCATTTTCTCCAAAAAAAGATCATTGTATTCAAAAGAGACTCATCCACTAAGGCTAAAATAGAAAACTCAGAGATATATGTAGCATGAAATAGATTTCATCTTATGAATAAGTAGTGGAAAAAATAGTACCACTGGATAATGATATTTCTATAATATAGACATAATCACAGATAATATTGACAAATGATTATTTTATTACCTTAAATATTTATCACCTTTGTGAAAATAATTCAGAATCCCCATAGAGTAATTGTAATTACTCAAACTATTATAAATAAATTTCCCCATGTATTTTTATTAAATTTATTTTTATATAGTTTGGTTATATAAAATACATGAACTTATTTTAGCTTATTATTACAATTGGATTTAAAAAACTATTTTGAATCATTTCCATTGATATATAAGTAATTGAACAATGATCTCATGATTAGTATAAATATTTGGGTTTCACAAATCTAATTGTCTCAAAAAAAAGAAGTGATGGCATTAACTAGTAAGATAATGAACTATAAAGTCTATTTTATTGGATCTTCTGAGTGAGATAATATTTCTAGGATTTCCCTTGACAATTCCCATTTTGTGATCCAACAACATATTCATAAGAAAAAACTATTTATGGGATACATTAAAGCACCTCAAGATCTTGCCCCAAAACATGTTTTTTGAACCATCCTAATGAAATTCACACCACCACACACCATACTTTTTGGGAATTTTGTGGTGTATTGATGTGATATGTCTTAAAAACCATGCATTGTGCATCTTTATATTATTTGTAATAAATAATTTATTATATTTCTATCCTAATATTTATACTTTATAAATTATTTTCATTTTCATTCAATGAAACACAAATAATATATTTGATTAATATTCAAATTCAACTAACAATTATATTTTGAAAAATTTAAAATATATAATTTTAATAATATATTTGTAAAATATTATTGTTAATTAACATAATTAAATATTAAAATTCATGTAATTTTTATGAAGTAATATTTAAATTTATTAATGTTCATAATTTTATTATTTTCAAAAAAAGTCATTTACAATAAATAACAAAATTTATTTTAAAAGTGATAATTCCAATATTTTGAAATTTATTTAGGAAAAATTAATAGTATCATTTAAATTTTCCTTCAAAAGTATCTAATGGTGAATTAATTTAATTTTTTAGACAGTCAAATATTTGGGTAAAAAATAAATATCCTAAATATATACTTTGTCTTTATGAGATCAAAATGACCCAAAAGTGTTGTAATAAGTAATTAAAATAATAATAAAACCCAAATATATGTTTCCATGTAAAATAATTTTATTATAATTTTATTATATTTATTTAGTAAAGACAGTTGGAAAGCTTCAAGACATACAATAAAATTTTTATATTTTAAAATCATTTCATAATGATTGTGGCAACACTACACATCACCAAGTGTAATTTTTTAAAATTATCAAAACTATTAGGGATAAAATAGAAAAAAACTTATAATTTTGAATAAACCAAGGTAAAATACATTGTTAGTTTTTGTTTTTGTATATTTTAATATCTTGAGTAAAATACAAAAATATTAAATTAATCATTCTATTTTCCAACATAAACCCACACATAGTCACATTTAACTTCACTTAAACTCCTAGGACCCTGTAATTAATCTTCTCTACACTTTCTAGAGTCTTACAAAGTCTCCCATACTTTTCTTGAATCTTATAGCATGGCTTTGAAGAGAAACACTCAATTAAGGGTTCCCCACTATCCTCTCCACCTTTCAATTCATGCACATTATTTCAATTTAGTATTATTAATTTCTTTTAGTTATATTTATATTTCTTCATAATAATTACATTAATAAAAATTTAAAATTATATTAATGATATTTAATTTATCCACACTCATTTAGACCCTTTCATAAGCTATTACTATGCTGATATTTAATATGGTATCCTCACCTTCCTCTCCACCTTTAAATTTATGAATAATATTTTAAATTTATCTCATTATGATCAATTTTTTATATTTTATTTCATTTATAATAATTCACAAACAATCTATTTGATTTTATATGAATTATATATCTTTTATCCTCTATTATTTTACCATTTCCTAAGTCGTTACTATGATGAAATTTTGTAAGGTATCTTCCACTCTCCTATTTTATCAACCACTCCTTTTATGTTATGTATTTTACTTTTCATTAGATTAAAATGGGATATGATATTAAATATTCCCCTTAAAATAAATTTTATGTATAAATTATGATATACTCATTTCACTCTCATTAATCCTCCAATGATCCTTTTTGTAGACCCGTTACCATGTCAAAATTTTCAAAACGATTCTTTTGATTATTTGGGATTATTAATGACCATATTCCTTCTATATAAAAATTACTATTCTTGGGTTAAAATTTGTATGTCCCTATTACTATCCATTTAATGTCTAAATTATGAGATACCAATTTCACTCTCATGACCAATTTTTTTTATTTTTTATGTAGCACTATTTTACAACCGAAATTTTACCATGATTTTCTATGATAAAAAATTATGTAATGAATACCACAAACATAATTCTATCAGATAATTAACATTTATACATATATAATTATTTATTGTGTAAATAAATGTAAATGTATCTAATACACATTAATTTAACGTGGAATAAATTATTATGATCAATGAAGCAATGTTGTATACTCTATGTGGAAAATTTATCCTTGTGAATGAAATGATTATAGTGGGTGTACCTAGGTATAACTACTATTCATTGGGAAAATTTTGTGATAATGATACTTTAATTAGATATATGGTGTACCTAATTATTTTATGGTACAATTTCCACCATTAAGTCTTGTTTTTTATCGTTGACCTATTTTTTTATTTTATTTTTGATGTTCTTTCCACATATCCCATTTTTTCATTACAGTTACCATGGTATATCATGTTTCCATGATCATGTTTAAGATTAATACACTTTTTATGAGCCATATATATGACTATTGTAAAACATGTATCATATTTTTAATGTTACACCTTTATTATTTCATTACTATTATTTATATCTCACACATTTATTATGTTTTTTCCATAGTTTTCACATGATGTTTTATGATAAAGGGAGTATTTTGAGCATATTGATAATGTTTTCCACAAAGACATTGTATTCCCAATTTTATGTTTTTTTAATGTAAATAATTAACAAAGAGAGTATAAATATTGATCATAAGGGTTTTATTAAGTGTATTTAATTGTAATAAATCAAGTATTAATGTGAAATTAAGAGAAGGGATATAATAGTTGGTATTATAAGAAATTTTTAGTATTTTTGGGAATAATATTATCTATCTATAGATAATGACAATGTGATAAGACTTTATATAAGAAAAATTCACTAACGTTTGTTTACTATTGAGTAAATGGATTATAAAGACAATAAATCATTGTCTGGAAACATAAAGTGGATGTATTTATTGATCATATGTAACAAGGAGTGACAACTCTGACAACTTGTTTAATAGATGACTTGGGGTAATGTGGTACATGATAGTGGGATTTACTGTGCATAGGGTTTGACACTTCTCTTAGATATTCTTTGGTAAATTCATAATCTCATTATGAACCATTATAAATCGAAAAGCTCCATAATAATATATGAAAAGAAATCGATCATGGACAAAATAGATCGACTCCGCAAATTTTGTATATTAAGGAAATACATGTAATTTATAAGTCTTGATTTTAATGAATTTGGATTCTCATTTAATAGTTCATTATTTTTATAGTAATAATACCTATGTATTTATTTGTTAATGTAGAACCAGATTCAAAAAGTTAAATGTATGGTTATCATTCATTGATCTGGGCATTCAATCATATCATGAATTTTTAGTATAACTATTAAAACACCACTAAAAACATGGAAGTAGAGATGTTTATAAAAATTGGATATGGGTAATCTTTTGTATACCTTGTTTATAACTCATCCCCTATCACAATTTATGGGATTATATTACCAACAAAACATGAACATACATCACATGAATGGCCTTAAGGCCTTCATTTTTATTAATTTTAGAAAAAATATCCATTTACGGGACGAGAGGGAACCATTATAAGGCCTATAGGATAATAGATTAAATTTACTATTGACTTGAAGAGACATTACATGAAATAAAGGTCTCAAGTAACTCAACTATACTTTAACTATAAGAAACTACCCCTCCCCAGCATCTGATTCATTATGGTAGTTCCACACATTCACATGTTTGTTTGGTTGTGCTTCCAATATAAGCACAGTCTGGTCCTGATGGAATAGATGTACCCTCTAATTGTTCTAAATCAATGTTTCTTCTTTGGTGAGTGCACCTAATTTGAATCCTTCATTAGGGATGATATTTTTTTTCTAAAATCGGTTTGGGGAAATTGCACTGATCATGTGCCCTGAAAGTCCTTGAGATGTCTTGAAAGAATTGAGGTGGCCCAAAGGCCTTAATGGTAGCCTAAAATCCTTACTGACCCAAAAGCATAGGTGGCCGGAAGGCCTTATTTAATCCAAGAACAAATCGGTGGCCCAAGGTTAATAGTTCTGAGACAATAGTACTGTATAGTACTAGCTACTATACCTGCTACAATAACCAGGATATATTACTCTGCTGGTTTCGAACTAGGGTATCATCGATTCACATAGAAAGACATCTCCAAATGGGCTAAGTCTCACGTGTCAAACATTTTAATTCTTCATTTTGATAAATGTGATGCAATTTAGGGAATGTTATTTTTATCCTTATATAGAGCCTCCATAAAATTCAATGATAGGGAAATCACTATCTATATGGTGAATCTACACATGATTCGGTGCAAGTGAAAGGATATGGTGGAATCTTTTTTAACCTAATAATCTAAATAATGTATAATGATTCCCTATAAGAAAATGTATCTCGATCAATTGATTCGGTTTATGGAATTAAAATTCTGTAAAGACATTCCTATTATGAGGGAATACACTGATGTGTTTCTTGAGAAAATATTATATAATCCCTCTTAGATAGGATGTTTAATATTAAATCAATCTTATACATGGGTTGTTAACAATATTCACGAATCTATATAGGAAGGATTATTAAGAACATGAGGTTCTAAAGAAAAAACTATAAAGAGAATATGTATAATGAATTTATACACACAATTTCTTCACCATGGGTTGCACCATTCCAATTCATCAGGAAGATGGATGGGTCAATGTGCCTTTACGTTGATTATCGTTAGCTCAATAAGATCACGACAAAGAAAAAGTGTCATTTTCCATGGATGCATGATTTTTTCAAAAAACTCCACTGACCACAATACTTTTCCATTATGGATCTTTATTCAAGATATTAACATGTAAGGGTAGAGAATGAAGATACCTCCACGATCACTTTTTTGTACAATGTACAAGTACTGTGAATTCATAGTTATTCAATTTAGAATTGCTAATTATTTAGAAACCATCATGGAATTGTGTAATAGAGTCATTAGAGATTACCTTGAAAAATTTATGGTAGTATTTATAGATGATATACTAATATTCATCAAATATAAGGAGGAGCATGAGGAGGATTTGAAAACCATGAAAATGAAATTACATAAATGGCTACTTTTTGACCTGTAAATCATGTGTGAGTTCTAGTTTAAGGATGACTCATTCTTGGGACATACCATCAAATGAAAGGTGATATATGTGGATCCTTTAATGAAAAAAGAAATCAAAGGATGGACAAGGCCAACATCTATGATAAATATTTTTATATTGCATGATTTATCTATTTATTATCATTGACTTGGGATAAAATTGTCCCGATCATCAATACCTCTTACAATTATTACGTGGAAGGGGAAGAAGTTTTTTATTGTAGTGAACAATGTGAAAAAAGCAGCAATGAGTTAAAAAGGGGGATTGTCACTACCCCCATTATCACATCACCCAAAAGTGGATAAATATTCATAGTATACAGTGATGTTTCAAGTAATGGATTGGGTTGTGTGATAATAAATAATTGAAATTTCATTTCTTACTCCTCATGGAAATAGAATGTTCAAGAGAAAAACTATAGCCATATGAGTTAGTGTTGGATGTTGTGATATTATTATTAAATATTTTTCAACATTATTTCTATGTGGATAAGTGTGAGATATATATTGACAATAAGAGAATCAAACATAATATCGCAAAAATGTTCTATATATGATGAAATGCAGATGGTTAGAGGTAATCATGGACTATTTCTTCTCAATTCACTATAATCATATTAATTAAATTTAAGTGTAGAATTATATATATATATAAGATCTTACAATTTTAAAATTGATGATAATTGTGAATTATATAATTTTTATTGAATTAAATATAATGTACAAGGGAATAATAATGGAAGCATCATAAACAATTATTTCACAAATGATTTATCTATTATCTCTTCTTGAAAGGTAAACAATGCTAAAAAATTTAGACATGAAAATTCAGAAGAAAGTGGAATCTATATGAAAATGGAAATCCACAAATTCAATGTTAATGAAGAATGAATTTTTCAGCTTTTGGTCACTGATATGTGTTCCATAAAATCCTATGTTGAAGAAGGAACTACTGGATGATTCATGTAGATCAACATAATCCATTCACCCTGAAAACAACATGATGTATCGAGATCATCAAGAACACTATTGGGGGGACAACATGGAGAAAGGCGTCACTAAATATACAACAATGTTCCACTTATTTCAATACATGATGTCTAAAATATAAATTCCTAAGGGGATTATAAAACCATTACCCATACCAACATGTAAATGGTAAAACATCACCATGCATGTTATCACAGGACTTCTGAAGACAAACAAATGAATCCATACTATTTGGGTTATTGTGGATCGTATTACAAAGACTATATACCCCATTATGATTTCAGAGATGTTTTATTTATATCAACTCTCATGGATATAAATCATTGAACTGGTGAGCATTAATGGAGTACAACTATCAAATATGTCTGATTAAGATCAAATATTCACCACTATGGATTGGAAAACACAACAACATGATATAAACACATAGATGAACATTACTATGACTTACCACCCTAAAAATTATGTCCATAGTGAAAACAATACCATTAGATTAGGGGAATGTTTGAGAGTATTTTCAATTGAATTCAATGTCTTATTATATCACTCCCCATGTTTGTGTTACTTTACAATAACAACTTTCATTCAATCATCAAAAAGGATCCCCGTATATCCTTTTATGGGAAGAGGTTAAGAACACATGCATTTTTGGATGAAAATCAGTAACGCAATTTTATATGTCATGAAATGAATTTACAAAATGGTGGAGGAGGTAAAATCTATTCATCCATGCAACAAAATTTCATTGAGTTGATAAACAGATTATATTGATAATCGTCTATGGGACCTAGAGATAAATGTTGGAGACATTGTATTCTATTGAATACCTCCATTGAAGAAATATTTTATAATTGGGAAAAGGTAAAGATTAGTTCATGGTACAATGAACCTTTTCAAATCCTTTATCACATCATAGTGGTTACCAAATGAATAGAACTCCCACTGTACCTATCTCATGTACATGATAAATATCATGTTTCCATCTTGGTAATGTACTTTATATGCCCTTAAAATGTAATCAATCATGAATTGATACCTTTATAGAATGAAATTTCTTATGAGGGGTATCCAACAATGGTCTTACATCTGAGAGAATGTTTTTCCTAAATTAGATAATCACCCAGGTCAATATGTTGTTGAGAAAAAAACATGTCTAGAGAAGTAACATAGAAATTTGAGGATGTAATGAAGAGGATTTACCCGAATCTATTTTAATGTGGAAAAATAAAAATTTCAAGGTAAAAATAATGGAGGGATACTGTAACGACCCTTACAAATATAACTATAATTCCTATAACATTTTAATTAAGTATTTATTATTTGATATATTTATAAAAAAAACTTGAACGAATTTTGTCTAATTATTCCTATTGGATTTAAAACAAATAATGTATCATTATTGTTTATAATATTTTAATTAAACATTGATCACATGGTCTATACAAATATAGGGTATTTAAAATCCAATTGTCATAGAAAAAGGAAGATATGGCCCCAACCAGTTGGATCATACCCTATAAAGACCACTTATCCGAAATTTCATGTGAGATAATATTTATGTTATTTAGCTTGACCAATTCCATGTTCATATCTAATTACATAAGCATGAGATAAACCATTTGTGGGAGAATTTCAAGCTCATCTAGATCATGACACAAACCATGTTCATTAAAACACCCCATGAAAATCCCACCATCAAACCACCTACTCTACGGGAATTAGCTGGTGTATTAAAGGGAAGTATGACAATACAACAGAAATATATTCATTTATATTATATTATAAAGAATAAAGAATATATTTCTGTCCTGTTGTTGTTTCTTTACACATGATAATTTTTTTGATTCAACAAAAAATAGTATATTTGGTTATTATTAAAAATAAATTAAGAAATATATTTTGATTAATTAATGGATGTTTGAATTAAATAATATATTAATAAAATAATATTATTGTATACATCTTTTTACATATAAATTATTATAAAATTTTAATTTTTTCAACTTAAATTTTAATAAGTGATTAAAAAATTATTATGTCAAATAACCACATCATTTTCAATAACTGTTAATTTTTATATTAAAAGATAACATTCATATATTTACATAAAAATTTAGATAAAATGAATATTATTTTTGGAATCATGATTTTAAAAAAATACAATGGTGCATTTTTCATAATTTTCTAAGATATCCATATTCTTTGGTAGAAATTAAATATTATGTAATAATAAATTATCTTTTATGACATCATAATTACGTAAAACTAATTTAAAAAAGGAAAAAAATTATGGCCAAAGACTGAATTTATGATTTCCATTGAATATAATATGATTTTATGTTTATATTATTTATTTTATAAATTAATTATGAACCCTTTAAGAATTATTATATATTTCAATAATATAAAATGATATCTTTAAGGGAGTGGCATACCGCCACATAACCAACAGTAATATAATAATTAGTTAAGAACATGGAATTATAAAATAATAAATTATACTCCAATTTTTCAAAAACCATGGGACAGTTTGATGGCTTGAATATTTTATAATATAGAATACAAAAACAAAATAATAATGAAATATCCCTCTTTCCCTATATAAACTAACAAAATCTACCATCCCCCTTAACTAAAAATACTTTGAGAACATCAGTATTCATCCATATGCTCCATAGATTCATCCAAAAGCACCCCCAAGCATTCATGAAGCCCTACCATGGCTTTAGAGCCACACACATTGGTAGGGGATCCTTGCCTTCCACTTCACCTTTCAATTCAAGAATCCCCATTGAAATTATTATACATAATATAAATTAATGATATTTTAAATCATATTATACCAGTCCATTATAGTTCTATTGATTTTATATGAATGATAGAAAATTTATTCAATCTCATTTTGACCCTTACCAAAGTCATTACTGTGTCAACATTCCAGATAGGGTCCTCACAATTCAATCATTATTTTAATTCAATAATATTCATTGAATTGTTTCATGAACCAGCCCCCAAGACCCATTTTGTGACTACCCCGTTCCCACCTATAAATGAATGGGGGCAAGCTACTAGCGCTAAGTAGAAATATCACACAAGTGGATGTCATTGGACCAAGTACATGTACACACACACCTATCTCCATGAAAAAGTTAAAACTAAAAAACACAAAGCAATCTTGGATGAAAACCAACATGAAATCCCACTCTGAGAAAGGTAAAAAACTAAAATTTAAATGGTCCTAAATATAAGCCCAACTAAAATAGAAAACTACAAGATCCTAGTTCACATCCGCAGAAAACCATTCGTGAAGGGTAGGTATTGTAATCTGTATGAATGTCTCTGAAGAGAACCAAGTTTGTAAGGTCACACTAATGCAACCCACGTCTATTGACCATAGAGGGCTCCATTAAATTTGTGGATCATCTACACAAGACATGACATATGTGGGCGATGCCCATGTAGGGGTGTGTAAAATAATACAGAGTATAAACCCTGAAACCACAAAGGTAACACCGATATGAAAATAAATGATGTACACCATAAAATAAACAAAATATGTACAACACAATTGAAACAAAAATAGTACACCATAATGAAAACACATGAATTATTCCAAAAAGAAAATTAATAAGAAATACAATATGTAGACTACCCAAGAGGCACACAAAGTGTATTCTATAAGAGGTACAATCAAGAGATTCACTAGAGTCATCTCAATCAGAGTATATGTATATAATAAATAAATAAGATTTTCATCCTATTCAACATTACCCTAAATTAGTTACACATGGAGTGTAGGTAAAACATGTAGTTTCTATAACACAAGTTGTTTTTGTAACATACAGAGTGTCAATAACACACAGAGTGTTGTTAACACATGGAGTGTCATCAAATACTATAGGACCTAAACCCTAGAGGTATAAAGGAGTACCGTCTTATTCTTCTTAAGACACAATGTCAAGATAACACACAAAGTCTAGGTGAGACATGAAGCATATGTAAGGAACATAGTATAGGTAATAATATAGATTCTAGATCGCAACTAGTTGCATGATTCCATCCTTGGCATGCTCGTTCCAGAAGTACCTACTCCCCAAGCAAAAAGTTCATTCCCCAACATCATTAGAAATTCACTTAGAGGGTCACTAAAGTACATCCTCATCATGAGGGTCCCAATACATAAAAAGGATCATAAATTGGACACATGGTTTGAGAGTTATGGGATTTTTTGTGAAAATGGTTTTGTGGGGTCTGATTCTGGACTGACCGAACCCAACCTATCTCCCAAATGACCTGACCCATTGGGTAAAGCGTACAACTATCCTAACCTATAGCCGGTCTGGTCTGAAGGCTCCAACCCGGTCTGCTGAATCAGTCTTGTTCGTATGACCGAGATGTGGCATCTATCACGTACACTCCCTGTCAATGTGGGGAAGCCACTAAATTTGATGTGGGGGCCCACTCACATACCACACTAAGACCATTTTCTCATGGTCCTACCACTACTGTATATCTAGAGAGTATTCCCTGTCTGGATGATGTGGCTTCATGACATGTCCACTGAGACCTTCCAGCTAGATTCAACTATTCTCCAATCCGTGATAGTTTCCATGGGGATCCCCACCATTGGCTGCTTAGATAGTGAATGCTACTGCCAGATATCCATACATTTTGGTACTAGCCCCACCACGTTCCACCGTGTACTGTCAGGGGTGGTCCTTGTTCTATGAGTCTTTGGTCTCACTCTAATGCGCTATTTTTCAATACAGGGTCAACTACACAATACTCGAATTGTGTTCTTCACTGCCTTGTCATTAAATTTTGTTCACCATTCATCTAGGGGTTGGAACATTCTCAATACCTCCCAGAATAGTTTTCCATGAACACAGGGATTCGTCATCATAGATCACCAATAACGGGGGTCGAAGAATAAAATATAACTCAATTTGGATAAATTTAACCTTGTTAGTTCCGGCCTTCATTCTTCCTATTAGGAAAATAGATTGGAACCATAATCACATAGATTAATCTCCCTTTAGACATATAGAAATTTTTACCCATCCCTCATCCATGATCGAACTGTGGATCAACCTGTTCATGGGTTGGTCTACATTCATTGTGGGAAAAATTAAAAATGGATAAATAAATCACCATGAAAAATGAACGCCCTACCTAAATAATTTTATTGATCACCAACGAATCTTGAATCATTCAATTCTCATTTATAAATCAACTGATTTCTCTTCTAAATCTGATCATAGATCTACCACCATTATTAATTCATCAATGATAAGATTTTCCAACTTGTTCTCCTTTTTCTAGATCCGGGAGGGACTGTTAATCTGTTCTCACATCCTAACCAAGGTATTAATTTAATAAATTCAATTCAGTGTCGATGTTTTGCTGAGTTGGAGTGTCTCTTCATTTTTTCATTTATGAATGAAACATCTTCTTTGTCCATATATCACAACATTGATGTGCCCCCACGAATCATAAAAATAAAAATTAAATAAAAAATTTATGTTCATTTTTATTCTTCTATAAAATGTCTGAAAATGTTTTTCCAAGTCGGCCCATACCAATCGAAGTTATGACCAGCTGAAGAAAATAGGATACTCTGAACACAACGGTTCCCTTATATTTGAAATCTAAGGACTCATTTAGATTCCTCTAAAACTGTACATTAGAAATTAATTTAATAAACTCAAAAATACTAAAAACATTTATTCTACGAACCCCAGGCCTCAAGAAACATCGGTCATCTCAAAAATTATTCTAGAAATAATCCTATATAGTATTTATATAATTTACATGGAATATTCAGGATATTACATTCCCCCCACCATAGGACTTTATGTCCCCAAAATCCAATAGAATGGATAAAAAAGGTTGATACTGAGCATGAATCTGATCCTCCCTCTCCGAAGTGTTCTCCCAGATATTCTCGTGCTCCCAAAAAACGTGAAAAATACTAATCGACCATCTACTATGGATCCTCTCCAGTTGATTTTCGATCTCCATCGTGAACTTAGTGATTGTTAAACCATCATCAATTCCCACCTCACCCTAGTCAATGTTGTGTGAAGGGACGTGTATGTATTTCCTCCACACAGATATGTGAAAGATGCCGTGCACCCTCTCTAACTGTGGATGTATCTCTAATAGGTAATCCACCTCGCCCACTCTATGAAGTATATGAAGAGGAAAAATGAGCTTTAGGGATAACATTCTACTGTAGCCAAATCTCTGTATCCCACATCAAGGAGATACTCAAAACAACACATGGTATTCCTCTTTGATCTCCAAAAGTCTCCATAGCATATTGGTATAGGACATCTGAATATTCTATGAAGTCTTCATCTACTCTTGGATGACATGCATAATTTCTTTAGTGGCCTATACCAACTATCAGACAATGAGTTTTTATAGTAAATGTCCAGTCTAATAATTTGGTGACCTATAGGGTGACCTATATAAGGCCTTGAATGTTTCCATGACAATAGTGGAGTGGTAGCTCTTGTTTTACGTGAACTCCATCGGAGGTAGGTGATCCTAAAAAATATGACCAAAATATAGGATGCAATCACATATCATGTCCTCTTGGACCTGAATGGTTCACTCTATCTAGTCGTCTGTCTGTGGCTGGAAAGATTTTCTTAGGTGTAGCAGAGTCCCAAAAACCATCTCAAATCACTTCCTCAAAAAATATGTAATTTGTGAATCTCGATATGGGACTATCATTGATGGGAATCCATGGTGTCAATCTATATCTAGTATATAGATGTATCTTAGGATATTTACTGAACCATCTTCCATAAACACTAATAAGATGGCCATGTTGGGGAGTCCTTTCATGATAACCCAGATGGTGTTGTTCCCTCTAGACATATGTGGTAGTCCCATAATGAATTACATGAATATTATATCCCAATTCCACTCTTGAACATCAATTGTTTGAGTCAAACCCACTAGAAACTGGTTCTTGTATTTTACATGCTGACTATTGAGGCATCTAGAGAAAAACACTAACACAACCTCATTTATTCTTGTCCACTAAAATTGATGTCAAAGGTCATGGTACATCTTTTAAACAACTGGATGTACTTAAAAATGGGATGTATGTAATTCCCTTAAAGCCACCTCATGTAACCCAATCAGTAAAACTGTGCATCCTTTCAAAAGAATGACGCGCTCTTGAACAGTCGAATATCCCTCAGGGGCATGCCATGTGGACATCTAGAATGGTGTAGCATGACATCTCACATTTTTAATCTCTCGCTCTTGAAAACCCAATAAGAGTGGAGTGGTATCCACCATTTATTGGTTATAATATACATCATCTCCACCAAGAACGGATATTATATGCGAGGACAACTTCTCGGAGGCCTCATTCGGTAGTTGTAAACTCGATCTCTTGTTGAGAGAATCTTCCACTACGTTATCCTTCCCAAAAATATAGAGTGTCTTGAAGTCATAGTCATAGAGGAACTCTCACCAATACCATTGTCTCTTTTTTAGATACATATGAGAAAATATATTCCTGAGACTTTTTTGTTCTGAGTACAAGATAATCTTCTCTCACAAATGTTAGTGTTTCAACATCATTAATTAGAAGACTACCACATCAAACTCCATATCAAGGGTTGCGTAGTTCTGATCTAGTGGTATCAACTACCATGAACTATAAGAAATCATCACATACCCCAACATGAAGTCCCAACCAATACCATTTTTTGATGTATCGCAAAACACCACACAGTAAACACCCTCCTCTTGTAATATTGGGATGGGGTCACATGCCAAACACTATTTCAATGGCTGAAATCTCTCATAGAACTACTCTGTCCATTCGAATGTTTTCTAATTCCATATCAAGGTTTTCATGAATGATGCTACTCTAGAAAAGAAAAGTATGAACCTCTGATAGTACGCTTTTATCCGATGAAAACTATACACCTTGTTTATGATCTTTGGTAGCTCCTATGCAAGCACAACCTCTATCATTTCTTGATCTACTACAACTCCTGCCTCAGAAATGACGTTTCCTAGAAAGTGGACCACTCATATCCAAAACAAACACTTTCAGAGCTCCATGTAAAGCAGTTTCCCTCTATGTATGTCTATTACTATCCCATAGTTTATCAAGTGCACCTCCTCAGATGTCATGTACACCATGATTTCATCAATAAATACCACTATAAACTGGTCTAGGTAAGGCTATATGATTCTATTCATGAGTCTCATAAACACTATTGGGGAATTCGTCGGGCGAATGGGAATCACTATGTAATCGTAGTGACAGTACCTACATCTAAAATCCATCATTGGGATGTAATCAAATGGTACATGATGCTGGTGATATCCTGGTCTGAGATCTATCTTAGAGAACCATCTATCTCTCCTCAAATGATCAAAGATATCATTGATCTTCAGTAGATGATTCTTCTTTATCATTCTAGCTTGATTCAGGTTTCCGATGTCCACACATAGCCTCGAGATCTAATCTTCCTTCTTGAAAAAATATAGGGGCTACCCATGGAGAAACACTGGGCCTCATGAAGCCCTTTCTATACAAGCCCTCACAATGTTCCCTCAATTCACGAAGCTCTATGGTAGCTATCTGATGTTTTAGTATGGATATCAGTGTCATCCCGGGGTACAATTAAATGAATAACTCTACCTTCTTATGAGGAGTTTGTCATAGAACATCTTCTTGAATGATTTCCTCGTATTTTTCCACCACTATAAGAAATAGATGAATCATATATTCTGTTGCAATGTGGGTCATGCTAGCCAATATAACTGTAATCGTCAATGCCCTATTATGTAGGAGTCCATAATGCACTAATTGTGTCTCCCTTTCATCACCAAAGGAAAACCAGGTCCCATCTCTATGAACACAACACATTTTCCTCAAAACACTATTGATTTGAACATGAACCGGTGTTAACAAGACCATACACAAAATAATGTCGTAAAACCTCGACACTACCACTAAGATATCCCATACGAACCTTTCTAATCCAATAGTATGGTCAAAATTTCTACATGATGGCATGATAATTTAATCTCATTCCATACGAGTCTCTAAGTATAGGGATATAGTCAATGATCCCCGAGGAATCTCAATTTATTGAACACGGGCCGTGGAAACAAATAGTGACTTCCACCCATGTATACTAAAAAAAGAATCAATAGTGGAAAAGGCACAGATCATACCTACAATAATCCAAGGAATATTGGGATCATAAGAATCCATCTTCTGGATCTAGTCTCACCTCTATCCAGCAGTACCCTGAGCATGGGATGGACCGCCTAGGGGTGGTGGTGGTAGTGCCTCGAACAGTTATCTACCTCATATCACTTGTCTAAATCATCGTCCAAATAATATTCTAAGAATAATTCCATGTTACTACCCCTAAAACTACCTCATAAGTCCTTGAATCATCTCATGGTCAGTGGTATGATCGGTCGGAAAATCTATCAGCATATGCACCTGACCTCTATTTGAGTAGAATAACCTATGATTTAGATAACTAGTTATGACCAGGAATCCCCAAACCATAGAACCTATATCATGATGTTGTCTCATAAAGTTCATGATCCATTTGGGTCCTTGCGTCATCTTTCTAATACATTATACCAATGACCTAGCTACCTGACACCTGGTGATAGCTCCCTCTTCCAGTGCATGCTCCTCAAGAATGTTCTCAAATTGTATAGCTCATTCCAGAACCCCAACATGAATAGGGACGATAAAGTATATAATTGATTATATAATCTTCCAATGCGTATCCTACTCGAATGTTTGGTAAAAAATGAACAGGTTGTTCACCATGTCAGTTTAGAAGTGAGAAAGGTCAGTGAATCTGACTGACTACTCTATCACTAACTGGTTTCCCTGTTGTAGGTGCAATAGATCCTATATATACACCAAGAATATTGTCACAGGAAATAACTCTTCCCTGATGATGCATTCAAATTATTTCCCAGATAGAATCTTCTTTTCATGTTTTTGATTCATTAGGATCCACCATCTTCCCACCGAGCACCAAAGAAGGCTCGCATCTTGGACAATCATATAGTCTGGAGGCATCCTCACTAAGTGGGAGACTCACATAACTGCATCCATCCAATCATCATCTATTTGGGATCTATATCACCTTGAAACATAAGAGGTTATTGTCTTTGGAATTCATGCAATGCACTAAGACTTCATATATCTTCTATGGGTAATTTTGGTATGAACCGATGCTATATAGGTGGTGGTATCATTGGTACACCACTGATAAGTGCTAACTTTTGAAATGGTCCATTCATCAATGCTGAATCACTCGATGAACCATCATCATTGTCACCCCATTTAATCCTTATTATATGCCTATATGGAAGCATCCTTAAATAGAACAAGAAGTACCATGATCAAAATAGTATACCTGTTGAGATAAATATGACTCATGAAGGACATGAGAATACACTCAATTCTTATATGATGTATGAACACTGAACTTCATATGCATCACGAATTTCCATGCAGTGACTCAGAAATCAATATTCATGTTCCTGGTGTATGGATACATCAGATTCCGAACCAACACTAGGATCCATGGCCTAGAAGCCGAAAATGAAACAATTAACACTACTGCCCAAAAATAAGAGTAAAACCAACAACCCTATGATACCACTCTGTCACAACACATCCCCTGGGGCCCAGGCTGGGACTACACCAAGACAACCTCACATATTCTAGGGGTTAGAAACTAGTGCCAAGTTGGCATATCCCACATGTGGGAGGTATTGGCCATAATACCTGTACACACACACATATCTCTAAGAAAATGATGAAACTGAAAAAAATATATATGAAAACATGGATGAAAACCATTATGAATATCCACTAAGAGTTAGTTACAAAACTAAAAAGTAAATAGGAAAGAAATAAATCCAAACTGAAATAGATAAGTACATGATTATATATCTTAACTACATAAAACTATACATGAAGGGTAGGTATAGTAAGCTGTCGAAATGTTGCTGAAGCAAACCAAATCTGTCAGGTCACCCGAAACCACCACTATATGTACCTATGAAGACACTGTCAATGATGTTGACCATCTACACATTACTTGGAATGTGCAGGCAATTCTCATGAAAGGTTGAATAAAACAATAATCAGTTGGGACAGAAAACCTACAGCGGTAATACTACCAAGTCAATACGTGATGTATACCGTAAAATAAATAAACTATGTATACCACAATGGAAACAAAAGAATTACACCAATAATAAAACACATGATGCATACCATAAAAGAAATCACTAATAAATACTCCAAGTAGACTAACAAATAGGAACAAAATCGTATCCTTTAATATGTATAGTAATGAGAGTCACTAGAGTACACTAACACCAAGTATAGGTCTAAGGTACATTAACAATATTAACTTCATAATCAAAACTTCCCTTAAGTAGTAACACTTCGAGTGTTGGTATCACATGGGGTGTAGGTAAAATATGGTTTTTTGTTAACACACGGAGTGTAGATAACACACATAGTGTAGATAAAACATGAAGTATTGGTAACACACTGAGTGTCATAAAAGACTACAGGACCCACACCCTAGTAGGATAGGCGAGTACAGTATCAATCATTAAAACTCACAAATCCTATATATGGAATATATTCTAAGTTAGAGATGTTGCCTAGGTAAGACACATAGTCGAGGTAATCATGTAGCTTATCGGTCACAATGATCTATAGGATTACGTCATTAGTATAGTCATTCCATTAGCACCTACTCCTCGAGCAAAAAATACTTACACAAACATCCACAAAAACTCACTTAATGTATCTCAGAAGGTTTTCCTTGTCATTTGGGTCCCAATTCCAAGTATGTCATGTCAAATAGACACATGATTTGAGAGAAATCGGGTTTTAGTGAAATGTAGTAAGTTGCGCCCAGGGTCAGTTCAACCTGGACAAACAGACCTATCCTGAGTCCCCCATATCCCAACCTACATGATCTGACCTGACATTCATGGTTTAACTAGAGACTCTGGGTTCGACCCAACCTGATCCTCTAGGTCTGACCAGACCTACCAGGTCGACCCATCCCACTATTGGTCCAGTCCGATATATTTGCTCATATGACTGATATGTTGTTCCTGTTTTGTCCACTCCCCATTAATACGGGGTATCCACAATGTTTGGTATTGAGGTCCATAAGTTTTCCACACTATAGTCATTGAGGTAGGGTCGAACATCCATAGTCGAGCTGGATTGTATCACCTTGCCCGTGTGACACGGCTTCATGCCGAATCCCCCGAGGCCTTCTATCATCTCCTTTTCGTAGCCTCGTAGTGGTTATCTTGGGGATTTCCACCACTGGTCATGAATCCGGTGTTCGCTTCGGATAGGTGGAAACACCTCTACTGGTGGCCATCCTTCTATAGGTCATATAAGGCCCTAGCCTTAAGCCTTACTTAATCTTGAGTTATTACAAGATTACACATTGAGGATATTTTCAGGTTTAGAGTTTTAGAGAATAAGATCATGAAACTTGCATTACATTCCACATTTAAACAAAGTGGTTACATAAAATATAGTATTCATTCTTCCCATCAATGGAAACATATTTAAAATAAAACATGGATTATTTCTTGACACATCCTTGACACTATCATCACATCATGTACCATTCCCTTGACCTGTGAATTTTTTTTTTAAAAACTTGGTATGAGAATAAAAAGCTCAATAAGGGTTATAAAAATATAGAATGGAAACATAAGTTCATATATACATAAGAATGAAATCATACGTTACCCATAAAACATAGGCACTTTAACATACCTCATCAAATCATGAATAAATCATATAAATCATAATACATAAAAGGTAACTTGAGGCATTCATAACATTCTTATGTAGGGAGTAACACTCTTGGTTAGGTTTGGAATACCCAACACAGTATATTCCCTAAATCTCTTCGGATAAACCTTAACGTTTCACTCCTTCGCCTTACCCAATGCATTGGAGAGGTATATCAGGCTCTCCCGTCCTTAGTTTATCACAGAACCACCCGTCTTCATAATAATGCCCAAGAACCTCAACATAATCGTATCTCATAAAACATGCATAAAGGAACATAACATTTCCACATTTCAGTCACAAGATATCAATAAAACACATTGATATAAAAACATTATGAAAACCATTTTCAATACCAAAATAAAAGAAAAGTAAGAGATGGTATTTATTTTTCTTTTAAAAAGAAGGTATGGCTTGTAGAGGAAGCTGAAACTCAAATAATGGTCACGATGGTGGAGAAGTCGTTGTCACCACATACGTATGAAAAAAACATTCCCTTTTGTCATTTAATAAACACTTCGTATAAAAAATATTTCATTTGAATAAACATAAAAGTCAAAGGGGTTTATACACTGTATAAAAGAAAATTCTGTATAAAACAGAATATGCCTCAATTAAAGGAGATTGAGATGAAGTCCCTTACAAAGACGGTATCCTTGGTTTAAGGATAAATCAATTACATAATTATGTGTGACAAAAAAATACACCAAATATAAGTGGATATTAAGTGTAAAATAATAAATGTTCATTCACACATATTCAAAGGATGACATATTCAATAACTACATGTTGAACCCAAAGAAATCGAAATTGGATTAAGAAGTTCCCTTGACAGCCTAATGGCGTCACATCAAAATGAGTAGATGAGAGATAAAAAAATGGTATCTCATCACTTGGACATAAAATTTACATCAATAAGTATATATGAGGACATATCCCAACAAAACAATATGTAAATTAAAAGACCCAACAAAAGAAGTCTTTTAAAAAGAGGAGGGTGAAAGGTTCCCTTACCGACAAGGGTATCTTTCGAAACATACACCTCGTGAAAGAAGGACAACACAACATTGATGTAAATACTCATAAAATAATTTATATTACACAATGAGTAAAATAATGGGCAGTACATACACCACTCAAAGGAAATTATGACAAATGTAGCATAAATCTCATGGGAATAAAAGTGAGATGAAAAATCCCTTATGAAAACTCGGCAGCCTAACGACGCCACATAAAACTTACAAAAATGGATTGATGAGATCAAACAGGGTATCTCATCATATTAACTTAATGTTTATAGAAAGAGGAATATAAAATAACATCCCCCAACATTAAAAAAGAGGATCTTAAAAGAAGTGACATAAAGGAGAGTACTTAAAAAAAAGAGAGGTTAGATCTCTTACGAAAATTTGGCAGACTAACGGCGCCACTCAAAACTTCAAAAATGGATTAATGAGAGATAATAGGGTATCTCATCATATGAACATAAAAATTACAGTAAGAGTAATATAAAAGAATATCCCAATCACAAGAAATATGAGCTTAAAAGGAATGACATAAAAGACTGTACTTAAAAAGAAAGAGAGGAGTAGGATCCCTTACCTCAAGTCCAACTTGTCTTGTTCGTTTCTTTATATTCCTGAATAATAAACATTGCTCAATTAATAATTGCCTAAGTAACTCCTTTAGAGATTATAATTCTGTTCATATCACATATTATAATTTTATAATAATTGTTTTATAATGTTAGTTCATATCAGATGTTTTTGCCGATGTTTGGTACAGTAGTCAAAAATGAACTTGTTTGAAAAAAGATTGCCCATATAGTTATAAGTAAATAATTTCCAGAATAGTATTAATGATTAAAATATCATATATTTCTAGTAAATATTCATTTCATACAATTACATATCATTTGGAAATAAAAAACGAAAAGCACCGTTCATTGAGACGGTAGGCCGTACGTACGCATTAACGCTACTTTCATTTTTTGTCATATTAATATAATTAAAACAAAATGAGAGAGATATATATATGTTATAATTCCAGAATGATATCCATAATTTAGATGTAATATATTACATATATATCTATTATATATATGTACTTATAATATTACATAACATTTTGAGATAGGAAATGAAATGTACCGTTCATGGAGACGGTAAGTCGTACGTACGCATGAACGCTACTTCCATTTCTATTTCATATTTAATGGAATTAAAACATAATGATACATAATAGTATTTTAATTCCAGTATGGTATCATATATAATATCATTATATATATCCTTTATACATACCACATATGGTATTAACGAATCAAATCCCTTTGAGGGGGCGGTAGTCTGCACTTCCTTAAATGAAGATATCACGTTTAACCATAATGGAAACCATAAAGGTACGCCATAAATGAAAAATACAGAGGCTAAAGTAAAACATAAAAATATTAGATATCATATATAAATATAGTGTCATCTTAATGGCCACCTTTGAAGGTGTTAGAAAAATGTTGAACAATCATCGTTTCGGGAGGCAGAAATTCGCCATCCACGGAAACAATATGTTCTTTAACCATTAGATGTAGGTGTGTGTAAGTGTAGCTCGAATCCTTATTATAACAACATACTAGTATATTGAAGATAATATATTTGTTACAAAATAATTGAATAAAAATAGTTTAGGGGGTTGGAGAAGCAAAATAAAACAAAAGAACACATGTGAAGACATTACCTTAAAATCGGGTAACTCCCTTTGGTTTGAGCTCAAAGGCTACCTCGCGAAAACTTCTGCGCAAAGTGATGCTTCAAGGAGTAAGAGAGAGAAGTGGAGAGAAACAATGGGTAGGATTTGGATGAGCCAAATTCTTTGGGAGTGTGGGTAAGGAGGTAGAGGTGGTGGCCTTTTATAAGAGGAGAGGAGGGGCACTCTTGTAAAGTTACAAAATGTTACATTATTTTCAAAAGAGTTTCATATTTTAAAGGTCCCAAATTGATGTATTTCGAGGTTAATGTGATAAGGGGTCTAAATACACTCATCCAATAGGTTTTGGACATGTTTATGTCTTAGATATTAAATTTTCATTCAATTTTATTTAAATCATTAAATAATGAGGTCATCGATGCATCATCATGATGTCATAAATAATTTAATTTATTTAATGTCTATAAATTATAAAAAAAATACTATGATGTAGGAAATCTTTTTAGATTTCCAATTAATATTTATATTAAAAAATATGACTTGTATAACCCCATGTAAAAATTGTTTTAGTAAAAAATTTCATGTTTGTGTAATTTTTACTTTAACATTAAATAAAAAGATTATATGTGATTTTCCAACCAAAGTGGCTCAATGGGGTCACCAAGTTGACCCATGGATTGTATTGGTCGGACATGACAAATACAATGAGGGTAGGACATGTTTCTAGGTCATTTCATTTTATTAAAACATTATTCTTACCATAAACTACACTAATTACCTCTAATCACGAATAAAAACTTAATAAGTTACTATTCACCAAAAAAACTATTTTTATCCCATTGAACCAAATTTTACTTCTTAATGATAACCATGTATGTCGGATTTTTTGAAATCCAAAACACAAAGATGACAAAATTTAATTTAAACGGAAAAATCAGTTTTTATAAGTACAACTTAGTGGTATCACTATTCCTCAAATTTTGAAGTTTTTCAGAAAAATCCCAAAAATTCAACCTAAGCTATATTTGATATTTCGAATTCAGAAATGATGTCTATTTTATAAAATTAAAAACATATAAGTCACATTAATTAATTTAATAATTAATTCCCGCTGTTAGAGCAAATGGTGTGTTTTTGTGAAACAATAAGTATCAAAAGATTGGCACTAGTTTAAGTATGATTTCAAAGTGAAATTAATTCCAATGACAACTATTGGATTTAATGGTAATGATATATTCTAATTTCACTTTAAAACCAATTAAAAAGGTAATATAATCATATAAATAAATTAGATTAAAAAGAGGTTTTGAATTAAAATACAACATTTTACACTATTCATTAAAAAATGAACTTTAGCGGAAAGATACCAAAAATTTACACAAAGTAAATTTTGAAGTCCCATTTCTTACGAAGAGTTTTATTTGGTCCAATAGAATGTATAAGAGTGAACAAAACAATATTTAATGACGTTTTGCCATCAAAAGGCTATGAGTGAACCTTTAGTGAAAACTAGGGCATATACGCCTAAAATTGAATTCTTTCCGTATTTTAAGCCTTTATATTTTTTTGGATAAATGTAAAAACATTTAAAAACATATATAATCATATTTTAGTTATTTATATCCATTACCACTAATACAATGTCTACATGTTAACTACCATTTAAAATAATATTATTTTATTATTAGAGTGCAACGTAAGATTCCCAAGAAACTCGTTGTTGCGTGTTGGGTACACCATCGAGCATAGCATCCCCTTTAAAGTCATATTAATATTTTATTCAAAAATATGGATAAATATGAAAATTTCATATTCTTTTTTTACCTGGGATGTTACATCATTCCCCCCTATTGGGAATTGCGTCCTCGCAAATTTTAAAATTGAGCCTGGAAACATCCTTGAAAGTCCCACATCGGAACAAGAGTCGGTAAAACAATCATTTTAAAATAAAGAAAGATAAGTACCGAGGTCACCCGAGTTAACCCATACTAGGATTCCATGTAGAAAAACATGGACATTGAAGAAAAAGCAAAGGGTCATGTTCTTGAAGGAGAGTGATAGTATACATGTCTAAGAGAGAGTTAACCATAAGAAAATCAAAAACTTGTGATGGGTTAAACGGTATTCGAATCCCCAGTAGGAAAAGTTAATAGAAAACATTTTTGTTTTAAGTTACTTTTTATTGAGGAATTTATTCATAAGGAAACATAATCACTTATCATGTTGACTTTCAACTTTTACTAGATTCCTTAATCAAACTCATATTTTTTTCCAAAAGACGAGTATTTAGGGAGACTAGTTCGCATTAAGAGTACTATAATCAACTTCTAGAGAATCACCTAATCCACCAAAGAGAACTATATACTTCCCATGCCATTAGGCTTTAACCAAAACAAAAAACAAAAAGGTTAGTACAAGGTCAGATAATCCAGAAAAGGATAACCATTTAAATAGAAAATATATGCTTAATCTCCAAAATTTGTCCAACAAAACCCAAAGTTCAACGAGGACCATCCGATAATGAATTTGTCCATAAAATTCTTCAATGTAAACCAATCTAAGACTGAAACCCAAATATTTGAAGGATTTCGTCCCATAGCCTTCCATGTTAAATCGTAACATTTATCTCCAAACAACATCAGTTGCTCCTAAAGTCTCTTATTGAAAAGTAATTAACCTAATCACATATCCTCCATGATAGGTTAATCATTTTCATAAATAACCCAAAAAAATCTTACACTTAATTCATAAAATCATATACTAAAAAGAATCAGTCAAACTAACCAGGGAATTCATGTAGTCTAGTGGTAGGGAATAAATACCAGTCACACTTTGGTTGTGGGTTTGATTTCCATAGATTTGTCCGACGCGACGGGAAGTCACACGGTCTACATGTTTACCTTTTTCCAAAACTATATAATTTTCAAATCATTCCCCAAAAAGGGTTAAAATCATCAAAAATAACCATAACATAATTTAACCTCAATTTTATCTCATGCATTTCACTTCAATCATGACATATAGTAACCCATAATTACCTCAAAAGTAAGGATCATATAAACCCAAATGGTTCTTTATAACTATGTCCACAAAAGAAAAGATAACTATTCCTTGAATAAAATTTGCATATATTAAACATCAGGGTTACACATAATATAAAAAGTCTTCTAATGTAACCCCATCATCAAAAGAGACTTAATACTCTTAAGAATTTCACCGTAACTCTTGACACCCTTATATATTGACATCTTACTCATTCAACATTCTTCATGATCTATTAACCATTCCTTTCCAACTTATTCCTAAATACCTCTTTCCTACAAACAAAATCATGAATCATATCTTAAGATTCCAAAATAGGAAAACAATAGTGATGAAAAAATACATACCTTTGATTGGTTAATGTCAGTTTCTTCATCCTCAATCAGAATGGCATTAGGTACTGGTAAATGAACATTTGTACGCTCTTGGTGATCCCATTCAAGAAACTTCTTCATAGGACATGTGTTTTCATAATGACCATGCACACCACATTTAAAACATTCAATTGATCCCTCAGAATGAACTTCATTCCCTTTCCTCGAGTCAATTGGATGATTCCTTTTTCCATGGCAGGTTCTTTCTTTATGACCTTAATTTCCACATCTATAGTATATTTCTGCCCCTTTGAAACATTTTCCAAGGTGTTTCATTCCACATCTTTGACACATTGGTTTTTGAACACACTTACCATTATGATTATTACCTATACTTCTGTAGGGATTTGTTTCCCGCATAAATGATGTATTAGAGAAATCACCATGGTTTAGGTGGCCAATCATGACTCCAGATAGTTGGATGAGGATAATCACATGAGTTCTCATTGCAGCTCCCATATCATTCAGTTGCTTGCTCAAAAAACTATCACAGTTTCCTTCACATCCACTGTTACTTTGGTGCCTGCTAGATCTAGCCATTTACTAATACCAAAAAGGTCAGTGTGAGTATATCAAAAAACCCATCATGTACTAATGAGGAATATAAACACTAAGATATACTTACTAATTCACATTATCTAAAACTAGGACTATTTCTGAAATCCTAACCATTATGGTATTGCCACTTATGATTAAAGAATACCCTAACCTCTAAAGTTATCTAAACCGACCTATGATACCAACTATATGGCCCTAGCCTTAATCCTTACATAATCTCTAGTTATTACAAGATTACACATTGAGGATCTTTTCAGGTTTAGAGTTTTAGAGAATTAGATCATGAAACTTGCATTACATTCCACATTTAAACAAAGTGGTTACATAAAAGACAATATTCATTCTTCCCATAAACGGAAACATATTTAAAATAAAACATGGATTCTTTCATGGCACATCCTTGACACTATCAACACATCATGGACCATTCCCTTGACCTGTGAAAAACATTTCAAAAACATGGGATGAGCATAAAAAGCTCAGTAAGGGTTATAAAAATATGGAAAGGAAACATGAGTTCATATATACATAAGAATGAAATCATAATTTACCCATAAAACATAGGCACTTTAACATACCTCATCAAATCATGAATAAATCATAGAAATTATAAGACATAAAAGGTAACATGAGGAATTCATAACATTCTTACGTAGGGAGTAACCATCTTGGTTACATTGGGAATACCCACCATAGTATATTCCCTAATTCTCTTCAGAGAAACCTTAACGTTTCACTCCTGCGTGTTACCCAATGCATTTGAGAGCTATATCCGGCTCACCCGCCCTTAGTTTATCACGGAACCACCCGTCTTCATAATAATTCCCAACAACCTCAACATAATCGTATCACATAAAACATGCATAAAGGAACATAACATTTCTAAATTTCAATCATAAGATAGCAATACAACACATTGATATAAAAACATTATGAAAACCATTTTCAATACCAAAATAAAAGAAAAGTAAAACATGGTATTTATTTTTCTTTTAAAAAGAAGGTATGGCTTGTGGAGGAATCTGAAACTCAAATAATGTTCACGATGGAGGAGAAGTCGTTGTCGCCGCATACGTACGACAAAAACATTCCCTTTTGTCCTTTAATAAACACTTCGTATAAAAAAGATTCCTTTTGAATAAACGTAAAAGTCAAAGGGGTTTATACACCGTATAAAAGAAGGTTGTGTACAAAACATAATATCCCTCAATGAAAGGAGATTGAGACGAAGTCCCTTACAAAGGCGATATCCTTGGTTTAAGGATAAATAAATTACATAATTATGTGGGACAAACAAATAAAACAAATATAAGTGGATATTAAGTGTAAAATAATCAAAGGTCATTCACACATATTTAAAGGATGACATATTCAATAACTACATGTTGAACCCAAAGAAATCTAAATTGGGTTAAGAAGTTCCCTTGACAGCCTAATGGCGTCACATCAAAATGAGTTGATGAGAGATAAAAAAAATGGAATCTCATCACATGGACATAAAATTTACATCAATAAGGATATATGAGAACATATTCCAACAAAACAATATTTAAATTAAAATACCCAACAAAATAAGTCTTTTAAAAAGAGGAGGGTGAAAGGTTCCCTTACCGACATGGGTATCTTTCGAAACATACACCTCGTGAAAGAAGGTCAATACAACATTGATGTAAATACTCATAAAAGAAAGTATATTACACAATGTGTAAAATAATGGGAAGTACATACACCACTCAAAAAAAATTATGGCAAATGTAGAATAAATCTCACGAGAATAAAAGTGAGATGAAAAATCCCTTATGAAAACTCGGCAGCCTAACGACACCACATAAAACTTACAAAAATGGATGGATGAGATCAAATAGGGTATCTCATCATATTAACATAATGTTTATAGGAAGAATAATATAAAATAACATCCCCCAACATAAAAAAAGAGGATCTTAAAAGATGTGACACAAAGGAGAGTACTTAAAAAGAAAGAGAGAGGTTAGATCTCTTACGAAAATTTGGCAGACTAACGACTCCACTCAAAACATCCAAAATGGATTGATGAGAGAGAATAGGGTCTCTCATCATATGAACAAAAAAATTAAAGTAATAGTAATATAAAATAACATCCCAATCACAAGAAAGATGATTTTAAAAGGATTGACATAAAAGAGTGTACTTATAAAGAAAGAGACGAGTAGGATTCCTTACCTCAAGTCCAACTTGTCTTGTTCGTTTCTTTATATTCCTGAATAATAAACATTAGTCAATTAATAATAGCCTAAGTACCTCCTTTAGAGATTATTATTCAGTTAATATCACATATTATAATGTTATTATAATTTTTTAATAATTTTAGTTCATATCGGATGTTTTTGTCGATGTTTGGTACATGACTCAAAAATGAACTTGTTTAAAAAATATTGCCCATATAGTTATAAGTAAATAATTTCCAGAATTGTATTAATGATTAAAATATCATATATATATATAGTAAATATTCATTTTATACTATTCCATATCATTTGGAGATAAAAAATGAAAAGCACCGTTCATGGAGACGGTAGGCCGTACGTACGCATGAACACTACTTTCAATTTTTGTCATATTAATATAATTAAAACAAAATGAGATATATATATATATGTTATAATTCCAGAATGATATCAATAATTTAGATGTAATATATTAAATATATATCAATATATATATATACTTATAATATTACATAACATTTTGATATAAGAAATGAAATGTACCATTCATGGAGACGGTAAGCCGCACGTACAAATGAACGCTACTTCCATTTCTATTTCACATTTAATGGAATTAAAACATAATGATACATAATAGTATTTTAATTCCAGTATGGTAACATATATAATATCATTAAATATATCCTTTATACATACCACATATGGTATTAACGAATCAAATCACTTTGAGGGGCGGTAGTTTGCATTTCCTTAAATGAAGATATCACGTTTACCCGTAATGGAAACCATAAAGGTACACCATAAATGAAAAATAAAGAGGCTTAAGTGAAACATAAACATATTTTATATCAAATATATATATATATAGTGTAATCTTAATGGACACCATTGAAGGTGTTAGAAGAATGATGAATAATCATCGTTTCGGGAGGCAGAAATTCGCCATCCACGGAAACTGTATGTTCTTTAACCATTAGATGTAGGTTTGTGTAAGTGTAGCTAGAATACTTCTTATAAAAACATCCTAGTATATTTAAGATACTTTATGTTTTACAAAATAAATTAATAAAAAGAGTTTAGGGGGTTGGATAAGAAAAATAAAACAAAAGGAAACAAGTGAAGACATTACCTTAAAATCAAGTAACTCCCTTTGGTTTGAGCTCAAAGGCTTCCTTGGGTTGACTTCTGCCCAAAGTGAGGCTTCAAGTAGAAATAGAGGGAAGTGTAGAGACCAAATGGGTAGGGTTTGGACGAGCCAAAGGCTTTGGGAGTGTGTGTAAGGAGGTAGAGGTGGGGGACTTTTATAAGAGGAGAGGAGGGGCACTCTTGTAAAGATACAAAATTTTACATTATTTTCTAAAGAGTTTCTGATTTTAAAGGTCCCAAATTGATGTATTTCTAGGGTAAGGTGATAAGGGTTCTAAATACACTCATCCAATAGGTTTTGGACATGTTTAGGTTTTATATATTAAATTATCTTTCCATTTTATTTAAATCGTTAAATAATGAGGTAATCGCTGCATCATCATGATGTCATAAATAATTTAATTTATTTAATGTCTATAAATTATAAAAAAACTACTATGATGTAGGAATTCTTTTTATATTTCCAATTAATATTTATAGTCAAAAATATTACTTGTATAACCCCATGTAAAAATTGTTTTAGTAAAACATTTCAAGTTTGTGTCATTTTTACTTTATCATTAAATAAAAAGATTATATGTCATTTTACAACCAAAGTGGCTCCATGGGGTCCCCAAGTTTACCAATGGATTTTCTTGGTCGTCCATGACACATCCAATGAGGGTAGGACGTGTGTCTAGGCCATTTCATTTTATTAAATCATTATTCTTACCATAAACTACACTAATTATCTCTAATCGCGAATAAAAACTTAATAAGTTACTATTCACCAAAAAAATATTTTTATCCCATTGAACCACATTTTACATATTAATGACAACCATGTATGTTGTATTTTTTGAAATTCAAAACACAAAGATGGAAAATTTTCATTTAAACAGAAAGATTAGTTTTATAAGTACCACTTAGTGGTTTCACTATTCATCAGAAATTTAAGTTTTTCAAAAAATTCCCAAAAATTCACCCTAACCTATATTTGATATTCTGAATTCAAAAATTAATTCTATTTTACAAAATTCAAAACATATAAGTCACATTAATTAATTTAATAACTAATTCCCGCTGTCAGAGCAAATAGCGTGTTTTTATTAAACAATAAGTATCAAAAGATTGACACTAGTTTAAGTCTGATTTCAAAGTGAAATTGATTCCAAAGACCACTATTGGATTTAATGGTCAAAATATATTCTAATTTCACTTTAAAACCAATTCAAAAGATAATATAATCATATAAATAAATTAGATTAAAAAGTGGTTTTGAATTAAAATACAACATTTTACACTATTCATTAAATATGAACTTTATCGGAAAGATACCAAAAATTTACACAAAGTAAATTTTGATGTCCCAATTCATAATAAGAGTTTTATTTGGTCCAATAGAATGTATAAGAGTGAAAAAACCAAATATTTAATGACGGTTTTCCATCAAAAGGCGATAAGTGAACCTTTAGTGAAAACTAGGGCAAATACGCCTAAAATTGAATTCTTTCCATATTTTAATCCTTTATATTTTATTGGATAAATTTAAAAACATTTAAAAACATAAATAATCATATTTTAGTTATTTCTATCCATTCTCGCAAATACAATGGCTACATGTTAACTACCATTTAAAATAATATTATTTTATTATTAGAGTACAACGTAAGATTCCCAAGAAACTCATTGTTGCGTGTTGGGTACGCCATCGAGCATAGCGTCCCCTTTAAAGTCATATTAATTTTTTATTCACAAATATGGATAAATATGAAAATTTCATATTCTTTGTTTACCTGGGGTGTTACGTCATTCCCTCCTTTCGGGAATTGCGTCCTCACAATTTTTAATATTGAGCTTGGAAACATCCTTGAAAGTCCCACATCGGAACAAGAGTCGTTGAAACAATCACTTTAAAATAAAGGAAGATAAGTACAGAGGTCACCCGAGTTTACCCATACTAGGATTCCATGTAGAAAAACATGGACATGGAAGAAAAGGCAAAGGGTCATGTTCTTGAGGGAGAGTGATAGTAAACATGTCTAGGATAAAGTTAACCATAAGAAAATCACAAACTTTTGATCGGTTAAACGGTATTCGAATCCCCAATAGGAAAAGTTAATAGAAAATTTTTTTTATGTTACTTTATATTGAGGATTTTATTCATAAGGAAACATAATCACTTATCATGTTGACTTTCAACTTTTACTAGATTCCATAATCAAACTCATATTTTTTTCCAAAAGATGAGTATTTAGGGAGACTTGTTCACATTAAGAGTACTATAATCAACTTCTAGAAAATCACTTAATCCACCAAAGAGAACTATATACTATCCATGTCTTTAGGCTTTAACCAAAACCAAAACCAAAAAGGTTAGTACAAGGTCCGATAATCCAGAAAAGGAAAACCCTTTAAAAATAAAATCTATGCTTAATCTACAAAATTTGTCCAACAAAACACAAAGTTCAACGAGGACCATCCGATAAAGAATTTTTCCATAAAATTCTTCAATGTAAACCAATCTATGATTTAAATCCAAATATTTGAAGGATTTAGTCACATAGTCTTCAAAGTTAAATCGTAACATTTATCTCCAAACAACATTAATTGCTCCTAAAGTCTCGTATTGAAAAGTAATTAACCTAATCACATATCCTTCATGATAGGTTAATAATTTTCATATATAACCCAAAATAAACTTACTATTAATTCATAAAATCATATAACTAAAACGAATCAGTCAAACTAACCAGGGAATCCATGTAGTCCAGTGGTAGGAAATAAATACCAGTCGCACTTTGGTTGTGGGTTCGATTCCCATAGCTTTGTTCTAAGCGACAGGTAGTCACATGGTCTACGTGTTTTCTTTTTTCCAAAACTATATAATTCTCAAATCATTCCCCAAAAGGGATAAAATCATCAAAAATAACCATAACATAATTTAACTTCAATTTTATCTCATGCATTTCACTTCAATCATATCATATAGTATCCCATAATTACCTCAAAAGTAAGGATCATATAAACCTAAATTGTTATTTATAACTATGTCCACAAAAGAAAAGATAACCATTCCTTGAATAAAATTTGCATATATTAAACATCAGGGTTACACATAATATAAAAAGTCATCTAATGTAACCCCATCACCAATAGAGACTTAATACTCTTAAGAATTTCACCGTAACTCTTGAAGCCCTTATATGTTGACATCTCACTCATTAAACATTATTCATGATCTATTATCCATTCCTTTCCTACTTATTCCTAAATACCTCTTTCCTACAAAAAATATCATGAAACATATCTTAAGATTCCAAAATAGGAAAACAATAGTCATGAAAAAATACATACCTTTGATTGGTCATTGTCAGTTTCTTAATCCTAAATCGGAATGGCATTAGGTACTGGTAAATGAACATTTGTACGCTCTTGGTGATCCCATTCACGAAACTTCTTCATAGGACATGTGTTTGCATAATGACCATGCACACCACATTTAAAACATTCAATTGATCCCTCGGACAATTGAAGAAGTTTCGTGAATGGGATCACCATGAGCGTTCAAATGTTCATAGGACCTGTGTTTCCACATCTATAGCATATTTTTGTCCCTTTGAAACATTTTCCTAGGTGTTTCTTTCCACATCTTTGACACATAGGTTTTTGAACACACATACCTTTATGAATATTACCTGTACTTCCGTAGGGATTTGTTTCTCGCATAAATGATGCGTTAGAGAAATCACCAAGGTCTAGGTTGTCAATCATGACTCCAGATAGTTGGATGAGGATAATCACAAGAGTTCTCATTGCAGATCCCATATCATTCAGTTGCTTGCTCAAAAAACTGTCACAGTTTCCTTCACATCCACTGTTACATTGGTGCATGCTAGATCTATCCATTTACTAAAACCAAAATGGTTAGTGTGAGTATATCAAAAAAACCATCATGTACTAATGAGGAAGATAAACACTAAGATATACTTACTAATTCACTTTATCAAAAACTAGGACTCTTTATGAAATCCTAACCATTATGGTATTGCCACTTATTCTTAATGAATACCCTAACCTCTAAAGTTATCTAAACCGACCTCTGATACTAACTATAAGACCCCAGCCTTAAACCTTAATTAATCTTGAGTTATTACAAGATTACACATTGAGTATCCTTTCAGGTTTCGAGTTTTAGAGAATTAGATCATGAAACTTGCTTTACAATCCACATTTAAACAAAGTGGTTATATAAAAGACAGTATTCATTCTTCCCAATAAGGGAAACATATTTAAAATAAAATATGGATTCTTTCTTGACACATACTTGACACTATCATCACATCATGTACCATTCCCTTAACCTGTGAAAAACATTTCAAAAACATGGGATGAGCAGAAAAAGCTCAGTAAGGGTTATAAAAATATAGAAAGGAAACATGAGTTAATATATACATAAGAATGAAATCATACTTTACCCATAAAAGAAAGGCACTTTAACATACGTCATCAAATCATGAATAAATAATAGAAATCATAAGACATAAAAGGTAACATGAGTCATTCATAACATTCTTACGTAGGGAGTAACCCTCTTGGTTACGTTTGGAATACCCACCAAAGTATATTCCCTAAATCTCTTCAGAGAAACCATAATGTTTCACTTCTTCGCATTACCCAATGCATTGGAGAGCTATATCAGGCTCACTCACCGGTAGTTTATCATATAACCACCAGTCTTCATAATAATTCCCAAGAACCTCAACATAATCGTATCACATAAAACATGCATAAAGGAACATAACATTTACACCTTTCAATAACAAGATATCAATACACCACATTAATATAAAAACATTATGAAAACCATTTTCAATACCAAAATAAAAGAAATGTAAAACGTGGTATTTATTTTTCTTTTAAAAAGAATTTATGGCTTGTAGAGGAAGTCGAAACTCAAATAATGGTCACGACAGCAGAGAATTCGTTGTCGCTGCATACGTACGAAAAAAACATTCCCTTTTGTCGTTTAATAAACACTTCGTATAAAAAAGATTCCTTTTGAATAAACGTTAATGTCAAAGATGTTTATACACTGTATAAAATAAGGTTGTGTTTAAAACAGAATATGCCTCAAATGAAAGGAGATTGAGAAGAAGTCCCTTACAAAGACTGTATCCTTGGTTTAAGGATAAAACAATTACATAATTATGTGTGACAAATGAATACACCAAATATAAGTGGATATTAAGTGTAAAATAATCAATGGTCATTCACTCATATTCAAAGGATGACATATTCAATAACTACATGTTGAACCCAATGAAATCGAAATTGGGTTAGGAAGTTCCCTTGAAAGCCTAATGACATCACATCAAAATGAGTAAATGAGAGATTAAAAAGGGTATCTCATCACTTGGACAAAAAATTTACATCAATCAGGATATATGAGAACATATCCCAACATAACAATATGTAAATTAATAGACCCAACATAATATGTTTTTTAAAAAGATGATAGTGAAAGGTTCCCTTACCGACATGGGTATCATTCGAAACATACACCTCGTGAAAGAAGGATAATACAACATTGATGTAAATATTCATAAAAAAAGTATATTACACAATGAGTAAAATAATGGGTATTAAATACACCACTCAAAGGAAATTATGGAAAATGTAGCATAAATCTAACGGGAATAAAAGTGAGATGAAAAATCCCATATGAAAACTCGGTAGCCGAACGACGCCACATAAAACTTACAAAAATGGATTTATGAGATCAAATAGGGTATCTCATCATATTAAAATAATGATTATAGAAATGGAAATATAAAATAAGATTCCCCAACATAAAAAAAGTGGAGCTTAAAAGATGTGACATAAAGGAGAGTACTTAAAAAGAAAGAGAGATGTTAGATCTCTTACGACAATTTGGAAGCCTAACGGCGCCACTAAAAACTTCCAAAATGGATTGATGAGAGAGAATATGGTCTCTAATCATATGAACATAAAAATTACAGTAAGAGTAATATAAAATAACATCCCAATCATAAGAAAGATGAGCTTAAAAGGAATGACATAAAAGAGTGTACTTAAAAAGAAAGAGAGGAGTAGGATCCCTTACCTCAAGTCTACCTTGTCTTGTTCGTTTCTTTATATTCCTGAATAATAAACTTTGGTCAATTAAAAATTTAATAGGTACCTCTTTTAGAGATTATTATTCAGTTCATATCACATTTTATAATGTTATAATGATTGTTTAATAATGTTAGTTCATATTAGTAGTTTTTACCGATGTTTGGTACATGAGTCAAAAATGAACTTGTTTGAAAAAAGATTGACCATGTAGTTATAATTAAAAAATTTCAAGAATAGTATTAATGATTAAAATATCATATATATCCATTAAATATTCATTTTATACTATTCCATATCATTTGGAGATAAAAAAACGAAAAGAACCGTTCATGGAGATGGTACGGCGTACGTACGCATTAACGCTACTTTCATTTTTTGTCATATTAATGGAATTAAAACAAAATGAGAGAGATATATATATGTTATAATTACATAATTATATCCATAATTTAGATGTAATATATTACATATATATCCATTATATATATGTACTTATAATATTACATAACGTTTTGAGATAAGAAATGAAATGTACCGTTCATGGAGACGGTAAGTCGTACGTACGCATGAACGCTACTTCCATTTCTATTTAATATTTAATGGAATTAAAACATTATGATACATAATATTATTTTAATTCCAGTATGGTATCATATATAATATTTTTAAATATATCCTTTATATGTACCACATATGGTATTAACGAATCAAATCACATTGAGGGAGCGGTATTCCGCACATCCTTAAATGAAGATATCGCGTTTACCCATAATGGAAACCATAAAGGTATGCCATAAATGAAAAATACAGAAGCATAAGTAAAACATAAACATATTATATATCATATATAAATATAGTGTCATCTTAATGTCCACCTTTGAAGGTCTTAGAATAATGTTGAACAATCATCGTTTTGGGAGGCAGAAATTCGCCATCCATGGAAACAATATGTTCTTTAACTATTAGATGTAGGTGTGTGTAAGTTTAGCTCGAATCATTCTTATAACAACATCCTAGTATATTGGATATACTGGATTTGTTACAAAATACATGAATAAAAATAGTTTAGGGGGTTGGAGAAGCAAAATAAAACAAAAGGACACAAGTGAAGACATTACATTAAAATCGGGTAACTCCCTTTCGTTTGAGCTCAAAGGCTTCCTTGGGAAGACTTCTGCCCAAAGTGAGGCTTCAATAAGTAATAGAGTGAAGTGGAGAGAAAAAATGGACAGGGTTTTGCCGAGCCAAAGGCTTTGGGAGTGTGGGTAAGGAGGTATAGGTGGGGGCCTTATATAGGAGGAGAGGAGGGGCACTCTTGTAATGTTAAAAAATGATACTTTATTTTCAAAAGAGTTTCGGATTTTAAAGGTCCCACATTGATGTATTTTGAGGATAAGGTGATAAGGGTTCACAATCCACTCATCCAATATGTTTTTTACATGTTTAGGTCTTAGATATTACATTATATTTTTATTTTATTTAAACCGTTAAATAATGAGGTCATCGCTGCATCATCATAATGTCATATATAATTTAATTTATTAATGTCTAAAGATTAATACAAAAATACTATGATGTATGAAAGATTTTTATCTTTACAATTACTATTTATAGTAAAAAATATTACTTGTATAACTCCATGGAAAAACTGTTTTAGTAAAACATCTCATGTTTGTGTCTTTTTTACTTTAACATTAAATAAAAAGATATTTATGTCATTTTCCAACCTAAGTGGCTCTATGTGGTCCCCATGTTGACCCATGGATTGTCTTGGTATGCCATTACACATCCAATGAGGGTACGACATGTGTCTAGGTCATTTCATTTTATTAAAACATTATTCATTCCATAAACTACACTAATTACCTCTAATCGCGAATAAAAACTTAATAAGTTACTATTCACCAAAAAATTATTTTTATCCCATTGAACCACATTTTACTTCTTAATGAAACCATGTTTGTCGGATTTTTTGAAATTAAAAACAAAAAGATGGCAAAATTTCATTTAAACGGAAAAATCAGTTTTTATAAGTACCACTTAGTGGTTTTACTATTCATCAAAAATTGAAATTTTTCAGAAAAATCCTAAAAATTCACCCTAAGCTATATTTGATATTCCGAATTCAGAAATGAAGTCTGTTTTAAAAAATTCAAAACATATAAGTCACATTAATTAATTTAATAATTAATTCCCGCTGTCAGAGAAAATAGCGTGTTTTTATGAAACAATAAGTATCAAAAGATTGATAATAGTTTAAGTCTGATTTCAAAGTGAAATTAATTCCAACGACAACTATTGGATTTAATGGTAAAAATATATTATAATTTCACTTTAAAACCAATTCAAAAGATAATATAATCATATAAATAAATTAGATTAAAAAGAGGTTTCGAATTAAAATACAACATTTTACACTATTCATTAAAAAATGAACTTTATCGGAAAGATACCAAGAAGTTACAAAAAGTAAATTTTGATGTCCCAATTCATAAGAAGAGTTTTATTTGGTCCAATAGAATGTATAAGAGTGAAAAAAACAATATTTAATGATGGTTCGCCATCAAAAGGCGATAAGTGAACCTTTAGTGAAAACTAGGGCATATACCTCTAAAATTGAATTCTTTCCGGATTTTAAGCCGTTATCTTTTATTAGATAAATGTAAAAACATATAAAAACATATAAAATCATATTTTAGTTATTTCTATCCATTCCCACAAATACAATGGAAACATGTTAACTACTATTTAAAATAATATTATTTAATTATTAGAGTGCAACGTAAGATTCCCAAGAAACTCATTGTTGCGTATTGGGTACGCCATCGAGCATAGCATCCCCGTTAAAGTCATTTTAATATTTTATTCACAAATATGGATAAATATGAAAGTTTCATATTATTTATTTACCTGGGGTGTTACATCATTCCCCCCTTTTGGGAATTGCGTCCTTGCAATTTTTAAAATTGAGCTGGGAATCATCCTTGAAAGTCCCACATTGGAACAAGAGTCGGTAAAATAATTACTTTAAAATAAAGGAAGATAAGTACAGAGGTCACCCGAGTTAACCCACACTAGGATTCCATGTAGAAAAACATGGAAATGGAAGAAAAAGAAAAGGGTTATGTTCTTGAGGGAGAGTGCTAGTAAACATGTCTAGGAGAAAGTTAACCATAAGAAAATCACAAACTTGTGATGGGTTAAACTGTATTCGATTCCCCAGTAGGAAAAGTTAATAGACAAAATTTTTGATTTAAGTTACTTTTTATTGAGGAATTTATTCATAAGATAACATAATCACTTATCATGTTGACTTTAAACATTTACTAGATTCCTTAATCAAACTCATATTTTTTCCAAAAGATGAGTATTTAGGGAGACTTGATCGCATTAAGAGTACTATAATCAACTTCTATAGAATCACATAATCCACCATAGAGAACTATATACTTCCCATGTATTTAGGCGTTAACCAAAACCAAAACCAAAAAGGTTAGTACAAGGTAAGATAATCCAGAAAAGGATAACATTTTAAAAAGAAAATCTATGCTTAATCTCCAAAATTCATCCAACAAAACCCAAAGATCAATGAGGACCATCTGATAAACAAGTTGTCGATAAAATTATTCAATGTAAACCAATCTATGAATGAAACCCAAATATATAAAGGATTTAGTCACATAGTCTTCCATGTTAAATTATAACATTTATCTCCAAACAACATCAGTTGCTCCTAAAGTCTTGTATTGAAAAGTAATTAACCTAATCACATATCCTCCAAGATAGGTTAATCATTTTCATAAATAACCCAAAATCAACTTACTCTGAATTCATAAAATCATATAACTAAAAAGAATCAGTCAAACTAACCAGGGACTTCACGTAGTCCATTGGTAGGTGATAAATACCAGTCAGACTTTGGTTGTGGGTCCGATTCCCACAGCTTTGTTCGACGCGATGGGTAGTCACACAGTCTGTGTGTTGTCATTTTTCCAAAACTATATAATTCTCAAATCATTCCCCAAAAAGCAATAAAATCATCAAAAATAACCATAACATAATTTAACCTCAATTTTATCTCATGCCTTTCACTTCAATCATAACATAAAGTAACCCATAATTACCTCAAAAGTAAGGATCATATAAACCCAAATGGTTCTTTATAACTATGTCCACAAAAGAAAAGATAACTATTACTTGAATAAAAATTTCATATATTAAACATCAGGGTTACAGATAATATTAAAAGTCTTCTAATGCAACCCCATCATCAAAAGAGACTTAATACTCTTATGAATTTCACCGTAACTCTTGAAGCCCTTATATATTGACATCTTACTCATTCAACATTCTTCATGATCCATTAACCATTCCTTTCCAACTTATTCCGAAATAACTCTTTCCGACAAACAAAATCATGAATTGTATCCTAAGATTCCAAAATAGGAAAAAAATAGTCATGAAAAAATACATACCTTTGATTGGTCATTGTCAGTTTCTTCATCCTCAATCAGAATGGCATTAGGTATTGGTAAATTATCTTTTGTACGCTCTTGGTTATCCCATTCACGAAACATATTCATAGGACATGTGTTTTCATAATGACCATGCACACTACATTTTGATCCCTCAGAAAGAACTTCTTTCCCTTTCCTTGAGTCAACTGGATGACTCCTTTTTCCACAGTAGGTTCTTGCTTTATGACCTTCATTTCCACATCTATATCATATATTTGTCCCTTTGAAACATTTTCCTAGGTGTTTCTTTCCTCATCTTTGACACATAGGTTTTTGAACACACTAACCATTATGATTATTAGCTGTACTTCCGTAGGGATTTGTTTCTCTCATAATTGATGAATTAGAGAAATCACCAAGGTTTAGGTGGTCAATCATGAATCCAGATAGTTGGTTGAGGATAATCACAAGAGTTCTCATTGCAGCTCCCATATCATTCAGTTTTTGCTGAAAAAACTGTCACAATTTCCTTCACATCCACTGTTACTTTGGTGCCTGCTAGATCCCTCCATTTACTAAAACCAAAAAGGTCAGTGTGAGTATATCAAAAAAAGCATCATGTACTAATGAGGAAGATAAACACTAAGATATACTTACTCATTCAATTTATCTAAAACTATGATTCTTTATGAAATCCTAACCATTATGGTAATGCCACTTATGCTTAAAGAATACCCTAACCTCTAAAGTAATCTAAACTGACCTCTGATACCAACTATAAGGCCACAACCTTAAAACTTACTTAATCTTGAGTTATTACAAGATAACACATTGAGGATCTTTTCATGTTTATAGTTTTAGAGAATTAGATCATGAAACTTGCATTACATTCCACATTTAAACAAAGTGGTTACATAAAAAACACTATTCATTCTTCCCATAAACGGAAACATATTTAAAATAAAACATGGATTCTTTCTTGACACATCCATGACACTATCATCACATCATGTAACTTTCCCTTGACCTGTGATAAAAATTTCAAAAACGTGGGATGAGAATGAAAAGCTCAGTAAGGGTTATAAAAATATGGAAAAGAAACATCAGTTCATATATACATAAGAACGAAATCATACTTTACCCATAAAGCATAGGCACATTAACATACATCATCAAATCATGAATAAATTATAGAAATCATAAGACATAAAAGGTAACATGAGGCATTCATAACATTCGTACGTAGGGAGTAACCCTCTTGGTTACGTTTGGAATACCCACCACAGTATATTCCCTAAATCTCTTTGGAGAAACCTTAACGTTTCACTCCTTTGCATTAACCAATCCATTGGAGAGCTATATCGGGCTCACCCACCCTTAGTTTATCATGGAACCACCCGTCTTCATAATAATGCCCAAGAACCTCAACATAATCATATCACATAAAACATGCATAAAGGAACATAACATTTCCACCTTTCAATCACAAGATATCAATGCAAGACATTGATATAAAAACATTATGAAAACCATTTTCAATACCAAAATAAAAGAAAAGTAAAACATGGTATTTATTTTTCATTTAAAAAGAAGGTATGGCTTGTTGAGGAAACCGAAACTCAAATAACAGTCACAACGGTGGAGAAGTCGTTGTCGCCGCAAACGTACGACAAAAACATTCCCTTTTTTCGTTTAATAAACACTTCGTATAAAAAATAATCCTTTTGAATAGACATAAAATTAAAAGGGTTTTATACACCATATAAAAGAAGGTTGTGTATAAAACAGAATATGCCTCAATGAAAAGAGATTGAGACGAATTCCTTACAAAGACTGTATCCTTGGTTTAAGGATAAATCCATTACATAATTATTTGTGACAAATGAATTCACCAAATATAAGTGGATATTAAGTGTTAAATAATCAAATATCATTCACACATATTCAAAGGATGACATATTCAATAACTACATGTTGAACCCAAAGAAATCGAAATTGGGTTAAGAAGTTCCTTGACAGCCTAATGGCGTCACATCAAAATGAGTTGATGAGAGATAAAAAAATGGTATCTCATCACTTAGACATAAAATATACATCAATAAGGATATATGAGAACATATCACAACATAACAATATGTAAATTAAAAGACCCAACATAAGAAGTCTTTTAAAAATAGGAGGGTGAAAGGTTCCCTTACCGACATGGGTATCTTTCGAAACATACACCTTGTGAATGAAGGAGAATACAACATTGATGTAAATAATCATAAAAAAATGTATATTACACAATTAGTTAAATAATGGGCAGAACATACACCACTCAAAGGAAATTATGGAAAATGTAGCATAAATCTCACGGGAATAAAAGTGAGATGAAAAATCCCTTATGAAAACTCGGCTGCCTAACAACGCCACATAAAACATAGAAAAATGGATTGATGAGATCAAATATGGTATATCATCATATTAACTTAAATTTTATAGAAAGAGGAATATAAAATAACATCCCCCCACATAAATAAATATGATCTTAAAAGAAGTGACATAAAGGAGAGTAATTAAAAAGAAAGAGTGAGGTTAGATCTCTTACAAAAATTTGGCAGCTTAACGGCGCCACTCAAAACATCCAAAATGGATTAATGAGAGAGAATAGGGTCTCTCATCATATGAACATAAAAATTACAGTAAGAGTAATATAAAATAACATCCCAATCACAAGAAAGATGAGCTTAAAAGAAATGACATAAAAGAGTGTACTTAAAAAGAAAGAGAGGAGTAGGATCCCTGACCTCAAGTACAACTTGTCTTGTTCGTTTCTTTATATTCCTAAATAATAAACATTGTTCAATTAATAATTGACTATGTACCTCTTTTAGATATTATGATTCAGTTAATATCACATATTATAATGTTATAATAATTGTTTAATAATGTTAGTTCATATCAGACGTTTTTGCCGATGTTCGGTACATGAGTCAAAAATGAACTTGTTTGAAAAAAGATTGCCCATGTAGTTATAAGTAAATAATTTACAGAATAGTATTAAAGACTAAAATATCATATATATCGAGTAAATATTAATTTTATACTATTTCATATCATTTGGAGATAAAAAACGAAAAGCACTATTCATGGAGATGGTAGGTCGTACGTACGCATGAACGCTACTTTTCATTTTTTGTCATATTAATGGAATTAAAACCAAATGAGAGAGATATATATATGTTATAATTCTAGAATGATATCCATAATTTATATTTAATATATTACATATCCATTATATATATGTACTTATAATATTACATAACATTTTAAGATAAGAAATGAAATGTACCGTTCATTGAGACGGTAAGTCGTACGTACGCATGAACGCTACTTCCATTTCTATCTCATATTTAATGGAATTAAAAAACAATTATACATAATAGTATTTTAATTACAGTATGGTATCATATATAATATCATTAAATATATCCATTATATGTACCACATATGGTATTAACGAATCAAATCACTTTGAGTGGGCGGTAGTCCGCACTTCCTTAAATGAAGATATCACGTTTACCCATAATGGAATTCATAATAGTACGCCATAAATGAAAAATAAAGAAGCTTAAGTAAAACATAAACATATTAGATATCATATATAAATATGTTGTCATCTTAATGGCCACCTTTGAATGTGTTAGAATAATGTTGAACAATCATCGTTTCGGGAGGCAGAAATTCGCCATCCACGGAAACAGTATGTTCTTTAACCATTAGATGTAGGTGTGTGTAAGTGTATCTTGAATCATTCTTATAACAACATCCTAGTATATTGATGACACTGGGTTTGTTAAAAAATAAATGAATAAATATATTTTAGGGGGTTGGAGAAGAAAAATAAAACAAAAGGACACAAGTGAAGACATTACCTTAAAATCGGGTAACTCCCTTTGGTTTGAGCTCAAAGACTTCCTTGGGAAGACATCTGCCCAAAGTGAGGCTTCAAGAAGTAAAAGATTGACGTGGAGAGACAGAATGGTCCAGGGTTGTCCAAGCCAAAGGCTTTGGGAGTGTGGGTAAGGAGGTAGAGGTGGGGGCCTTTTATAAGAGGAGAGGAGGGGCACTCTTGTAAAGTTACAATCTGTTACTTTATTTTCAAAAGAGTTTCAGATTTTAAAGGTCCCAAATTGTTGTATTTCGAGGATAAGGTGATAAGGGTTTGAAATCCACTCATCAAATAGGTTTTGTACATGTTTAGGTATTATACATTACATTATCATGCCATTTTATTTAAATCGTTAAATAATGAGGTCATCGTTGCATCATCATGATGTCATAAATAATTTAATTTATTTAATGTTTAAAAATTATAAAAAAATACTATGATGTATAAAATCTTTTTATAATTACAATGACGATTTATAGTAAAAAATATGACTTGTATAACCCCGTGTAAAAATGGTTTTAGTAAAGCATCTCATGTTTGTGTCATTTTTACTTTAACATTAAATAAAAAGATACTTATATCATTTTACAACCAAAGTGGCTCCATGGGGTCCCCAATTTTACCCATGGATTTTCATGGTCGGACATGACACATCCAATGAGGTTAGGACATGTGTATAGGTCATTTAATTTTATTAAAACATTATTCTTACCATAAACTACACTAATTACCTCTAGTCGCGATTAAAAACTTAATAAGTTACTATTCACCAAAAAATTATTTTTATCCCATTGAACCAGATTTTACTTCTTACTGACAACTATGTCTGTGAGATCTTTTGAAATTAAAAACACAAAGATGGAAAAATTTCATTTAAACCCAAAAATCAGTTTTTATAAGTACCACTTAGTGGAATCACTATTCATCAAAAATTGAAGTTTTTCAAAAAAATCCCAAAAATTCACCCTAAGATATATTTGATATTCCAAATTAAAAAATGAAGTTTATTTTAAAAAATTAAAAACATATAAGTCACATTAATTAATTTAATAATTAATTCCCGGTGTCAGAGCAAATAGCGTTTTTTATGAAACAATAAGTATTAAAAGATTGACACTAGTTTAAGTCTGATTTGAAAGTGAAATTAATTCTAACGACCACTATTGGATTTAATGGTAAAAATATATTCTAATTTCACTTTAAAAACAATTCAAAAGATAATCTAATCAAATAAATAAGTTAGATTAAAAAGATGTTTTGAATTAAAATACAACATTTTACACTATTCATTAAAAAATGAACTTTATTGGAAAGATACCAAAAATTTACACAAAGTAAATTTTGATGACCCAATTCTTAAGAAGAGTTTTATTTGGTCCAATATAATGTATAAGAGTGAACAAAAATATATCTAATGACGGTTCGCTATCAAAAGGCGATAAGTGGCCCTTTAGTGAAAACTAGGACAGATACACCTAAAATTGAATTCTTTCCATATTTTAAGCCTTTATCATTTATTGGATAAATGTAAAAACATTTAAAAACATATATAATCGTATTTTAGTTATTTCTATCCATTTCCTCTAATAAAACGGCTACATGTTAACTACCATTTAAAATAATATTATTTTATTATTAGAGTGCAACGTAAGATTCCCAAGAAACTCGTTGTTGTGTGTTGGGTACGCCATCGATCATAGCGTCCCCTTTAAAGTCATATTCATATTTTATTCAACAATATGGATAAATATGGAAATGTAATATTCTTTATTTACCTGGGGTGTTACAGGTAACCCATCTCACTCCGGTCCACCAATTTTCTAAACGAGGCCACCTACTCAATCCCTGAATCAAAATCTTCCTTACCTTGGCATTTGATTATTAATTCCATCCCTCTAAGGGTCTGACCATGCACTAAACCTACCATAAAATTTCATCATGACCACTAGATATTATTGGGTAAGAACACCAATAAAAGGGGTAGGATATTCACAAAAAATTTCCGATGGAAAAATGTCAACCTTGTTTGTATCAGCCATCATTCATCCCAATAGTAAAATTTAGTGAAACTACAATCACATAGATTATTCTCCCTTCAAACCCACTAAAACAATGACCCATCTGGTATGCTTGATCGAACCACGGATCAATCTAGTAGTGGGTTGGTCCAAATTATTCATTGGAAAAAATAAGATCAATGAATGAAATCATAATAAGAAATAAACACACTACCTGAAGGATTGGGTCTATCACGAATGAATCGTGAATCTTGCGATTGCCGTTTTTCAATATACTGATACCTGTTCTACATCTAATCATCAATATATCTTTATTTATCATTCATTAATGAGATGATTTTCCAACAGATTCTCTTTTTTCCTGATCCTACAAGGATAATCAATCTAATAATGCATCCCTACAAATATATTAAACAAACAAATAGGTTTCAGTGTCACTATTTCGAAGAGTTTCAGTGTCGCCATGATATTATATTTTTCAAAGGAACAAAGAATTTTTTGTAGCATCATATGATTGATACATCAACACGAAACATTAAATGGAAAAAAACTTTTTATGTTTATGTTTATTCTTCTTTAAAACATATGAAAATGACTTCCCTATTATTCCTTCACCGGTTGAAGGGAAGTCAATCCTTAGTGTAACCCACTACTCTGAACACAACGGTTCCCTAGGGTTTCAAATCCAATAACTTGTTTATATGTTTCTAATACTGCACATGAGCACTATTTTTTATAAACATAAATATAGTTCGATCATTATTTCTAAAAACCCCAGGCCTTGAAATAAAATGTCGTCTTACTACCTAGTTTCGAAATGATCCCATATAATTATCAAAAAGTTTACATGGAAAATATGGGATCTTAAAAAATTAGTATCTTTAATTTCAATTTTTTTATACTGGATTTCATTTATAATCATTACCATATATTCAAATATATATTATATGAATTATTTTTCATTTATCCTCTATCATATATACCCTTACCTAAGTTGTAACTATTCCATAATTCAATAAGGGATATTCCACTCAACTTTTTTATAAAACACACCTTTCAGGTTATTTCTTTTACATTTCATTAGGATTTAATGGGATATGATCCTCAATATTATCCTTACTATGAAATTTATGTATACATGATGAGAGATCCATTTAACTCTCATTAATACTCCAATGCTCATTTATGTACCGTCATTACTATGCCGAAATTTCCTAACAGTTTGTTTATCTATTCTTGTTTCCTCATTACGTAATGCCTTCTATTTGAAAATTATATTTTTTGGATATTCATTTTAATGTACCTATTACTATCCAATTTGTTTTTAATGACGAGTTGCCATTTTTTCACTTATAAAACATTTTATCAATTTTTAGGTAACAATGTTTTGTATCTGAAATTTTAACATGATTTTCAATTCAAGAACTTTAATTTAGTGAATACCATATCAAATTATTTATCACTGGGAGTCACCATTATGACCAAATATTTATTTATTGGGGGATTAAATGTATTCATACCACATTGTATGACTGTGTAATAATTTAATATGATAAATTAATCCATTTCATATGAATTAACTAGAACACATAATCATGGGACTGAAATTATTATTATGGGTGTGACTAAATAACACACAAATGAATTGGCTAATGTTTATTATCATCATTATTCATGTTGAGACATAGGTTTACCTATTAACTTTTTCGCACTATGTTCACCGTGAAGTCTTTGTGGATTATCCATGAACTAGGTTTATGAATTAGTTCATCAAGCTGCTTCCAAGTTTCCCATGTTGTCGTTATGACTACTATTCGATATCTTCTCCCATTGTTTATTTTTATTATTCCGATTATTTTATGACTTTTATCATCATATATATGGATTTTATTGTTTATTCCATTACTGATCATTATAGGTCACCCCTTTATTATGTTATTTCCCAAGTTATCCCATGCAGTTTTATGTTGGAAGGATTATTTTGAGCTTGCTAATGATTTTTTCAATAAATATGTTATATTCCAAGTATTATACAGTAATTTAATGTTCCTAATTACTCAAGAAACATGAATTCCTAATCACATGGGATGTTTTAATTGTAGTGTAATTTAATAAATCATGTATTACTTTCATATGATGATGAGGGTTATTATATGAATAACGTTAAATTAGACATAAAATATCCCAATGGTAAATAAATTAATGATATTACATGTCAAATGGACTGTATATGCATGTCCATAATAATTATATGTGCATAATATAACTTATGTACTAATTAATAAAAATCAAGATAAATCACCTAATTGATTAAGTAACTTTTGAATCATAATTTTCATGAAATAATAAGATTAATAGAAACATTATTTATCATGAAATGATGTATATTGAAAAAAATATCATTTTATGTGGTAGTATAAACACCACCTAACATAAACAAGTGGTGCATGTTTCATTAGTCTCCCATAAATCAATGTATGACTAGAAATCCCCTTAACTCATGTCATGACTTGTTGAATACTTATTAAAACCTAATGTATAATAAATATAATTTTATTAAACTCCAATTAAAGAATAATAATTTTATATATTATAGTATTTATTATTTTATTATGACCTTGTTTTGCCATATAAATATTAAAAATTTAATGTTAATGTTACGTTTCTGGTAACAAAACCTTTGTTTTTCATTTGAGTTAGGCCATGTCAATTTTTATCCTCTTACGTCAATTATAGTTTAGTCATTCATAAAATTTAAAACATGATATAAATATAATATATACTCTCTCTATATAAATTTATTACAATCCATGAAATTTTCTAATAGTAAATGGATTGAACTATTTAGGAAGAAAGACGAATATACATACACAGAACACTATTTTGATTTTATGTCAGATTTTATGAAAGAATAGAAATTTATTTATAAATATAGATTATCATTGTATGATATTTTATATTTCATATATCTTACATATGTTTATTAAACCCATCCTTAATACATTCCAGGTATTTCGTGAATGAATCAAATTGCCTCATCAGACGGTAGTCGACTATACACATGAGCAATGTTATTGTATTCCCACAAATTTGAAAGCATGATGTTATAAGGGATATAATAGTTCCAAAATAATAATAATATCATAAATAAAATAAATATAATATATAATAAATATTTATATCAGTATGACTAACCACAAAATGTGGTAATTGATAAATGAATATCCTGGATTCACAATATGGTAGTGCATTATACACATCAATAATGATTTCAGAATCCATTTGGGGGAGGTGTGTTTGATTGTTTATTATACAATTAATATAATAACATATCATTAAATGGATTATTATGAATTTATTAAATAATTATGGTGTAATAATAATTTCATAAGGTGGATAAACAAAATAAAATGGCACACATTGGATAACATTACCTCTTCTCTATTTTTCCTCCTATAGATATCACCAAATCCTTCACTGGGTGGATTTCTTCGGAAAATAAGGCTTGATGAACAAGATACAAGAATTGTAAAATTAACTTTTGAAGAATATTTTATATCCCAAATTCTTTATAGTTGTGAGAAATGTGATGGGAGTGAGGTTCTTTTTATAGTTGGTAAGGAGTGGTATTCTTGTAAACTGTCAAAATTATTTAATATTTGGAGGTTAATATCAATTAAAGTGGATACATGGTAGATATTTATTGGGTTTAAAGGATTTCATGGTCTATAAACACCTCCATCACAAAATTCAATACACATTTTAATAACATGGTTCCTTAACTCCATATATTTGTATTTTTTATTATATTTCAATTATGCAACCTTATTTTCCATCCTCTGTTATTTATCCTCTGAAACTACTATTAAATTATATTCACTAGATAATTTCTACCATAAAATCCTAAATTTAGAAATATTATTTACACATAATAAATTCTATATGTGTTTGAAATTGATTTTAATAGAAACTCATGTGACACACAAAAAATCCATATTAAATGAAAAAGTGATAACTGAGTTCTTATTATATAATTTTCAATAAAGTTATTATATTAATATTTTACATGAATATAACATAGTTTATATTTATAAAAAATTATAGCACATCACCATAGTTAATATTTTTAGTAATTGATATTAAATTAATAAAATAGCATTAATTATATAGTAACATTAAGGTCAATTTTGATATTATATATTTAATTAAAATTTATAAAATACCAATTCCTTAATAGAATTTGAATATATTATATTATCACTGATTTCACATGATAAATTTATTTTTAAAAGAAATAGAAAACAATAATTCATTAATTCTTAGTCACTGTTATGTTTTAACTAATGGTCATTTTATTGTTTAATAACTAAATAATTACAAATCACATGTTTCAAAAGAATTTTAAATAATAACTTATTCTATAAAAAATATAGAAAATATTATTTATTTTAAGAATATATATTTCATATTTTATAAGAATTTACATAACAATGCATATGTTTGTTTTCCTCTATTTGAATTCATAATAGAAATTCAATGGAATAAAATATCCTTTTTGTATTTTTACTTTCATAACTAATTATATTGATCACATTGATCATAAAGTTTATGGAAAAATAATTTAAAAATATCATACCATAATAATTTTCTAAATATGTCATTAAAATGTGTTTTCAAAAATATCTATTTCATTTAAACCTTATTATTCCTCATTTATCTTTTGGTAAACATAATTTTACCGAAACAACAGTAACTAATTTTTATATTGTGCACTATTAATAATGGTAAAAAATAAATGGTACATTATTATATGTTATATTTTATTTCATGTTAAATTTAGAACTAAATTTGAATATTCAATTCATAAAATATGAAAAAAATATGTTAAAATTAACCACGAATATGGTAGGAAAGAGTGGGTTTTTTATGTGAAAATGTTAAAATGATTCCAAAGATTTCATTTTCAATACAAAAATAAAATTTATTACAATTACATTTATTGGATTAATAGAATTTTTATTGAAATGATTAAATAATAAAATATAATTAATAAGTAATATTACATTATAAATAAAAATTACTACTTTTCACTATTTAACAAAATGAAAACCTTTTCAGAAAATTTCCAAAAAACAGACGCTGAGTTAATTTTAACATTATGAATTGAAAAACTAGATTTAATTTCAGAAATTCAATTTCTGGAAGGATAAAAAAATAATATAATTCAAAAAAAAATAATGACAAATAGAAAAATTGGCAATTCTTAAATTGATATAGATATTGGGGAAAATTAAATATTTTATTATAATTTTGATTTAACAATAAATAAATTTTAGATGTACAATTTAAAAATTAATATTCATATAATAATTTTTAATTTCTAGGTTATATTAGTAGAATTAATAATATATATTTGTTTTATATTTAAATGATAGTGTTTTATGTAACATAATCCATGATAGTGTTTCAAACAATTCAGGCATAATTAGGTGTTGCGTGTAGCAAAATATAAAATTGGAATTATTTTTTACTCAAGAGAAAATTAGTATTTCAAGTAACTGAAGATAAATTTAGGGATTAATGTAACATAAAATTTAAAAAAAATTTAATATATTTTAATATAAGTCACAAAATCATTGGTTTTATAAAAATTTATTTTAAATTACCTCGGAAAAGAATGATTTATCTATTTGGAAAAAAAATATTGTTTCTATAAGAAAATAATTTTATTTTAAATGATTATTATTTCACTTGAAACAATATATATCAATTTTATATATGTCCAAAATTTTATTATTTTCATTCTTATGTTAGAAATTTTAATAACATCAAATTTAAGTGTTAGTTTATAATGGTAATATATATCCCCGCTCATTTAATCTCGGGTTTTCATGTTGAATACACTATTGAATAAAAAAATCTCAGCATTGGTTGTAAGATATTAAAAATAGAGTATTGAGTGTAATTAAAGTTAATCTATGTGTTTCATTTACATTTTTTTCTAATATATTATATTTATTTTAAAATCATATGGTCCAACAATCTTATTTTTTCTAAGTCCCTAATGAGAACTGATTCATAGTCATATTCATCCACACATGGAAGGTCATGAAATCAATGGTTCGAATAAGCTGTAATAAGAGAATTAAAATTATAATATATTTACAATTAAATTATTACAATATGATCTCTTTAAAAATTACTCTGAAACAAAATATTAAAAATTATGACAATTCTCAAAGAATCATGTAGTTACCAAAATTCAACACAATAAAATATTGATGTATGCGTTGAATTTCCAAATTCATGTTATATCATTCTTATCATTCTCATGTATGTTTTCTTATTTCTATGTGACACTATAAATGACTTTAATATTACAATTCTTCAATATTCATGATCAGTTACTATAATTCTAGAATTTTATTCTTAATCATTGGATGATCTCAACTATTCCCCACATATTCTGATGAATTTAATAATGAAATGTTAATTTTATCAAATATATGATAAATGATCTATAATAAAAAATATATATAGTTATCCTTATAATCAAACATTTCATCTTAAACAATATTTATCCATTGTTATATTAACAATAATTTCATATATCACACAAAAAAAGTATAAAAACATTATGAAAAATCATTCTGAACATTGCTCTAAATAATATGACTTAAAAAATACATCTTATATGGTCATTTTTGTGATTAATATATAAGAGATATACCTTATGTAGATTTAGATATTCTATAATACATAATAATAATTTCGTTGTTATACCGATGATATCATGAGTTTGGTCTAGAAATCAATATATAATGTTTATTGGAGTTCTAAAACAACATTTTAAATGTTATATAGGGAAATATTTATGTTCAGTTTGATTTAAGTCATATCATTTATTTTATAATATTTTTAACAAGTGAAAATTTTATGAAATATTAGGATAAATTTAAAATATTAAACACCCCTAGGATATAAATATATATGTGTAAAATTTTTACTAAATGTGAGAGATATGTAATATGATTGGTATATATTTCATGCTAATAACACACATCACTCACTAATTAAAAAAATTCTTATTATATCATGGACTTTTTTAGATACATTTAAAATTATTTGAGGAACATCTATTACAAGAAAATAACTATAGAAGTGAAGGATTTTTTCATGTTGTTTAAGTATATTCAATAAATGAACTACATTAAAATGATATAATTTTCAATTATAATATTATAATTCATAAATATTATATTGAATATTATTATTTCTTGACGTTTTTTTAATTTTCATTTATTATTTAGTATGGTTGATGTCTTTAATAACAATACACAATGCGGGATAATGGATAAAATTATTTGTATAGATATAAAATATCATTAGCATTTAGAAAAATCATGTACAATGATATTCTCCATCATTATGTTTGAAAACAATCCATGATAATGAAAAATTCTTTTCATTATAATTTATATCACACATATTAAATGAAAAATATATATTTTTTAGAGAATAAAAATATATTTGGTGAAATAAAAATTTTAACTAAACAAAAATAGAAATGTTAGATTGGGACTAATGATATAGAAATATAAAATTTACCTTTATGTAATTAAAATTTAACATATCCATTCTTGATTTGCCAAAGAAAACATATATTTGTTTCTAAATTAGATAAATAAATCTAAATTTTCATTTCTTAAGAAAAATACATTTCATATTGATATATATTTACTATAAATAATGATGTATCTTACAAAACGCAATTTATCTTATTGACCAAGGTCCTTAAAATTTGTCACTGAAATTTTATTAATGATTATTTATATATGATTGAGACCATCATTTAATTAGGTCATTAGAATCTCATTTAACTAAATGGTATGTTAAATTTTATTGTTGTCCACAATTTTGGTGGAACCAAATTTCCTCTATGATAAATCAATTGCCGATACGAATGTGACTTCACCTACCACATAAAATTTGATTGTAATGTATAAATGATTGAAAGAATAACTGTAAGAAAATGTTCAAGAAACCATATATCAATATGTGTGGAATCATTTCCTTATGTGATATTGATAATATACAAGAAATAAATTAATAAGAAGATTTTATATATGGTATGTGATTATTTATACTGTTTAATGGAATAAAAAAAATTATAATTATTTTATTGAGGTATTAATATAGTTATATGTACTATATCTAAATTCTAGAAAATAGAAAACAATAATAGGTTTTGGAGATTTTATTAATTCATATTATTAAATTAAAAAGAGATGATGGAATTTTATAATTCACTACAAATATCAATTATAATTTAGTCCCTAATATTCAGCCTATCCATATAGACTTTGAATTTTTATTTTTTATGTTATCCCTGATTTTAAAGGGTTGAGAGTATTCCCTTACATGTCCTAAAGGCCAATATTACAAGTCTTGATGACCCAAGGGAATAAGGGCCTATGAAAATTCATTTACCCCATTTCACTATAGTAATAGCACCCTAGAAACATGCCAATGTCTATAGCTATGTCACCACTTGATGGTGTTGATAGATATCCCTTTTCACAAACAAATTTGTTTTGCATATATTTAGTAGTGTTTATATCATATCCCTCCCTATTAATATCTATATTGAGATTCCTAGTTACTATTACCAATCAATTGTGTATTCCTGACGAATGTATACTATTTTGAAATTTCACTATATTAGAGTCTTGGAGACCATAATGTTGAATGACATATGGATGGATCGAAACATAATAGATTTTAACAATATGATTCTAAAAGTATGTTCATTATTAAGACTATAAAATACTCCATTGATTAATCATTATGATCTTTTTATAACACAATTGTTTTTTGGATATTGATGTGCCCCATGTTATCCTTTTAAATAAACATACTATTATTGTATTGTTGTTTAATTATGATATGCAATATGTCAAAAATTAATAGCATATATAGTTAAAATGAATTAATTTATAGAATAAAATATTTATGTATATACATTTTAACATTGTTATCGATTCTAAAATTACAATCTCAAAATTATTCAAATTAAACTACTGAGGCATATTTTAGTAAATTGTATATTTTGTGATATCCCTGATCAAATACTTAAACTAATGATAATGATGGTTTATCCATAATATGCATAATATATTCTATTCCATCAACACTTAATGTCTCTAAAATAGTTATTTGTTTCTTTATAAGGTTTGTTATATAGTAAATTTTCAACTAGTACCTATTATCAATCGTGATAATGGATTCATGAAAATGAAGAGAAAAAATATGAATAACTAATTTGGAAGAGATAACATGAAAATATAATTTCGGAAAGTTATAGTTAATATAGGGAGTGGATGGTGGAATTTTAGATTAATAATCAATACAAATTAGGTAATTTTTTTAATATTTTTTCTAAAAAACACATACATTTGAGTATAGTATATAAGGAAGAATAACATAATGAATACAAATTAATATATAAAAGAAAAATATATTTTTATTAAGTGGAATATAAAATATAATAATTTATATTGGTAATTATTAATAAAAATGGAATTCAACTATCTCTTTATAGGGTCTGAGAATAAAGTTTTCAGATTATATTATATTTCCCCATCAAGATATAAATAAGAATTATTTCTCAAATTATAATATAGTTAAAATTTAAAAAAGAAACATTAAGAATATTTAATATTAAAAAAATATAATTAGGGATATTTTTATTAAATATGGGTTTTTATAAAAAAATATTTTATTTTCTCCAAACACATTAGATAAAAAAAATATTTTTTTAACCATGTGATTGAAATATAATGAAAAGATAATTTGATAAATTATAATATAAAAAGTGAATAATATAGGGATATACATTTAAATTCAAAACATTATTAATTTATGTTAAAGAATACTGATTGTAGGGTTCAATGTTGTTGTAAAAATATAAATTATAAAAGGTACTATAGAAATTTGAGTAAAAACATTTATTTTTGGAAAACATATAATATATACTTATTAGAAATATTTGTCAAATTTTTATTGGTTTCAATATATTCTATAAATTTTTATTGATTAATTAATCAATATTTTCTCAACTAATAAAATCAATGTGACATGGACTGACCCAAAAGACCATGAAACTAGAAACTTTAACCAGCCTGTGAAAGGGCCCAAAGGGAATAACAATTTCTCATGACCTAGAAACTTGGGCATGGGATTCATGGAAATTATCAATGGAAAATAATTTCCAAATAACTTAAAATATATAATTTCATTTTCAACAAAAATACTTCACGATCTGTTTATATATTAGGATTTAGTGTGAAATATATAAATAATTCCAAATTTTGAAAATTTGAAAAAAATCACAGAAAAAATAATAATCCATCTAAAAATATATTATTTTAAAATATTAAAACATAGGTAAAATATCAAATGTAAATGGAAGCTGATGTTGTTGTCCAATTATAGATAAAATAATCATAATAAAGGATAATGTAACAAAAGTATCACAAAACATTCTATAAAACATGGAATTTATCTAATAATATTTCCATGTTGAGATAATGATTAACTAGGTAATTAAAAATCCCTTAAGAAGATCTATGATAAATTATGATCTTGAAAAAACATGAATTCTTTATTGGGATTACAAAAAATATATTATGGATAATCTCCCATCACAACATGAATAATCAGTAAATATAAAATCATACTATTCTATTTTTAAAATATATTTTTAATGATATATTTTTTTATAATGACATGTCATAAAGAATCATCATATTAAATGTACATAGATTAAATTATTAATTTTATCTTTTATATTTAATTAAATCTTGAAACATTTTTGTAAAATAATGTCATTTAATGGAAGATACATGTTTAAAAAAAGCATCCAATATAATCACATCAAACAACTAATGGGAAAATTACGCTGTTTTGAAATCAATTTGTTTAAATAAATACTTAAATGAAAACAACAAACAATATAATCCAGAAAAACACAATAGAATGAAATTTATTTCATGATGATAATCTATATTACTAAATGCAATCATATTACAGAAATGTGAACAGAAATAGAAATATAATTATATGTAAATAAATTTGATAATGATGTTTAAATTTTCAAACATTATAGAAATGAATTATACGTAAAAAAATCACATACAAAATTGAATGTAAAAAATAGAAATAATTTCATAATTGTGAAATCCCTATTAAAAAATTGCATGGAAAAATAATATATTATATTATATTTGTCATCGAGCTGATCAATATACAACTACGTGAAAATTCTGAGGTGGGAAATCCCAATCCCCCAAAAAAGAGGCCACCACAATACTGATGATTTTAAAATATCATACAAATGTTTTGTTATTATTATAGCATAGTCCTAATATAGGAACAATAAACTATGCATATAGGTACTAACCTACTCATAGTTTCCTATTATATATAGATCTAATTATTATAAAATGGGTGGTGAGTTCCATAAATCATATAATAGACACATATAAATCAATATGTTCAAATAATAGATCCACTATCACCCATTTCCAATACATAACTTACCCAATAATATAATGATATGACATTGATATTAAAAATCCAAATTCTATACATATAAAAATTTGTTAGTCTCAAACTCAAATCTTCCGTAAGGATATAACAATGATTCAAATAATTAACAAATTATTCAAAAACAAGAATCTACCATTTAATATATAAATTTTGTGGAATTATATGAAATAATAATTTTAAACCTAAATGATAACCCCTATAAAAATACAAGAAAATATTTAATAAAAGACACAATCAATGAAAAAAATCATAATATAAAATACGGTTCAAACCAAAAAATAAAAAATAATAAAATAATTAAGGAAAACCAATAAAAATATAAATCAAAACAAATTTGAATTGAATTTATAGCTTTTATGGTAATGTCAAATAATTGTTCTATTAATAACATATTGATTTTCAAGGTCACTACAAATAGAAATAGTCCTTTTAAAATAATGGATTGAATGTGGAGATAGATTTTTTATGAAACAAGTAAATATTCATTAAAATAATATTTAACTCTATCCAACCATGTTATTATTTAAATATTTATATAAAATACATCACTATCATTTATATGGAAATTAATAAATGAACAAAAAATAATATTTATTGTTATTTTAACCATTTATAAGTAGATATTAATAATGAATTATCGATAATTCTATTGATAAATACCTGTTGAAATTACCATAAATATATGGAAACACATTGACTCTATAAAATGTATATTGTGCAGGTCATAATCAATGTTTTAGAATCCATTTTTATCAAGATGAACAATGTAAATCTAATTATTGGATCTAAGTTTTGGAAACACAGTTTTTGAAACATATCTCCAACCATTCCACCATCATAGGACAAAAATGGAGATCCACATATTATATGAACACTATAATTAAATTAATTTTCTAAAATTGAAAATAGGACCTAATTATAAATTATATGTGTTTCTTGGTTACCGCCTTGGTTAGTACAAACATTTAGCCTACCTTGTACCTAGTAATGAATTATCAATATCCAGATATATATTGGTAAGTAAACCAAAAATTCAAGTAAATGAAAAGAATATATAAATAATAAATTAATAGGGAGAATAAAGGCTATTGAATTTAAATTTCATAACCATACACTGATTATCCACTAAAAATTCATTACTCTCTAGAAGAATGATATATAAACTAAATATTTGAAATTGAGAATATAGAAATACCTCTAACAGAAAAATTATTTCCTAATAAAATAATTTGCATAAAATACTCATATATTTATCACAAAATACAGGGGTCGCACTCAAATTTTCAATTAAAATATATTTATATGTGTCCCTAAGGTGTCTACCAATAATTTAAGTGTGAACACTAACATGGTGAATCAAAAATAAATTAAAAAATCAAAATAATAAATACTATATTCAAAATATTAAAACACAATAAATATCATGGATGAATGAGATGAAGAATTTCATATTTTAATGGATCCATCAACCACTAAGTAGAACCCATCCATGAACCCTCAACCCATATAGAACCCAAAATTTCAAAATAATACATACCTAAGATATAGTATTTTAAAATTTTCAAAATGATCCCTTAAAATACAATATCAAAACATAAAATAAAATTCTTGTAATTTCTAGACATAAGACAATGGAATTTTTATTTTGTAATATAAGTAGTGTCACACACTTTTCTTTTTTGGTCCTGATAGATTGAGATTTTTACCATGACCCCTAAAATATCATCATCACATGTATTCATGTTATATGATTACACTCTTAAAATATGATATAAACGATGAACTCTGTCAATGTTGAATATTAATAAAATATGAATCCACTACCTCATTAACAATAAACAACAAAGACAACATATGAATGAAATCAATGTAAAGATATTTGTATCGTCATATACTTAAGAAATAGTTCAAAGACTAATATTAACATTAAATGAGGCATTAATTAATTAAAAATGAAAAAAATGACAAACTAAAAGGTAATAAAATGCATGGAAATAGATAATTTAATCTATCTATAAAAATAAAATAACAAATCTCACTAAAAAAAATTTCACTTAAATCTAATTATGCAATGTGATATATGGATACCAGTATCTAGAAAACTAAAAAAAGAGAACCATATTCATGAATCCATTTTAAACCATATAAAATGTGAACACCTAATTTTGGAATCATTTGGACCACATTTTGTACACTATTATGAAAATAAATCTTATCCCAATTAATAATATTGAAATAAAACCCTTGAGAAATACTATACATGTACACCTTGAAATGATTTCCATAAACATATTCCTTTTTTTATTCGTTGATTCTAATTGAAGTGATAAAAAGTTTACATTACATAATAACAATATCGAGAAACAAAATTGTGTTAAATTTATACACATGTACTTTTTAGTTTATATTGATTTAGGAATAAGAATCTTAATTAACTAAATACCAATATCATCAATGTCTAAGGAAAATTTCTTAAACTATAACAAGAATTAATATTTTCATGATGAAACCCCAACATCTCCAACATACATTTTCACACATTAAATCATTTAAAAAAAATATATTTTTTCATTAATTATATCATGTGGAAATGGAAAATACGATGGGTGATCTAATAGTCTCTTGATGGTTAAACATAATGGATAACAATAAATGATAACATGTGATATTATTAATAGAATATGTGTAATAGAACACAATCAATGTGTGTGGTCATAACAAGGATGAATCATATAGAACAAATAATAGATCATAAATCAAGATTAATTTTGCAAATAAATATAAAAACATATGACATGAGTGATAAGTAAAACAATAAAAATGATCAATATGTGTATATGGTAGGAATAATAATATTAAATATGAATAAAGATTATACATAAAAATATAAATCCAAGAACATTTAAAGGATTTATAAAATCAATATTTTTTTTGTAATTTTTTATAATAAAATCTTAAAATTGAATAATATTGGTATTATATATAAATGAGATAACCATATATGGATATTCAAACATGATATCTTAAAGAAATCAATTAACTAGATAATTCCAACAGTGTATCCTAGTGGAATCACCAAACCCAAAAACTGAGAAACCATTTCTCTTTATAATGAAACAATACCCAAAACATTGTCATTATATACTAGAAAAAATAAATACATAGGGATAAATTTTCCATGATTTACCAAAATTACTTATGTAAAATTATTATTAATTCATAGAATAATTATACACTACAAATGAAATTGTAATTTTAAAACATTTCCTCCAAAAATCATCCTGATTCATTCAGATAAAAAAGCTTGATTGTATAATTTAAAGATATATCAAATTAATTAAAATAATAGTTAATATATGTTAATATAAATAAAAAAAATAATATTATATAAAATCATAATTTTTTAATTAAAATTAGATGAAATATTCTTTTATTTTAAAAAATTTCATAAAAAAATCTAAAAGTAATTTACATAGAAAAACAAGTGAAATATTCAATGGAATATTGATATCAAAGTAATAACAAAAGTATTGAAAATGAGAACATGAAATATAAGTCATTATCTTAAAAAATTAAATTAATTTATAACAAATGAAAATAATAGAAATGATAAAAATAATATTCTAAAACCATTATTAAGTAATTCAATGATATGTCAAAATGGCTACATAAATAATTGAAATATAGAGAATTTCAATTCTAAAATAATATAATGAATAATAATATATTTTAAAATTTATTTGGAAATATAATTTAATAAATTTAAATACAATATTTAATATAAATCCATTTATTACATATAAAATTATAACATTCAATGAAGAAATAAATATGAGAGGTAAATAGAAAAATTAATAAGTATAAGGATAATTTGCAAATAAACTATTAAATATAATTTAGATACTCTATATAAATTAAAATAGATCAAAAATATGAAACATCTATCAATAATGTGATATTTGGATAAAATACAATACAATGTCCATAACAGGTGAAGTGGTAATATTTATTGATTATTTTTTTGAATGAAAATTATAAACAAATAAAATTAGAACAAAAAATATAAATCTAATTTTTTATATATCATAATCATAGAGTAACAAAATAAATGAATTACATAAATCCATAAATGTAAAATGAGTTAAGGATCCACATATTAGGTTTTTAATAAATTAAATGAATAGGGGGTGTGAACATGAAATGGACATTTAAATAATTCAATAGATGTGATTTAAATCAAAATAAATCCACTGTCATAATTAACATCATGAATAAGATGAATATGTATATAATGTTGATTTTTTTTTCAGTATATCAAAATTGAGAAATGGAACCCTTATTGCTTTTATAACACCAAAATAAAAATACATTGCAGGAAAAACATTATTTATATTATTAAATTCTTTGAATTACAAGTAAAATAAAATTTAAGATATTAATGGTGTAATGAATATATAAAAAAATATATACAATCATACATAGTGAACAATATGAAGAATTTCTCAAGGAAATGAAAATGTGACCATAAAACACTACCTTATACATCCTCTTAGTAAGTTTTTACCTATCATCCAGGTATAATGAAAATTGTTTTATTATTTAGATTTTTACTAAAACAATTTTCATTTATTTCACGTTATACCATCCCATTATAATTTCTTCTTTATCCATATATTTATAGTTTTTTGTCAAAATTATTATTTATTTTTAACCCATTTTATTATCATTGAAAACATTGGTTTTTAATTCCACATTCCTCAGTCTTTCTCGCTTATTAGAGAAATAAAAAAGTTTAATTCTATTTTAATAAATCTTTTTTATGTAGTTATGGAGTATAACAGCCATTTTATATATGATATATTGATGGTTCACATGGAACACTTAATAATTGGATTTTCAATGATTGTTGGACTATTAAACTTATTGTTAATAATAAATTTTAATATTACTAGTAACGAATTATGAATGCATGTTGATTTAATAATTATTACATAATATTATTGGTATTTAGGTTTTATAACATGATAAAAACATAAAAATTAAAAAAAAGGTAATTAATTTTGTAAAATAGACAAAAATAAGAACACAATATAATATTTGAATGAGTAAGAATATTTTATTATATAATGATAACACAAATTTTGAGGAATATTAAGGGATTTGAAAAAATATTTATAATTTTATAAAAATGATTTTATAATATTTATATGATGTGTATATAGAATACTAATCATGAAGAATACGTCACTTGAATTTAGATCGTTAATATCCGAGACAATGACCACTTTGAGAACATAGGATTATGAATAATTTTTTTGTACATAAGATAAATAAATAATGAATTGATATTTATGGAAGTAATTATGGAAAATTAGTGTTGTTTTCTTATAATGATCGGTGATATTATAACATATTATTTCACGGTTTTTATTATAGAAATATATTAATTTCAACCCAATGATAATGTGTCCTACTATATTTGGAATACTATGTACAAAAAAAATCCTGAAAAACTTTAGTAAAACATCCAAATTTTTTTACTTCATAGTGTGGTCCTAGTCCATTTGATCTCCATAAACAACATAACATAACCTGTGCTAATAAATAATATTATGGCGTGAGATAAAAATATAAATAATAGAATAAAATATATTAGTCTTTCATCATATCCAAAATAAATACAATTTCATAATAATAATATTATTACATTAATTATTCATTTAAAAATAATAATGATTTATGGTGATGAAAAATTAACAATGCTATAATCTTATATATGGTTGACTCTATATAATCTTGGGTAATGTTATCATTTTTAAATTATTGTGATTGAAAGAATTTTTACATTATTATATTTTTCAATATTGATAAAAAATCATAAATATTATATAATTTTTAATGTACAATTACAAATTCCTTCTTTGTGAATTTATAATAAAACATGGATCACATCGATTGATGAGGAAATAGTCCTCTATAGACATGAAAAAAATTAAATATTTTTCTTCTAATGTAAATGTAGGGAATAATATGATTTAATTTTATTATAAATTATTAATATTTCATTAATTATAAATATTTATAATAAATATGTCATCATTAACATCAAGAGTGGTGACTATGGAAAATGAATTAAATCATGTCATGAGGTGGTAGTTTGTGGTACACATAAAATAAGGTTTCATTTACTATTTGAATTAAGTGGGTATAAATTTAGGCTTATCCATAAATATAAAAAAATTATTGTTATATGATAGATTGTGATGTAATTATATAATCATGTTTGTGTATGATTTGAGGTAGGTGCAATAAGAAATAACAAAATATTCACATTGAATAATGATAACAATTCTTAAGAAACCCTCTTTCTGATAATTCATGAGGCCTCCTTATATTATCATTATGATCCAAAAAAGGACTCCAGATTGAGGGGATTGAATTATAGAATGTATTTGAGAATGTATATTCTAAAACTGGATGATTATGATCTTTAAATCTTTGAGGATATGGGGTACCCTAAAATAATTGGGGGTTAGGATACACTTTTAATTTTTAGAAATTAAAAGTCATGCCCATTTTTTACACATGAAGAAAGGCTCTTAAATAGATCTTTCTCAAACAGTAGATTTTATAAAGTGAAAATATTTTTAGTAAATAAGATATAAAAAACTTTTGAGATCAATTTAATCCTTATATTTTATCTTAATACCCTGGTAAACTCGTTTAATCATTACCAGTGCTAATTATTTTTTTCTATTCAAGATATCAAATAATATTAATATATGTCAAACATATTATATAATATTTAATATTCTATTTAAAAAATATATAATCTATTTTTCCAAAATATTTTCAATGTAGTGAAACAATTTAATATAATATTAAACACACACATGATGAAAATATTTAATTAAACAGTTTTCTTGTCTTGAAGATGTTTTTTGTCAAAATTGAACATGAAATTAATTCATATTTACTAAATTAGATAATAATAAAATTAATTTATCTAATTATTAAATTTATATTATTTTAAAACAAAATATGTCTTTATAAATGATTAAATCAAAGTGGAATTTTTTTAAAATAGTACTTTTTCAGATTTCGTTAAAATATAAACATTTTATGAATAATACAATAAATTCATCTGAATATAATTTTGACACATATATTAAGAAAAATTATTTTTTAAAAATTGAAAATAAAAATTTTATAAAAATAAAAATTTATTTTTTTACAAAATTTAAAAAAAAATTATTGTTTAATTTTTTTTAATGCCTATAAAGTATATACAAAAAATAAACACATAGTTATTAACATATTTTTTTATACATTAAAAATTCAAAATTTTGTTATTTTTATTATTATATTAAAATTTACAAGATAGTTTTTAAAAATCTAGAATAAATATCAATATATATTGTATATTGATATTTGTTAAAACATGATGTTTCATATCATATACACTATCATACATAACATTATTTTTTGAATAAAATGGATGGTGACATTCATCCTCAAATATAAAAATCACCCTTGATATTTTTTATTATAGATCATGGTGAAAGCAAGTGTGGGTACTCTGACTTCATTGTCTCCAATAATTCTTATATTGCCTTTTAGTATTTATGTTTCCACTATATTTCATGGACAATGTGAGTCATGTTACTACATTTAAATGTTTTCCTGCTATCAATGATCATTACTTTTTTATCCTCATTATTGAGAAAAAATTCTACATATAACTTCTCTGAATTCGGTACATATGTGTGATCAGGTATGTTGATTCCCCATAGGGTTAAAAAAATTAGGTTATGTCTTTGATATCAATTTTTGATGAGTGATACTAAAGATTCCAAACACTAATGTGATCCATGATATAAAAGTGTCAAATATAACAAGGATATATGTTCTTATACTTTTGATTATCATAAACGTAGTATATTTTAATATGAAGAGAAACAATTAATCCCTTGCCCCAAATTCATGGTTTCATTGATGATTTTCAGCATTGCACTTATATAAAAAATGAGCATTCTGAAAGTGATTCTAAATTATGATGACATTTTTAACTATTTAAACACCAATTTTAGGCCGAAAAATCATTCATTACAAAAATTCATATGAACACAAAGGTGTTCCTCAACATATCTCATAAATGGATTTATAAGTATCTATCTTGCTTATTAACATTAAAAAATTATTTCCCAGGGACGTAACCTAGGGAATATTTTTATCCTACACTCTTTTGAAGCCTATAAAATATAATCTAAATACATCTCATTGTGTCTAAGTAGTATGATCATATTGGACATCTGTTTGGGATTCATAGGTAGTACAAAAGTTCAATATAGTATTTATAGACAATTAGAGGACCATCAAAAATAGGGATGTGAATCGTAGATCTTAGTAAGCTATATTTTACAGTGGAGTTCCATGTAGACTCAACACCTCTCTAGTTTATATCATTTCAAGTTGATTGTGAAATAAGTCTGCTAATATTGAAATTATATGAGTTTCCTTTTTAATAAAATGATTAAAAACCCATATATAATTGATTCCTTTAGAATTATTTGAAGAAATAGTGATAGTTTCTATAGTGATGGTTTCTATGTTCTATGTTGATATGGGTAGCAGTTTCTACATCCAATTAGAAATCTTAATTTCATCAATCAGTTTTTGACTTACCAGACACATTAAAGAATATTTTTCAATATTTTTATGAATATTTAAAATACCAGTGATGCTATTGGATATCTTGATACAACTTCATGATCTCATCGTGGATGGGGATTTTTGGGGTATGTGAATCACTGAACATATCATAATTTATCTCATGATTTTATGGTACACATATTACTGATAGAAATCATAAAACTCCGTTTTCATTATGTTTGAATATTGAGGATTTAAGATTTCTTATGAGTTACACATTCATTTTAATTTAAAAATTTTCTATTTGAGAAAGCAATAGCTTATCTAAAATGGATGGTTGAAAAATTATTTGAGAAATTAATACCTATGTTCCTCCCACCATGATTCACATGTCATAATTTTCTAGGTCTAATAAGACTTGATCATTCTCAATTATAATCCTTGATTATTTCATGATATGCCTTCTACATATTTCATATTCGACCTTATCTAATTTTCTTGGATGGTAAAGAATTTCAATTTCATATTACTTGATCATATCTAACCATATTCCCTAGTTAATATTAATAATTTTTGATGTGAATATATAATTTAGAGTGTATAGTGCATATATATATATATATCCCAATTCACCCTATAGGGATAATGTCCCACGATTTTCAATTCAAAGACCACATTACCCAACATTAGATCATTAATGGGTTATTTTATCTACATTAATTTCTACATCGTTAAGTGATATGATATCAATTTATCATTCTATATTAGTACACATCCCATTAAATCTTTAGAAGCCTTAGAATATAATATAAAATATATCACAATTGAGGGTATCATGAGGACTAGTTCTATGAGAAGACACTTATTGAACTCCTTATTGCTCTATTCACAATAACTTTTCTATTCCGAAATTTACTCTGATAAGTTTTATCATAATTATTTGGTTTTAAAGTGGTTATAAATTTCACCAAAATCATTAGTATTACCTAGCTAGTCCAAAAAAATTTGAATCTCCATTGCAAATTCGATATTTGTTCAATCAAAATTTTCAATTTTCTTTTGAGGGTCAACATTTATCTGATTAATAGTGAAAATATTCCCTAATAATGATAATTCCTTCTTTATTAGACTCACATTTAATAGACTATTTCAAAAATGCTCATTTTTTCAAAGAAGATAGTGCATTATTCAAATTAACAACTTGCTTTTCAATTATTTTTGAGTATCTTATATTATCAACAATATATTATTATATAATTTTTTTGATGTAATTTCTATTGAATATATAAATTATGTCCATAATGATTTTTGAATAATTATTGATTATGATGTTCTCAAATATGAACTCATAGTGTTAATGTCTTATTCGAATGGTGGTTTTGGGAATATGTTCCCCCTTAACCAATAATTAGATATAAACTAATTAACGGTCCCCAGTAAATAAATACTAGGCTCATCATAGCTAATTTAATAAGCAATAAATATATTTATAAGGATACATGATATTTTTACTAATCATGTTGACCACATGAGAATTACTATATTTGTGGGTTTACCCATCCTTTTTCTGGAAAAACTGAACTGGTGAACCCTACTATGAATCAAATTTGAATATAAAACCCATATATAGATTCCCCAGACATTACATATTTCTCTCCACAATATAAAAATGATAAATTATCTTCTATGTCTTAGATTTTTTGAAAGGATTTCGGGATTACATTGTTCGAAAATTCAACCTATCGGACAAGAGAATGACTAGAAAACTCTATGTACATTACAAAATTATATTATCTCATAATGAAAATATCATAATAAATGACATTATTTATTCGAATGAAATAATATACATACATCATTGGATGATACCAAATGAAATCATCCTCTTCCTTGCAATTGTAAAGAGTGGGAGGGAAATTTATAATACATAGAGATATTTAATTATATAAGGATTGTGTGTTGGATCTATATATAGAAATCCATTCCACTCCAATAATTCATTGAAATTATACTAAAGGTAGTATCAATAGTTTTCTGGGAAGGTCACCCCCAAAAATTGGATAAGAGAAGAGTTATAATATTGGGGTGAAATGATTTCCCATTATTATTTCATCATTGACAACTCAAATTCCTTATTGTAATTTCTTTATTGAATATTTTTACTAAATGTGTGATATGTGGGTGAAAGGATAGTGATGGAAATAAAAAGAATGTTTATTACTCAATAATGAATAATTACCATACATGTCAATACATCTTTAACATTTTACACCACTATATTAGTCCTATAAGATTATATTATTTTCTCACTATTACATGGATTTTGTTGTTGTCGAGTGATATCACCAACCCTTGTCTTATTCCATTTTCTCACATGGTGTATTTAAAACATGCAGTTGAAACATTAAAAAATAGGATAATTTTTGTCGAGATAATTATTTTATTATATCGCATTAGAGTGTTTCTCCCTTAAAAAATATCAATCTAGCATTTCATTCATCATAAAACAAAATCACTTCCTTGGATTAATGTCTTAAACTAGTCAAATTCTACCCCCAAACGATAATATACCATCACAACATTCTCACTATGTGATAATTTGATGATAATAAGATCTTTTAAATGGAGTTTATCCATTGATCTAGGATTAATTATTTAGAAGACCTGTAAAATATTGGATGGATTTTTCACATAAAGGTCCCAATTCAAACTCTATCATTCATATGAGAAGTATTATATTCAATTATATTCATTTTATTATATGTATCACTTTCTATATGAGCTAGTACTATCTTGGATTTCACATCTTCAACTCCCATAATATTTATCATGTCATTTGTGAAGTCATCATGTTTCATATCATATGGGTTGTCCACATTTTTTCTCCTATATCCTTGAATTAACAATATTTATTAAAAAAATATGTGTTTATATTAACTAATAAACAAACAAAAGGGTAACTTGTTATCCTTTGCAGGATAAATTGTGTATGCTAACTATATCTTACCTTATGTGTCTCTAGGATTCAATTTAGGTTACGTGTAGTAAATTACATATTTTATTAACTAAATCATTTTTTATTATCCATCAAAATGGTTTAAAAATATATTATGAATTTCCAAAATATACCATCGTGGAATTTCAAACTAGGTCTGTAACAAGGACCATTTTCATTCACCATGTGATGATCGAGTCTATCTCAATGCTCCGTTTTTTGGGTTATTACACCTAGGTATAATAGTTCTAGTTAAAGATCCACCGTTATTATTTAAAAATGGATTTATTCTCTCTTATCTTACTCTCTTTATACATCATCAATATTCTAGTATTTTTTTCGATTCTAATTCATGTTCTTGTTATTGTTTATATGGTTATCACTACTTTATTCTAGTCATATTCCACATAAATAATTTCAAAATTTCCTGATTCAAACTATAAAAACTAGATACTTTTATTGATATAATTTTTTTTGATCATAAATATAAAAAAAACTAATTTGAACCCAATGATCATGATGGATAGCTTATTTGGACTATTATGTACATTAAACATCAAATTAAATGAAAACATTACATATTTATTATTATTCTCCATAGATATCTACAATGTATATTTGAGATCCAAAAACATCCTTGGATGAAATCTAGAAATACATTAAATAATGGGGTTATCTAATAATCATAGGTAGGGAACAAATATAATAAAGTATCATAACATGTTATTAAAAGGTAGAAAATGATTTCATTAAATATAATTATTATAAGTAAACACATTTGAGAATAATATAAATAATATGATATCATAAGATTGTGGAATCTTGTGAATTTTTTTTTTAAAAAAAAAAGATATTGACATATGTTATGGCTATCAATCAAGACAACAACACATAGTGGAAATACTCTTATGTGGGATTTGGTTAACTCAAATACCCCATTCTTAACATCCCATGAGATGGAAACATTATCTATTGCATTAGAGACATATATAAGTCTACGGACACCAATGGAATTAATAGAATGAACATTCTTATGTGTTCCATTTAGGTATATAAATGATTATTCAAAAACATAATAATTAAACATGTATTGAAAATGGTTGGCATAATTCTATCATCAATGATAATGAATTTATATTGCATAAAGGTGTCATTTAGAAAATGATCATAGAGATTGTATGACCATGTAAATGGGAGTGAGAGTGAGATAATTAAATATTTTAGAGACCTAAATACATAACATCTAAGTGCCCACTAATATAAATGATGTACTTAAAATTATTTAGAGATATATTTCCTTCATAACTTGAAGAAAATGGTATTTTATATAGATCTCAAACCTCATAATCAATAACTCGTGTGAATTATTTATCATGATAAATTATAAACATATGTTTTTTATTTACATTAGTAAGGTCCTTTTAATGGTAGTTATTAATTTCATATTTTTTATCATGTAATATAATATTATATAATCACTTTTTCTAAGTTAGACATTTTTACAACGTTCATATCAATTGTCTAAAAACACTATAGACTATTGACTAAGGTCAAAAATTTTGTTTTTTTATTATATCCAAAATAATAATAATTAATTAATTATTAATTTTATACAAAAATTATAAATTTATAATTTACCATGAGTTATGATTATATAAAATGAACTATGTTACAATCACAGAGATGGTAATTTGTATTCATGAATGAGTAACAATTCTATTTTTTGGAGAACCTTATAAAAAGAATGTATGGTTATACTATCATTATTGGATTATAATAATATCATAAATATAAAAATATATCTTTATATACACACACATATACCATCCATGTGACTTTGTAACAATCAATGAATCAAATATCTTCATGAGGTTGTAGTCCTCCAAAAACACAAACAAATTTTTAAATATTTCAATGGATTATAAGCTAATAAAATATAAGATATAATTATTTTAAAAAATGATTAAAATGTAATTAATATCATATGTAATAAATAAATACATCATCATGAACAACCTATGAGAGGAAATGATGGAAATGAAAAGCATTGTTTAGTGAGGTAGTAGTCTGCTATAAACAATGATGATGGTTTGGTTTCACCTTAGATGGAAGTGGATATGAATTTAATTTATTACATGAAAATAAAAAACATCCCAATATATGATAGATATTTTTTTTATTATATAATCATTATTGAGTATGATTTGAGGAATTTGGATGAATAAAAAAATATATCCTCCATTAAGAACAACACCTCTTCTCCATCCCACCTTACTAGGATTATACAATCATTACCCCTTGATTGGATTTCTGATCAAAATTAAGAAAATATTATGTGGGTATGTGATTGAAAATATATTTGAGTCATGATGTCCAAAACATAAGTATTTTTATTCATAAATTGGATAGGAATGTGAGATCCCTATTATAAGTGGGAGAGAGGACATATTTGGAAATTTTTTAAATGAAAAAATATATAGCCTCATTTTTCACATGAAAAAGGATGAATAATGTCACATTATCCATAGAAAGATCATAAAAGTTGTTAATATGGAAATAAAATTGGGTTTTTAAATGTTTTTCAGACATTTAAGCCTTATAAATATAGTTAACTATTCTAATTAACATGTTTTAACATTAATCATAATAATTAATTATTAGAATTTTATTAATTTATTATGACAAAAAAATAGGTTAACCTATAAAAATCCTTATATGGAAACAATTTTTATTGTTGAAACTAACATAATGGGATTAATTAATTTTTAAATTATACAGGAAAATGTGATGAAATAATAGATTTCTAAGGAAAATGTTTTATTTTAAAAAAAATTATATAAATTCAACATGCGATTAATTATAATAATTTAAATTGGATTAAATATACAATATTTGATATAATTTTACAATTAATGTATTTTTTTGGAAAAAAAACTTGAATATAATTTAAACAATATTGGAATTTAAAAAAATATTCATTCACTAATTATTTAAAAAATAATTATTTTATGAAAATATTAAAAAATAAAACTATTAAAATTTAGGCATGTTAATTATAAAAAATAATTTAATATTTTTAATTAAATTTTCTTAAACTGAAAAATTTATTTCTATTTTTTGATTACAAAATATAATATAAATAATTTTTTTAGAAAAATAATAATTTTTAGGCTGATAATGAGTACAAAAATAAATTATTTATTTGTTAATAAATTTTATTTAACATTCATAAATTATTTCAAAATTAGGTTGTTACTCTTCCTATTTTGAAATATAATGTTGAGGGTATAATGGTCGTGTTTAAATAATAATATTAATACAATTTTGGGGTTCATTTTAACTCGTGTTATGTGTCGCATCAGATGATGAACATTTAATTATTATTTTTTCAAACATAATGTGTAAAAAATGTAATATTTTGTTTGTAGCTTTGAATGGGAGGAGGAGGGGTCTATTTATAAGTTCATGGATTGGAATTTTTGTGAATACATATTATTTTAAAAGGAGATGGGGAGACACTCTCATGGAATGTGGATAAAAAATATCCAAATCACTATACTATGAGAATTTAGTTCATTAAACCATTAATATAATATATTAGTGGTGTGATTTTATATATATATATGTATTTATTAGAAAATTTAACCCATTTGAAAAATTTTATTTTTTATCATGATGAATAACTTTTATCATTTAAACCATTTTATGATCAAGGATAAATTAGTTCATATAACCAAAAATAAAATATACAATAAAGAGGGAAAAAATATTTTCCAATATTCAATTTATAGTTGTGGTGGAAATTAATTTTTAACAATGTTTTCTTAACATAATAAAAATGGGTTTTAGGAAGAAAAATATTTTTAAGATTAAAATGAATTTATCTAAAAGTAATAATAGCATATCTTCCAAATAAATTAAGTGGTTTATGATTAAAAAATTAATAGTTTTTGGACATTAAATTAAAGTAAGATGTGAATGGATTGTTATTAATTATTAATTTTATAAACAAGACAAAAAAAATTCATTTGAAGACATAAAACATTGGGTTTAAAAAAGCATTCATAGATTACAAAAATTGATCATATTAAATTTATTGAATTATATTAAATAAGATATTATTTTTTGTACAAATAATGTTAAACATATTTTTATTTCATGTTTATATCAAAAATTTGATACAAATGTAATGTTATTTGTGAACATGTTTTTTACAGTGTTATCCTTAATGTCAACCATTTTTTAAAATTATTTTAAAATAACAATATTATATTTTTTCATGATTAATTCAAAAATTAATCTCATCATATCATATTGATTTTATAAAATTTGAGAATTTAAAAATAAAATAAAAACAAAAATGAAATTGAGCTATAATTTTATAGTAAATTGAGTTTTGAAGTCATTATTTTGTCTTAACCTTATTTCATATCATTTGAAAAAAAACAATTATTAATTTTTTTTTCAATTTGAAAAAATTAATTTCTTAATTTCTAAAATATTTTGACCATAATTTAAGATTAATACAGAACAATTTAAATAAAACATCATCATAAAAATTTTAATTTTAATATTAAATACATTTTATCACATACCATTAATAATTTGGTCTTATAAAATATAAATTTATTTAATTCAATATTATTAAAAAATATTTTTCAGAAATATTAATATCTATATAATTAAATAATATATTATTAAAACCAAGAATATTATTTTATTTTATTTACCTGGGGCGTTACAATTGTTGTAATTTTCTTAGTGTTGAATCTCATTATATTCTAAAAATTTATTAATCAATACCATTTATTTTTATATTCAAATATATCATGATTTTTAAACATTAGTGTTACATGGGATATAATATATTGATAATTTATCTTTTTAGTGTTAATCACATAATTAACACTGAAGGTGTAAAATTATAATCTCTTAATGTAATTACATTCACAACGTTTTAATTTTTTCATTCAAAGATGAGTGTAGTATAACATAAACATAATAAAAGTAGTAAATTTATAAATAATATTAATTTATTTCTTTATATTGTGAATATAATCATTAGGAAATTAGATATTTATTATGAATTTAATTACTATTATAAGACACATATATTATAATGTGTTTCCAGAGGTGTCTAGTTATATATTTTTGATGTTTTAAAAATATGAATCTATAATTTGTTTTCATTTTAATTAATTTTCAGGAGTTATACCAAGGTTTAGTAGTTATACAAATATACATACCTTATTTCTTACCATTTCCATATGTGCTATATCATCTTTAAGTTCCATTTTTTAATCTATTTCAAAATATAATTCATCTCAATCATTAAATGATTATTATACACAATAAATTTTTAATACAAAAAAAATCATCCATTAATGGTTCAATATATCAAAAAAATAAATTCCATTGATGAATGATTTTTATAATAAGTGAACACTGCTGTTTCTTTCTAGTTACACAAAATCTGAAATGGACTAAATGAGTAAAGAAAATGCATAATGAAATATTAATAAACAATCATAGTTAATGATAATACTTTAATATTAAATAAATAAATATTATAAATAAAAATAAAACATAAAATAAAACACTTCCATAATAATTTATAACTGTTAAATTATTTAATATATGATTGACTAATGTAAAAATATAAAATTCGAAATACGTAATCCAATTGTTCTCTAAAATCAACCAAACTATTTACCAATAACATCAGTAATCACTCAAAAAATTATATTCCAAAAATATATATTTATATTTATATCTAGATAATATATTCCATCAAAATATAATATTTTTTTCTGAAAACATTCCAAATAAAAATGAAATAAAACAATATGAATATATATAATTATAAATCATAACTAATTCTTCAAACCACAATTAATATCATCTTCTTTGAAATAAAATAAAAATATATACATTAATATATTATATATACCTTAAACAAATAATGTTCCAAAAAATGCATTGAAAATATTTTGAAATAACTTAAATCACTTTTTTCAAAAAATTTCATTTTAATAAAAATGGAAATCTATATATTTTAACATGTTCCCAAAAAAAATATTATTAACCTTTTCCAAAGTTACCATAATTATCAATAATTTAAATTACCTATATACTATATGGATAATCTATACCTTAATCATGTATTCTATATAAAAACACAGTAAACATTTAACAAAATATCATAAATTACCTAAAAAATCAATCTTATAAGACTTCAATAGAATTGATATCCCTTTTAATTGGGATCTACCATTGACTTATTAAATTATAAGGGTTCTAAAAAACCTAGATTCATCCTCATGTGATAAAATTCAAGATTATAATATTATCTAACCCATGCAACCATTCTAAATATTATGTTCAACACACATACATTCATATATGGTTCTATTTAATCATAATGTCTTTGATAACAAATGATTTAAACAAAATTTAGTGTTTTATAATTAAAAAATCTTTAATAAAACACCAGTTACATATGTAAATAATATCGTTCCACTACAAAGTCTTAGATAAATAAAAAAAATTAAATTATAATTGTCCAACAATTATCATCAAAATGAGATTTTTCTAACCAAAAATAAATTTATTATTCCATATTTACTATTTAATATCACCCAACAAATTACAAAATAAAATTGTAACTTTTTATAGATATAATTCAAACATTCAATCTTAATAACTAGTGGAAACTATTACATTATACGGGATAGCTCAAACTATATATAAGGTTATGTGGTAGTGATGATGATCAACTACCACATGTGCAGATAAGATGAAAACTTGGGTTTGAGAACATAATCAAACTTTATACTCATAACATAATAGAATTATTAAAAGTAAATAATGGATTATATTTTTTGATAAATTGAATAAGTATTTAGAATAACACAATAACTATGTCATAAGAGAATTAAAAACCATGATTCATAAGTGCATAACATAGTTATACTAATATATTATAAGGGGTTGGAAGATATATAAGTGTATATATCAGTACATATTTCCATAATTTATTAAATAAATATTTTCAATGTAATTCATAATGGAATTACCAAACTATATAGTTCCAAAATGATATCATACTATAATCACCTCACTAGATAATTCTAACATCACATCTAAATAGAATCCCCTAAAATGATAATTAAAACATCTTATCTTAATGAAATCCCATAACATTATTATTATAAAATAATATCTTTGTATCATAAAATATTAGAAAATTCATTTCAGGGTAAAAATTGATGCACTCATCACATAATGATTAAATATACATATATATTCCATAAAAACATATGCATAATTTTCATTCAATCATAGTCAATCTTTACTGTGTAATATAAATGGTTTTCATATATATTTTCTCTATATATGATCATGTGACCTTTAATAAAATGAAATAGATAATATAATTATTTAATGTCTATAGTGAAGCATAAAATCATAAAACAATATTTACATAGATGAAACACACAATTATGAAGGCATTAAAAATATTATATGCAAAATAATAATGCAAAAAATATTATTTTTTAAAGAAATACATAATTCATAGAGAAATGGGAATATTATTTTCATAGTAAAAACAATGTAATCATATAATTATATCATGATAAGAAAAAATCTCAAAAAACTGTAAATATAGATCAAAGAAATATTTGTCCATATATTTTTAATAATGGTAAAAATAACCCATGTGGATGATATTTAAAATATTCCAATGAAATATTAAATAAATAAATTAAATGATATTTTAAACTGAGTAAAATCTATAATTGATAATTTTTGAATGAAATCTATAAAATAGTATAATGAATATTGATATAGAATAATAATTTTTTTGTAAATGACTATTATAAATTTAGAGATATTATTTTAAATATAAAAATTTATGAAATTTAAAATATAAAAACCTCGTTAAATATTGATCATAATAAGAAACATAAAAATTGTGTATTAATAATGTCACAATATAATATTTAAAACATGCATTATACATAAAAAATATATTAATTTAGCTTCACAAAATGAATCATTTCATAAATAATTGAAACTAAGATGAAAACCTCACATAAATAAAATGGAATTTGTGATTTGAACACATCAATGAAGAAACAATGTGAATTAAAATTATATCCACATAAATATTTTGTAAACACAACATAAAAAATGGAAATATCTATGAGTAAAACAATTATATATTTACATATACAATAATGGAAGGAAAAAACTATTTTAAAGTATGTTTATGTTAAAATATAATTTTGGATTTTTAATGAATCCAAATAATATTTAAAGTGTGACTATAATATAATCTTATATCAATTTTAATATATTTATATTTTTTAATGTATTTAAATATTCATAAATTACCTCATGTAAAAAATTTACAAATTCTAAAATATGTCTCTTGAAACGAATAATGAGGAAAATAATAATTAATTTTTTTATTACTCATATATCAAAATTAATTGTACATATTGTAAAGACACTGATTTTTCCTTTCAATTTTTTTTATTTTAATGGAATATTACAAGTCCGCAAAAATTGACGGTACTTGATTCCGAGGCTTGGTATGCCCGGAATGAATTTGTGAACTTTTTTCAGGTACATTCAGTAAACACTCGTGTGATCTTTTGTATCATTTGAACCTTTTCTAAAAATTGAAATCTAATGACACTGTTGAACATGCATCACTAATATTTTCATAAGGAGACCTTCACCTCATCTGTAGTAGGCCGAGGGTAGATGTTTGTTTTTCAGATTTTTAGTTAGAGGGTTAGACAAATAATAAAATAAAATAATTACATATATTTTAGTTTTTGACCCTTCCATTTGAATCAGGAAGATGGGGACCACAGAATGGTGGTCGGGCATTTAATGTTGGGCATTAAATTCCTAGTAATAGATATTTTGTAACCACATTACTCATTAATTAATAAGATTCATTACTTCCGAATTAATGAATCTACAGGTTAATTTAGGGTTATTTTTTAATAACTCTAGGAATCTCCACATTGATTTGAAAACATTAAATCTTAACTTATTAATTTGGAACCACACCTCTCATGGGGAAAGGATTGGAAAAAGGAGATCCTTTGGAGAAATATCCTCCAAAGGAAGAACCTCTCTAATGAAGAAAGCTATCTAGATCAAGAACGATGAACCGAATTTGGAGCCTATTGTGGGAGCGATGAATGTCTGTGACTTCATTATATTCATCTCCTTCCTCGCCACATCTCCAATTAGAAAATAATTTCGGGGTTTTAATTTAAATTAATTTTAAAACTTCTTGTTGATTCTTCATATTCTTGATTAACATCGACCGTGGAAAACAAACAAGACTATCATTCTGCACTTATACCTTGACCCTTTTCATCCATTCATTACATGTTTTTCAGGCATTCTAGATGCTAAATAATTAATCACACTAAAAACACAATTTCTCATTAAGCGCGACATATGGACGTGGAGATTATGACCCGAGGATTGTGAATATTTGATTGTCCAAATATTTGGGCTTGGAACGAAGCAGTGAATGCACGCGGAAGAAGGTAACAGTTGACACCAGGTAGGTAATATGGAAAAAGTGTGGCATGTGTCCGCACCTCCGAAAGTGGAGGTCGCGTCCCGCAAGCCACTGTTGTGCAGGGTGGCTACTGGAACGTTGGTTTGACACATTGCGAAGTGGCGGCATGGGTCCACGCAGCATGAGCTGGATACCATAGACACTTGGTCGTGGTAGAGGATTGAGGGATGCTGACATCCTTCTAGACCTACAGAGCTACAGTGTGTGTCCGTACCAATGGGAGGAGAACTGGTCGGCCACGTCACACCGAGCGAGACCACCAAGCAGTCAAGTGTGCTAGTAGGGTGACCGAATAGTCTGATGGACCATTCGTGTAAACTGAGGGGGCGCTTATCCCAGGTGTCGGATAGGGTGTAACACGCCACAGCTGGCCACCCGACCGCGGGCTGCACCGTGGGCTACCCAGAAGGTCGCGCCTGTAGGTTGGACCCATCTTGATGCACCGGCGGGTCACACCTAGTGGGCCATGCCAGGAGGTCGTGCCCACCGTGCCGTGCCTAGCGGGCCTTTGCATCGTGGGTCGGTTCGGACCATTTCCCAGCGTGTTGGGCCTGTCGATGCCCTAGCCAACCAGGTAGGACCTAAAACGTGTTGGGATAACCAAAACTGGGTCGAGACATCCAAGGTCGGGTCTGGCCAGGTTGATCTGACCAGGTCCGACCGGACCTGGGCCCCTATAGACACAGATACCCCTTTGTGGGTATAACTTCATAACGGGGAACCTTTTTCTAAATCCTTCTACGTAGATGGGATCTTTTGATCGAGATGGTCCTTTTGGTATATTACACTTGATTTTTGGATAATTTGGTGTATGGCTAGGTTGGATGGAGCATCAAATCCAACTGGGCCCTCGAAGTGGAAACACAAATAACATACAGACCGTACGTCCAATTGACACCTCGTCAGTTGTGTTGGGTCCCTTATGATGTGATGGAACTTTAGGATACTTCATCATGGAACCTCATGGAAGTTGAGGTATTACCAATGTCTTGATTAGAAGTTCTCCCAAACCTGATATTAGCAGGAATCCGATGGCTGGAAGTGAGGTAGGGGTTGGATACAGATCATACGGAGGTCAGTACTGAAAAATAATTTGTGGTTCAGCACCAATACTTTGTGGGTTAGATCCGGTGTGGGTCAAAACTCAATAATCATGTTTGGGTCAGCGCATACTGATCCTATGTGGGTCACATCCTGTGTGGGTCAGCGAAAAACGATCATATGTCGGTCAGCGCATACTGATCCAGTGTGGTTCAGATCCTATGTGGATAAAATTTGGGGGGGGGGGTTAGTACCTATCGACAACAGGTAGGTCAGATCCTATGTGGGTCACTGTGGGGTTTAATAACTATCGATCTTGGGTGCTTTAGATTCTATATAGTCAGCATATGATCCACTTGACAGAATACAATAATCTATCTTTGCGACCGATCATCTGTACTTCTATACATCACTTATACCTATTGTGATCCAAGACCTTACCTTCATGTTATTCATCTGTGTGGTGTAATTGTGTTGTACTTATATCTTCATGGTTTACCTGTGTTGTACTTTTATCTTTGTGGTGTAGATGTGTGGTACTTCTACATGCATGGTGTCACCTGTGTGACTCTGCTACCTTCGTGGTGTTACCTTTGTATATCATGATAACTTAGGTATATGTATGGGTGTATACCTAAGATGTGTTGATGATTATTGCTTCGTGCCTTATGGTTTTTCTTTTGTGGAATTCTATGATATCAATGAGGATCTTGAGGTCCCTACTGGGTATTGTAATACTCACGCATGCATGGGCTACGTCCGCACCTTACTATGCCTTGTGAAGACGATGGGCAGTGTTGATTGAGGTCATGGGTAACAAATATGAGGCTTATTTGAGGTGTACATTAGATGAGAAGATTTGTAGTGATGATCATTCGAGAGCGTTAACTACCTTTCTAGTAGGTTCATTGGCGGGTGTTCATAGGATCTGTTCTTTTTTAGTTTTACTTGTACATTACAGTTGGGCAAGTATTCTGGCCCCATTACTTTTTGTACACACCATGTTTACCTTATAGTTTACCTTATTCTTGTATCTTTTTGTGTGCGTGGATTGGGTGAGTTTACATGTTTATAGGCAATGACTTCCCAGTTTTAGGGGTTTGCCTTTCTGATTCTAGTCTCAAGCCCCTGGCCTATAGAAGGCGGGAATGAGGTAGTCACAGCATGGGCCCGGGGGGACTAGTCGTGCCAAATTGGTATCATAAGAGTTCAGTTATACCGAAGAACTATGAATCTTATATTTTCTATGTGGTAATAGTGTTATGTGTGATGAGTGTGGTTTTCAGTTTGGGGAATCTAGTGTTGGTGGGGCGGCCGACACAACCATACACAAGGACCCTAAACTCTGTTATCTATCTCAGTGCATGAAAACTGTGATTGCATAACATTTTTTTGGAAAGATTTCTTTTTTATATTTTTGAGTCTGCTCTCTAGGTATAAACATAATTATCGTGGTGCACCTGTTTTTTTCATGATACCTCCACATAGACAGCCAACTATTGTTCTTGGTAGAGCACATGCTGACAACCCATCGAGCGAAAACGAATCAGTGTAGGGCCCCCTTTCTACAGTTGTACCACCAGGAGGTGTACCAGCACCACCACCACACATTGGGAAGTAGAAACCAGCAGACCCAGTGAAAGAGGGTGCACACCGCTTGAGTGCATTGCACATGTTCCAGTTCCATAGGCCACTAAGGTTTTAAGGCGTGACAGATCCATAAGAAGCTAAGGATTGGATGGAGGCTGTGGTTATAGTTTTCCAATAGGTAGGGCCACCGGCTCATCTCATGGTGATCCTAGCTGCCTGTCTTCTTACAAATGTATCCGGTAGATGGTGGAGCATGATTCTCTAGGTTAATGATGAGGTGACTCTCATCTGAGTAAAATTTGAGAGCATTTTCGGTGCAGAGTTTATCGCAGTGACCATATTCTCAGTGCGTAAACAGGAGATTCTCAACTTACAGTAGGGTAGCATGATCATGGATCATTAGTATGCGAGGTTCATCGACCACCAGCACTAATCCATTGATATGATGTGGGACACTTTCATCAGGACCCATTCCTTCGATTTGGGTCTCAAACAAAATATTAGAGCTTCAATGGTTTCTATCAGCTTCCTAACGCAGGCGGCGGTGTTATAGCGAGCACTATTAGTGGAGAGCTTCCGTACAGAGCAGTCATCAGCAGTGAGACCCACCACCTGATGACACAAAGTAGAGTCATTGGAAGCTGGCAGCATATGGATGATGTAGAGGTCCAAGAGGACAAGAACTATAGGATGACCAACATAGGATACAAGGTCGGTGGTGCGGGGATATCGTGACAGAGTAGGACAGGCGAGTGACATGTAGTGTTACTCGTGTGACAGACATGGTCATATGGATCACGACTACCCAACCTGCAGTATGTATGACCAGAAGATGGTTGAAGTACTGTCTGGGAAGAGGTGAAGATTCAATATAGGTGCTCGATATGCCAGAAGCATATTTGGTAGTGAAGTTGGTCGTGCTGTAGGCGGTGGGCAGTGATTCAAAGTTCTACCACCACCCCCACCAGGAGGTCTAGCCGAACCATAGGGATCAGGAAGACATGGATGATCTCAGCTATTGGATGATAAGTTCAATGAGCACATTCTCTCAGAGATGGAATGAGGTACAATCTGTGTCTACTACACCCTCACTGAATTATATAGATATAGAGTTTCCTGTCACTCATTTATGTCCACGACCCTCGTTTGGAGCTCAGAGATTCTGGTGGAGTCATTTTCTTGATCCTTACAGCTAGAGACTCCTACAAGAGTGAGTTCGATGAAAACACACTGGTGTCGGTAGTGTGAGATTACTCTAGGAGGCAATATCTTCTGTTGGGATCTTCTAGTATCGGCATCAAGGACGTATGACGATATCTTGTTTATGGACTAGTTATCCACATTCTATGCTCAGATTGACTGTAATAGAAACATAGTGCTATCTGTTCGCACAGATGGGACTAGGTTTTTTTTCATAGGTGAGACAAGAACCATTGAAGCACATGATGGACTTACCTAGATGTGGGTAAATCTGATCAGACATTAGTTGTTTAGCCTTATCCTATGAGAGGTTGTTGTTGAGAGTCTAAGCTATCCTGTAGTGGTGGAATAGTACACTGATGTTTTCCTTGATAATGTGATGGTTCCACCTCCTCATAGGGAGGTGGAATTTTATATCAACTTGTACCCCAGGACAATAGCGATATCTACTGCAGCATATCATACGTTTCATGCGGATCTTTGTGTCCTGCGTGTATAGTTGGAGAACTTGCAGTGAAAGGGATTCATTTTTCCCATTGTTTCTCCTTGGGAAGCCCCAATTTTGTACACCAAGAAGGCGGATGGGAGTTTGAGACTCTTTGTGGACTATCAGAGCAAGAACAGGTGACCGTGAATAACAAGAACCCACTCCAATGGATTAGAGATCTCTTTGATTAGCTGAAGGGAGGACTTTGGTTTTCGAAGATAGAACTCAGATCAAGCTATCACCATTTCAAATTATGAGATGGGGATGTGCTGAAGACGGCCTTCAGATGTTAGTATGGCCCTTATGAGTTCTTGGTTATGCAATTCATCATGAGAAATTCCCTGGAAGTGTTCAGGGGACTCATGAACAACATCATCCTGCCATACCTCGATCACTTTATGGCAGTCTTCATCAAAGAAATCTTGATATACTCAGCGATGGAGAATGAGCATGCCTATCATCTGTAGATAGATATGGACACACTTTGAGAGAACGAACATTATGGTAAGCTCTCTAATTGATAGTTATGGATCCGAGAGGTTCATTTATTGGGATATGTTATCTCAAAGGATGATGTCAGAGTTGATCTATTGAATATTTAGTTTATAATTTCTTGGGAGCCACCCAAAATTTTGATGGAAGTGAAAAGTTTACTAGTATTTTCTGGTTACTAAAGGAGGTTTGAGTTTGACTTTTCTAATGTTTTGGAACCCTTATAAGTGTTGAAAAAGAATGGGAAACCCTTTGTGTGGTTGGTGATATTCCATCATAGTTTCTAGGAGCTGAGGAACAGACTGACGAGTTCTCCCATCTTGAGTCTAGAAAAAAAGGGTAGTGGGTACATCATCTACTATGATTCATCAAGGACCAGACATGGATGTGTCTTGATACAGGAGGGATCAGTGATCGCGTATGGTTCCTGAAAGTCGAGGCAACATGAGAAGAACTATGCTACACATGACCTAGAGTTAGCAGCAATGGTCTTCACCTTGAAGATGTGGAGACAATACATAATGTGAGATCATTTTATAGTCTACACTATTTACAAGAGTCTCATGTATATATTCTCCTAGAAGGACATGAACCTAAGACAATGACATTTGATTGAGTTCCTCCAAGACTATGACTTCGAGGTAGTCTATACTCATGGAATGAAAAATGTAGTTGCAGATGCACTGGGTAGGAGATCTGGTATAAAATTTTTGAGTGATGAAATAGGGCATCTATCCATATTGTGGGTATCTAATGTGGATCGAGAAGGTGAAACTTATGATCAGTCTCTGTAAGTCACACCCCCACTCCTTCTTCTAGTCAGGGAGGTGAGGCTTGGGGACACTAACTATGATGCTCACATGCTTCAATATCCATAGGATATGACCCTGAGGAATTTTTTTAAAGGTGGGGAGTACATCATCCTATTCAGAGGGCATACTATGGTACCGATGGTGCTTAGAGAGGAGGTGTTGAGGGAGTTCTATACATTCCCAGCAACGGTACATCCATGATTTGAAAATATATACCAGGACCTTCGGCATCAGCACTGGTGGTTGGGAAAGTAGAAAGCAGTGGCAGAGTTTTTCTCATGATGCCCCACTTTTCAGCAAGTGAATGCAGAGAATTTGGTTCCCACAGGCTTAGTTCAGTCAGTAGTGGTGCCAGAGAGGAAGTGGGATCAAATATCCATAGACATTGTGAGTGGAATTCCACGCATACCCATGGGGCATGATTCCATCTGGGTAATCATTGATCGACTCACGATGTCGGTCCACTTCCATCCTATTAGAGAGGAGGGGCTAGTAGAGGGTTTGGTATGACTCTTATGTACAAGAGACTATATGGCTTCATGGAGTTCAATATACAATTGTCTCTTATTGAGAGTCTTGTTTCACTTCCCAGTTATGGAAGGTGTTGTCGGAGGCGTTCAGGTCACAGCTTCAGTTGAGCACCATCTTCCATCCTCAAATGGATTTTCAGATCGAGTGGACCATTCAGACCCCTAAGGTTGTGCTCCATGCATGAGTCCTAGATTTCGGCCACTGCTGGGAGGATCACTTCCCTTTGGTGGAGTTCGCATACAAAAAACCGCTATCATTCCACAATCTGAATGGAACCATTCGAGGAATTGTATGGCCAACCTTGTGTATCACCTCTGTTTAGGATTGGCCCAAGGGATTCAACCCTCATGGGACTATAGATAGTATGGGTTACCATGTAGAAGGTGTGGATCATTCAAGAGTCGATGAAGACTGCACAAAGTAGGTATAAGTCCTATGATGATAGGAGAAAATACCTATTGAGTTTGATTATGGTCACCATGCCTTCTTATAGGACTCACCTAGATGAGGTTTGAGGATATTTGGCTGGGTCGACAAGTTATCATCGAGGTTCATTAGACACTTTTAGGTCCTCAGTAGAGTTGGTGAGGTAGACTAATGCTTAGATCTTCACACTCAGATTCACTAGGTGCACGATGTATTCCACATATCCCAGCTGTGGAGATACGTACATGATCCTTCACACATCATTGACTCGGGTGAGCTAGATATCGATGATGGATCAACATTTTTGGAGGTTCCAGTGAAGATTAAGGATCAACAAGAACAGTTCCTTCATGGGTAGTCGTTACGTCTGGGAGCGTTCATTGGCAGAATGACAACCTCCTAGAGAGCACACGGGAGCAGGAATCTATAATTCATCTTCAATACCCCACTTGTTTCCCTAGATTTTGTGGGGGGCTTTAGAGGATGCAAATCCCAAGGGTGGGGAGACTGTATAGACACATATTCTTCCCAGAAAATTTTCCTTTAATTATATGGGAATATTGTGAGTCCTTGAAAATTAATGGTGAGTGATTCCAAGGCTTAATGTTCCTAGAATGAATTTCTGAAGAAAAAAAATTCGGGTATCTTTAGTAAATGTGTGCATATCAGTTTTTATCTTCTGAACCATTTCTTGGAATTGAAATCTGAGGACACAATTTTACTGGCAGTACCAATATTCACATAAGTAGAACTTCACCTCAACAAAAGTAGGATAAGGGAAGAAGTTATTTTTTTATATTTTTAAAGGGAGGTTTTGACAAACAATAAAATAAATTAATAAGATTTTTTTAAACCCTGTAATTGTAATCATGATCATGGGGACCACACGAGGGTGGCCAGGCATTAAATTTTGGGCATTAAATGCCCAATTACAAATCATAAGTAACCAAATTCTTCAATAATTAAAAGGATTTATTAATTCTAAATTTATGAATCAACTTGTTAATTAAATTTATTTTTTAATAACTCTTGGAATCTCCCTATTGATGTGCTAACAATAATTATTAACTTATTAATTTGTCCTCACACATCTAATGGGGAAAAGGATTGGAAAAAATGAGATCCTTTGGAGGAAGATCCTAAAAATGATGAACCTCTCCAAGGATGAATGCTCTCCATATCAAGAACAAGTAACCGACTTTGGGGCCTATTAATGGGGCGACATACGTTGGTGACATCATCATATTCATCTCCTTCCTCATGCCGCCTCCAATGAGAAAACAAGTTAGGGGTTTTAATTTGAATTATGATTATAATTCTCTGTTGATTCATTATATTATTGATTCAAATTGATGATGGCCAAACAAACATGGCCATCATTTCACACTTATACCTTGACCATATTCTTCTTTTCTTCATGCGTTCTTTGTTCGTTATAGATGTCCTATAATTAAGCACTCTAAAAACACATTGTCTCGTTGAGCACTACATATTGTTGCACGTGGATCATAATTATGTGAATGTCATAACATTCAGGATTGGAACAATGTTGGGAAGGCTCGTGGAAGAAGGCAGGGGTCGACACCCAGCTGGCCGCATGGAAGGAGGGTGGTGTGCGTCTACACCATCGAAATAGAAGGTCGCGGCCTATCGGCCTCATTAGAGAAGGGAGGACCCCGTCAGGTCTGTCGACCATGTGGTGTAGTGGCAGTGTGGGCTCGTGCCTCCAGAGTTGGAGACCGCGGTCGCTTGGTTGTGGTGGAGGACAGAGGGCGGCCGACATATGGCAGTTCGGGACAGAGCAACATCACATGTCTGCCCCGTTGGGAGGATAACCGGTCGGTCATGTCACATCGATTAGGACCGCCCATAGGTCCCGCATGACAATAGAGAAACCAAAAGGTACACTAGACAATTCAATAAAACCAGGGGGGCTCCCCCCAGATGTTGGCTTGGGAAGACCCTTCCACGGCAGGCCACCTAACCCTGGGCTGCACCGCAGGCTGCCCAACGGGCCGTGCCCCACATGTCGTGCAAGCGGGCTACGCCAGTGGGCCATACCTAGTGGGCGATGCCAATGGGCCATGCCAGTGGGGCTCGCATAGTGTGCTGGGCCAAACTGCCCCTTCGACGGACATGCCAGACCAAGGCTGAGCCCACCGCGTCCAAGGGCAACCGGGATTAACGCGAACCAGGTCATGTCATCCAAAATATGGTTGGGTTGAGCCAAACCGTGTTGGGTCAGCCCAATCCGGTTTGGACTGGACCCAAGCCCATGTAATCCTAGATACTCATTTCTGGTCATAACATGAGAACAAAGCGTCAGTTTGACAAACCATCTATGGTGTTTGGATCCTTGGATAAAGAGAGTCCTTTTGGAATACTCCACTTGAGTTTGGGATATAGTTGGAGTATGGATTGGTTGGATCGAGCCCCAAATCCAACTCGGCCCTTGGGGGGAAAATCTAATAACATACAAATCGGGGATCCGATTGACACACCATTAGTTGCATTGGGTCCCTTATAACATGACCGGCATTTGGGATACTTTTTTGTGGAACACCGTGGTGGTTGAGGTACGACCGATTTCTTGAGGAGTGGTTCTAAAAACATGCTATTAGAGGGAATCCAGTGGCTAGTAGTGAAGGGATAGTTAGAGACATATCATATGGAGGTTAGTACCGAGTGAACATGAATGGGTCAACACTGATCCTGTGTGGGTCAGTGCTCAGTGATCCTATGTGGGTCAGTGCATACCGATCCTGTTTGGGCTTGATCCTATTTGGGACATTGCAAGTGTTAGTACCTATCTACTATGGGAGGTTCATATGTTGTCTGGGTAATTTTGGGTGTATGTACCACTCGATCCTATGTGGGTAAGACTCAGTATGGTCAGTAATTGTGCCTCATGAAAGAATAAGATGATCTTGCTTTATGACTGATCATCTTTACTTATATACTCTACTTATACATGGTTTGAGTTGAGTACTTACTTCCATGGTATTCATCTATGTGGTGTACATGGGTGGTACTTATATCTTTATAGTGTGCATGTGTGGTATTTCTATCTTCGTCGTGAACATGTGTGGAACTTCTACCTTCATTGTGTTACCTGTGTGGTACTTCTACCTTCGGGGTGTTACCATTGTATATATTGAATACTTAGTTATATGTATGGGAATATAACTAAGATGTGTTTACGATTATTGCTTCATGATTGGGTAGTTTTCCATTGTGGAACACTAGGATACCTACTAGGCTCTCAGGGTCCCAACTGAGTATTGTTATACTCACCCCTGCACGGGCTATGCCCGCACCTTGTTGTGTCTTGTGGAGACGATGGACAACGCTGATCGAGTTTGTGGGTACCATACAGGAGGCTTATCTGAGGTGGAAATTAAAAAAAATGATCTGTAGGTATGACCATTCGAGAGTTGTACCTTCCCATTAGGTAGAGTCCTTGGAAGGTGTTCACAGGAGCTGTTTCTTTTATGTTTTACTTGTACTTTCCATTTGGCATGTATTTTGGCCCCTTTACTTTTTATAAACACCCTATTTACATTATAGATTACCTTGTTCTTGTATCTTGTTTTGTGCAGGGATTGGGTGAATTTATAGGTTTCGATGCAATGCATTCCCATTTTAGCGATATGCCTTTCTGGTGCTAGTCTCCAGCCCCAGGCCTATGGAAGGCGGGCTTGGGGTAGTCACAACACTCTCCTTGGGGGACGCGTTGTGACAAATATCCCTATGAACAAATCCCTAATTTAAAGACCCAGAAATTTCAATGAAATTTTTTTTCTTAATTTCTATGTGATTTTTCAAGAAATCAGTTTCTGACGGCACATGATTCTGAGGCTACGTGTGCCAGGAATCAATTTCCAAAGTTTGGCTCGGGTACGTTCAGTGAACGAACAAGCGTGTTTTTCTAACTTTTTAACCGGTGCTCAGAATAGAAATCTGAGGGCACCGATGGAACCACAGTGCCGATAATTTCTTAAGAAGACCTTTTCTGAAGGTGCGTTTTCTCGGGAGGAGTTGTTTAAAATTTGAGCTGTAAGTGAAGAAGAAAATAAATTTTGTAATCCAATTTTATTTTTCTTCTAAGTAGTTTTATCCTTTGTGTGGAAGTTGGGTTGGTAACTTCCCTTGGGAGAATAAATGAGATGTGGTGCCCACACGAGCTCACACCTTTTCACATTCCCCATAACCCCTTGAATATCCAATTTAATGTGAGACCACTCACCTCCCCCTCTCTCCTCGTTAATCATGCCAACTCACTTTATTAATTTAGGTGGTTTAGGTTTTGAATTTTTGAGTCTTTTTTGTGTGAATTAAAATAATAGCAGGAGCTATTATTTTATTTTGGGAGCTTTTGGTGTGTTGGGAAAAACTTTGGGGCAGAGTTCTTGAGTTTTTGAAGAACATCGACTCTCCGAAGACGAACAGCTTTCCGACTCAGTGAAGAATGCTCCACGCTTTTCCAATACATTTCTTTCTCCAAGTCAAGGGATGAGACTCAACTGTGGGGAAACTCACCATCAATGAAGGTTCTATTCCAGTTTTGATGGAGCGATATCGCTTCCCTCATCTTCGATGAATGAACCATTTTCAAGGTAGGGAATTAATTTGTCAATGTTAATGAACACATGTTTTTTTCCTTCTAAAACAAAGAACGTGGATCAACTAAATATTAAGTTGATCCGCGGAGAGTATGTTTGTGGGTTGGGAATTATTCATTGTGGAAAAAACGTATGGGTTGATTACTTTTTGTTCGTGAAATATCCTTTTTCATTATTCATATTTATTTTTTGGGCCTCTTGTTATCATTGTAACGAGAGGAAGTCAGACCGCCCGAACACGACCGACCCTCCTCCACCTTGTTGTTGATTATTTTGCGGCTTGAACGAAGGCTACATTGTGTAACGGAACCATGTGGAAACATGGAGAAATACGGTAGGGATTCGTGGCGCCATCATGTCGTGCTGTTGAAGCCGAACAAAACAACGGTAGGAGTCGAGGTCATAGAGGCAATTCGAAGACTCTGTTGGGTGATCGTTGTGCGCGTATTGACAGATGATGAAAAACAGGGCCGCCAAGTCAATTTGATGCCTCCGTAGTAAAGGTCATGTCCCGGGAGGACCGCTGGAAAAGGCGGCAAGAAAAATGGACCACTGGAGCGCGTCCGGTGGTCCACAGAAAGCGGTGGCGGCACGCCACACTAGTGCAGCGGCACCGGTGACCGGCGGCAGCAGTGCGCCACCGGAGAAGGCTGCCGCGGTAGAGCAGTGGTTGTAGGGGTTGAACCAGAATGGCTTTCCCATTCCAGAATATAGGGGGCACGGCTTAAATGTGACTCCGGTTCACCGACAACAGGGGGGCAGCGCACCCTCCGCTCCGCGCGTCATGGCCAAGCTGGTCGAGCCATGCCGCTCCTTAGTGAGCCAGACCCAGACCCGGTTCGGGTTTACCCGGGGGGGGTATGGGGCCGGGTCAAACCAGGCCTGAACCCCATATTTTCGGGCAGTTTCCATTCAAACACCCATAACATGGGCTACGGACCTTCGATCCATGCACCGTCAGTTGAAATGCGATACTTGTATCTAGACGGTCGTTTTGGTATATTACACTCATGGTTTCTAGGAAGATTGGGTATGACAAGGTTAGTTTGAACACGAAACCAACCGGGCCCTCAGAGTGGAAACACTTATAAATTGAGCTCTGGACGTCCGATTGATGTGTCATCGACTTTTTGGATTCCTTTTAATGAGATGAAACCTTCAGCATACTTCGCCTGAGGTTTGGCCAAAGTTGGATATTGTCCGAGTTGGATTGAACCTGAAATCTAACCGGGCCCCTGGAACGGAAAAGCTGATATCTTTTTGAACGGACGTCCATTTGACGAACCATCAGCAGCATTGGTGACCACGTTGAGAAAAGAACCCTATGAGTATAGCCTATGAGAGTTCGGGGTACAGTTGAGATACTTCCGGGTTGGTTCACACATGAAACCAACCAGGCCCCTAGGAAGAAAATGCTAATAACTCACAGATCGGGTGTCTATTTGATGTGTCGTCTGTTGCGTTGAGACGCATATGACGTGGCAGTCCATTGAGTTACTTCTTAGTGGAACTTTGAGATATGAAGAGTATCAGCCTGTAGCCCGTGGAGCGGACCCTCTCAGAGATGTGCGTGCGGAGTACGGACACCGAGTAGCCAGTTGGGACCTGACGATTGGTTGACCGACTTGACTTGGAGTGAGTCGAGTAGCCCAGTGGACTGAGCAGTACTATGTTTGGGTGCAGACCCATGGAGGATGGAGCACTACTATGTTTGGGTGCAGACCTGCGATACTCAACAAAAGGAGTACCTCTACAGGCTATTAGAGGGGATGCACTTCTATGTTTGGGTGGCAGACCCTGGTGGGAAGCACTACTGTGATTGGGTGGGTGGCCCGCGGTACTCGATAATAGGAGTAGCTCAGCAGTCTTAGGTTAGTGAAAAGTACATCGGAGTTGTGACATGTTCACTATACTCGATAGAGACGGGGCTCTTTCAGCAGTTACGGTTTCAATTAATGAAAATCCTGGTTTGATATGAGTCTATGACCTTTGTGTTTACCTCATTATTGAGATGGGTAACTTGATAACTTAGTATATATATGTGCATATACCTGGGTAGTGGTTATCTATTGATTTCATAATCTTTTTGTTTCCTCATGAATGGGATGGGTTACATGATAACTTAGGTATATGTATGGGCATATACCTAAGTAGAGGTTATCTGTTGTGATATTTCTTTTTGGTTATCCTTGGTGGATTTAGTGATATCATGAGGGTCTAGGGGTCCCTAATGAGTATTGTTATACTCACCCCTGCATGGGCTACACCCGCACATTGTTGTGTTGGTTGCAGATGACGGGCAGCGCTAATAGAGGCAGAGTGTTCGAGGACTGGACGGTACCCGGAGGTGGATCTAAGGCCGAGTCAGTATCCGGAGGTGGACTTCATGACGTGACGATACTTGAAGGGGGTTGACGTGCGGGAGCATTGTGGAGGCTATCTTTACCTACCCTTCAGGTAGGATCTATGGTGGTCAGTCCAGGAGTTGCGCTATCTGTACCTACCCTTCAGGTAGGATCCATGGTGGACGATCTAGGAGCTGCACTATCTGTACCTACCCTTCAGGTAGGATCCGTGGTGGAAGATCTAGGAGCTGCATTATCAATACCTACCCATCAGGTAGGATCTGAGGTGGACGACCCGGGAGCTGCTTCTATTCTTCCAGCTTTTGTCTTTTCTGTTGTATTTCATTTTCAGTTGTATCTGTACTTTTCAGTTGGGTTTGAATTCTGGCCCTTTTAACTTTTCTGGACATTATTTTGTACGTAGTGTTTTACTTCAGCTTGTACTCTCTGGTGTTTTTTTATATTTATAAAGGCAATACTTTCCCAGTTTTCGGGATTTATGCCTTTGGTGCTAGTTGCCAGCTCCTGGCCTATGGAAGGCGGGCTTGGGGTAGTCACGACACGGGCCCTAAGGACAACTCGTGAAAAATTAGTATCAAAGGAGTCAGTTCTACCGAAGAACTTATAACTATGATATTCCCTTTCTATGAAGCAATAGTGTTAAGGGTGACAAGTTTGGTTTTCAGTTCAGGGATTCCAGTGTTGGTGCGGCGGCCGATGTATCCATACACCAGGACCATGACTACTGATTTTCTACATTGTGCACGAAAACACTGATTGTGTGTGTGTTTACAAGAGTTTTAAAGTCATCTCAAACCAGGTCAGCTCACCAGGTATAAAACGTTGACCGTGTCACATCTGTTCAGGATGTCTCCACGTAGACAGTTAGTTGGAGTTCTGAGATTGTACTCGATGGTGGCCCACTGAGCGACGAGGCTCCGGTGTAGGACCCTCTTTCTATGTTGGCACACTCAGGTGGTGTACCAGCAGCACCACCACCTATTGGGTAGTATATGACACCAGTCATACTAGTGAACTATGCACGTTGGCATAGTGTGTTGCATGAGTTCTAGTAACAGAGGCCTCCAAAGTTACAAGGCGAGGCAAATTCCCAGACAACAGAGCACTGGCTGGAGGCAATTGCTGGAGTTTTCCGCCTAGATGAGACATCAGTAGAGTGGATGGTGGACATGGCTACTAGTTTTTTCCATTGAATTACCATGAGGATTGTCCACATAGTGATGAGGATTTTGTACGTGGACCGATGCCTGAGGTAGTGCCTTCGGGTAGTGTGTCAGCTATACATCACTACATGTTGGTCAGCAGTTACAACCGGTGGTACTAGTAGGTGACACATGTAGGCTTACTGCCTTACACGTGTTCCAACATCAGATACCCTAAATTTACGAGGCAAACCTGACTCAAACGTAGTTGAGGACTATCTTGAGGAGGTGGCTAAAAGATTTCTAGAGCTTATACAGCTTCGGTAGGATGACGTGTCGGTAACCGAGAATTCATCGAGGCATACCGAACATTCCAGGTACTCGATGAATACGATTCAATCAGTGCTACAGAGATCATACCTCTAAGCCTGGTGTGTTTCTAAATATTCGAGCAATCACTTTTCCCTCTATGCATTCCAACTCACGTTAGGGTGCTAGAGAGAACCTTGAGGTTGAATGTTCTTTGGCTGAACGAATACAGCTAGAGAATGTTAGATGTTGGAACACTGCGAGCTGGTGCCAGTCTCAGAGACATGGGTGTGAGGATGATTCAAGAAGAGGAAATGTTAATGATAGATAAATATATAGAGTAGCAGAAGTGGAGGCAGATCTAGGAGAGCAACATGAGGTGGTGTACATTTCAACATGTTTCAATCACCCGCCTTTGTAGTCTCTGCTAGGCTCAGGGAGTTGGAGGTCAGGGGAAGAGTGTAGCTGCATGCTGCCAAAGAGTGTGAACCAATGGATCTAAGAATAATACAAGGGACAGTCTATATCCATTACTAGCTTCCGTAACAGCAGACTTTGATAAAGATCATTCCTTCAATGAATCATGTCCCAGACCTAGAGTTTCTGGTAAGTCGTAGTCTTGACGCTCACGTCAGGAGATACCATGGTAGGAGACTCTATAATCACTCCTACGCCAACAGTGTGGTATGACCCATGAGGTGAGAGTTTCGGTTGGAATCTCTTAGTGTTAGCATCGAGGCCTTACGACGTTGGTCTCAGTATGGATTGGATTCACAGTTCATGCTCATATTGACTATATTAGGAAAAAAGGTTGTGGTCTAACTACAACGTCGGGATGGGTTTTCCTTGGTCAGTGAAAAAGAAAAACCCAGGCAGCACAGGATAAACTCATGAATAGGTGTGTTTGGCCGATCACTCTTGGGTCGACCAACCTTACCCTCGTGGAAGCAGGAGTTTTGAGTTTCAGTTCTAATTAGGAAAGGGAGACCTCTACAGTTTGAGGATGACGATCACGTCCTTATACGGGTCTCACGTTGATGAGGTTTACAGACCTTTCTAGGTCCTCAGCAGGGTAGAAAGGGTGGTTTACTTCTTGGCCCATCCACCTCAGTTTCACCAGGTGCACGACGACTTCCACGTATCTCAAATGAGGAGATACATGCTTGACCCGACACATGTCATCGACAATGGGGAACTGGATGTTGGTGATGGGGTGACTTTTGCAGAGTTCTGGTAAAGGTTTAGGATCGACAGGAGTAGGTCCTCTGAGGATGGTTGATTCCTCTTGTGCGTTTTCGTAGGAAGCACGGGAACCTACCGGTGAGCACATGGGAGCGGAAGGCTCAGATGCGTGATCAGTACCGCTTTTCTATCCCTAGATTGTGTTAAAGAATTACCGGGACGTAAAGCCCTTATATTGGAGTAATTTAAAGACCTAGAAATTTCATGAGATTTTTTTTCTTAATTTCTTTGGGATTTTACAAGAACGCAGTTTCTTGACGGCACCTGATTCTAAGGACTGGTGTGCCCGGAATAAATTTCCAAAGTATGGCTCCGGTACGTTCAATGAACGAACGAGCAGGTTTATCTAACTTTTGAACTGGTGCTTAGAATCGTAATCTGAGGTCACAAATGGAACCGCAACACTGCTAAATTTTTAAGAAGTTGTTTTCCGAAGGTTCATTTTCTCGGGAGGAGTTGTATAAAATTTGAGGTGTAAGTGAAGAATAAAATAAAATTTGTAATCCAATTTTATTTTTCTTCTAAGTAGTTTTATACTTTGTGTGGAAGTTGGGTTGTTAACTTCCCTTGGGAGAATAAATGAGAGGGGGGCCCACACGAGCCCCCACCTTTTCACATTCCCCATAACCCCTTGAAACTCCCCTTTAATGTGAGACCACTCGCCTCCCCCACTCTCCTCTTTAATCATGCCAACTCACTTTATTAATTTAAGTGGATTGAGTTTTGAATTTTTGAGTATTTGTTGTGTGAATAAAAATAATAGCATGAGCTATTATTTTATTTTGGGGGCTTTTGGTGTGTTGGGAAAAACTTTGGGGGAGAGTTCTTGAGTTTTTGAAGAACATCAAATCTCCGACAAAGAACATCCTTCCGACTCGGCAAAGAACACTCTACGGTTCTCCAATACTTTTCTTTCTCCACATCAAGGGACGAGACTCAACCGTGGGGAAACTCACCATCAATGATGGTTTTCTTCCGGTGTTGATGGAGTGACATCGCTTCCCGCGTCTTTGATGAACGAACCATTTTCAATGTAGGGAATTAATTTGTGAATGTTAATGAACCCATGTTTATTTCCTTCTAAAACAAAGAACACGGATCAACTAAAAACAAATTTGATCCGCAGAGAGTATGTTTGCGGGTTGGAATTCATAATTGTGTGGAAAACTGTAATGGTTGATTACTTTTTGTTCGTGAAATATCCTTTGTCATTCTTCGACTTTAATTTTTTGGGCCGCTTGTTATAGTTGTAATGGGAGGAGGTCGGACCACCCGAACACGACCGACCCTCCTCCCCCTTGTTGTTGATTATGTTGCAGCATGAACGAAGGTGGCACGGTGCAATGGCACCACACAATAACATGGAGAAATACGGCAAGGATGCTTGGCATCGTCGCGCCGCGCCGTTGAAGCCGAACGAAACCGCAGTGGGAGTTGGGGCTGCGGAGGCAATTTGAAGACTCTGCTGGTTTATCATTGTGTGTGGATTGACGGGTGATGACAAACGGGGCTGCAATGTCAATTTAAAGGCTCCATAGTAATAGTCGGGTCTCAAGGGGACCGTTGGAGAATGCAGTGAGCAAAACGGACAACCGGAGCACATCCGGTGGTCCGCAGAAAGCGGCGGCGGCGCGCCGCCGTAGAAGGCCACCGCAGCAGAGCTGTGGTGGTAGGGGTTGAACCAGAATGGCTTTTCCATTCCAGAATAAGGGGGAGAGACTTAAATGCTGCGCCGGTTCACCGACAACCGGGGGGCAGCGCCCCCTCCACTCCGCGCGTCACGGCCAAGCTGGCTGAGCCAGCTCCCCCAGTCGGACCAGGGTGGTCTGCCCAGTCCGGGCCGGGCCATGCCCACTAGGCCGGGCTGCGCCCTGGTGGGCCATACCCAGACCCGGTTCGGGTCGACCCGGTTCGGGACAACCCGTGGGGGGGGGGGGTATCGGGCTGGGTTGGACAGGGCCCAAACCCCCTATTTTCGGGCAGTTTCCATTCAAAAAACCTTAACATAGGCTAAGGACCTCATATCAATGCAGCGTTGGTTGCAATGCACTCCTTGGATCGATACAGTCGTTTCAGTATATTACACTAAATGATTCGGAAAACTTTGGGTATGGCCGGGTTGGTTCGAACCCGAAACTAACCTGGCCCTCGGAGCGGAAACACAAATAACATGAGCTCCGAACATCCGATTGATGTTCCGTCGACTTTGTTGGATTCCTCTTGATGAGACAGAACTTTTGGAATACATCTCCTGAGGTTTGGATGTAGTTGGATTGGGGCTGGGATGGATTGAACCCGAAATCCAACCGGGCCCCTAGAACGAAAAAGCTGATATCTCTCAGACCAGACGTCTGTTTGATGAACCGTCAGCGGCGTTGGTTATCACATTGAGAAACGGTCCCTATGAGTATACCTTATGAGTGTTTGGGGTAAATTTGAGATACGGCCGGGATGGTTCGCACACAAAACCATCCGGGCCCGTGAGACGAAAAGGCCAATAACTCAGAGACCGGGCGTCCGATTGACGCGCTGTCTGTTGCGTTGAGACCTCTATGATGAGGCTGTTCTTTGAGATACTACATAGTGGGGCTTTGATATTCTTGGAGTATCGACCTGTAGCTCCTGGAGTAGACCCTCCCAGAGATGAGCATGCAGTGTACGATGACCGGGTAGTTGGCTGAGACATGACGACTGCTTGACCGACACGACTTGGAGTGAGTCGACTAGCCCAGTGGACGGAGCACTACTATGTTTCGGTGCATACCCGTGGCGGATGGAGCAGTACTGTGTTTTGGTGCAGACCCGTGGTAATCAACAGAAGGAGTACCTCTGTAGGCTATTATGGTGGATGCACTACTGTGTTTGGGTACCGACCCCAGCGGGATGCACTGCTATGTTTGGGTGGCTAGCCCGCGGTACTTGACAGGAGGAGTATCTCAGTAGTCTTAGGATAGTGAGAAGATCTCAGAGTCATGAAATGATCACTGTACTCGACATATATGGGGATCTTTCAGCAGTTACGGTTTCAATTAATGAAAATCCTAGTTTGACATGAGTCTATGACCTTTGTGTTTACCTCATGATTGAGATGGGTCACTTGATAACTTATGTATTTTTATGGGCATATACCTGGGTAGTGGTTATCAGTTTATTTCATAATCTTTGTGTTTCCTCGTGAATGAGATGGGTTACATGATAACTTAGGTATATGTATGGGCATATAGCTATTTAGAGGTTATTTGTTGAGATATTTCTTTATGGTTATCATTGTTGGATTTAGTGAGAACTTGAGGGTCTTGGGGTCCCTACTGAGTATCGTTATACTCACCCCGACATAGGCTATGCCATCACCACATTGCGTTGGTTGCAGATGATGAGCATCGTTGACAGAGGCCTAGTGTTCGAGGACTGGACGGTACCCAGAGGAGGATCTCACAACGAGTCAGTATCCGGCGGTGGACTTAATGACGTGACGATACTCGGAGGAGGTTGACGGGTGAGAACATTGTGGAGGCTATCTGTACCTACCCTTGAGGAAGGATACACGGTGGACGATCCAGGAGATGCGCTATCATTACCTACCCGTCAGTTATGGTCCATGGTGGACAATCCAGGACCAGCGCTGTCTGTACCTACCCTTCAGGTAGGATTCAAGGTGGACGACCCATGAACTGCTTCTATTCTTCCATTCGTTTGCCTTTTCTGTTGTATTTCCTTTTCAGTTGAAGCTGTACTATTCATGTGGGTTTGTATTCTGACCCTATTTACTTTTCAGCACTTTCTTTTATACATGGTGTTTTACTTCTACTTGTACTCTGTGGTGTTTTGTTTACTTTTATAAAGGCAATGCCTTCCCAGTTATCGGGATTTACGCCTTTGGTGCTAGTCGCCAGCCCCTGGCCTATGGAAGACGGGCTTGGGGTAGTCACGACACGAGCCCTGAGGAAGGGTCGTGACACCAAAGTTGTGGAGGAACATTGTCTTTTTAACCCAAATATACAATGAACTGTGTCTATTCTGTAATACAAGAGATTTTGAGGATCATATTAGTGTTCAATGAGGTTCATGATGGATTTCTCAATTTTGAGTAATGTCATTCCATTTTCTTAATACCATGAAATAATATTATTTAATTCACTTAAAAATGAATGGTAATGTTTTAGGTACTTTTATGTATTTTATATGTTGGATGTTGTTTTTGGATGTCCATAGGGGATTCTAATGGATCACAAGTTCTTGGTTGGGGAGGTTATAAGATCCCATTTTTTGAATGTGTTGTAAATTTCTATGCAATTGTGTTTTTTGATTAGTGGATAGTTTGACTCACAAATTGATCATATGATTGGTATTTAGAGAGCTTAATCACCATATATAAGTGATTTTTTGATATGGTTTAGGCCTAAAAAATTTTCTCGATTGCATTGTTAGTTATTATAATATTCAACCATTGAAAACAAATTTTGGAAGAATTATGCTGATCCACATAGTTTGTGGACGATAATGAATACCATAAACCTAAATATTGCGACCAATTTTATATATGTTCATGGATTTCATAAACTATGAAAACTTTAAAATATAAACGTGAATGTTTTATAGTAACATGCACTATTGGAATGAATTTTGATAAGTTTTTTCCCACAACTGTGCTTAGGGGGGTGGATAAAGAGTCCTTAAGGATGGAACACCCTTATAATAACCAAGTGGAAAAACCTTCAATCTCATTAAATTCAAAAAAATCACCAGGTTCCCCATCTAACAATATATAAGATTTACCTCATTTTCCTTCCACATTTTTCTAGCATCCAATTTTTTCTCCTGCCATATTCCCCTCATCCATTTTGTGGGTTTCCTTTGATTATGGGCTGAATCACTTTTTGTATCATAAAATCTAGTTCCTTCAGTAAGTTATTATCTCATATATCTTACTTTTAAAGTTTATTTTCCTTCTTATAATATTTTTTTATATATTTATGTTATTATATATGTCCATGGTGTTTTATTGGTTTCTTATTTTCACTTATTTTATCCCAAATTAATTTTTGATATTCTGTAATTTTTTATTCTTTAGAATGAGGTAAGAGGTATATATTCTTTTCCAAAAAATGAATATCGATTTATAAAATGATTCATTGCACCATGTGACAATAATTTCAATGGTTTCCTCATTAATTTATAATCCCATGATATTATTGATTTAATATTTTCCTATTTGTAGAATAATCACCATTTTGACCACTGGTGGTTAAACATTCAATTCACACCACACCTTTCGGTGAGTTTATATTTACACCCATGGTTACCTACCTTTTTATGGAACCAAAAAACATCATAAGGTTTTCCTATGTTTAATTGTATTGAAACCCCAAAATGGATTCCCCCATGTAATGAAATAGCCAGTTTGGATTTTTTAAGACATGTACTCATTAATAATAATGCCTTAGTAATAACCAAAAAAACTCTTAGGTTGTGTTTGGCATGGAAATTAATGATATTTCTCGATTTTTTATATGTGTCCAACCACCCCTTAAGTAGTGTTGGGAACAACACATTCATGGTATAAATGATAAGAGGATTATAGAGTTGTTTCAGGTTCCTAAACCAATCGCATGCACTCAGGGCATCCATATTAAATTCTAGAGCATAATTTATTTATTTTTATTTTTTGATTATCTTAAATGAAATGGATTATTTTAATTTATAAAAAATTATATACTTAATATATATCCTTGGGAATCATTTTGTGGTCTGTTTATTGTTTCTATAAATTCTAGGATATTACTACTTCACATTCAACAATGATTTATAACATGAAACCGTTGATTCACCTTATGTAACGCCTAGATAAATATAACTTTTATCTATGAACACATTTGATTAAATTGATTGGTGTATAGGTTTTGGTCTAACCGTGACATATTTTTTATAAGGTAAATTGTAAAATATTTATATGCAACCTGATTTAAGGTATATAATGGGAATTATATATATATATATATTTTGAAATTCATTAATCCAATGATCAATTTGGTTAACTATTTCTTTGTTTTATTATTTAATATCACCCATCATGATGAAAATTCATGTCTTGTAATAGTTATTATTAGTACTTCCAATTATAAGTCTTTTATTGTAATTTTGAAAGCCTAGTATAATCCCAATGGATATCCTATAATTCATTGTAATGAATTGAAGGTGATATATTCTATATAGATCCATCCATTTCCTTAATATATTGGTTTCCTCAAAATGTAATCGACTATTTTTCTAATAATTATAGAAACATTATAATCCCTAGGATGAACTTCTTATACTCATATTGATATACTAATATAGACAACATCTAATATTACATCCTTCGCTCCCAATCAAATTTAATCCTAATAATAAATTGTAATTTATCATCAATCTCATTATGAGACCCATTTAGAGTTTTGAATCCTTTGGATTTACATCTTGGATTCACATGTTTATGATATACTTTAAATTAGATCATTCCAATCCTTAAAGAATTATTGTTACATGATTTTTTACAAAAATATACAATTTGATTGACCCAAATATCACAAGGACATGTGTCATTGGATGATTAGGTTTATATTACATTTAATGGGATCAAAAAACATAAGATTCTTATTTTATTATTCATAATGAGATCCTAAATCAATATGAAATCCGACAATAGCATATTATATATAGGGGACAACCCAAAGCAATGGGGTGAGATAAAAATAATATTAATGTAAGAATAATTATGAAGATATATAATAATTTAATCAATGTTATAAATGGATTTCATAAAAGAAAAGAATAATTGAATCAAAATATATTTGAATAATATAAAATGTAGATGTAACAAAAAAATGAGACAAAAAATTACACAAATAATTATTATATTTATATTATAAAAATAGTCACACAATGTTTAGGATTATGTTTTCCAAAAAATGAAATCAATAAAAAACAATAATCATAACAATTACCCTCAAAAATATAATGGGTGTTGCAATAATTTATCTTCTCATAGTCAATTAAAATTTTATAATGTATAAATTTGATAAATTAATGTAAGGAATTTATTTCGCTATCATAAGCTGGTGGAATATTATTGGAATATATGTGAGGGACAAATATTAAATATTTAGAATCATTCTACAACCTACAATAGAGTGTGAAAGTTAGTGGGAAGGGGAATAGTCATAATACGAATAAAATACCGATTTAGATAGATAACATATCATGACCCCAACTCGCCACAAAAGTTATTTATCATACCAAATAATTTTCATTTGTTAATTATACAGATTATTAAGAACTATTTTAAAAAAATTATTCTTTTTATTTTAATTATCAAAATGCTATATATAATTACATAAAAAGATAGGTTAATGTTTGATATTTTGTAGATAGTCAACTCATATATCCAAAATCACATAATTAATATGACAAAAGGGAAAATAATTATTAATTTATCAAATCTAGAATATTTTTTTTTAAATTAAAAATTTTATGTATCAATAATATTATTAAATCCAACCATGATATATTGTTATGAAAAATGAACTACATTACACTCCTGGAGAAAGATGGTTGTCCGTACACATGAGTATCATTAATAATATTAAATGATCATGAGGATATATTTATTTCATAATTAAATAATTATAATTATATAATAGGTATTCCATTTATTCATTAAACGTTATTATATATAACAATCAAGTGACGTGGATATAAAAAATGATTCACATCGCTCCATGGAGGTGTTAACGCACATATGTGCATGAATGATATTACAATAATTTAATTAATGGAATGATGAAAAATATGATTCATGAATTTTTAGTAATGGTAAATATTTCATGAATATAATCTATAAATATACAATACGTAAATCCTCATAGAAATTGTTGAGATGTGGTGATTTTATGAAAATTACATCATTTTGTTATGAGGTATTCCACCGTACACTTTTAGGATGGGTTTTCCGCATTTTATAGAAGAGGAGCTGAATTTATTTTACTATATTTACCTAATAATATTTAAACATATTTTAGTTACACATTTTATTATATCATCACATATCAGTATCATTTTAATGATGTGAAAGAATAAATAAATAAATAATGCTCTATTACAATGGATACATGTACATCAAACAACCACATTAGTATTTCACCAAGAACATTTCAATATTGGTTTTATATTAGAAAATGTATAATAGGTCATGGTAATGTATTTTAAAAAATTATTTTTGTCATTATTTTATTAACCGGTTTTATTATGTTTTCCGAAAGTGGACGATTAATATCACATTTATATATGAGAGGAGTTACACACTTGTAGTTTATAATGATTATGAATAATCTTAAGAAACATTAATGGAATATGGATCCATAATAGCTAATATATGTAGGTGTTATTCATATGGAAAACATAAAACTAAACTATGTGTCTTATTTAAGTCTTCAGTTCATTTTAACACTTATCATTATAGATTAACCCACTAGTAAACATGTTTTAAACATAACAGTATTAATTAATTCTTATGATTTTGAATAAGCATTATGAAACAAAATTAGGTTTAAAATATTTCCTAATATTAATTCTTTTCTATAAAAATATGGAATTCATTTCCCCAAATTACATTAATAGATTTTCCATTATTTAATTTAAATATAAACCTCTAAATCTGTCAAAAAAAATGTTATGATGAAATTCATTTGTCACGAAATAGAATATATTAAATTTAATATATGACTAGTAATAATAATTATATGAATTTAAATTAATTTAAATAGATATATAATGTAGAAATATCATTTATTTTTTTATATATTTGGGTTTAATTTAATTAAGTAAAATTTACATACATTATGTACTATAAATCATTTTTCAAAAAAACTACTTTATTAAGAATACAACAACTTATTGAAAAAGCATGTATATTATATATTCCTAGAAAATTAAAAATATAATTATAAATAAAGTAGTTGAAAAGTATCTATGACACCAAATCCAAAATATAATAGTTCCCACGACAAAAAAAATTCTTTTATTAAAAATATATCTCTTTCCTCCCAATAACATTTATGATGCTATATAGTAGAAGACCATAGAAAGAGTTTTCAATTTCATAAGAACGTTACACATAATGATAGGAAATTTAATAATAAATTGATGATAAGTAAATGTATACACATATTTAAAAACAATACATTAAATTAAAATCCCATTTGGTTGAATTCCCCTAATAAGATCAACCCTTCCTCAAAATTCATAAAACAAAAGGGACATATTAGGAAAAAATAACATTATCATAGGATTAGTAAGAATGATTAAAAGTGATGTAGTTTGTTTTAAATAAATAATAATGGTATATTTATTCGGAAATAGTTAATTTATAATTAGAATTTCTACTAATATTTTTATGGGAATTATTACCATTAGTCAATAAAATAGTTGGATGTTATTTTTTTTGGTTATGTTGATGCAATTAAGAGACTATCGAGACTAATTTATAATATTGGAAATATTTATTAAATTTTAATATAATAAATATATTCTATATAATATTTAATTTATTATAGATTGATGAATATTAAATAAATTTTTCATGATATTATTTTATAAAACATATTATAAATTATAATATAAACTAATGATTTTTAATGTAATTTTTTAAAATTGATAGAATATTTTCAATATCAAAAAATATGTTGACTTCAAATTAAATATGTTTTTATTTTAATGTTAAATTTATCATATTTATATGTTTTTTATATAATAAATCGAATTTTTTTTAAAATTTCAAAATTATCATATGGTGAATTTTTCTAGGAATGTTCCTAATAAATTGGATTTTTTAGAAAAATGTGAAAATTATCATATTATTACCATGATTATTTTTTCAAATATTTATTATTTATTCCTGATTAAAAATTATATTGAAAATTTTATTCAATAAACTTTTAATTTTATTAATATGAAATTTAATTTAAAAATTTATACATTTCATTTTGAACCAAATACTGGGTTTTTTATGTTAAAAGTATTTTTCATGTGTTTGTATTAACTTGGTTGTTGGGATTGTATGATTTAGTTTTCTAAGTCAATGAACATCCACCTAACTCATACCACTCATTAACTTCTTGAAAATTATTTTTAATTAAATTTAACCACACATCATTGGCCTATGTTATAATAAATAAAATATTCATTACTTAAAACTCACCCTAGATCATAAATAAATACCTCCCTTTCCCCCTTTATCTCAACCCGAAATTGATAATAGAAAACATTTGCCATAATTTAACTAAACAAAATGTTCTTACATCATTCAATCACGCTCTCAAGGTTCCATCCTCAATTTCTAGTGAGCAATAATTCCATGTGAGGAAATTATCTTCTTTTCCATTTCATTCATGTACTTCATATTTGTTATTATTCTAAATGAAAATTATTGTTTATTTAATTTTAAACATTTTTTTTACCTCCACTATAAAAATTGGTTTTAAAAATATTATTCCATAATTATATATACTTATTCCCTCCAATTTAATAAATGTTTTATATCGCCATATTAACAAATTCATTTATTAAATTTACATATTTTATAGGATAAATTCATATTTTTTGAAAACAAAAACCACATCCTTTTTATGGGTAATAAAATATATGTGAAAATAGTTTTTTGTGTATTTACATATGTGAAACCAATATTCCACCTTCACGGGCTAAAAATTAGGCACTATTTAAGCCTTTTTAGTAATGTACTCTAAGGTATTATATAAATCCAAATCATTATTATCATATAGTTATTCATGTAATATATTTTTATGATATATGTGGAATACATGAATTTATATATATGAATAGTGTACCGTGATTTCCCTCCAAATAATTGGGTAAATAATTAATCTTTAAAGATGACTTGTTTTATGATACATTGGTGAATTACAATTCTAATTTTTATTTGTGATTCCCTAGTGATAAATATTGGTGATATACATGTTAATGTAACTTTTATTTATTATATCCTCATTTTTATGTTATTATTCACATTCATTTTATTATGTTATATCTCTTGTTCAAATAATCATTCCATTTTGATTTGAATATTATACATATGCTTAGTATCTCATTTATATATCGACTAGTTAGGCATTATAGTCATCAATTTAACTGATGCAAGACCACATAATTTAAGATGTAATAAATGTAACACACAATTGACCTATGAATAATCCCTTAAATAGGATAAAAAGATTATTTTTGTTTTATTATTTTTGGGTATTATATTCCTATCATTATGTCACGAATCCTCAATAGATCCTTTGTATTATTGAATGGTTTATTAAGTCAGTAATGTTTTCTGGAATAAAAAATGGTGGTTCCAATTTTTTAATCAATGTATTGTTTATTTATATGTTTATATTAGGATTATAAAACCATTGTATGAACCCTAAGATAGGTTCAAATATTAAAAAAACAATACTGTATTTTGGAGTGTTATTAAGTATATGGTTTCCAATAAAATACATCTTTTCCTAGATACTACAGGTGGATGTGGTTCAAACATAGTTTTACATTGGGATGGTAGACAAGAAATTGTCTTATTGATATGTAATTGATCTTCAAATAGTGTATGAAAATTGGCCTTTATGGAAACCTACATTGAAAGTCTAGGGGGATATTTTTTTCATAAGCTTCTGACAAAAGAACATGAATCAATGTATGGATTTTTTAACCTATGCACTTAAATTAATGATAATAATAAATTATATGATCCTAATATCTGAACGATGAATAATTATTATTATTGAAATATTATGGGAAATTTATTTTAATTTTGATTCTTAAATGTATATTTATTATTAATTATGTATTGTATTATTATATTATGTAAAAATAGTAGGTAATTAATCATGTAATAATTTATTATTATATTATTAATTCAAGATTTTTAACTTTTTCATTATAATTGATAAAATTTCATATATCATATGGAAGGATAGAATTCCCATACAACATTATTATATCTTCTATATGATCCAAAAATCAATATTATTTATAGGACTAGTTCTAATGATTTCAAATGTTTTTTAAATATTTTACTCACTTGTAGAAAAATATGTTTCTATCAAGAACATTTTAATTTCATAGAAAATTAAATAGATCGTGGGTTTTTGTGATATAATTTAAAAATACCAATTCTATAACCTATTATTATAAAGGAAGCCCAAAAATATACCTGACTGTTTCAATACTAGAGTTGTGGAATACATGGTTATGGGTGAAATATCTATTTTAAAAATTAAGGTATTACCTTGTATTTTGAATTCAATATTTAAATTACATGTTATCCATAAATAAGAGAATATTTCGAGGTCATAATTTCAAAAAGAGAGAATAATTTATTTACTCCAAAGATTTATTTTTTTAATAACATACCACTTACCTCTCTTTAGAATTTTTATCCACAAAAAATCACATGTAACAACTTTCACATTTTATAACAACCATACACATCACGTGTTGATATTGAATATTTAAACGAGGGAAAATAATGTAATATACACATATAATAATAATATATTCACCAAATCAATTTCAATTGTTTATAATTACCCTTAGATGATTTCCCATTCCATAAATATCATAAAGAGAAATAGAAGCATTTGGAAAAATATTGACATTAAAAAATAATGTGTAAAAACACTTACAAAGAAAGTATAATTTGTTATTTTCATAATGATGGTGTATTTATATGAGAAAATTTTAATTTTACTTTATTATTTTGTTTATAAAATAAATACAATTTTTTTACTCATCATGTCAAATTTAGTTTATAGTGATTTTTGGGGACTTTGTTGACAATGCTGAATTTGTTTAAAAAGAATAATATTTATGCATTATTGCAACTCTATATTTTTGACATAATTATTATTTCAGTGTGATTAAAAATTTTATAAAACATTTTACTCAATAATAAATAAATTTATAAGTATGATAATAAATTTATAAATTTTCATTTTTAAATTGAAAATTTATACTTTAGATTTGGAACCAAGAAGTTTATTTTAATTTTATTTGTAAATTAACTATGTGGTTTGGATGGAATATTTCAATTAAGAAAGGCCATTAATATAAAACACCCCCTTAAACATGTAAATTATACATAAAATATTATTTAATTCTATTTACCCACAAGTGATTGAAATATATGAAAAATAAAATATATTTAATCATTTAAAAACAAACCCACTTCATTTTTATATGAAACAAATTACCCATTCCCCTCCAGTAAATAATCATAATCTGTAACATTAAATTTGGATAACCTCCCAATAAGTCAAAAAAACATTCCCTCAATATCTCAAGGTTCCACCCTCATGTTTCATGAAGAAAACCCTAAGGGTACTGTAATTTTAATCTACTTCATTTTTATTCTTGTAACTCCTCTTTGGGGTCTTATTTATTACTAAAATCCATTAGTATCATGCTATTTTGATCATCCATCCAGAACCAATTTTTTTTGTAATGGGATAACCTATTTCCCATTCATTACTCACTCCCATTAATCAATATTGTATACCATAATGTTTTTGAATTAATTTTTTGAACTTATCTAATATATATAAGAAATCTAATTTTTTACCATTAAACCACTTCATTGTCAGTAAGTATTCATCTATGTTTTACAATAATTTATATAGTTGGGGGTGTATATATATGAAACCATCATTCAATCATCATCGGTTAAAATGATAGAATGTCCAACTCTATAATAACTTATTTACATAATGATTTTATATGAAATCTATTCATTATTCTCCTTGAATTCTAGAAAAAATGTTTTATTATTATCTATTCACTAATAATTAAGTCAATAAATTTAAGGGTTCTCTTTGAAAGTTCCCTAATGCATTTTATACAGAATTAATCTCTTGATATGATGTGTTTCATGATACCTTAGTAAATAATCTTATAAAACATGATTTATGACATGCTGGTGGTAATCCTTGGTGATTTTCTTATGAATCTATTTTATTTTGTTTTATCGACTTTTCCATGTTTTGTTTCATTATATTTCTATAATTATATTTTTGATTATAATATACTTATGGAATATTGATATTATATTATGTCACACACTGTGTATCTCATTAGTTTATTTCCTTGCAAGACTTTAAGAACACTATTTTCATTTTGGTAAGTCCCAACAATTTTATACGTAGAAAAATTAAATTAGGATGAGGGTATAACTTATCCATCACATAAGATCATATGAATGTTTATGTTCCTTATGTTTTCCATGTATTGTTATCCTATTTTAAAGATACTAAGCTTCAAAATAACATTTGTATTGTTAAATATTTTACCATGTAATGGATGATTTATGAAATAAAAATTAGTATTAATATAATAATACATTTAATTATATAATTTTATCAAGAAAAATAAATGTAATGGAACTATCGGTATTGTTCACTATTCATTGATGTATCAATAATTTTAAAATAATATCCTTTTCCCACCATATTTTAATTTTGATATAATTTTTGTAAAAATAAGTTTAATTTTATCAAATAAATTATATCTGATTTATTGAAATAAATTATAATTTTTTTCTCAAAAATCAGTAAAAATCACATTTGAGTAAAACTTATTTTCTAGATAAATAAAATGAATTATTCAAAAATAGATTGAATGTATTTAATGAAAATTTTAATGAAAATTTTAGGAGTAGTGGATATATGTATAATGAAAAATGAAATTAAGAATATTCATACACAACAATTTAATGGCTTGGTCATAATGATCTTATTAAAATAATTACTATTCAATTTATCTTAGTGTTGTGTGTTTTATATATAATAAAACTTATTTTTATTATTAAAATTTCATGGTGTAACATTATTCATATCTAAAAAAAAATTCTCCATCAAAATAATTATTACATACTGTGGTGAAAATATATGTGGATACTTCTACTTCATGAAATCCTTTGTTCCTTGGCAACATCTTCACATTTATTATTCCACCTAAGTACATTGAAAAGGAAATTTTTCTTATTGTGTTGAACATTATATTTACATTCCATGATCTTCACTGGGAAATCATCATATTAGAGATCATTTAATAGATTTACCACGATTGAATTCACTATAATGAATTGATTCGGTATGTACTTTCTCAAGTGGGATATGTGGAATTGTTCTTGTACCTCACCAATGGTTTGTAGGAGTTTTATTTTGTAACTAATAGCTATAAAGAGATTGATAATATGAAATGGGATGATATACATTATTATTTTTTATACATTATTCTCAAATTTCCTGAATCTCTAACATGGAGTCATTTGGAGAAACAATTTATCCTCAACCTCCAAGTACAGGTCTTTTTAATTATTAATAGCTCATCTCTAATATCAAATACAAACAATATTGATGTATTGGTGAATAATATTGAAACTTTATACCATTTCTTCCACCAAATTTTATTATATCGTCTTGTTTTCATGAATATCATCCCAACACGTAGGAGTTCTTCATCCCTTACCATAAATGGATCTACAATGAGAAACATGGAATCGAGAGTTGAAGCTATTATTTTATTAGAACTCAGTCGTAGGACGATGAATATCCCATCCTCGATTGATTTCAATCGAGAATTATCTCAAAAAGTTGACCAAAGCATAAATATTAATGAAACTCTCATTTTTTAGACATAAACAGTACATAACATTTTCAGAATACTTAAACCTTATAAAAAAGATTCCCAAAGACCATAATTATTCTTGTGTCTTTGGAACCAGGTAAACATAAACACTTCTATATAAATGAGAAACACCATCTCTGAATAGGTTCTTCATGGTTAATACCCTACATAAACACCCAAACATAATATATATGATCATAAACTGGGGAAAAAATATCATAAAAATGGATGAGATCAGATGCTCAGTAAGGGTAAACAAGGGAGACATATAAGAATGAACATGAGCCTAAGTGTATGAGAATAAAGTCATGAAAAAAGAAGTTCATATCATACATATCAAATATCATAATAGGAATCAGGGAATACATATTGGTAGTTCAATAGAAAATAATCACACAAAAATAAAGAGCATAATCCATGATATCATAACATCGTAATAAAACAAGGAATTGTGTAAGATATAAAAGCATATAGTTTTATTTCTATAGTATCTAATGCATCACTTCCAAGTACATCTTGGTAGTATACATTCACTGTGCATATCATCTTGTAAATCATGGTTCAAACCCATGTCAATCATGGTAGCATGAGTTTACTCCTCATACCATCTTGGTTGTCACATTTCACACACATGGCCACCTTTGTTGTTAGGGATCATTCACATGATTATATTAGTCTATATCACTGGACATAAATCATTACCTAATGCATTAAATGGAGATATAGGTCCCACCCATCTCATTGTGAAATAATTAAGTCTTGATCCAAATGATCATAAATACTCAAATCATAAATTTCTAAAATTGAGATAAATCCTAATCATTTGATAATAAACATAACCTTTAAATATAACTGACTATCCAAAACATATAACCCATTAATGTGAAATCTATTTCATAAACATGATTCCATCAAAAAATAATCCATTTAGATGAATAATATTAATTGAATCATTTTATAGTTTCACCAAAAAAAGTATGAGTGTAAAAATGGATATTATCTTATATGGTAAGTAATTTACTAGGGTCATTTAAAAACATTTCATGGGTAAAATATCTTTTCTTCTTTATAAAACAAATCATTTTTAAAGCATAAAAACATTTTTCAACATTTTTCATTGAAAATATGTTTGAAAATATGTAAATAAGTCTTAGTAAATATTAAAAAATGTTTAAAATAAATTTTCCTTAAAATGATCTTCATCAGTCTTTTGAATGAATTTTTAGAATGCTTTTTTGAACATTTTCTAAATCATTATTTTTTAATATAAAATATTTATGATTGAAGAGAGAGAGACTATTAGAATTTACATAAAAACATTACATTGAGTAACCAACAGTAGAAAAAGTGGTAGTAACACGTGATTTTATATTGAATAAATAGAGCAAAAGGAAACTCATGAGTATTCATGAGAGATGGATTAATAGATTTCATCAAAGGAATTATAAAACATAAACAATCTCAAAAATTGATGAGATTGTACTAATAAACTATTATAACATGGTAAATTAAGAAAATAATATCCATGTAAGAAAATGAATTTAATCAAATCTTAATATATAATGAATATAATAATATATTTTATGTAAAATTTAATATGGAATTAAATACTCCTCAAAAAATAGTTTAGGTTAATAAAAAAACATCAGTCTCAATGAAGAAAAATTGATACAAAACATTTTTACAGATTTGGAATCTTTTGAAATATAATCTCTATGAATGAAAGTTATTAAAATTGATTAGTTAATGACCATAAATTAGTTTATATGAGATATATAATTGAATCAGTGTCGCTACTTACATAACAAAATATGATATAGTGTCGAACATAGTAGGAATCTCACGAGAATAAAAATTGATATGAAATTCACTTACCTTGTGTATTTCCCCTCTTTGTAATAATACAATATTACGGTATAAAAATTATATGTTTATTATAAATGTTTACAAATTCAAATTAGTATACATAATTCCGTATATGTTTTTATTAGGACCATATATTAACCTATTGTTCACAATCATATTTTAAGGTTTCAGTTCGGAAAATATTTCATTTGTTTTTCGCATATGTCTTAATTTATTATATTATAGGCCCTCATACTTATATCATAATTCCATAATGTAAATAATGATTTAAATATTATGAATATAAATTATATTTATATTATAATAATCTATAGAATAAATAATATGAAATGGAATACACCATTCTTCGATACAGTAATCCATACGTACGCATGAATGATGTTTTTATTTAAATTATTATATTGGAAAAATGGAAATAAAATAAAATAAAATAGATGAGTATATGTATATAATATCATTTTAGTAGAATAATAGTTATATATATTTCATATATTATATGTGAACTCATTTTTAATATATTCCATGTAGTGTGTTAATGAATCACATCACTCTAAGGGGGTGGTAGACCACACTTCCTCAAACAAAATTACCACGATACACCAAATGGAAAGTAAAAACTTGTGTGTGGTAAAAATAATATAGAAGATTAAATAAATAATAATTATATTTAAATATGAAATTATTTAATAGTATTCCCATCTTAATGTCCACAATGATATGTTTTAAATGATTATTAATCAATCGCCATTTACTAAGGAAACAGTTCTCCATACACAAAAACAGTCTCATCGATATCCATTAGATGGAGGTGTGTGTATGTGTACATATAAACCATATTATAAAGACATCCTAGTAATTAGTATATATATTTTCTTTATAAAATTATGAAATATTTACAATGGAGTGTTTTTTGAAGAAAAATAAAAGAAAAGAGCTTCATTGGAGAAATTACTTATTAATTGGGTAACTCTTTTTGGTTTTTGAAAAAAAATGTTTCAATGAGTTTCCTTTGGTCAAGTTAATGATTCTAGGAGTAAGTGAGGGAAGTGGGGATCTTATATGAGAAGAGTTTATGATATTCAAGGGTCTATAGAGGTGTGAGAATGTGGTTAGAAGTGGGGACCCTTTATATGGAATTGAAATGACACAATTCCTATTTTAAAATAAATGTTAGATGTATCAAAATTTTTAACTAAAAATTTCATACCAAACATAAAAAATTCAGTAATAGAAATTTTTGGCTGAATAATAGAAATAAAATGGGTTTTGGAAGAGTGTCTAGGTCGTTTTAGGTCTTATATTGATGGTGTATTACTTTATTGACCTAATTTTTCACTTACTCAATGTAATTAATTTTAATCAAACTCACTAATCAATTTGGTAAAAAAATGTTTAATGTATTACACACTACAAATTATGATAATTACAAATAAGAAATCTATTTTTGTAAATTATAATCATAAAATTGGTATAAATAATTTACCATTACTCTCATGTCTGGTCAAAAATGTATGTTTTCAAAGGTAAAAATGTTAAATGGTTTGTAAGATTTTATATCCAATCTCAATTTGATATTGGTTACAATTACCATCATTAGATTAATTGTTAAAAATATTATCTAAAAATTATTTGAAAAAAATTTAAATGTAATTTTACCTTATAAATAAATTAAATTGAATATATGTTTTAAATTAAAATCCGGTATTTTTACATTTTCCCAACAAAATGATTTTTTTCATTAAAATAAAAAAATATCCATAAGTTAATTTCAATATTATAAATTAAAATTTTAAATTTATTTTATCAAATTAAATTTAAAAATGTTTCTGAAAATTTATTATTAAAGGTGGTTCATTTGAGGAAAATGTATTTTTAAATGTATAATGACTTTACAAAAAAACTCATATCCTTTATTATCAACATGTTTACCTTATATAAAACAATAATAAACTATATTGGAAAAGTATTTATTATTATTCATATAACTATGTTTACTAGCTAGGTTATAATTATCCCATTTAAATAATTAATAAAAATAGTAATTTCATAGTAAATCACTCTTGTGTGTATTATACGATAACTCAACATTGGGTATTGCATATTCCAAGATAGTGTTTCATATAACATAGGACAAGACAGTTTTGTGTAAAAGGAATACATGACTAAGTGAATTATAAGTTGTAAAATAAATTATTATTTATTTGAAAAGAGGACCCTAAAAACTCATTGTGTTTTATTATAGCCCATTTAATATGAAATTCTCCCATGAAATTCAGTACTCAGTTAAAAAAAATTCAGATACATCTGATAATAATATCTTCAGGTTCCCATATAGCTTCCTATAACATGTGGTTTCTCTAAAAAAATTACCATGTGATTATTTTTTTATTAGAACGATCTTTGATTGGTCCAAAATTTCCATAGGTTATTCCTCATAAGAATGATCCTACTCAGGATCTACTAACTCAGAGTTCAATACATGTAAAAAGTCATGTATATAATTCTTTAGAAGAGTCACATATAAGATATCATGGATTTTAGAGAGATTTTGAGGAATTTACAAATGATATACTACTATCACGATATGATCAATAATCATAAAGGGACCAATATACATAGGGATTAGTTTCCCTTTATAATAAAATATACTAATTTTATTCGAAGGATATATTCATAAAAACATATTTTAACCAATCATTAAATACTATATTATGCAAATAGTTATCAGTATATTGTATTTCTTGACCTAGAGATGCCCTGTTTTGCTTATGAATGGCTCTAGCAATATCGTTCATTCATTTAGTTATCTTTGGTCCCAATAGATTTCTTTCTCCAACCTCACCCCATCATTTTTGAGCTCTACATTTCTTCCCATAGAGGGATTCATATGGTGCCAAATTATTTATTGAGTGAATGATTTTATTATATGAAAACTTATCTAAATTAAGCTATAGTTCCTAACCACCATTGAAATTTTAGGAAATATATCTGAAGATATCCTCTATGGTTTGAATTGTTCGTTTAAACTCAGGGTCTTTCTGTGGATGATAAGAAGTTATGAAACTCAATTTTGTGTCATGTTCTAGATGAAGACATCACCATAACTATGAGGTAAAACTCAAATTATGATATTGTACAATAGAATACGGTACACTATGAGACCTTACCACTTCCTTAATTTGTATCATATCAAGCTGATCTAATGAAAAATATTTTATAATAGCAATGATGTGTGATGAAATAGTAATGTGATAGAGTACCACCCATGTAGAATTAAATCTTTTAGAGGTTCTGGATTGTCCAACAACAAAATCCATATTGATATTCTCCCATTTCCATTCTAGTGTGGGAAATGGATGTAATATCCATTAAAACATCTGTTATTCAACCTTACCATTATTTCATACCATGCATAGAGATACAAACTATGTGATGTATCTCTTCATGAAACCCCACTAGAATTATACCCTCAAGTCATTATACAGATTTATACTTGTAAAATTAATAGAGAACGAAGCACTATGAGAATCCTGTAATATCTCCTCTTTAAATCTGGTATGGGTGGAACACATTCATGGATCCTAAATAATATCATTCCATCTTGATAAAGGCTAAACTCAGGAACATTTTTTACTTTCATTTACAGTGACAAATCATTCACTTAATCCACCTTAATCATTCCTTGGATAGAGGGAATAAATTTTAATTTAGAAAGATAATATTTTCCCCCTCGTTCAAGATTTATATATCAATACATTATGAATATATGAGTAATAGATCAGTTCTGTTCCTCCTCATGGATAAGAAAGAATGATCCTTCTTACACAAAGATCATCCACATTGGTCACTTTCCTAGGGTAGTAATGTATTTATCAGTCATAATTTGTTATCAACTCAAACCCTATTCATTGGTTCTTATTAATCTCCTTCTATGTGAATATATATATTAATCATTAATTATTATTGTATATATCTATATTTTCTCTATAATGATAATTCATCTATATCAATAATTCAATAATTATCACAGATAACTAAAAATCAGGAGTTGTGTAATTTTTCTCATTAATCATAAACTATCCTAAATCATAAGGTATAACAATTTTATTAAGCATAAAAACATCCAAATACCATATAGGATGCATCATTATAGATTAAAACCCCTTCTCTGCTATAGGGTAATGTAATCATAGGTTCACTAACCAACCTTCTCTTTATTTTGATGAAATTTTAAATGCATTCATATATCCTTATGAACATTACAACATTCAAAGTTAAATTAGTCATTGTATTAGAGTTTCGTGATAAATTCATTACAATCCTTCGATAATATTAATCTAAACTATGAATTCTAAAGATATCATCCATCATGGTTGGTCTAGGACATGATTCAATAGCATCCATATGTGATAGATCTACTCATATACAATCTATTGAGATTATATGACCCAAAATGAAACCTTATGTGGCCAAAATACATGCTTGGTAAAGGTTTTAAATAGCTTCTCCTTCTTTAGGGTCCTCAGTACAATTCTAAAGTGATCTCTAGTCTCTTACTTTGTCATTGAATATATTAGAATGTCATTTATAAACAGTACCACAAACATATCATGGTAATGTATAATGATTATATTCATTAAATAAATGAAAATCAAAGAGGAATTAGAAAAACAAAAAGTTAACATTATATATCTATAAGTCCATAACATATATGGAATTCTATATTTGGTAAATCCTCTTTCTTGACCCTCAATTGATGATATCCAGAACGAATTTCAATCTAGGAAAATTATTTATATCTGCCCGTTTGATAAAATAAGACATCAATTAGGTAAAGATGATACTTTCCTGAGATTGTGGTATTGTTCATCTCCTAATAATAAATGGATATTTGAATTGGTTAATATTTATTTTTCCCAAAAAGAAACATTTCACCCCATGGCTACATAGTTGGAAAAATCAATCCCTTACCAATGTTTTCAAGGATTTTATTCTTCAATTATTACAACTCAATCATTGAAATAATATTATGATTATTTGAAATCATTCTTGAACTAGGTATATGTTCTATTGAGTATTCAAAATCACTTTTGTGAATAAGTGTAGGAACCTATTTTGCAAAGGAATCCACAAAATACCAAAAAATAGTCAAGTTATTTGTGTTGATATTATCCTTAACCATTTGTGATAAACAAACCTTTTGAATTGGAATTAATACAATTACACAAGATATAATATCCATAGTAATTTCATGTTTATCATAAATTTCTTAGATTATCAATAGAGGATTTGAAATATACAAAGTAAAGTCACTTAATTAAAAATTGATATGGGATTTATGTATTGAAATCCAATCCATACCTAATATGACATCAAATTTAACAAAAAGAAGAATGAAAAGATGTACAGAAAGAACATTCCTTAAATCATATATCAGATAGGAATTATAGACTTGAGATAAAATCATTGTACCATGATGGATTTGCATAGTCAATTCCCCATATAATTTTTCTGTGGGAATCATGAAACCATTATAAAATTATTTTGAAATGGTTGAGTGGGAAGATCTAAAACGAAATATGAACTTAGTAGTTCTAGAGTGGATTGTAATTTTAACTGTCAACACATCATTATTACACACCCTAATCCGAAAAAATTGATTTTATGGTATTTCCCATTGTCCCTCAGCTTAAGAGGTTGCTAACGTCGATCATCATTACTTTCCCATGGGTTTGGTTAGTGGTTATCATAATGAAATATCTCCATACAGTTGTAGCATGGAATTGTGGGAGGTGCATTCAGTGCGGCATTCCTCTATTAGAGTTTTGATCTATAATATTGCCATTAATTGAAAAATAAAATTCTCTATGTTATTCCATTCCATTAATAAAACATTTATTGGACCCCTTTAAGAAAATTTCCTCTTTTATTCTTCCCATGCATAAACAATAAAGGAATTCTCATCTTTTTTCTTCAGGGATTTATTATTATTATTTATACTATATCTTCCTCTTCATGTCAAAAATAGGTGATTGATACGTAACTCTGACCACCATTTCATCACTTATTTCAAAATACATAATATCCTCGTATATAATAAAGTCTCTTATTGACAACACACTTCTAAAACATAAATTTAATAACCTAAAGAAAAAAATAACATTACTTTTTGTTTTGATGATAATTCCTGATGTGTACCTTGTAATTATCATGAAAATATCCTCATTGGTACAAACAAAAAAACAACTGTTTTCTTCATCTCAAAGAACTCTTTCATTGTATTCATAAAATGAATTTTAGGAAAGTACTTATCAAAAAATAAACTTTTTATCTTGTCCCAATCTATAGATTCAATCTCATCTTTTTTTCCTCATAATCTTGATTACAATCCACACATGTTATCCTTCTCCTTATATAAAATAAATAGTCAAAATAACTATTTCATTCTAAAAAAACTGTATGATAGATAATTTATTTTCAGCAGTACCTGTCTATTATTCAAAAACAAGTGGATCAAAAGACTGCCGGAATAATGGTGGTAGTTGCATCAGGAAGGAATCAACAGAATGATGTTACCCCATTTTTTCATTCGGAATTTTACAATTATTCATAAATTGATAATGATGTATGAGAATAGCAGTACAGTTTTCCATTCTATATCCCACAACATTCAGCTTATTAGGAAGAAAATCATTTCATTTTCTATTGCAATCACATTTAAAGTGGTTCCTTTTAGTTCTATAAATTTACTAAAAACAATAGCTTAAGAAAATAATGTTATAATGAGGATCCACATAATCATAATGTTCACAAGTATGTTTTCTAACATATAACACATTCCTTAAGCTATGACACCATACCATTATACTAGGACATTCATTAACAACAGAAATTTAAATACATTATAATGGTTTGGGAAGATTTTTTAAATTCCCAATGCATATTCACTAGGAATACCAAACCAGGTGTGTAGTAGTCCTGTTATTATATAAATATTTACACCATGTTAGTCTTGGAACATCATTTCATACTTGTTACCCCAATTTACAAATGTACCAGTGAAATCATCCAATTATAGTATCTTGATCGGGATTTATTTTTTTGAGACCAATCACTCAATCATTCTCCCAAATTACAAGACATTTTTATATATGTTCCCTTATACATATAATTATTCATAGTTATATCCAAAGGGTTCTCCCAAAGGATTTCTCTCCTTACCATCTAATGGAAAACTATGCCTTTTCTCTCTTACAAACTATATAGACCATTATTTTTCAAACATAAACATTTCCTAACATTAACATAAAACTAAAACAGTATACAAATAGACACCCAAAGATAGTAATTGGTCTATTTTGTTTGGAATCATTGAAATATATACACTTTTACATAAATGATCTACCTCATCTCCCACTTGGTTATTTACGATTTTTCACTTCATAGACACTTCAAACATAACTATTATCACCAGACCCTGGTACAAAGGAAACCAAAAAAGTGGTGATCACTGATGATCATTAGGGGTAAATAGGAGTGAAATGTAATCTAATCATGAGAATAAGGGTATGAGAACGTCATCATTAAAATAGACGATCATACACAGTATATCAAAGATTATAACATGAATCATGGCTTAATTATTTGAAGTTCATACATAATGAATCACAATGAAATACAGATCATAATCCATCAAATCATATAATTGGAATAGAACATGGAATTAAGGAAGAAAAATAAGGAACTAGAATTATTTCCATTTTAGATATTGCATCACTACCAATACTATCTTTGTAGTATATGTTAACTCTCCATACCACCTTCGTAGTCGTGGTTCACTCTCATGGCCATATTGGTTACATGAGTTCACTCCTCATACCATATTTGTAGTCATGAATAACTATCATTGTTGTCTTATGAGGAATAGTTCATTCCAAACAACATCTTAGTCAATCACATGAGATATAAATCTTTACACAATGCCTTAAAATAATATATTGGTCCCACCCATCTTGTTTTGAAATTATTCATAAATTTTCAACAAGATCCTAAATAATCATATCATAAACCATGAAATGAAATGGGTACTAAAAACTGGTAATCATATATTAACTTGTGGAATGAGATATATTCATAATGAATTTTTCATAAACATATCCATTTAAAAGAAAGAGGTTTCAAATCCATAAAACATGTGAATGATAAACCGTTTTCATACACATCATAGATTCAAAATGTAATTCATTTAGAAAAATAATATGAAAATAAACATTGAATAATTTCCTCATAAAAGAATAAGTAGTACTAATGGAATTTATCTTATTTATGATATATTTTCTAATGAATATTTAAAAACATTTATTATCAAAAATATATACTCTTATTTGAAAAAAATGAATTTTTTAGCATAAATACTTTAGACACAATTTTATTTAAAAATAGACTTCAAACCATATAAAAAAATGTTGAAAAACATAAAACATTTTCAAAATACTTTTTCCTTTAAAATAATTTTAAAGGATATTTTTAAAATATTTTTTAGAAAATTTTAGAAAAAACATATGATTTCATATAAAATTATACTAAGTACCATAGTGTGGTAAAAGTGGTAATAACTTGTTATGATATCATGAATAAACCTAATAGAAGTAAAATAATTAGTATTCATGATATACGGATCATATTATTTCATCAACGGAAATGTAAATATAAATAATATTGGAAATCCATGATATTATCTCCAAAAGATCTTATATCTTAGTAACATGGGATCATACATTCCACATAAGAAAAGAGAATTAAATAATGTTAAAATATCATTAAAATAAATGTATAAATATTATATCATGTATAATGGATATATATTCTCCTTGAAAAAAAAGATAGGGTGTACAAAAAATCATGAATCTCAAAGAATGAAAATTGGGACAAATTAGTTTTACCTATTTGGTAAATGTTTAATATTAAACTCCATGAAAAAATGTTCATAAAATAGATATGTTAATACCCATAAATTTAATTATAATATACATATAATACAATCATTTTAATTATATACCCCACATAGTAGGAAATAATGGTGAGCATAACATATATCTCATGAGAATAAAAATGTGGGATGGAATCCCCTTACCAAGTGTCTTGAATCTCTTCTTACTCATAGTACATTCCAATATAAAAAATATAATTTTATTATAGATAATTCATAAAAAAATATTATTATACTTAATAACATATATTTTTACAATATGGCCTTATATTACCCTTTTTTAAATAAATCCATGTCATGGATTCACTTCGGGTGATATTCACTTTGTTATTCATTTGTGTCTTAATTTGTTATATCATTGGTCATTATACTAATATAATTATTACAGAATGTAAATCAAGATATAAAATAATTGAAATAATTTTTATTTATATTATAATAATCTAGATAATAAATAAGTATGAAATGGAATCCACCATTGAAAAAAGTGGTAAGTCATATGTATACATGAACGATGTTTCTATTTTTATTGTTGTATAGAAAGATTGGAATGAAAATGAAATAAAATTGTATATAAATGCAATATTACTATAGTACCATTATAAATATATATATAATATATTTTCACAAAACACATCCATAATATTGTCCATGTAGTGAGAACATTTCTCATCTATTTGAAGGCGTAGTTGTCCTCACTTCCTCAAACAAAATTATCATAATTAACTCAAATTAAAAGTAAAAAGATATGTGTCGTATAATAATTATATAATCTTAAATAAATAATAAATACAATATATAAACTTATTTTAAATCATAATTACCACCATGACTGTATGTAATAAAGGATTGAGTAGTCATTATTTTATGAGGTTGTAGTTCGTTGTACACTTAAACAGTTTGATAAATATCCATTAGTTTGAGGATTGTGTAAGTGTAAGTAGAAACCATAGTATAAAAACATCCTATTATATTTAAGGCACTATTTCTCTCATAATATAATGGAATAGTGAGTTTGGAGGGGTTGATAATGAAAATAAAGGAAAGGATCTTGAGAGGAGACTGACCACCTAATTGGTTAACTCCTTTTGGTTTGTTCCATATGTATTCCATGATATTCCTTATGTCCAAGGAATGTAATATAAGACGAAGGGAGATAATTTTGGATATTAACTTATTAAATTATGGGAGATCCAAGGGATTAAGAGGATTAAATAAGTGGTTAGAGTTGGTGACCTCTTATAGGGAAGGGATTGGACACACTTGGAATTTTTTTTAAAATGTTTCTATACCCACATTTTTACCCAAAAAAGTCACAAAAACCAAATAACTAAAAAATGGAAGTTTTATGGCATAATAATGACATTAAAACGGTTGTTGGACAATATTCAAGGTTTTTTTAGGTCTTATATTTATGGTTTAGTACATTATAAACCTTATTTTTATCATAACTGATATAATTATTTGTAATCAAATTACTTAATATATATGAAAAAATATATATTATTTATTAGACATTATAAATTATTCTGATTCTAAATATGGATTCCATTTCTCAATATTCTAACCAAAATAGTATAGGAATGTTTTTAAAATTATTCATACATTCTGTTCGACAATGTGTGTTTTCAATGTAAAAATTATTTGAAGTGTTCTTAGTTTTTATATCAAATATAATTGTGAAATTGGTTCTAATGAAAAATAATATATTAACTACTAAAATTATTTTCTAAATAAACTTTTAAACCATTTTAAAATATAATTTATTATTATAAATAAATTAATTTAAAAATTAGTTCTAAAATTAAAATCTAGTATTTAACCATTTTCACCAAAAAAATTTGTTTGTTAGAAAAATTTTAAAAAATAACCAAAAGTTAATTATGACATTAAAAATTAAAAAAAATAAATTTCTTTATAAAATTATATTTCTAATTGTATCTAAAATATATTTTAGTATTAAAATCTATTCATTCTATAAAATTGTATTTTTAAACTCATGATAAAATTACTCAAACTTGACATCCTTTATTATTAATCTGCATTATTTATATTAAATGATTATAAAATATATTTGAAAAGAATTTATTACTATTAATATAACCATGCCTAATGTCTATGATTTAATTATCTTTTATAAATAATTTTAAAAAATGATATGTTTCAAAGAATCTTAGTAAGGTGTGTATCATACCCAAACTCATTGTTACTTGTATCACACAATAAGTATGTGTTACATGTAACATATTATATGTCATTTCAATATAAAATTATGGTTTTAGATAGTGATTTTAATGATTTAAAGGAAATTATAATTTATTATAAAAAATGTTCCCTAAAAGAACATTGTGTTACAATGAGATAGATCAATATTTGGATCATTTTGGGGGTGATAAACTAAAATACTTTTTAAATTCATATTTAGAGCTTGTTGGTGGATACTCTAGAATATGAAACTTAATACAAGATATCAATTTGTTAAAATCTATTGTTTTTTTCCAGTATGCATCTCCACCTCTCTAATATATATCCTTGAATGTTAATTGAGTGATAGTTACTCCTATATGAAATTATGAAAGATGTATTTATAATATTACCTATCAAAACACATATGTAATTACTCATTATTTATCTATTTGGAATAAAATTTATAATATACATAGTGATATTTACCAAATTCATTTTAGGTATAGGTAATTGTTGTAAAATACCTTTATAATATTTTTTCTATGTCTTAATTTAATAAAAAATATTAACGTTTGTTGTATATTTAGCGGTTACCTACTTTTAATTGTATCACAAAAGGTTGTCCGACATATCTCAAAACAATTTAATTATCTCAAGGTGTATGGATATGGTTGAGCTATGTGAATCCATAAAAATGTATTTTATTTCTCAATATTTTACCTTACATATTTCCATTTCCCATATCCTAAATGTTTTATTGTGGATTTTCAACTCCAAGGATTTCCCTTTTTTATATCTTCCAACATTTTCTATGTTTTCATATTATCTTTTTGAAAATAGTTTTTCATATAAAAAAGGTATGGTTGAGAAATATTTAGAGAAATGAATAATGATTTCCATTCCTTCATGATTACCATACTCATACATTTCATGTCCTTGAATATTAGACCCCTATCAATTCCTATCAATGATAATGTTTCAAGATGCCTTCTTCATAGTGTATCTGGAACATTTTATCTTTTATATTATTGTAAAATATTCAGTAATAATAGGATCATATCATGTCAAACCACATTAATTAGTTCATATTAATATACTATTATGTGAATATTACTTTTATGATCTTATGGTTCATATATATTTCATACTTCTCCCCATAGAGATAATATCTCCATATTTTAAATGAAATGATTAGTAATTCCAAATCTAAATCATTTGTTGGATTTTTATATTTATTTACATTAAAATAACATGTTGAATATGATACTAATTTATTATTATATATCATTAAACATGCTATTATCTTCTTTGAAACATCTATATATATCAATAATTGTACCCAACATGATGCAAGCTTGAAGAAATGTGTATAAATAAGACAGTTTTCGACTCCTTAATGTTCTCTTCACATTAAGATCCAACATTCAATTTTTAAGATGGTTTAGAAATCATTTTATGTATCTCATTAATAATTTTTAATATATAAATATCCCATGGAAACTAGGAATATAAATTACTAATGATTGTGTCAATAAATCCTCAGTTACCTTTTCCATAGAAGGGCCCATAGATATCATTTTACATGTGATAATATGACACAAAAATGATACTTCCTTCATGAAAAACTAACACTTTCTATACATATCATACATATTATCATTTTATTAAGTCCATTATCATAATATTCAAAATATTCTCATGCTTCACTATGTTTTTAGACTATTTGAGAATATCATAAATTATTATTATGAATGTTAGTAGGTAATATATAATGACTATAATAAAAATGTATAAATATGTTTCTAGATAATTAGTGAGTCCAAAAGGATTCAAAGAAAAATAATTTCTTCTATACCTTGTATGAATGTTACTTTTGAGAATAATTTACATATTCTCCATTAATTAGTGATATCCTGATTGGTGTTCCAACATAGAAAAATACTAGGTCCCGTTTTGTTTATCAGAAAAGATGTATATCCATGGTTGGGTATAATTATTCATTATCATGAATTTTTTAGTTCAAAACAAAATATTTAGATACACATTTACACATTTTATTGATGATTTTTTGTTCCAATGAACATAATAGTTAATCACACAAACATAAAATCCATTTTCTAGATTCACTTGTTACTTATTTTTAAACAACTCCATGTAAAAGGATTTCATTTTCTAAGGATTATTTTATATGGAATGATATCTAATTATATGTTCGATTAAGATGTCAAAACCTTGGCCAAAAGGAGTACCATGAAACTATATAGTGGATACATCATTTAATTATGAATAACATATATTTCCTTAATCGTGATTCTCTAAACATATCAACCATTTTGGTAAGATAAGATTTATTTTAGAGAAGTAATATTTATTCATTTAAAAAGGTTTCTTAGGGAAACTCACCCACCTCATCACACTTGTAAAAAATATGTGTATGACTTAGGGAATTCATAAGGATATACATCGCTTGATAGCTAGTTAATGATTTCTATAAGGATATCAAATCTATCAAAATATAGAATCATGATGAATAAAAGTATGTAAGATGATATTCTATGGAATATTCACTATGTAATTAATTACTGTTAAGTATTTATATTCTTAAGATCCAAGAACATTAGAATGATACAATATTAATTATTTATCAACCCTCATGTTTGGATTTCGTGTCTGAATATTATTTCTAAACATGATGGATATTAAATATCCCATAAAACCAGGATAAGAATGATTGTCTACTATTATTGATTTAATAACCATTATACCTATTAGAACATTGTTTTCTACATCCACCTCTATGGTATTGAAATCATATTTTCTTCCTTTCTCACTAGTACATGGAGTTTTTGGATGTTCATTGTCTATAAAATACCATATAATGTGGAATTTTCCATTGTAATTGTCACGCTTCATTCAAATGAGTTTTTGTAACAAGGATAATTATTGATTGGAACCATCAATTATTCTTACAGATTAGTGGTATTATTCATTTAACTTCATTTTTGAACCTCTTAATTCCCCTCTATTCAACAATTTAATTGAATTTTGGATCCCTATAGATAGTATCAATAAAAAATATTCCCACACCATTATAATTTGTGATGTTTTACTATCATTACCCAATGATATTTCTCTATTGATCAACTAGAATAAATTTTCTATTTTTTTTGTTTTTGTCCTCAGACCGATGAGGAAATTGATTAATAGTGACTTCCATCTATACCTCATGAAAAAATGAACGATCTCTTAAAAAAGATTATACTATAGAACATTGTTGTATTTTCATATATATGGTTTTAATAAACTAATGAAGTAGTCCACCATAAATTCTATATTATCCATGAATAAAAAGTTGTATTGTTCCAGCCATTTGAGTTTCAAATAATATTCCATGATATAATCATCTAAATTTTACATCATACAAATGAAATAACTCTCTATTTTTTCATATAGAAAATAGGGAATTTATTTTAAAAAATAATAATTTCATGATGTCTTCACATTGTGTGGAATCAATAACTTTTTTATACTTCATATTCTAGATCAGTGTTTACAACTGATCATCTTCTCCCACCATATGATAAATTATTTTTCCAAAAAACATTTCTTATATAAACTTCAGGATTTAAAATATCATCATAATGGACATAATCCACTATTATATGTTAATGAATTTGAATATCAACAAATGGTAGGAGGTTTTTTTCATATAGGAGACTCAACTACAACATTCTCTTTTAAAATAGAAAAGGGGGATATTCTAATGGATTCATGTTGTAATTGATTACATGGACTAATTGATAAAGTACAATCACCTAGTTCTCAAGTATCACTTCCATAATATTGGGAATATCATTAGGTAAATCATCATATTCCATGTCACATTTGTGTTGGAATTATTTCTCGAATTTCTCAATATTTATTAAAAATATAAAAAATAACTAATTGGTATTCCTTAACATGACAAAGTGAAACATATATACATATAATTATTAACATTTTAATGATAGGTAAATTTTATGTTATGATTATTTAGGATTCATTGTAGGATATCAATTATTATTTTATCAATTAGGTTTTATAACCAAATAAAATTATCAGGTCCTTCATTATTGTTCGAAATGATGATTCAAATATTAATAAAATATCCCCCATGGTTGTAAACCTAGGTGTGAAACAATAATATTTATTGTTCATGAGGTAAAGGATGATTCAAATAAAAATCATCCCTTTTTTAGTTATTACTCAAATGTACATCTTGATAATCTACATCAACATGTATTATTTAAATGTGGATTTATTTTCACCAAAACCACTATCTCATGTTATATAAATAATCTAGGACCCTTTATTATACATATATATTTTCATAGGGTTATCACTAAGTATTATTTTCTAAATCCCCAAAAATAACTATACAATGGACTAATAAAAATTATTATGACCCAATCCTTATTAACATAATCATACATATTTTTAAGAAAAAATACCTATCAAATTCAACCGAAATACCATAAGGCATTGTTTCATTTGATGACTAGGTCCACAATAAATATAAAGGAAACTAAAACATTAGATCCTTATTTTATCCATGATAATAGTTCCAAAATAATATTAATATCTTATATATATATATATATATTAAAATATAGAATTAAAAAAAAGTATTTAGATTAAAATAATATCAAGGTATTAAACATGATAAAGAAACATAATCTATGAGTTAATGGTATTACTTTATATCATAATCAAATCAATCATCTGAAATCAATATAAATATTAACATAAATAAAATAATATAATTAGATATTATAAATATTGTAAATGTGGTATTAATTGTGAAAATTAAATAATAATATGTCAAGGATATATTATAATAAAACATTACTCAGAGGATAGAGTCCCAAAGTGGACGAGTTTTACACCCTAATCCCATAAATAACATTTCATTAGAAAAAAGCATGAATCAATATACTCGATTAATTTCACGACACACCAATTGGTTCATGAATATTTGTGATGAAAAAATTAAAACTATCATTAGGAATATAAATAATAAGCACCCAATGAAATTATATTGGTTTCATTATCTAACATTTTATTATAATCAATTGAAATTTCATAATTATTGAATTTGTTAAATAAACCATAGGAATTTATTAAAACAGCATTGTAAGGGACAATAATAAATTTATTCCATTTATATAAATATATATAAAATTTATAATAATTTTATAACATTATATGCCGTTATATAATGTGTTAAATAAATAATGGTCATAACCCAATGAAATGGGTGGTTTAGAGAGATCCCATTTATTGAGTCCTTCTCATCGCATATGTTTTTTATATTCCTAAATAATAATCAATTATGAATTATTTAACTTTTAAATAAATTTATTAATGTTTAATTTTTTTACTCATTATCATGGTATTTTCAATTATAAATTTATTTAGGTTCATTTTAGACATTTCGATAATATTCTACTTGAATGTGAAAAACCAGTTTGATAAGTCGTACAAGCAAAATTGGAAAAATAGTTCATGGTATAAAATACAATAATAATGAAATAATAATAAATTACAAATTAAATTTTACTTATAGAACAACCTTGAAATTCTGTTTTGGATAGTGAACTACATTAAAGTCATTTAGACAATAGTTCATACATATAAAGGAATAGGGTTTCCATTTTAAAATATAATGATACAATATAGGTGTTTTTTTATATAATTTTTATCATACAATAAATATAATATTATTCTTTTCCATACTCATATATATAACCATGCGAATAATTAACAAAAACCTAGTTACATCGCTTTGTGGGGGTGGTAAGAAACATGTGCGCAAGGAAAATGTTATCATATTACATTGAATGAAAAGGTCAGAAAATGTTTGATATTTCTATTTTCTAGAGCAATAAATATTTCATGAATATAATATTTATAGATTATATCCATCATCATAAATATCGATGAGATAAAAGGATGTATAATTAATTTTATGGATTAATGAGTTGGTAGGTGTCATGACCAATCCCCTGGGGCATGTGTCGTGACTACCACAAGGCCACCTCTCATAGGCTTCGGGCTAGAAACTAGTGCCGAGTATGCATATCCCACAAGTGGGCGGAATTTTTTCAAGTACCTGCCTGTACTCACCCATTTCCATGAAAAACATGAAACTACAAACACTATGTAATAATAGGTGGAAACCACTATGAAAATCCACTCAGAGTAAGGTAAAAACTGATAGAAAAAGGGGTGAGAATACAAGCCCAATTGAAAAGGAAAATACATGCTTCATGATATTATCTATATAAAACCCTTATTGAAGGATAGGTACTGTAAGCTATATTAATGTCATTGATACATACCTCATAAGTCAGGTAACCCTGATGCACCACCTATATCCGGCCAACCATGAACTCCGTCAAAGTTTTCGATCATCATCACAAGAAATGACACTAGCGGGCGATGCTCATACTGGGGTGAGTAAAAAAATACTTAGTGGGGACCCAAATTAAGAAATGAATTAAACAATGTAAACCACTAAGAATCAAATAATGAATAACATAATGAAGAACACTACAGAATTCACCAAGTAGACTACTAAAGAAGCACACAATGTGTATCCCTTATGTAGTACAATCAAGAGAGTCACTAGAGTTAGCACACACCAAGTATATGTATATGATACATAAATAATATTTTCATAATAATACAAAGTACCATAAAGTAGTAACATGTGCAGGGGTGGTAACACATGGAGCGTGGGTAACACACAGAGTGTCGGTTGCACACATAGTGGTGGGAACACACATAGTGTAGATAACATACTGAGTGTTGGTAACACACAGACTGTAGAGAACACACAAATTTTCATCAAATACAAGAGGACTATCCCCTTGGTTGGATAGGGTAGTACCAAATCAATATTCGATTGAAACAGTGTCTAGATAAGACACTTACACTATATAAGAATAGAAGTTTAGGTAATCACATAACTTCTACGTCATAGTCTGCCGTAGGATTCTATCCATAGCATGCTCATCCCAGGAGAACCTTATCCATGAGCCAGCATGACTTATTACAAAATCTATGGAAACACACATAGAGTATCTCAAAATTACCTGATTTTATCATGTGTCCTAATTCCAAAAATGGCTTGTCAAATAGACAAACAGTTTGAGAGTTATGGGTAAGTAAGAATGGTGACAGTGGGGTCCGGTTCTGGTCCCACCTGGTCTTACCTACACAACCAGACCTCCCCCACTGTGTCCAGACCTCCTTCGTTTGGTCCACCCCACTGGAAATCCAATCCCCCAACTCTATCCTGGCCTGTTGAAGTATGTTTTTCTTTCCTATAAGATGTGGTGATTGTCACATCCATGCTTGGTCTACACATCTGACTGCCGTGTTCAACGCGGTCAGCCACCACGTGAACCACAATTTTGTACTACAAGACTATGGACCTTCATTGAATTATGAGACCATTTACTACTTCAAATCAAATCCACCCATCGACTATCATGCCGGAGGCCCTGTCAATCTCCCCCATCAAATGTGATGTGGGTCTTCTATTGACAACCGTTGAGCTGATAGCCCTCCTTCCATGGGTTGACAGTTGTACTTTGGAACTCTAATTAGAGAAATTGAAGAATTCCTAGAAAATTAATTTTTTTTCTTCAATACAGTGGGATCAAGATCCTCTTTCCATTACTCAGGCGGTCCGATCACATTCATAATCTCCCGGAAAATCCTGACGCAACAAAAGGGGTCCAAAGGAAAAGAACACAATAATAGGGAATAGTGTTATGAAAAAGAGCACACATTGAATGGTCTTGGTCCATATCTTGTCATCCTTAATTCATTAATTTCTATGGAAATATTAATGTGTAGGCGATGAATATTTGATAAGATTAATCCACTTTTATTCCCTCATTTTTAAATATCTAGTTAGAACGATCAAACCACTAATCAACCTATTTGTTGGTTGGTCCACCTTCACCATTAAAAAAATAATGGATAAATAAATCATGATGAAAATAAACCCCTACCTAAAAAGTGGTTTAGTCATAGAAGAGAAATTTACTTTGATGGTGATTTTTCCACGAACGTCTTCGATCCGTCATTCGTCGGCGTCCATTGTTCACTGTTACTGGAGAGAGGGCTTCCTTCTCCATCCTCAGGGAAACTTATTGCCTCCATGTAAATTATTTAGTGTTATAAATTGTAAATTTGGTCTATTCCGCAAATTAATGTATTATATTCATTAACAAATTTCATTGTTTTTAAATAATTTAAGTGTTCTAATCATGCTTCTGCATTTCCACGACACTGTGCTACAGTGACCTTGATTTGACGCACCACATTATGGTTTTGTTTTCATGATATGTTATAAGAAAAATAAAATTAACATTTCATTCTTACCTTTATTATTCCTTAAAAAATATTGAAAAATATTTTCTATAGTCGACTCGCACTAGTCCATGTGAGGTCCAACTAAAGCAAAAGTTGCTGCTCTGAACACAATGATGTCCTAAAATTTCAAATTAGAACTGTCATTTAAAAGATACTAAAACAAGAACATGTGATACATTTAATAAAACAGAAAATACTAAATAATATAATTCTAATAACCTAATGAATATAAATCAGGTTCCATCTCAGCATCTAGTCATGTAATAAATCCATTTAATTTAAAAAAACATTACATGGAAAATCTGATACATTATATTGTCCCCACCATAGAGCTTTACATCCTTGTTATCCAAACTCAATTCTAGAAAAAAAAAATATTAAGACCGAATTTATGACTCTTGATACTATATTCTCTTCGGGATTTGTTTATGCTTCCACTGATGACGCACTAGAGGAATCAACTATCCATGAAGGACTCTCCTATAGAACTTCAATATCCATCAGGATCTTGATAAGTAAAGCCCATCATAAATGTTCATATTTCCCAAGTAAATGACATTGTAAGGGTCATGTACATATCTCCTGAATTGGGATATGTGATAGAAATCTTGCACTCTCTCTACCTATGGAGGTAGATCCATGTGGTATTCCACCTCACCCACTCTATGTAGAATCATTAAATGTCTAATGATCCTTGGAGATAACCTATCAACCTAGCCAAATCAAATTATCCCACATAGAAGATAGACTTGAAGGAACACATGGTCTCCCTCCAAAAACACCACTGGTATTCTTCAGTAATAAACATAGGAATTATGGGGGCTCTTTTCAATCATCAACCTCTCTCAGATGACCATCACCTTCTTTGTAATAGCCTACAACAATTTTTGGCTCTAGAGTACTGACTCTTTTGGCTCAATATATTGATGTGGAGACCTACAAGATCTCTCATAAAAGGCCTTCAATGGTTCCATATTCATGGTAGAGTGGTAGATGTTTTTTAAGGAAACTCCACTATGGGTAGGTGATCCACTGAACTATGTCCAAAATCGAGGAAGTAAGCACATATCACTTCCTCATGGTCATGAATGGTCTACTCACTGTGAACATAACTCTGTGGTTGGTAGGTGATGAACATGGATAGATGAGTCCCAAACTCTCCCTTCAATCCCTTTCACTAGTTGGAATTAAATTGTGAATCTAGATCCGAGAAAATTATCGATGAGACTTTGCGGATTCGAACTAAGTCATACACATAGAGGCATCCTAAGATTTCTACAATTCTTTTCTCCCAAATCACTATGAAGTGGGGCGACATGGTGAGATGGTGCATGATCACCAATATGGTATCATGCCGTCTAGATTTACGTGGTAAATTCATCATTAAGTCTATCGATATTCCATCACATTTACACTATGTAACAATAAGGGGATGATTCAAACCTAATGGAAGCTAGTGCTCGGCCTTCAGTTTCTCACAAATGAGGCATCTAGAGACAAAATCTGCCACAATATTCAGCATCCTCCACCACCAAAACTAAAATATGAGGTAATTGTCCATATTTTACACACATGTATATACTGACAATTGGGATGTATCAAAATATTTTTAACTCCCCCTCCCGTATAATCACTGTTACAACCGTGTATCTCTAAGAAAGATGATCTGCTCCCCAGATATCGAATATCTATCAGGGTCTTTCCTTATAGTCATTTGAGAACAAGTATTCCTACAACATAAATCTTCATGTTGGGCCTCCCACATGTATTATAAAACCGGAGGGGAAAGCCCATCGAATTAAGATGAGTTGTTTCACCTCCAACAATGAAGGATATCTGAAGTGAGGCCAACTTCTCTGAGTCTTCATTTAGTAGATGTGAACTTGATTTCCAGGTGAGTGAATTGGATACCACATTTCCCGTTCTAAGAGTATTGACTATTTTGAAGTCATTATTCTAGAGGAACTCCATACATCACCTCCATCTCGAGTTTAAATCATTTTGAATGAATATATACTTTGTTATCTTTTGGTCAGAAAAGATGAAAATCTATTCTCCAATTAAGTAGTGTTTTCATATCATTAATGTGATGAATACCATTTCATACTCAAGGTTTCGTTTCCCATAGTTCTACTCATGTATTATCAACTACCAAAAACAATAGGCAATCACTTCATTCTCTATATCATGAAACAACCCTGTCTACTTCCTGAAGAATCATAAAACACCATGTACTCATCACCCTCCTCTAGAAAACTTAGGATATGTGTTTTTTTAATGATTAATATTAGCAACTGAGTAATAATTTATAGCCCTTATATCCACATGAAGGGTTTTACTTTCATCATCAACATAGTTAGGGGTGCTGCTACTCTAGAAAAGTCATTTACAATCCTCGGATAGTACCAAACCAATCCATGAAAATTGTACAATTCATTAATGCGCTTCTGTGCATCCCAAGTAAGAATCACCTCAATATTCACTGGATCTAATGAAAATTAATCCTATGATATGACATGTCCCAAAAAGTGGATCTCTATAATATATAAATGGCACTTTGATTGATTCTTGTAAAGTTAGTGCTCTTTGAGTGAGTCAAGTACCGTCCTAAATTGTATCGCATGCTCATCCTCATATGTTAAATACACTCTAATTTATTTAATGAAGACCACTAATAACCATCCAATGTAAAGATGAAATATATGTTCATGAGTCCCATGAACAATTATGGGGAGTTCGTCACACCAAATGGTATAACAAAGTACTCGTAGTGACAATACTGACATATGAAAGTCGTCTTTGGGAAATCCTCTTCATGTACAAGAAGCTATTGATATTTTGATATAATTTCAATCTTCAAGAACTATATCACTATGTTCATCTACTCCAATAGATCTTAAATAACATATAAGGGATAAATATTCCTCATGTTCACCTAGTTTAGGTTCCGTATGTCCACACATAACCAAATGCTCTTGTCTTTCTTCTTGAAAAAATACTTCGTCTACCCATCGTGAAACATTGGGTCTCATGAATTCCTTCCTCTACAAATGATCCAATTAAACCCTCACCTCCCAGAGCACTGTGGGATTCATCTGCTATATATCTGTATATATGAGTGTTGTCCTGGGGTATTGATCAATGCATAATTATACAACCCTGTGTGGATGTAACCATTGGACATCATAAGGGAAGACGTCCTCAAACACATCCATCACATCAAGAAACTGAGGACTCAAATCATCTAATACACTAAGGGTCATGACAACCAACTGTTTTGCGATAAATTTCACCCTCCTATGTGTGATTACATGCTACACATTGTGCATTTCCTTTTCAATGGTAAAGTAAAACCCAGTCCCATCATCGTGAACACACCGCACTATGTGCTTAAAATATTCAATCCTAGAATAGGTTGTGTAAAACCATTCCATACTAAGAATGATGTCATTAGGCATATAACCAACTTCTAAGATATCTAAGGGTACACTCCCTCTCCCAAGAGAAAGCCCACATTTGTAGAACCAATGGGTAAATGATGAGTCCCCAACAATGGGAGTCTCTAAACATATGGAAACACTACTAAAAAAGACATATACAAAGGGTTTGGCCCTAACCATTGGTATAGGACCCTAAATATTACATATACCAATGGATTGGCCAAAACAACATTCTATATCTCACATATGTGGACCTATACCAATGATTTGGCCAAAACCATTGGTATTGGTACCTAATTTGGACTTATACCAATGGTCTGGCCAAAACAGTTGGTATAGGTCCACTCTATGTAAATTGTTTCACAAAAAACATTGATATAGATCAAAAAATCAAGGAAACTATACCAATGCTTCTCAAAACTATTGGTATAGGTACAGAAAATTTTTATAGAATATTTTATATAATAACATTAAAAAAAATCTAAAGTCAAAATACTTATGATTTAAAATGTATACATTTATAAAAATATGTTCACAAAAATCATTTCAGGTTAATGGTTATGTTGTTTGTTTATAAATTGTAGGTGCTAGGATCATCCCCAAACTGAGATTTTTTTAATTACCACTTCTAAATGGTTTATAAAAATATTGGTAAATATTTCTCATATGGATTATACCAACGGTTTTCCAAGAACCGTTTATATAGACCAATGCCAATGTCAAACCACCCAACAGTCCCCCAAACCATTTGAATAGGCCATACAAATAGTTTCGAGACCTATAAAATTGGTCCCAAACTATTGGTATATGGTTTTATTCATTTAGTGATCCGGCCAATGGATCATCCAGAATCTTTGTGCTCCAAAAAAAGGTTGTGTCATGGAAATTGTAAATAGAATTTCTGTCTATAATAACTATATCTAGGGTGGATAGCATGTAGATCGTGCCTCTAATCAGATCATGAGTTTCTAGAAGTTAATCCTATATCTCTATAAGAGGGTTTTCCCTTGTCCATGAGATCTTGGAGCCCATAGTGGAATAGATGGGGGTGGTGGTGAAAGAAACTCAATCCTCCGTCTTCAACTTGCTACTCTATCTGCCCCCTGACATGTCTATCAACCTTGGGACATCCCTGATTAGGCCTCTTCCTCTTTTATGGTGGACCCTAGACCCTCTCCTAGTCAATCGTATAATGGTTACGAAATCTCCAGCCAGATATCCTCGACAACTGCATTAGTATCAAATAATATCCCTCAGCTTACTCTCCCAACATAGAGAGGTTTTCACCCCAGATCCAATATCCCTGGGTCATCCCTTGGTGTTCTTGACTTGCTTGGTTCCCTATGTCATCTATCGACTGACAGCTATAGAAAACTCTTCTACTTGTTGCCTTGTGGTAGCACCCCCTGCCTATGCCGGATCCACAATAAATCTATATATTAGTAGATCTCTCTCAAGCACCCCATCATGCATAGGGATATTAAGGGATATCATTAACACCATGATCTCATAGTGGATTCCCTGCTCAAAGGTACGGGCCCTGAATAATGGGTATTTCACCATGTCAGTGGAGTACCGAGAAAGATATTTGAATATCACTGAGTACTATATTACTAACAGGCTTCCCTATTGCATGTATAGTTTCTCTTGTACACGCACATAGAGTAACCTCATAGGAAATAACTACTCCCTATAGAGGTGGTCAAATTATTTTAGGGATAGTTTCACTGCCACATGTGTCTGAGTGATCATGGTCCACTGTCTCCCCACAGAGCCCTAAAGAAGGCTTGTGGCTATGAAAGCTATCTAGTCAAAAAGAATCCTTAATAAGAAAAAGACTCACGTCACCACCTCTAACCAGTACTCCACTACCTAATGATATGTCTCACCTCTGAACGTGGAAGTTTTTTTCCACTAAAACTCATCCAATACCCTAAACCTGTGCGAATCCTCTAATTGTAATTCTTCTAGGAACTACCACAATCTAGGTTATGGGATCTATTGTACACTATTGTGAGGTGATATCTCTAGAAATAATCCCTACATTGATACATTATCTCGTGGTGGAATATTCTCGTGGTCACATCCCAAAATCCTAGCTAGCTTCTTATGCAGATGCAACCCTAAAAAGAACAAGATTTACAAAAGTCAATAGGTTATACCTGGTGAGGTGACTATGAATTAATAAGGAAGTAATAACAAACTCAATTACCATATGATTCATAAACTATTAATCCACATGAAACTTGAGTTTTAATGTAACAAGTCAGAATACTAAAAATCAAGGGTTTGGTGTATCGATAGATTATCCGCCACAACAACACTGGGTTCCCTGGATTGAATTCTAAACTCCAAAAACATAACACGATTTCCCCAAATCAATAGTAAAACTGACGGCTATATGAAACCATAGTGTCATTCCCCTTCCCTTGGGAAAAATGTCTTGACAAACCTAAGCTCACCTCTCATTGGGTAGGGGTGGCTACTCGCACTGAGTAGGCATATCGCACAAGTGGGATGAATTTTACCAAATACATGTATACATGAACCTGTCTCCAATTAAAATTGAAAACTAAAAACATTATGTAAACACTAGTGAAACCCACTCTTAGAAAAGTATTAAACTGAAAAAATGGGTCTCGAATACATGTTTGATTGAAAAGGAAAATAAAACATCCTGGATCTCATCTATAGAAAACCATAACTGAAGGGATTTTATAGTATGCTTCTTGAATGTCTCTGAAGCATACTATTTCTATTGTGTCACCCAGAAGCCCCATCAGTCTCTGGCCCACCAATAACTCCATCAAAACATTCAATCAAATACACAAGACACAACATGTGTGAGCGAATCCCTTGCCAGAGTGAGTGAAAAATACATATTAGGGACCCCAAGACACAAAGGAAATAAAAAAATAAAACCACAAGGAGTCACAATATGTATTCCAAAAAGTATAGCACTAATAAATACAACAAGTAGACTACAAAAGAGGCACACAATGTGTAGCCTCTAAGAGGTACATCCCTGTGAGTCACTAGAGTCACCTCACACCATGTATAGGTCAACCAATATGTTAAAATGATTATCGTAGGAATCTATAGTACCTTCATGTATTAATAAATTGATAATTGGTATCTCACAATGGTTGGAAACATAATAAGGGCCGGTGAAACAAGGAGGGTAGTTGACACATGGAGTATAGATAACACACAAAGTGTTTGTAACACACGGAGTGTAGGTAACAAACAAATTGTTGTTAAATAATAGTGGACTAAAATAATGGGGATATAGTGGAGAACCGACTCAGTATTGGTATGAATACTTTTATAGATAAGTCACATAGTCTAGAAAAGACAGAGAGTCTGGGTAATCACATTACTTCCTACTCGCATCCAGTGACAAGATTATGTCCTTTTCACACTCATCCTGAGAGCATCTTTACCTTGATCCAATATTTTGTACTGCAACATTAAGGAAAACTCAATTAGAGTACTTCAAAAGTACCACCTCATTATAGGGGTCCCAATGACATAAACAGCCTGTCAAAAAAACACATCATTTGAGTGTTATGGGCATTAAATTAAAAATGGGCATAATAGATTTGGTTACCACATGATCTAACCAAATGATCTAACCCCACCCACTAGGTCAACCTTGACCTCAAGGTTCGACATGCCCCAACTGGTCATGGCCCAATGCTAGTTTGATATGCTGGCTCCAGCCAAGCCTACTGAAGCAGGTCGGTTCATTCGCCCAGGATGTGATGATTGTAATGTCCCCACCTGGTCAACATAGACGAACTCTGTGTGAACCACCTTGTGGTGGTTTTCGTGGGGTCTAACCATGGTCCTGCTAGACTGAGACCCTTATCCATGTGAAAACGACCTCCTACCACATCTGGTCGAAGCCCTCCAATGGTCGCCGTGCTTACAACCCTAACCTCGACCTACGACTACCGATCCACAGGGTCCTCCACCGTTGGCCTTCAAGCCAGTGGTCCTCTGCTACAAGGTGGTCATGTAACCACCTACCACCACTAGCACTGCCATGTGATGCCACTAGGGGACCTCATTTCACGAGAAACCCGTTAAACTCTAATGTTGTGTTTTCTGAACTCAAAGGATGCATGTGACCCTCTGGTTTCATTCATGAATTCAATGGGATCAAGACTATCATGATTTTTTAATGGGGCTCTAGTCAAATTTGGAACATCCTCGAAATGGCCAATGTATCCACGGTGGTGCATCGATGAATAATGCAAGAACCAAGAAAAGAGATAAGCTCAAGAACACTATTAAAAGCGACCGTTAACTTGTCATTATTGGCTATTATTTTTTATTGTTAGAGGAAATATGAAATGGGATAAAGAGAATAATTAATTAGATTCATCCCCTTTTATCCCTTATTTTAAACAATGCCACAAGAATAATCAATTTGTGAATCAAAAAATTTATGGGTTGGTCTAAATTCATCATAGAAAACCTGAACGGTGAGAGAAATCATGAAAAAAATAAACCCCCTACAAAAAAAGATGATTCGTTAGAGGAGATAAATCATCATTAATGGTGATGTGTCCATGAATGTCCTTAATCCATTCTACGTTGGCATTCAACGTTCATTTTCAAGGGTGAGAGAGATTACATCTCCTTCCTCAGGGAATCATTCATGCTCTAAGGAAATTAAATAGCATTATCAATTATAACACTAGTCCCTTCCACTGATTAATAGTGGAAACACATTAACATATTTAAACTTTTAAATATGTTTAATTGTTTCCACGATGATTCCTTATAGTTTTCCTGATTTGTCACAACACATCATGGTTTCATCGTCACAAACATTTAAATAAATATAAGATAATATTTTTATGTTTATCATTATTCTTCCTTAAAAATTGGGAAAAATATTTTCTATAGTTGATCCTTCTCAGTCAAAGATATTTCCATCTTAAGCAAAACCCACTGTTATGAACACAATGGTGCTATAAAATTTCAAATATGATCACTTGTGTAAATGTTACAAAAACCAAGCAGTCGTGTTATTTTTAATATACATAATAATTGTTAAAAAATTTATTTTGGGCTCCCTTAGCCTTGGAATTATGTAACGATTCAATGCCAAGTATAGAAATAATACCATATAGTTATCAAAAAAATTACATTGAAAATATTGGACATTACAGTAGACACGGATACAAACAAATGACTATTTTAGTAGAAATTTTATGGAACCATATTGGGATTTGTTTAATGAAATTATCATATTGACACCTAAATATAATAGATACACTTAGTTTTCTGGTATTCATTTATTAATAATACAGGAATGCAATGGAAGAAGATATAAATAAAACCACTTTACTTAAAATTACAAATTTTCTTTGGAAAACATCATTATGTTTCCAAAAAATCAATTATTTGAGGGTTTTCTAATAATACTAGGGATTATAAAATTTCATACGGGATGTAAGAAATATATCTTGGATGTTATTTTTAAAACCAATAGGCTTTTTATATTTCATAAAAATAGTAGAGGTTATTCTCATTTATAAGTGATGGTACTAGTGGCACACTTGTAATTTTTCAATATTAAAAAACAATTTCAAGTGACCTTAATTTGAAAATAGATACAAATACAACATTATATTATCATAATAGTAAGGTCAAAATAAAAACCCCATTTGATTTATAAAGATTATAGTAAATTTTAATTATAATTATAATATATTAAACCCCTATGTTAAACATGTTTTGACCTTATCCAGATAAATTAATTATGATTGTTTTTAATATTTATTATTTCCATAAATTAAGTTAATATTAAACCAAAATATAAATTTATGTTATTAATTATATATATATATATATATTACATCAAATAATATTCAATTCATTTAATAATTATTATTTCATTTTAATATAATCCCATGAAACGTGTTGAAAATAAGGTGTTCCAAAAAATGAATTCTTTAACATGAGATGATATTTCATTAAATATATTAGTATAAATAATCATTATATGAAATTAAATTAATATAAATATATATATAATATATATATTTAATTTTTGTCTCTATATGTTTGGAGAGTCCCATTTTAGGGATAACCAATTTTGGTCTCTACTTATTGTAGTGTAGATATATGTTCATCATGCTTTGGGGATGTTTTGACCTGATTTATTTCATCTATATTGAAAAAGATAATCTATTAGATGATTTAATTGTGCGATATATAATATTTCATCTTCATCAATGTTGTTAGTTAGAAATATGGCTACACTTTCCAGTATATCAGAAAGAGAATTATATGATTGGGGGAATGATGAAAAGTGAGATTAAAAGGGAATTATTCCATTACTCCAATGTTGTAGCCAATGAGAGGGTCCAGTTCATCCATTTTTACAGAATATTCAGAATAGATCTACGTTATCACTATTTGTGAATCCACATTGATATTAATGTATGATATCTAGAGTTAAAGGTCTATTTCCAAGACAATGATTTACTCTTGGTATTATTCGACATTAATCATTTCATCATTATATATTTAAAAACTACTGGGTATTATTTATTTATCATGAAACACAAAACAAATCCATAAGCCAACCTAATTGTGTGGTGGATATTAAATTATTTTTGGACACGTCATTGGGAGACATGGTTAAAGTACATATTTTATGCCTATGGAGTGTTGTGGAATTATAAAACTACCACAACCTAATGCTCAAGTTCTATTAGTATATTTTTGGGGGTTGAATTTTCATTGAGGAAATTAGTCAGGGTTTTCCCTTCAACCACCATCAAAGACAATAACCCGATGTCATATTGTTTCAAAATGGCCACCCATCTGGTTAGATTCCCAATAATAATTGGTTGTGGAAGGATGTATAGGATCATATCAATATGAGAGACCAAATTGAATTCATGGTGATCCATGTAATGCATTTATTTTTCACTACAATGAAGAGAATGAAGCATCTGCTATTGACATCTGAGTATTGGGTATTAGTATATAGAATTGATTGGTTGAGGTAGTTGATATTGTTCTCACACCCCCTAATCATTATTTTTTGTGAGGAGTGCTTCATGTGGGAATTCCAATGAGTCTACAAGTATGATTATTAGTTTTCCCTCCAATGGTGGCATAAGGATTGGTGGGGGAAGAAGATACTATCTGAGAAATTCAAAGGATATATAACTATACCTATCCCATTAATTTGTGATTCCCTTATACATTAACCTGGTGAAAGGGAGTGATTATCCAACCATTTTTTATGAATCATACAATGTAGATATGGTTCCATTGGATTTCACTTAGTTATATGAGATTTCTAGGGGTGAAATTGAATGAATAGAACGTTTCTTATCTAGGTCTATTCCAATGCCACATTGGTGTTCAATAATGACATTGAAGGTTCTTGATGTCCCTTTGAAGGCACATTTCGGTTGATTCATCATCAAACTATGATGTTGATTCTTGTCAGGTACTATTTCAAGATCTATGAATTTATTGAATTCATTTAGGATTTTACCACTAGGTCATTGACATAATAATAAGTTATCCATCCCAATAATTGATTAGTGATATAATGAATGATGCATAAATATATATATGCATTATAATTTATAAAAACAAATATGTATCATTATAGAAGAATATTCTTGGGGTGATATAATAGTAGATGATAATTCATCTTCTAGGGATATATTTATCTAATTGATCCATGAGTACTATTTTATAATTGATAGCATATAATCTATTAGTTCTATCTATAAAAAGTTTTGCAATAAGAATTGTGAATTGAGCCTTGGGTCATTTTTGATTAAGATCTCAGAAATCGATGTAGACCATAATCTTCCAATTATTTTTCCTAATACAGATGATATTGTTTTTCCATCATCATTATTTCACTTCTCAGGCTATAGTGGATTTGATCAATTTCCAACTTCTTCTTCTATAGGGATATATTTATATGGTTTCATCCCCATGTAGGAATTTTTGAAAACTCTAAGGTCACTGTGTAAGTTGAGGTGGTGGGTACTCACATTTAAATTCATTCTATTAATTTCAATATAATTCATTGTTAATATATATAGTTCTTCATCTAAAATTTTAATGTAAATATATTTCAAATAGAAGGGAAATGAGGAACTAATCAGTGTAGCACATGGTTCTTCTTATATTCCCTGATCCATCTTCTGAGCTCATGAATGGTGGTGGAAATGCATTCCATAAATGTTGGATGGGAATTCCTGAGGTCAACATCATATTCTTCAACCTCTGAGTATGTGGAGTCATTTTCATAAGATGATAGAAATATCAGGTCATTTATATAATTTTTTAGGTGAGAAATCCAATGGGACAATAAATTATCATCACCTACTATCATATTAATTGTAGAGAGATAATGAAGTTGAACATATTTCTAACTATCACCATGAAAGAATGGATTTGATCATTTTTACTCTTTATATTACCACAAATATATTTGCGGGGAGTAAATATTCTTCGTCAATAATGCTCTAGAGATTTTGAAGGGTGGTACTTCCACACATCTGTAGTACTAAGGCCTTCTGATTAGGACATTTTATGTAGTTTCTTGCAACAGAACCATAATCTCCGATTATAATGTGATATCCATAAAATGAGATTTGATCATGATATTTATGGGATTCATTTCCTCCCTCAGATCATATCCTTTAATGGAAATCTATGTGGGAGAAAAATTACCCATTCTATAAATAAAATTTTTGATGGTTTTCATCTAGATGATTTTGATCCTTGAACAATTTTCAATCTGGGACCATTAGATTTCGAAATTATTGAGTCTACCAGAACCATAAATGGGTATGATCTCCTACTATATGACCTCTTCCTAATGTTGATTTGTGAGTGAGATGGTGAAATGGTATTCTATTACAATATTATCTACTCATTCTGATTCGACTATGTAGAATTATGTCTCCAACTCTCATCAAATTTATAGGGCTTCAAGAAGGGCATCACTAAGTTACTATAAAATATGTTCTATATTCAATATTGAGATCTTTTATGGGATATATTATATCTAATTTAAATTTTTTATACCTTTTCCAATGTTTAATGATCCCTGAGATGGGTTTTCTCTGTAATATATGGATCAGTAGCAAAGGAATTTGATGTAGATGAGCATGGCACTTTTGTAGATGTCGAGGGAGAATCTATATCTAGGGGTATGTGTCATACCAGCCTTCCCCATTTCATGGGACGAAAAAATAATAAAACCTCTTATAGGAATCTATATATGATTACTATTCTAGAAAAAAATATGAATCCTCCATTTTTCTACTAGACTTTCTATATTAATTTCCCCATATATCCGCTACAAATATTTTCTCTGTGAGGTTATGTAAAAAATATTTTATCCGACCACAACAATGATATCCTATATATCCACTAATCCCACTCCTGTTGCCTCAAATTCCTTTATTATGTGTAATGAACTCATAGTCATATGTATAATCATCATTAGAAAGGGGGTCTTCAATGGATGTCATGCTAAGAGTTCAAAAGATGATGCATTCATTATTTGATAATTCTTGTATTTGTGGTGGTTCCTATGTTTTTGATATTGTAGGGAAGAAGTTTTCAATATTCAGATCTCACCTTTTATAAAAAAATTATTCTTCATTATCTCTCTCTTCATTAATTTGATTTCTGCATCCCCATTAGAGAGACATATGTTATGGAACCTACCTAAGATAGAGATAATTATGTTAATGCAGAGACATTCTCTTATGGTGGAATAAACTCTGTCAACTACATTCAATGTCATATAATATTTTATCTTCTACCCTGAAATGGGTGGAACATTATACCAATCAACTGCTTCTGTTTACAAGGTGATATTTATGCTTTAAAGAAGCACATAGGAGTTATCTAACACCACCTCTTAAGAATCGACTATAATTAAGAGTATGTCCTTAAAGATGAGGAAATCAAAGATATCGTGGCCCATATTTATATTGAATGTGAATTACTACGGATGATTATTTAGGGTAAATTAAATGAGATTCCTAGGATGTGGAAACATTTTTATGTTATTTTCCATGGCTATATTTAAATATAAGTGGACTGGTTCATTTTCAATGGAGTATAATTTATTCATCCTTTTCTCAAATACTGGTCACCCATTATTTCGATATGATAATATTATAGGGAAATTTTATGGTTTTGATTCCCTATTGGAGGTTTTGGTTGGGTTTTGACTTTATAAGGTTCTTTGAAGGGATATTATACCAATTTGAGAGTAATATCAGTTGTATGTATCCTATGTTAGAATTCCCATATGATGAAGGCATGATATGAGATTTTGATTGGGTTCACAGAATGAAATATTCCAAACATTTTTCCATTTCTACAAACTAATGGAACCCACTATGAAACATAATTATTATTATACATTTCTATATATTATTCCAAAAATATCAGCGTAGGGTTGTTGAAATTTTTCATGTGAGATAGGGATGATGAGAGAATATGTTAAACACTTCCATATGTCTTTAAAATATATCTATCTCCCTGTTAGTAAATTCATATAGTTTTATGTGTGTAATATTTTCATTTTCATCACCATATATCTAAAAATATAAAATAAATAATGTTGTAGGTAATCCAACACTGCAATTAATTTTGTTCGATGGTTGGTGTACCAAAGAAGGATGAACCTAATAAATCCTACAAAAATAAAGTCATAATATTCATATAGTGTTGATCTTGAGGGTGCATTATCATACTATATTGGTATAAGAGGTGTTTCAGATGTTTCGTAGGCAGTATCATTCCATTAAAAGTGTAGTATGTGGGACATCCAAAATTGGGAGGGGGAAATGTGTTAAGCACCAATTTAAGACATGGATTTCTCTTATAATTCATAGGTGTTTGTCTCGCATCACTATAATCCATTAGATTATCCCTATAATCAATGGTATTTAATAGTTATGGAGGTTCTACTTTTAGATCTACCTCTCATGTTTTGGGAGTGGTCATGGACTTGTAGGGTGGCCATACATTAGTTTTATACATACTCTATATTAATTTTGAAAAGGAATGGTTATCCTACTAAGGGATATGTTGGCACCAAAATTTAGAGTATTAAATAATATTTTCCAGGTCTTTATTAAAATATATTCAATTCATAGATTTTGATTAAGTATAATGCTTGAATATCACTCCCATATGTGGGTCAAATATTTAATTTTGTATCAGCTGAGGAGCATTCACCTCAACCTAAAATTGACAACCTTTGGGAAAAATTCCCTGGAGTAACACCTCGTTGAGTTGTCTAACACATTGTATCTCACTCTCATATAATAAAAACTATTAATCCTTTGATGTAATTTTGATTATTATGGGAGATGATTTGGATGTGGCCACACCATTCAATATATCCATAGTAGTGATCCCTTATAGGGGAGGTATCTCATTATTTAGAGGTTCCATGTTTAGGACCTCCTCTAATTTTGGGGAGAATGTATCCTCAGTGGGAGAATCTTGAACATCAACTTAGGTTATATTTTTCATATTTTATCCCTCAATATTTAAATCCATTATAATTTTCATCCTAATTCACATTATCTATTTACTTCATGGTTATAATAATCACAATGGTGCATTAGATAATGGTAGTTAATAAATTAATTTAGACTCAACAATATGAATAATCAATTCCTTAATTATTGATTTTTTAATCCAATGGACATATTTCTTCTTTTTGGATTGTGTCTGTAGTGGGGTTTGATTAAATTATTTGTATTCTCTCCTTGTATCATCCTTTCTGTGGTGACAATGAAGGAGTTTCCAATTTTCTTTTCCAAAACACCATGAATAATATTTTTTGTCCTTGGTATGAGAGGAACTAATGGGATGTTTTCCATAAATAAATACATCTGAATATGGAGAATATTAATTCCTAATTTGTAGATGATGATTATTAAAATACATAAAGCCTTGGGATTAAGTGATTTTCTAGTGACACAATTGGAATTAATTAATCTTGATAGTGGGAATATGATACTTACAATATAATAATTGATGATTCATGGATTGAAAATTTAGATATAAATTCACCTATCATAGTGGGAATTTTTGGTCATAACCCACAATTTTTTTCATGATCCTCTTAGGTGATCAACAACCTGGTGATAGTGATTGTGATATAAATTTCCCCAACCTAGTTCATGGGGACTTGTCTCCATCTACTGTTGATATATCATTAATTCTCTTAGAAAATAATGATCTTATGGATAGATGTTGTTGTAAATATTCCCCCAAATCAGATGGATTGTATCAGAAATTTATGTTTTAAATGGAAGCTACTACTTCAGATTGTTTGATATGGGACAATTCTGATTATGTAGAAGCTAGGTGTAGTGGATACCCATGAAATGAGAAAATTTATACACAATTTTTTTAATTTGATTTCAAATTCATATTGAATTTTTGAAATGTAAACTCATTGCATTGAGGGGATAATTTCAATCCTCCATGTATTTTCATTTTCTACTATTTATGATGTATTGTAACAATTTAAGTGGTCGTATTTCATGGTAGTGCCCATCTAGCTCATCCATTTCTCAATTTTCTAATTTTTCAGAAGAATATTGAATTAAAAGATGTAGTATTTGAGGTAATATACTATATTCAGTACATTATGAAGGGAAATGATCCAAATTTCTACCATTCTCAGATAGGTACATTTGGAGATTCTTTAAAAGTCAGTCTGTATAGTGTATTTGTGAGGTAGAGACAAACACTACAAAATATTTTATCACGATCCTCCATTCATGGGTTCTGAGAATTGGAAATGGTTTCCATATCCATCCAAAAATTGAGTATATTGATGAAATTGAGATGATATTCGAACCATTGATAGAGTAAATATCTTCCCTTTAGCCACTAATTATTTCCCCACTTATATTAACATAGATAATGAATTTACTGATTTGATAGATCATTTTTTATCTCAAAATCAAAATTGGAAATGGAATGTAACATGGTGAGGTGGTCATTTTAATAAAAATATCTCATAATTTAAATATCTTCTTCCTCTTTACATGACATACAAGCCTGTATCCAATCAGACCAAATAACAAAATTCATGCATTCATCTGTAGATTAGTGTTGTGTGTTGATGGATGTTAATTGGAAATATATATGGTTCAATTTTTTTTATAACATCTCAATAAGAAATAGTTTGAATTATTAATTGTATTATATATTGAGCTATCTAGAAAAAGGTAAAATTTTGTGTCAGTGGGAGATATCACCATGAAGAGGATGACCATGATAGAATTTTTGATTTATATTTCCATGACACGTATCCACTCTACCATGAATAAGACTATCAAAGTAATGATCATCTACTTCTTTAGTTGAAGTGTTTATGAACTCTAGAGTTATAGAGAATATGTCTCGATCAATCTCAATGATATTGGAATTGGGATTATTAGGGATATGAGCCTTATTTTTCGTTGTAGTGGGGATAATTGGACCCGACCTATGGAATGGTGGTGGGATATGAGCCTTTGGTATAATGGCTTCTATAAATTGCGTGTAATCAAATGGTGTTGGGGGTATGAGAATTCAGTTGAGAAGTTTATCGAAATGATAATGACGATATCCATTATTAATAGGAATATGATTATATCATGAGATTTGCTCCATTATAATTTGGTGATCGATAGTCAAAATTGAAGTATGATCCCAATCGTAATATTTTGTAATACATCATTGATATTTTTCAACAAAAATAAAATCACTTAACAAAGAATGTGTTTCTACAACAAGGTGTGCCCCAACTAGAATCATAATATATTCCCAATCTAAATATTCATTCCTTATTAGAATATACAGAAGGAAATTCAATATTTGAAAAATGATATGGGCGTCCACATAAATTTTCGTAGATGGAGTCTAGTGAAGTCATTATTTTTTGCTATATTAATATATTCTCAGGAAATGTGATCATCTGGAATATGTTAGTAGGATTCACTATAAAAAATATGAACATATCCCAAGTAATTTTCAACTCTCAAATGGTGATCCTTTACTAAAATGAGTATTTTTTATGATCACAGGACATTAGATTATGTCTCCAGTATTGTTCAAAAGGTATATTATCCTTTCTTTAGGAATGTCCCACTCTCAAATTGTGAGCCCCAACCAGAATGAGGATATGTTCCCAATCCTTGGAATATAGAATATTTTTTATCCTTTCTGATTGTCAAATGAACCCATCCTGAGGTATTCTACACTCTCACATAGATAGCCCTGATTATAATGTGAATATTTTCCCAGTCTGATACCACCTCCTTTATTTGGAAATTCCAATAATCCCACTATATGAGATCAATATTATTTTATTTCTCCTAAACACTGACTTTTTTTTAATAAAAAATCAATTTATTTTGTTTCCCTTGTTATCAAGAAAGAAATAATTTCCTTTCCCTAAATATATGCCACTGCCAAGATACTACAGTGGATCTCTTTAGTTATTTCTAATATGTAATGGAATTTTTGAAAAGTGTGTGGTGTATCAGAAGACTATACATTTTCTACCACCACTGTATATTGGAAGATGTATTCAATTGGTGTGGGGATATACATCCTCAGTTATCCTACTTGTGCTATGGAAATAAGGAAATAGAATTCTTGCATGGGATATGGATATATTCTCACCCCATGCCTACTATAGGAATACAGACACTATCATCTTCAATGTGAGTTGGGATGCCAGACTACTAAATAGATATCATTGGAATATAATGGTATACATTTTCATCATGTGTGAGATTATGATCCAACTCATGATTGTCCAGAGTCTTCCATACCAGATTTGTCTTCCATCAATAACAATCATGGGTATTAGAGGGTGTAGTGTGTGGGGTGGTACCCTTAGGAGTTGATTGAAGGGAAACATTGTGATGATACTAGTTAGGTAATTTTACATGATACCTCCTCAGTGATCTATGAACTAGAAGGAATTCATAGTTTTCCCCTTGGTCAACCTTCATCAGATATTGAAGGTGTTTATTGTTTCACATTGAGGATATGATTCTGATGTGATTTTCTATTGAATCGATGGCCATTATATTTACTATATATTTCATTAGTTGATGGGGAAGCATCAATTTTATCATTTCTAGACACTTATGTTCATTTTATAGGGTCAAAAATATTCCATTCAAATAGTATTCTCAGACTATTACATCAGAAACCTAATGATAAAGATGTTGTGTAGGTGGGATCATTCTGCAACCCACATTGGTTTCTATCATAGATGTTTTCCCATAACAGTTGTTGGGTGATGATATAATACTATACAAGTGTATTTTTTGGGGATCAGTATCTACAGTCTTGATGAAAATAATGAATAGGACATTGATCAGTGCATTATTTTACCCATGATTCATTCTTATTTAGATATTCGGGGTTCCAAAAATTATATATTTATTACTCATCTTACCATTTATCTCTTTTGGGATTGTAAAATTGAGTTTGACTTATTTCATGATAACCATGGCCATAGAGGATCAACAATAATATATATCTCATGAACAATCAATTATTTTTTTTATTTTAATGAATAAAACATGGATCACAAATTTTGTTTCATGAGGATTGTGGAAAACTACCACCCTGATGATGAAAAAATGGTTCAATGGAAACTAGGATATTTGTTCGTTCATCTAGTAATAGTGATTCAATGATTAAAAGATATATCTATGGTATCCTTTTTTGTTTCCTGGGAAATATTTTTCTGTCTTGGCCTAGAAATTTCATTTTAATGGGTTATCAATGTCATTGTACAATAATTAATATCAATATACCACTTTTTTATCCCTAACCACAATTCCCAACAACTCACACATCTAAAGATTGGTGTGGACCAGATTACCAAATAGATGTGACCTTTTAGGGCCTCAGACCCATCAATGCTTATGAGCGAACTTTGACTGAGTTTATGGGAGTTTAGTCTCATCACATACTTTGGGGGGAATTATTTCTCAATTTGGCACTCTATTAAAGATTTATTATCCGTTTGATAATCATATCCTAATATAGATATGGGGTTGATTACCCTAAATATGATCATAAGTTTAGTCCTTTTATTTGAAAATATAGGATCTTATTGGTGAATCCATATGCATGTATCTTAGGATCTTCAACCTTTTCTTATTTGTGGGTATCTTCTTATATGTTGATGTTGTATAATTAGGAACTCTAATATTTGTTGTAATCTTATGATGCAGTTAATATTTCAAGGATATTGTTATATATAATAAGGTTTCCATAAAATAATATTTTATAACAAAAATTAAAAATCATGATTTTTTTATAAACATGTGATGTTTATCATCTTATTGAAAGGATATATATGCTGGAATTGGGGAACCATATATTTGATCTTCAACATCAAGGAGGAATTAGATGTATACTCGGTACAATAAAAATTAGAGTTCTTATATATCAATCATTCCGATGGGAGTAACCCTAATATAGATATCATATATGGGGTAGTCATATATTTCCACTGACTGAGACTTATACCCTGAGGTTTCCCTAGATGGTGGTGATCCTTGAGACAAATTATTTGATCATGGGGACTGCAAAATACCATGTGAGCTATAATCTATGTGGGAAACAAGGGATATCATGTAATTAGTCTCACTATTTATATATATGGGGATTACGTGAGGAGATAGTCATTTGATTCTTCTTGTAGGGCCCAAACTATCGGATTTGGTCCTATGAATCATGGTTATGGATGGAATTAGAGTAATAATAGTTTAGTTGAAAATTCAATGCACTAGTGGATGAAGAATGATAATCAACCCATATAAGAGATTGTGTCTCTATGGTTGAAATATAAGAGATGGGTATTGGATTTCACTGAGGTCATTACCTATTTGAGCTAGAGCAATTACAAAGGTATGGTACATATTCAGGTTGTAACAAGAAGAAGATTTCTAATAGTTCATCTTGATCGGGGCCTAAATATGCGGGATTTTATTACCAATAAAAGTTAATAAAGTATTTTATATGATCATTGATAATTTTTAACCCCAAGATCTAGTATTGATGTGAAAAGTAAGGTATATTAATTAATCGATTTCACTACTTATGGGAGGGGGTTTATGTGGAGTGAAATTAACCTCGGATTTTAATATGGATATTGGAGAATAGAATTGAGTCATATTTATCGTGATTATAATAGTAATCAGTGTCATCGTAGTTCAGTTTTTTCAGGGATAGATTATAGTGGATGCGTATATATTTCCCCGTGGACAATGATATCATGTCCTAAGATGTATTAATGCTATGTTATAGGATTCTACCTGCCAAATTTTTATATTTTACTGAAATTTTTGAGGATGTAGGGACATGTCCTATATTCTTGGTGGAAATTACGAAAGACAATTTCATTATCCCGGTTGACATGTCTAGGTGTGTTGCATAACCTAGATGACTTGTGTATGTGGCATCACAAGTCTTATTTGAATTTCTCAGGGAAAATTATACATTTGAGGTTGACATGAAATAGGGTGTACCAGAACATATGATGACATGTATGGGGGTCATTAGAAGATTTATTTGACATGTATTTAATTCATCTTGAGACCTGGATTAAATGTGTGGAGGGTTACATGACATATGGTTTATATTCCCGAAGGGCTCTATGAGACCAAGTTAATATACTATGGTTTCAAAATATTATTCAGTGAAATGATTAATAGACACTACATGATATATACGGAAAGCCTATAATGATTCATAAGAGATGGGTGGCATGACTGGTGGATTTTAGGATTGTTTCTTAGAGTGTCGAGAGCACATCACATGATCCACAAGGTATGATATTATGATGAGGTGATATGAAATATTCATAAAGAGTAATATAGAGTGAGTGGGGATCAATTTTTCTATCTTCAAATAATATCTTCTGTTTTGGTCTTTGTTCCTAATTTTATTTCATATGTGACTTTCATTTTATAATTTTTTTGCTAGTTTTAGGTTCCATGTGGCCTAGAAGATACGTGGGATGTACTTCCCATAATGCAGAGGACATACCAAGAGTCATTTATGTAATATTATGTGGTCATGCTGTGTGATTGTGCATGAATCTTAACCATTGGATTCATTCCATAGAACTTGTTTGGTAAGAGATTTCATGCCCTTGTGATATATCTATCTATGATATTGGATCTAAGATTTTGTACTTGATGTATCATAGAAGGATTATTTTTCTAATATAGGGGTAGGGTTATGAGCCTCACCATCCCAGCTTGACAATACCTTATATAGAATGAATCATTATAATTTGGGTTGTAATCATTGGAGGAATGATGTGTCACCCATTTTTTTAAATGCTGCTATTTCATTCATATGAATTTCAGCAATCTCATGAACATCCATTCAATTCCACATTTGTCATTTTTTTCTTACTAATTATGCATACAATTTAATAATCTTACACAATGATTGGAAAACATGTGTAGGAGCTTTCACGATATTAGTAGGTAGGTTGAAGGGAATTCACTTGATCGGAAATACATTGATGAGGAAATTTGGTGAGATAATATTTGCTTGTTATAGGGCCTTCACGGCATCATTTGGGCCTCTCAATGTGGTTTTTTCATGATCAATATTGATAAAAATCATCCATTAAGAAGATTATCATGTAATTTCCCATCATATTTCCTAATATATATCACAAAGGATGGGGATCTCATGAATTTGTATGAGTATTTCTGAAGGAAATAATTCTCTACATTGATGGTGCTTCACAAGTCCAACATGGGGTATTGTGGTTGTGTGTGAAAATTATTAGGGGAAAACATTTTTTTGTACATAGATCTAGAATGGTGGTATTAATACTTCACAAGCATATATTATTCCCTCATCCCAGTGACATTAATATGCTTAATGGACTCTTACATGATATGGAAGACATGTCCCATTGTTCTACACAATATCTTTCGAGTAGAACAACACACTGCTTATTGATTTATGACCATAGTATAATCATTTATATTGGATAATATCTCTATATTATCCAAGTATTTTTGGATCATTTAACAATAATCATCCAATTTACATGTTACACGATATGAATGAATTCTTCGAGTATTTCTCCTGTGATAAGTGATTTTCTTGGTTGCCATTACAAGGTCAAAAGGTCAGGTTCAATGGGAACCATGAAATCTATTGAAGGTTATAGAGTACAAATGAGATGTTTGGATAACCATATTGTGTACATGTGATCACATTTACTATTACAGGTCATAGAACCCATGGGTCTTGACTAGCATGCACATCGTTTGATTTACTGGGGAAAATAATACCCTTATTTAGTTATTTTTTTTCCTTGTGTATTTTTTGATCCTCATTTGGCGGTGTTCAACATATATATATATATATATATATATATATATTAGTGTGTGTGTGTGTGTGATTATATTATATATATTGGTCTATAAATTTTTTTATAATATATAAATATTATGATTATATAAATTGATAAATCTTTATATATATATATATATATGTTTATATATGTTTCTATGTGAAAATACATATGTGTATGTATACATATATATATTTATAAATTTAAATAAATAAATATATATATATATTATAAGCCACATTTTAAAACACAAGAAAAACATATCACTAAAATGTCCCTGTTTTATTAAAAATATGTCTAAATAGAAAATATTTCCTTGTTTTTATATTTAAATATATGTATGTATATATATATTTATATAATTATAAATATTTATGTCTTTTTGGGTTATATATATGTATATATATGTATGTATGTATACAATTATAAATATGAATATATATAAATAAGTAAATATTGATATTGATATTTGGAAATGATCTCTATAAATATATATATTTTTAGCAATATCTATTGAAAAATGTCTCTTGATTAGATATGTTTCAAAAATGTAGCTACATTAGTGACGTTTCATTAAAAATGTCACAAATATAGTGATTTATCTTGAAAAAATTACTAATTATTCAATGTTTCCTAAAGAACATAGATAATTTATGTATATGTACTTAAAAATGATTCTAAATTATTAACGATTTGGGAAAAAAACTTCCCTAATTTAGTAAAATTTCTTGAAAATATCATTAATTACGCAATGTTTCTTAAAATTTCATAACATTTTAATCACTATAGCAGCCGTGAGTACGCCCTGTATGGGCCTTTGGGCCACCTATTTCATCCCTGAGTCCTTTTAGGACTTCGGGGCACCCAAGCCTTCTGGTCAGTAAGTCATTTGGGTTACATGAGGGCTTTCAGGGCACCTTTAAGTGCTGATGCAAACCAAGAAACCAAAAAAGAATAATCTCTACAAGGAGGATGAGAAAGGATCTTTCACCATAGCATAAGCTAAACAGATTGCTAGAATTAGAGGCTATAACACCTACCATCAGGAAAAGCCTATGCATGCATGGGAATGCCTAGTCGAACAGCCATGCGTAGTTGGAGAGTTGATTTCAAGATGAAGTTTCTGGGGAGGAGAAGTTACAAGTAGTTAGTCCGATTTGTATGTAATGTTTGAAGCATACGAACAACGAATACTTCTAAGGCCTACGGTCTATGTAATACATATGCCTACGGGCCTTGTAAGGTTTCCACCTCACCCCTTGAAAGGTTGATTATCAAAAATCAATAAAAAATGAAGGCCTTCGGGCCATTGGTGGTCATAACATTTTAAACATTTCCTTAAAATACATTTAATTTAGAAATTTTTCCTAAAAAATGTTTCCAATTTAAAAACATTTCTATAAAAACATGGATAAATTTTATAGTAGAGATATTTTAATAAATAAATTACAAAATTCATGTTTTTCATAGTGCTTATAAAGTATTGTTGTTCATTTTTCAATACCGTGTTACACAGAATGTAATAAGGTTAAAAAAATAAATATATATTATATACAAGAAAATTTTTATTATATACCTCACATATTTATCATTAAATAAATATAATATAATGTTTTTTTCTATCGTTTCACGCAAAGAAGAACATGATATCATCTATCAGGGATTGTGGACTATCACGTCCACAAAGCAATCCAATTCATATTTTCATTATAATATATCTTTAGTTATATATATATATATAAGTTTATATAACTATAAAATATTTTATTTATGAGATTATTATAATTTAATAATTGTGTGATATTACTTACCTTCTTTCCCTAATTATTATTGAAAATTGGATTCATTATACATGCATATGTACAGTCGACCATCTCAATGTTCATAACATTAGTTTATATTTAATATTCATATTTCATAAATTGTTTTATAATTTCAATCTATGGATATATATGGTAACTATTTCAATATTATTATTCTAGAAACGTTTAAATAATGACCTCTTTGACCATAGAATATGTATTTATTTCATTTATTAACACATTAACAAAATATGGTCAAAACATCTGATAAAATTTTATTTATTAAGTAATTTTAGGTTCCTTTTTTATAATTAAATAAAAATTAATAATAAAATTGAATATAGTTCTCAGAAAATTAAATAATTAATTTAATTTTATTATTTCTTAATATAAAACAATGTGTGATGAATCAAACGCCAGGTAAGGGTTTTCATGCCTCACTATTATTTCTAGGAGATATATTTCATATTCCACAATAATTTTTGGGGGTCCATATATTTCCCATGAATGAATTTTATGATTAATGTAATAAAATTTATATTTTTTAACATTACTATATAAGGTTCTCACTTTTTGAGGTCTATGGTTTTAATGCTTGCAATGTGGTAACAAAAGTCATGGTATTTCTTCTTTGAGACTCATGTCGTGTTATATACCCATGTTCATTTTAGAGGAGTATATAAATACCCATTTAAATTTAATATCTTTAATTAATTAATCATTATTTAATTTTATGATTCATTTATTGTATTCCTTTCATGTAGAGTATGATTCAAGGATAAAAATCTGGTAAATATTTTCTCTTAAAATCTCATCATTTATCAGTATAGATTATGTTATTCTTCTAATAATGAGATATTATATTCCATATTTTAAGAAACACATATATTTTTTCTCTCCTATGGTTATTCATGTTAAATACAATTTATATTTCCAGTTTATAATTCATTGGTTCCTAAAATTGTTTAAATTTATTTTAAGAAAATCATACATTAATTTTTCCAATTTTAAACATATTCTCATGTGAATATTCATATCACATTCATAAAAAAAGGATATTTTATATCATTTTTCCCATTAATAATGATTATTTTTATTGATATAATAGAATTACCCACCGAAAATTCCTTAATTTATTTTAATCATACATTAAATTTATATAAGGTAAAATTTAACTGAAATTTTCCTGTAATATTTAGAAAATATTAGTTTTTATATATTATTTTCAAAGAAAATGAATTAGAAATGTTTTTTTTATAAAATTTATCTTTGAAATGAAATGGATATTTTCATAAAGTATGATCCTAATGATATAATAATATAATTTCTATTCATCAATTTTATAAGATATTTTTATTATATAATATCCACTGTGGGTATTTTTTATTTATAAAATATGAATTCTTTCTTTGGATGGAATAATTTTATTTAGAATTTATAGATATGAGTAATTATTCTATTCAACAGTTTTATCATGTTTCAAATAGATTTTTTTGAACCTATTTCATTTCCATGGGAAAATCATTTTTATCAGAGATTAGTATGAATCCCATTTACTTTCTATGAGATAATAAAGTTATAAAGTGAATATATATTTTTCTATATGATTTATAATTAAATGATAGCTCAATGTAGATTATTCATTTATTAGTTATTTTAAATTATATAAAATGGGTTATCCCATATAGCATCATGTGAGCTGGGTATAGCTTAGATGACCAGTGTTCCCAAATTTCACTCCAGTGAATTGGGTAGTTATTATGATATCTGGATAATTTTATTAGGATTCTACAATATGGTTATTACAATGGAATGGTTTCTATAAGGGTTCATTAATACTTTTATGAATATAATGTCCCAATATGACAATATGTTATATTTATGAATCATATTGGATAATGTTTTTTGAATTGGTTAATATTGGAATCAAATGGATAATGATTATTGATTCTTATGAAAAATTCCTTTTTTAAACCATAATATATATTTTCATTTTTTATAATATATGTATTGATGGGTATAAATATTTTTTATGTTATGCTCATTAATTTTTATTGTATCATCATACCGTTATACTATTCTTTTGACAACATTTGAAATTCCAATGTTAATTATTATTTTTTATATTATTGAGTATTTGATCTCAATATTTCTCTTTAATTTTCCATATTTTATTAATAATGAAGCTGAATTGATTATTTCTAAAATAGATTTCATATGGATAATGATGATGAAAATATATGACATAATAAAAAATGGGTTATGTTGGAGAAATTATCACTAAATAGATGTGTATTATTTATAGAAGATATTTTTATCGTATAGAACTCTATACAAAAAATATTCATTAATAGTGTATGTAATTTAATTATTCCATTTGATATTTAATGGTTATAATTAAATAATTGGGTCAAAAATTATTTTCATCAACGCCGAAAATGTAATGATTATAATTTAATATTTGGATCACATAGTAAGGGTTCTAGGATATAATACCAAACAACATTTAGGTTCATGTTTTTTAGGAACTATAAATCAAACATTTCAATTAGAAAAACTATTTCCTTTCAATTGAAGGGGAATTTTTTCAAATTAGAACTTGATTTTTTTTCTATATAATGACTTCAATATATCCTATAAAATTATAGACATGTGAAAACCTTCAAGACACCTCAAACATAGTGTTATTATTATTATCATATGGAAATATAAACATAATAAAAGCTCCAAAATGGAATCTTCTATAGTGGAGGATGTATTATATCATGGGTTTGGCGAGGGGTATGACTCATATGATATGTAACTGTTTTTTCTTATTTTTGATGCTTGTTTAATGTAATATTACTTTTTAATAAATGGTCAGAGGTTTCTCCTCTAACAGAGCTTTTCTGGTAAATATAAACATAATAAATTTTGATCTCACATCTTAATGTGGGTAAATATAATACATATCAATCAATGAACATTTTTATGAATAAGATAAGAATTATGATATGTTCTCATAATCAAGGTCAATCAGAATTATACAATTGGAATCATAACCTTCAAAACATGGATTATAAAAAATGATTCATTTCTTAAATAATTATCATAAGTCAAGTTTCATATTATTAAAAAATCGTAACCCATATGTAAAAAAACTCATTTAAATGATACATTAAAATACATATAATGTATAATTAAATCATTATCATAATATTGGATATCAAACATTCATTATTAAAATCAAATTAAAAGTTTCATTCAACCATTCTCATAGGAATAACATCAATGAAACAAAATATGTCATGTATTAAGTGTAAATTCCATCCATTTTACTCCATCATTTTACCATATTTGTTACAGTGTTATATCAATTTCAACATTTATCATAGTATATATAAATAGATTTTTCCATCATGGTTCATATCCAGATCACCCATCATAATGTTCTATGTTAGCATCTCCCTTCAACATGGTAAATATTAGGCCTTCCCATCATCATGAGCTGAATTTTGATCACCCATAATCATATGATATATAGTTATTACCCACAATACTCATAAATTTCTATCAAACATAACTTGGATACAATATATTTTATTCATTAACTCATAAAACTCATACAACCTATCATTTCCATCATAACATAATTAAACCATAAAAATAATCTCATGAATTATTTTGTAAAAATCCATAAAAATTTAAATTAAAGAGAGTGGATGGTGTCATAAGGTCAAATCCTCAGTGAGTATTAAGAAACATCATACTGTAGTAACATAAATGAAAAATGACTTTAATAAAACAATCAACTCATTCTTTGAAAATATTATAAAAATAAATTCGTATTTTTAATGAATTGCCTAATAAAATATTTACAAAATATTTTCATTGAAAATAAAATATATTGGAAACATTTATGGTTAACATCAATTAATTTTAATGTCATAGTTTATGGAAAATTCATTAGTGTAGTCAACATTAAATTTATAAATTTTTTACATTTTTTTAAATATTTATAAATAACCCTTCAAAAAAATATAAAATTATTATTTATACCTTTGAGAATAAATTAATATACGATTGAAAATAGAATTATAAAATGATTTATTCATTTAGAATAATATTATTTGTAATAATTATTGATAATATGTATCTGGATGAAATATTTTACCAGAAAAAATGATAAAAAAATGATGGATGTTCTTAAAAAAATACTCAATATTAATTAGTACTAAAGGAATGGAAAATAAATTTCATATATTTAAATTATTAGAATAATATAAATAATAATAAAATATATTTGGTTTATTGGATAAGGATCATATAATATATCTCAATGGATATTGAATCTCAATATTACATGAATGAAATGAGATTGTTACATAAACCATTAGTGATGTGGTACATTTTGTACAATATTACCCTCTAAAGAAATAAATTCATATCAAATATAAAAATACAATAATATAAATTGATTTGGGATATAATTTTTCAAATGGGATATATATATTCCTTATAAAAAATAGGTGCATGACTTGAATCATGTTTCAATCATGCATTATTGAGATGATTAACCCTCATAGTTTTGGTAATCTATGAATAAAAACCTAATGAAAGAAATTAGTTATCAAGTGTTATAATTCCCAATATTTTTCATTTATATAATCATATAATATATTTAATTGTAATTTATAATAAAAAAATATTAAAATTTAATGAATATGTCATATATCTTAATGAAATAAAAGAATATAAGATACAATTTCCTCATGTATTGTATTTCATCATATTTATTAAATTATCCTATATAATGAATATATATATTTTAATAATATATTATAGAATAATATCCATTCTTATATTACCATATATTATCCAAATATTATTTATAATTACGTTATTAATAATTATTCCTAGGTAAAATCATCAATATATGTTCTCACTATTCTATTTTTCATACATGTTTCCGTATAGAATTTGTGTTCTATGAACCTTGGACATAGTTTCATTATAACTATATTCATATTCATTTAGTTACTAAAATATTTATTCATTGTATATAATTATAAAAGTATTTATATTTTTCTAGGTCGAAATTTTTTTTATATTAGTACATAGAAATGGTAGTACACATGTATGCATGAGAGTTGTTTTCAATTTTCTATGGATATACAGAATGAATGGTAGAATGTAAATAAACATTAAAAAATCAATATTATATCCTATATATTTTATATATTCCATTAATATATCCTTATTCTTATCCATAATGTAATGAAATGAAAAATTAATTGGATCACTTCTTGGATGTGGTAGTCCACATGAATGGACATGAAATATTATCAACATACAATGGATCATAGGGTTCTAAGATTGATAACATTGTATCAAAAAATAATCATTAAATGTCGTAATCATCATAGAAAAACATTAAATCCTACTATATAACCAACCATGGGAGGACATGTTGAAAAATAAAACTTATTGATCATGGATATGGTAGTGCCTATGTATGTACAATGATATTTTAATCATCTATTAGGATGGATGAAAATTGATAATTTTTATTTTATTAAAATAAAAAAATATAATAAATAAAATTTTATTGATGTAACTATGTGTGATTTTGAGAGAATATTTGTAAGATGTAGAATAACAAATAGTCCAAAATGTATTTGAGGTTTATGATTACCACTTCATTGAAATACCTAAATTTTAATTCTTTTATGTGCATTTGGGATTATCATTCAATAAGATATGTACCTCAAAATTATGGTTTGCAGTGTTGAGAAGTGATTTTTTAGGGTTTTATGAGCTATGTGTGCCAATATGGATTTTATTAGAGAGAAGTGGATGTTAATTTTTATAATTAAGGTGGGTGGAAATTATGTAGATACCTAAAAAATAAATATATTATATTAGTCTAAATAATGTCAAATAGAACGAAGGCCTAGTAAATTATATTAATTGAAGGATATCATCATAAAAATATTTATACAGGTTTATGTGGAATTTTCAACCTCATCAATAAGTTCAATCACCTCATTAGACCTTTTTTCCCTAACCATGTAAACATGAAATTTCAGTATCTAAGGGTAATTATAGTAACATTAAAAATTAAAAATCGAACATATGTGCATAATTAATTATAGAATAAAATATATTCCATATATTTGAGTTAATATGTTAATTTTATATTTTTATAATTATTTAAAAACAATTTTTAATCCTTCAATGAAATTTAATGTCATTCTCTAGATTATTCAAAAAACTGAATTGAAAGGTATTAAGATAATAATAGAAATTAAATATGTGTAATTGAATAAATAAAACCCATTATAACAATCAATGAAATTATTGGACACCATAATTCATCCACATTATTTATATGTTTTTGAAATCAATTTCTACATATTTCTAGTATATGAATAATAATTTTGTAGGTAATGTGTAAATTTTCTAGATAAATATAAATTCATTAAATATTAAAAATTAATTTTTATTGTTAATTTTGGTAATCAAACTAAATATTAATTATTTATACTCATTAATATATCATTTATCATTATCCATATATATTAATATATATATATATATATATATATTAGATTTTGGGGCTACAATTATAAGGAAACACACACACACCTCACAGGAAAACGAAGGAAGGGAGTATCATAGCCCCCAATGGGAATCAAACCCACAAGATCATTTATTTTCAAATGACATATAACGTTACAGACACCCTCTATACATAGCGCAGTGACATGAAACACCATCCCAGAGGCCCTAATTTGCATGTACCATTATTGTGTTGCTATCTGGAACCCCTAGGGGATGATTCAACCATTTTGGTCCCTAAATAGATGTTGTAAAACATTACCTCCTAACGTCAAACAATAAAACATACCAGTGAATTGATTTTGGGACCCCTCTAAAGACACCATGAACACAATATCTTAGAATTCCCTTGTGCAACTGAGCCTCATGTTCCAAATAAACTTCCAGAAGTATAACTTTACTTGATATTGTTATTATGCACTTCATAATATCCTCATGTCAAGCCCTATTAGAGAAAATAATCGTATTTCAGAGATGTTCAATAAACCCATTTGTGTCCCATTACACTTTTTTGAAATATAAATTTTATGAAATATGTTTCTTATAAATAAATTTATTTCCATTGATATCCTTAACATCACGAAACATAATTATTAGATTGGGTTACCTATAATACTATGTTTATCTTTCATTACAAGTGACAATATGATTAAAATAAATGTGACATGATATTAAAATATTACTATTTTAAATAACAGTTATCATATCGGAATTGGACAAGTTAGTATGAAAAAGATTTACTAAATTATTAAAATATTTTGTTTACACATGTATATAATATAAATTATTTGGTAGCCTATTAATTATAATTCAAATTAAAAAATATTTGAAATAAAATGATTTATTTTTTAGGATAATATTTTTGGGTCACAAAAATGAATTTTACCTAAATAAATTATAAATAAACATTTCTAAAATGTTTTTAATGAAATTTATATAAGATGTATTCAATAAATTATAAAAAATTTATCACATGTGTTTAATATTCATGAGAAAATATTTAATAATATCTTGTTCTTAATAACTATATATTTCTAAAAGTAATTACTATCACATTTTGTGCAAAAATATGATAATTCATTCTGAAAATTTTAGGAATTTTATTTTACAATATAAAACTATTTCTTAAATAATCATGTAAAAATTATCATTAAGTTATTTTTTGATACATTTATAAGTGGATAAATTTTGAAAAATAATGGGTTTTATAAAGAATTTTTATTTCTTATATGGAATTTTAAAACATCAAAAATGGATTAATATGGTTTTAAATTTTAAAGTAGTACAATTATTTAACTGTTTAATCCATTTTTTTTATTTGGTACAATTTTAAAATTAATTTATGGTATAAAAACTTTTTTATCATTTAATCATTTTCCATTTGGAAAGCAATTTTCTAGTCATGATTATGGGAATATTGTTGAATTAAAAATTTCCAATTATGGGAATATAATTTAGAAAAATTGATTAAATATTTGGAATCATTATAATTTATTTTATATTATAAAATACAATTACTTTTTAATCATTATGAATCGAAGAGAATTTAAATTTTAATTATTTTTGTCAAGGTGAAAGAGGTTTTACTTGATGATTAATCTAAAATGATAACAGGTATTTGAAAAATATAAAATTGAAATAAAGAAATTTAATACATATTTATACCATATCACATCTATGGTTTCAAAATGGGCCATTTTGGATCCTTTTTTCATTTGTAATATGTGGTTTCACATTTTTCATTTCATAAATTAAATTATTGGTACACAGCTAACATATATAAGGGCACTAACTCTTATATACTCATCCAAAAAAAATTAGAAAATTTCCTAAAAAAATTAAATAATTAATTTCATCCTCCCATCGTATAAAACATATTTCTTTCAAAATTACAACCTATTAATCATTTTTCTAACAACCAAACCAAGTTGTCCAATGAATAGGTAACATTGATAACTGATATTACGATATCAGGTTTTCTTGAAATTAAATGGATTTTTATTAATATAAAAATATATAATTACCTTAGAATATTAAATATTTTTATATTTTTACATATATTTTCAAATTAAATACATAAACCCCTCTATAAAATTTGAAATGAAATCATCATTCATGTGTATGATGAACTATCTTCTCGTGAACTGATGTCATGTGATTATCATTACTGTTTTACATTAACGATAATATGAACATAAAAAATAATAATCTATGACATTTGTAGAATATATGTACATAGGGAAATTTTATATCACATATATATCCTTAAATTCCATTCTTATGGAAATATGATTACATCGCTCATGTGTTTGGTGGACTACTAACCCATGTAGTAATTTGATTTTTATTTCATATAATCCTTACATCAAAGTTAATAAGGGTGGGTTTAATAATTATATAAAATAAAAATTCATTACAAAATTTTTTGGATCTATAATATAATAATTTCCCCTCATTATTTCAATCCTTATAAAATATGGAAACTATATTCATGTTTATATACGACCAACCATAACCATGAATAGTGTATTTCATTTTCTATTGATGAATTTTAGGGATTTATATAAATACATTAATACCAAATATATATATTTTTTAAATATTTTTTTAAATTGTTTCTATGATGGAACCATGAGAAAAGTAATGGAACTAAATAAATAAATTCCAAATGTATAATAAAAACAATGTTATTGCCCAAAACATGACTTGAATATTATAGTTTTAATAAGCTGGTTACAATAATTCATAGTAAAATAATATATGGTATGATATATATAAGTATATAACTTTAATATATTTATAATAAATATATATATTATACAATAGGATCAAACATGTATGAAAGAAGTTGAGAATTAATTTAAGGGGTCTGCTTCTCATAATTATTTTCTATGAGAAAAAAATTCATAATCACCACATGTTTATTTTATGTGGGATATATTCAACCAAAAAATGATATTTTTTTATTATCATGAAAATTATGGAGATTTAAATATACAGTATAGGATCTATCTTTTTTGGGTTTAATGTTTTCAATGTATCCAATGTGGTAATGTGTATTTTTCTTAATTTTCCCTCTTTGGGATATGCAATCTGTTATGAACCTATATTCTTTTATAACATTTATATGCATCCAAAATGAAATAAAATACCCCAAAAACATTTATTATCTTCATATTTTATGTTTTATTTACTTTTATTCTATAAAATGGATTATGATTCAATGTTACCAATGTAGGAAATATTTTATGTATCTTGTCAATGTTAATAAAGATTGTTTATCTTTATGATTATTATAATTCTATATTAGGATATTTATCCCAATAAACTCATGAGTTTTCTGCTCCTATATTTATTTATATATCATAAATATTTTCCTTTCATTTACTTTTCATTATAAACTCTTTATTCAAATAGAATGTTTTTAATGTAAACTACCAATATTTTTCTCTTTGGTCAAAAAATCACATTTTATTTAATATAAATTTTTTTAAATTGAATTCAAAAATATTTCTTCATTTTTTAGATAATTTTTTAGAGACATATTTAAAAATAATAATTTTAAATTTTTTTATATTTAATCATCGTATATTCAAAAAAAATGAATGTTTGGGTTTTATCGGAAATCTGAATGGATATTGGATTTAAAAATTACAACATGAACATTAAAATACTCCATTATAAACAGACATTTTTTAAAGATTCAATTATATGTCTAAATGTTTGTTATAAAATAAAACTATTATTATAATTATTGGTGATTAAAAAAATGTCAAATTTAAAAGGATATTTTTCCACAATAAATATTCTAAATGATATTTTTTCCCTTTATTAGTATGTTTACAATGTTCTTTTTTAGGAAAATAAATTTGAAATTATTTTAATTTTTAGAGAATATTTTTCCAAATGTATTGGTTAATTTAATCTAGTAATATTCCATGTGATCTTTAAAAATATTTTCAATGTCTGTTGACTTCCTTTGAAGACACATATCATTTATTGGGGATATAAACAAAGAAAACAATTTGTAATAATTTATTGAATGGTTTCTCTTTATGATGGCATGGTTTTTATGAAAACTAATTTTTTCAATAGTTTTTTCAATGATAAAATGTTAAAAATGATTATGATAACTATTTCATTTCAATAGGTTATTCAATGATGAAATTCATTTGAAAATAATTTGAATTCGTGGTTTCCAATATTAAATTTTATTTATTAAAACAATTTATTTTCAAGGATTCTGCGATGATAAATGATTGAATGTCTTGTGGGACAAATACACATTTTTTATTATGTGATGATGGTTATATTTTAACATTGAACTGTGGTAATTTAGTAACTATGGATAGTTGTTATATTATAAATATGATTGGTGGGACCTCCATCACTATATAATGTATTGTGTAATTTTGGATACCTCATGATCCATATATGACTGAAATGTTGAGGGATCACTTTTTAGTACGGGATTGTTTCCATTAGGGTAGTCTTGGGAGTGAACTATAACTACTATGATGGTTTTGTGAGTGAACTCATTCCACTATGATATTATTGGATATGTTCCTCTATATAATAATGAAAGAGTTTCCTATTTTATTTTTTATTCCAATAATATATGACTCATACCAATGGTATAATCTCATAGAACATGTTCTTTGATTCCATTACAAGTCATGTCTTATGAAATACCATGAATTATGTCACAACAAATTTTTATGATCAATGATATTTGGGGTACGGTTTTGGAATTTTATTCCCATTTTCTCAATCCCATATGATCATTATTTGTTTATTTTTCTCTTTTTTTTTCCTTACAGAGAATCTGATATCACCAATTCATATGATCCCCATAAAAATTTCATAAGGAATGGTTTTATGTTGGGAATTTATGAGAATATTAATATGTTGGATTCTATTTACTAGCTATTTCTAGTATATTTCACTAAATATGATGATTGTGTACCTTGTCTCCAAATTAAATAAACCATTATAATCCTTGGGTTTCTATTTTCAAAATTTATTCCATATTCTTCAATTACGATTTAATATTTATATATGAGAATTTGGATTCTCTAATGTTGGAATCATATGAAATCATTAGTTGACCATGGTAAATATAGATGTTTAACAGTAAGTGTTATCCCTAAAGATATATCCATTGTCAAGACTATGGATATGTAACTAAATTATAACATTTCATGTAATTTTACTGAAGGTTATAGTTAGATATTTTCATGAAATTATATCCTAAAATAAATAGTACAATGGGATTTTGATCACGAAAAGAGGTACGTAAATGAAATAACTCTGAAAGGTCACGTTGAGAAATAACCAATCATCACCTAGTGAATAAAATTATCCTTATTAAACAACTTATTTTATAATACTAGCAGATATGCTTTGAAAATTCAAAAACTCTTTTTTAAAAACATTGATGGATTTAAATAGTGAACACAAATAACATCCGTAAATACTAAGGACACAAAGAATGGAATTAAGGTTTCAATATTTATAAGACCAATAAATTATCTTCCATGATTATGTGGGTAATCACGATGATTTTTTTTCTCGTACTATGATTTATGGTTTAATTCAACATATATAACTTCAAAGAACCAGGTTAATCCAGAATGAAACAATTAATGAAATGGTAAACCTCTTTAGAAAATAGATGTTATTGTATATGGAATAAAAAACAACAATTATATCCTCACAACAATTTCTCAATGTATGAATCAATCTGAAAATCTAGACGATCGAAGCTATAAAATCATTATATTTCTTCATTCATGAGGGGATGTCTACCCTCATTAAATGTGTTTTCAAGTCTTATTGTCACTATGAAAAATATTATTAACACTGAATGATATTTTCTATTTTATAATGACTATTGTATAATAAATTCAATTTTGGATATATACCATTTTGTAGGTGAATCAAATCAATGGTGTATTATTATTATGAATACGAGTCAATAAGACATAATTGATTCCATTTAATTTGAAATTATTCAGAAAAATATATATAGTAAGTACATCCTTCATATTTTATGTAAATGTAATGAAAAAAAATTCCATTATAATAAGTATACATGTGATGAATTTATCTATACCTATTTTTCTAATTTTACTAGAGTTTCAAGTTATTCTTCATATTTAATCATTAGTATGGAAAACAATTGTTAGATTCATTAGATTCCTAAAACAATCTCATTGAATGCCCTTTCATGTAAGAGAATTCATTTCCTATGATGAATTATTTTGATGTGAGCCAATGGTAGAAATGAAAATTGTGAATTTCCAATATTACCATGGGTTTTATTATAAAATAATGATTGAGTCTCATGGGAACATGAATAACTCACATGGTGGAATGAAATCTCAGCCACTAGTATAACATTAATTCGAAAATAAATATTTGATGAATGAATAAAAGAAACAAGGGGGACTTATAATTTTGGGAATCTAGGAAAAAGGGGAGATTAATTTATAATTTATGTAGATATTCTAGTCAATTATATTAATAGAGAGAGAAATAAACAAAACACAACACCCATACTATAATTCATCAAATATAAGGAGTTTGGGAATTATAAAAATCTATTCCATAATAAAAGGGCTAATGAGGATGATAATCTACAAAAAAACACTAAATAAAAAAATAGAAATTAATTTTTTTATCACAATAATTGATGTCAATCGTGATAATTTTTGCACTCCATAGTGTGAAATTTCATGTTTTATTTTTTATGAATTACCTCTAATATTATTTTTTGCATCCCTTACTGAAATTTGGTGTTATTATCTTTTCTAAATATATTATGAAGAATAGAACACACAATTATATTAAAAATAAACCTAATTTTATATATCCATAGACATATTATCATGGTCTTTGATTTAAAATGTAATTGGTTGAGACAAAAACTCATTTAATGAATAAATGGTGAATTCTATTTGGGAAGAATATATGTATTTATGTTGACATTTAAAAGTGATTAAGGTAAAAAAATTAGATGATAGATTATTGATGATTCAAATTATTTTTATGTTGATCATGGAATGATATGAGATCATGCAATTTTAATACATGAGATTCAATTTTGGTCATACAAAATTTTGAGGATATTGGAGGATAACTAATAATATAATTATATTTTCTATTTTTTAGATTTCATTGGATACATTTTACTATAAATCATGGTTTTATTCAATATAGTTGGCCATATGAATTAATTATGTATATTATAATGATTCTAGTGCATAATGACTAAAACATTAATCATGAATATTAATTTAATTTGATATGATATTAAGTGTAAGTTGATCAAATACAACCAAATTATGAAATTATATTTATAATTTAAATTAATAGTGAGACCTTTATATATTCAACCAATTATTATCAATGATTTTATTTGGAATGTCGGTTATCGATTAGTGATTACCTTGATCATCTATAATGTCAATTAGTTTTCAAATATATCTCTCATGTAGAAGTAAATTATTGATACATCAACTTTTCAAACATAAATGATGTTCCAATAGAGCATTATATTCCATACAATGGAAAATTTTTTATATTTTGGATCATAGATATAATTTTTTAAAGAATATGACCACTCGACTAGTAAATGTTTTTGGGTAAAACCACTATCTTGAAGAAGTCTTGAATGAAAAAAGGATGCATTGAAATGTAATAAACAAATTTTTTTCATACCAATGAGAATAATTTTGGTAGATAAATTTCTTTTAATGATGGAATAATGGAACACCCACATATTTTATGAAATGTATATTTTTCAAGTTAAACTAATTCTATCTATATCGTGTGAAATAGACTACATTGAGTTTGTCTTTCATTACACCCAAAACATAAAATAGAATAAATTTCCTAGACCACATAAATTTAATGAAACATAAAATAATATTAAAAAATTATATAATAAGATAATTATAAAATAGCCATTATAATGGTGGGTATGAAAATGATTTACCTAATTATGAAAATATAAGGTTTACAGATGTATATAAAATCAATAAATTAGGGACCAATTGGTAAGATTTCAAAATAAAATCTACTTTGATGGAAATATTTTTATCAGAAAAATTGTCCATTAAAAAGATCACCACAATAAATTTAATAAATTAATTTTTCATAATTATTTTAGTGAAATTTATATAATATATATTTAATACAATATTTAGCATTCATGCATTGTGTTTTCTTATCCAGCCTCTAAGGTTATTTTTATATTGAAATACTCCAATTATGTGTAAATATTTTTATATAATGATTAATAATTTGTTTTAGGAATAAAAATTATTTTATTATTTCATATACATTATTTTTTATGATAATTAATACAATAATCAAAATATCAACTCACTGTGGTTAAGGTGAAAATGTTTTTACCAATGGTCAAACTATAGGGATATGTTGAAAAATAACCATAAAACATGTCCAAAACCCATTGTATAAAAAAATTTAGACCCTGTAATATCTATGGATTTATAATTTTTTTTAATACATATTTCGTGTGAGAAATGTGGGTACACATTTTTGTTGAAAAATTACATGTGTTTCAATCACCTTACTTATAAAACAAAACTCCCTCTACTATCCTCATCACACTTCCAAAACCATATGGTTCATCCAAGACAAATAAATTTCATTTCAATAATTCTATATAATAATTTTTAAATCCTAACTTGTTCATAAATATTTCATATAAATCCTTTTGGTTGAAATAAAAATTATGTTGTCTAAAGAAGATGTATCACCCCTAAAAGATCATTTTATTATATTTCTTCCACCACATCCTTGAGTAGATATTAAATATTGATTATATAATATCCAAAATATCATAAATATACCTATATGTAGTTTTCTTAATATTATAACCTAAACACAACCCCTCTACCTTCAAATGGGATATCAAATCATCGATCGTGTGTACGGTAGATACCTTATGAAACGATGTGATTTGTTTTTTCATTTAAATTTTACATTAAAGTATATAAGAGAAGATTAAATAAATATATATTATATTTTGTAATATATTTTTACATTGGTAGTTATGATATCAGGTTTCCATCCAAATATCCATTCTATGGGGATATAATAATGTAGCTCGTGTCTTTGGTGTACTACATCCTTAGAAAGCGATGTCATTCGTTCATCATGTACAATTTCAAGGGATGGTAATAGAAAAATATTTAAATATAAGAATATCGTATATATATCTATATGAAACAAAAAAGGTTCTGGAATGTCAATATATAATTTTCCTTAATTTATTTCATTGTCTAATGAAAAGAAATATAATGTTCTTTCGTATTTTATGCATAATGTCTCCATATACGGTGTTTTGTATTTTCAATATCTAAATTTTATAGATAAATATTATCAAATTTATAATGAAAATATATATTATACTTATGTAATTATTAATATTATTTATAAAATTTATCAATGACCAATTACAGAAAACCAAATATTACAAATAAAAAAACAAATTAAAACTAAAGAACATGTTGCCCGAAATGGGATTTTATGATAGAATTATCAATAAAAATGCAATAAAAGATCATAATAAAATAATAGATGGTAGAATATATATATCTATGTATGGTTATGATATAATTTTATAATAAAATTATATTTATTATACTTGAGGTTTTAATTGTAATGAACGATTTCAATAATTGTGGTAAGGGATTTACGTATTACATTAATTTTCATTGAGACAAATTCCTTTTGCACCATGTTTTTATTTTTTGGTGATTATAAACACGCCATGAATAACATTTATGATTATTAAACTTAATATTATGTGTATTTACATGTAAATTTTAATATATCTCATTCATGGGGTTTTAGTTTTTAAAGTGACAAATGCGGTAATGGATATGTTATCTCAATTTTTCATCAATGGGAAAAACATTATGTTTTCATCTATATTTTTTAATGAGTTTTACATAAAGAGAATTTGATATGCAATATAACTAATTTATTTATTCTCTTCATATTTTATTTTTCATTAAATGTTATTCCTCTATGGGGATTGTGATTAAATGTTACCAATGTAAAAATGGTTTTATGAAATATGATCATTGTTGATCATGATTGTTCATATTTATGATTAAAATAATGAAATATTATGATCCATATCTCATGAAAATATAGTAATTTTTTCACATCTAGTTTGTTCTTGATAAGAGAAATTTTTTATTAATTTTCATCTCATTATGATTTTATGATTTAAAAGTAAATTATTTTTATTGTAAACTTAATTTATTACTCTCTTCAATAGAAAACCCATTTTTTTAAATATCAATGGCTTATAAATAAATTATATATTTATTATAAATTATCCAATGTATTTATTAAGGTAACATTTAACCCTGATTATGTTAATTTTTTTAAAGAAATTTCTATTTTTTTTACAAAAAAAATCCTATTTGGATCTTTCTAAACATGTGAATAGAATACATGGTCTAAATTTTTATACATTAATGGTATTTTACACCTTATTAAAAACTATTTAAAAAATACTTGTTAAATTTAAAATATTAATTTCCAGGAAAATTATTTTTAATGTTTTTTATGTATTAATAAATTTTTTCAAATGTGAACAGATACCTTCTTCCAGAAATGTATCGAATGTTATTTTAATATTCAGGTATATATTTCTAAATTTATACTAAATGAAAATTATTTTTAAAATGTTTGATATTTTCAAAATTGTTTTCATAGTGTAAAAATATTTTTTAAGATAATTTTTTCATAGGATATTTAAAGATAATTTTTGATCTATGATGTCATCCTCCAATGTTATGTTGCATTTACAAGGGATATGATCCATATATATGTTATTTATTTAATCGTTGAATGATTTATTATTATATTGAAATTGTAACTATAAATCCCTATTCTTTATCCATTGGTTATTATATTGTTAAATTATGATAAAAATATGATGTTTATTTCTTTACAAAATATATAATATGAATAAATGTTTATGAAATCCATTTATTTTTATGGGTTATAATACAATGGCATTTTTATGAATAATTTTTGTGTTCATGTTTAGTGATCTGATCAACATTTTATGACCATTTGGAACACATATGTATTATTTTCATTATGTGATGGTGGTTATGTTATACCTGAGAATTATGGTTACATTATAACCAAGGATTTTGGTTGTGTTATATATATGATTGTTGGTACATATATCTCCATCAAATTCATTTGGAAATTATTGTTATACCATGAGATAGTCTAGAGAATGATGTGGACCAAATATATTTTATTGAGGGGATCTTTTCATTGATGATCATTGGATTGAACCCTGACTACTACAAATCATTCATGGGGTTGAGCCATTACTCAATGATATTCATGGTAATGAGGCTTGAACTACTAAAAAAATTATTTTCTATACTCATGTTAATGAAAAAAATCTATTTATTATAAAAATTTTACATCCTCAATAATCTTTTTCATTTATTCCATTTAAATTCATAACTTATAAACTATAATAAAGTGTTACATAACTCATTTTTATTATCTATTTTAGGAAGGGTATGGTTTGTTAATTTTAATCTCATGTTCTCATACTCTTATTATCATGATTTGTTGATACATCTCATATTTATTCTAGTTAAGTATCTGAGTTCAACAGTTCTTATATTTCATTTCTCTAGGTTATGAAGAAGATATTTATGTAGGGTATTGTGTAATAATAATGGAATCTTGGAGTATCATTCTAAGAGACGATGACGATACATCACTAAAAAGTTATACATACTCTACAAAGGCAATAATCAACTACGATACTTTAGAGTTTATATATAAAATTTATTGAATATTTTTCAAATAATATGTTAAAATATATATATGAATAGATTGGTTCCTATAGCACAGACAACCACGATGAACCCTAAGATCCTTGTACTAGTTGGTGTCCTATATTTCCAATGATCAGCGTTGAAAAGATGCTGAACATAGTGTACATGGACATTAATTAATTTTTCTGGAATGATTAATATTGTAAACAAATAGACACCAAAAGTCTATACTATTTTAGTGCCTATGAAAACAAGGAAACATAATCACACATACAATAGTGAGCTACATTAGAACCAATTAGGTTTTCCTTTAGTTTCACCCATCTTAGACTCACCAAAAATAATAAGTACCTTCAGAACACTTGTGAAAGGAAATATAAAAATGGGTGATATAAGATTCTCAATAAGGGTAAACAATGGAAACATGTAAATATAAATATGATCATTTCGTTATGAGAATGTGATCATAACCTTAAAACATCATAAAATCCACATCAAGGATCATAAAATTACATGTTGTAAAAAAAATTGACAGTTCATTTGACATGAATCATAATGAAATGAATAATATAATACAAGAAAGAATAATATAGGAATAAGACATGGAATTGTGGTAAACAAATAAGAATATAATAATAACTGTCATTATATTCAAGATATTTTTTCCAAGAACATCTTGTTAGTGTGGTTTCACATCCAAAACCATCATGGTAGTCATGGTTTAATCCTATAACCATCTTGGGAGTAATGGTTCAATCCTACAACCATATTAATTGACAAAGTCTTTAATGTCTTTCTCATGAGATATAAATATTTACCCAATGAATTGGATGGAGATATAGGTCTCACACATATTATAATAAAATCATTTATATATGGGCTATAAAATTATGAAAAATGATATCATAACCCATAACATGAAAGGGGTATCTTAAACATGTCATCATATCATAACCTAAAGAATAATATTCCATCTCATTACCATTTCATCATTGCATAACCCAAGGGATGAAATGGGTTTAAAAATATTATTCAATCATACCATAATATAAGAAAAACAAATGGATTTCATAAATAGCATACGAATTATCATTAATATGAATAGTGGGGATATTACTATATAATGTCATCTTATATGGAAATAAATTTTGATAAAACACCTGAAGTTAATTCTTGAGTAAAATATCCATTTTTCTTCGAATGTTTTTTATTTTATTATAAAAAATGAAATTTTAATGTAAATTATTTTATTTTAGGAAAAAATGAACTCTTGAAAGGCCAGATTCATGTTAATAAGGAATCATGAAAACATAAAAATTTGTTTATGGAGTATGTGTTAAAATAAATAATTCTTCTAGTAATATTGTTAGAAAATAAAAAAATTATCATTATTTGAAAAAAGAATGAAATATTCCTTTTAAACTATTTATTAAATTTTCAAAAAACGGGTAAAAATTTTATTAAACATCTATAGGATAATAGTAAAACATTTTATGAATGATTTTTAGATAACATTGGAATAGATGATAAATAAATCCTAGTAAATAATTACATATAAACAATCTTGGATAACAATGTGGTTGCCAAATTATCCCTTATATAAAACTTTATAAATATTCCATTTTGATATCATTTTAATGAAATTAAAAATATACATATAATTTCCTTTATTATCTCTTTATATCCATATAAATTGTTTTGTAAAAGAATATCAAGGATAGTTAAATGGAGAAAAGATTAATTCTTTAAATATAAAAATCATCCCATTCAACATTGAACTTTTAAATCATAAGCTTTATATCTTCATATTAATCATTAAATACCATGAAGAAAAATATATTCATGATATGAACTATAATAGGGGAATTATATACACCAATCATAATAAATTGGTGGTGATTAAGGATTATATACAGAATATTAAAAGTGAGACTGAATTACCATACCGAGATCATATCATCAGATTGAGGATAAATAAATCGCATAATAATGTGTGAAAATTTTAAATCCACCCAATAAAAGTGTATGTTTATTATAAATACTTCAGATTCAATTTAAACATATTCATAGAATAACATTACCAATTACATAGATGTTTACCTCAAAGAATGAGAATTGAGTTATGATTTCCCTTACCTCGAGTCTTGAGTCTCGTTGTACTCATTCAAACCACCTGTATAATAAATATAAATTTAATATACATATTTAACAAACACATATCCTTATATCTAGTACCATATATGGTTTTATAATGACCATATATTTCCCTCATGTTAACCATCATTTTTAAGGTTTCATTTCAGAAAATATTCAGTTGGCTCTTTCTATGTTTGTTAATTTGTTATATCATTATTCCATATTATTATGTCATGATTCCCGAATGTATGAAATAATATAAATATATTATAATAGGTTATATTTGTATTATAATAAATCATATATTATATAATTCTGAATGCAATACACCATTCATGGAGATGGAAAGATGTACATACGCATGAACATTACTTCTGTTTAATTATCGGGTTGTATAAATAATAGTAATATATATATATATTTGGTATGAAGGTTGTTGATTGATGGCGCTCGGGACGGCTTGCGGCGACTCGCGGCGACGGCGATGGCGATCTGCTGCTTGGGAACCCTAAATGACGATCGACGATGATTTCCCTCCCCTTCCTGGAGGAGGAAGGGGGGTGGATGATCGGCCACAGCTCCCAATACCGCGGAAACCCTTTGTACCCTTCTCAAACCCTAGCTACCTCCCTGATTTCCCGAAGATTTCTCTTGGCCCGAAGGTTCCTGACCTGCATCAGGGAGAGCCGCAATTACCGATTTCATCGTCGGAATTTCATGAAGCTTCAAGTCACCTGGACCTCACACTGGTGGCTCGGTTCAATCAGCGAAGGCCCTCTGTTGACGATTTTGATCGTTTCATTTTTGGTAAGTGGGATTTGCAGGACAGAGCTGTTGTTGGTCTTCTCGATAATCGTCATCTCATGATTCGGTTCTCCTCGGAAGTTGATCTGATCCGAGCATGGTCCAGCGCCCCGCGTAGGTGCAACGGCTGTCGATTCTTCCTTCTTCGCTGGTCTTTCGAGTTATGCATGAATCGTGATCCATCGACTGTTGCGACTTGGGTTAGTCTCCCTCAGCTCCCACTTCCCTTCCAAAATCCTGCGATTTTGTGCATGATTGGTAATATGGTAGGAAGATACTTATGTTCCGATGTTCGGACGTCCACTATCAGTCATCCTGTCAATCCACGCATATGCGTGGAGGTTGATGTTTCAAGGCCACCAGTTAACTGGATATGGCTTGCGGTAGGAGAAGAATTTAGATGGAGACAGTCTGTGGTTTTTGAGTCTTGGGTTGAATACTGCAATTCTTGCTGCCGTTTGGGGCATGCGTCCTTGCGGTGTCATGGTGAGGCTATAATGCGAGGAAGTGTCAAGCCGAGGGAAAGAGTTGGAAAGTCTCAAGGGCCGAGGTTGCTTCCTACTGAGGGTGTGCCTTCTGGAGCTGCTGGTGGTATGGAGGACCGGAATGCGGCGCCTTTGAAGAAGGCAGAGGCATATGCAAATCCTGCTGTGTCTTCTGTTTTCAGAAGGATGCGCCAAGATCTGATGTTGGACAAGGTGGCTTTGCCAGTTAATGCAGGGAACTCTAATAATAGGGAGAAATTGGTTTGCTCAGCGACTGAAGATGCAGTCCTGCAGGACTTGCAGTGTGATCTGGGTGCAAAGGTATCTGATGGGATGAATGTGAACTTGTGCAAGGGAGCTGGTAAGGTGGATGGAAGTGGGTCGGATGCTGCTGTCTGTCGGAGTGGTTCCTTGGGGGTGGTAGATGATTCGAATGGGGAGCAAGGGATAACTGTGAAGGATGGGGGTGTGAACAACACAAATGGTGCTGGTGGCTGTCTCCAATACATGGTGCAACAGAATTCGGAGAACGGCTGTCCAGTGGTTGAAAGGCAGATTGGGCCTTCGATGCAGAAGGGTGGCAGTGAAGCTGAAGACCTGCAACAGGGGGCTTTGATCTGTTATGAGCCGGCGGAACAGCCGAGGTGTCTCGCTCATAAGGGTTGTGGCGAAAAGGATATTTTTCAGAATGTGGTCATCAATGGGAAGTGGGGGGATTGTTGTGAGAGTGGAGAGGAGCATGGTGGCATGATCAAGCCCTCTTTCAGTGAGGTGGTTCAAGGTAGGAGGATGAAGATAAGGGAGCCTCAGGAAGCTGTGACCGCCCCTCCGCGTCGCAGGCCAAGAAAGGATTACTCATACCTGCCAAAGCCAGTGAACACTAGGTCTTCCGGTGGCAATACTGAGCTTTTAGCCTTGGAACGGATGAATCTGCGGAGGAAATACGCTAGGATCCTGAAGCATCATGACAGCTCTGAATGGGAGACGGCGACTGTGGATGAAGTTGGATATCAGGGGTGTGAGGATGGGGATGTTTTTGATGTCATGTAATCTTCTCTTTTTCTGTGCTGCTTGCTACTGTCTTTTTCTTTTATTTTAATAAACGGTTAAGGGATTATCCCTTGGCTGAGCCTACCTTGGTATATATCATTATTAATGTATCTTTATTATATCATATATATCATATATATTCAGTGAATATATACTTAATATATTCTATGTTGTGTATAAACGAATCATCCATAATGTTATTCTTCCTTATTTATATTATCTCCATGATATCATCTCAATCAAGATAAAATTTTTGATCATTTCATGATTATGAGAATATATATGAAATTCCTCTGAAATATTAAAAAATATCATCATCCATAATTTTATTATTGTTCTAGAACAAAAATTGGTTTTTTATATATAATAAAAATATAAGATGATCTGATGTTTTATAGAATGGTCATTATTATATGCACATTATTACATTACATAACATAGTGTCCCATAATCCATTCCATGATATCATCTATGTCATATTGGGTTTTTAATTTTTTTGTGAACATGATTCATTGAAACAAATATGTTTTAAATTACAACAATCATTTTAAATATATACTTAAAATTCTGTGAGCATGATTAAAATAAATACATGGTCTCATAGTTTTTTAAAAAATCGTTATGATTTTTATTAATATATAAAATTATAACATAAATGTTAATGTATTATCATTACTTCATTTATTTGGTATTTGAATTATTATTTGGGGATATTGAACCACAAAATTTTATTTTGGATGATATGACATAATATTATGTTTATGTTTTCATGTGAATGTTAAATAAAGTATATAGGATCCTTCATTCAATATGATTTCATGACCTATTCAATATAAAATTATCAAATTAAAATTTTATTTTTTGTTTCATAAATATCCTTTATATTATAAATAGTAACTTGTGAGAAGGTAAAAATAATGAATTTATATAATGTAAAATAGTATTAACTTTTTGAAATTTATTAGTGATAGTAATAAATTCTCATTACTGATTATCATTTCATATGTTTTTCAATATATCATATTAAAAATATCTTCATTTCATATTTATAGATTTGTAATTCATGATGTGACTGTATTTTTATCATATGATTATAAATATATATCTACTTAAAATATTATCTAATATTTTTAAAATGATCATTGAACATGATCTTTTAGGAATCATTGGTAATTATTGATGGATTTTTTTTAGTTTTGATTGTATAATAGTTTATCTTTTCCTTCCCAAAAAGACTCTATAGAAGGTCAGGTAGATACTTGAGGTGTATTTTCCATTCATTTATATATCTAGTGTTATTTCCACTGATATTATCCCCCATTATAAAACCAAATAAAATTCCTATTAAATATTATATGACAATATTATTTTAATGAATAACCATTAATGGAATAATTCATAATCATTATTCTAATATCATGATATATTGAAATGGTATGAGAATATTAGATGGGATATTAAAAGTCATGTATAAATAATTAGGTATTACCTCATGATACCATTCTAAGTAAATCATATTGGATTTGTTAGAGAAACTTTTCCACTAGGTTTATTTGTATCAACCAGACACCAATGGATAGAGATAAAGGCTAATGGAATTATAAATTACCATGGGTTGTTTTATTTACAAATGAAACAACCTGAACCATATAAAAAATATAAAATACATATATTATATTCTTAGACAATCATTGGATGTAAATAAAAATTTATTCATATTAAAAAAAATTTAATAGTATTTGATAATATATAATGTCCAAACTATAAGATCAGTACTCAGTGGATGTAATATGAGATAATGTTTAACACTCCCATACTCTACAGTAATACTATATCCAAGTAACCAAACCAATCCCTATATACTACATCATTAATATAGATCTTCATAATGTTCATAAATCCATATTAACCATCATTTTAATGAACATGGACTTCATATAATGAAATATACATTTTATGGGGATTAGTATATAGTTTCAGTATATATAAACCTAATGATTTCCTATAAAAATCAAAAAAAAAACAATATAACTCACATTTATATAATATTTAAGCAAATTTTATTATAAAAAATTATGCAAGTAAAATTTTACATGCAACATCCACACAAAAAATAGATTTTGTTTCCAAAACCATTTAATCCACGAAATAACCCATACCCATTCCCTGAAATCACAACTATTCACACATCCGACAATAATGTGGTAACCATATAATGGACCAAACGTCATGAGTTTAATGATTATACGTATAAAATAAATTTTGGGGAATATTAATTATCCAACACACAACAATTTAGAACCAAAAATGATGTATGAACCAGTAATTTATCAAAAAACAAATCATTATCATAATTGTGGAAAATTTATTATGTAATATTTACCAATTCCAAAACCATCCTATTCAACCAACGAATCCATGATTTGATAAAAAATAAAAAATATAAATGTATGTTTTGTATAAGTAAAAACCACAATAATTCAGGTTCATTAATCAACAATAATGATAGATAATCCCTAATCAATGAACATGGTTTTATATTATAATACAAAAGGATATATTTACAATAATAATATATTCTCTTAGAAAACCAAATGGACCTCTAAATATCACATGGGTGAAGTTCTATAATTTCAAGTTAATTTATTATGGATTTAATAAAATTTATTTAAATGAAAATTGATTTTTGATTCCACCAAAAGAATACAAATGTGGATCCTCTTGTCATGCATAACTAATCCCACCCAAATTATAATTGGACATAACAACTTAAAAATATAATGACAAATAAACTATAAAATGGTTCATTCCACTAATAAATTTTGGATATAATTATCCACTACAACACTATACAAGTACCATTGGATCCCAACATGGAATAATGAGATCCCCTTTAAAAATATAGAATGACCCTAGAGTCCACCATGGTGTGGTGTTGTCAGTGTCCCTTTTTTACCTTACCTACTCTGATCAAACACACACTTTCTCTTCACCCCCATCTTTATGGAAATAAAAAATCACATATTGTTCACCCTACATTATTTATGATGACTCCTAAATAACCATGCCACAATATACCATCACCACATCATTTTGGATGATGAACTATTATTCCAAAACAATTTAACTGCACCACACTAACTCACCATAATAAAAAACAAATGTATACAATGTCACTATAAAAGGTAAATAATAATCTTTCACCAGATTACTCCTCCATTAAACATGAACATGACCATACGATTTTACATAATGTGCTTCAATCAATGACTAATAGACCAATACAATTCCCACCTAATAAAACATATATATGACCATAACTAGAATCACAACATCCCATATGATGTGGTGAAGACTTATTATCCATGACTACCTTAGTCATCATTAAGAACATCATAAAAAATAAAAAAAATGTTCATGTAAAACAAAATTATTATAAATATTAATTTAAAATACAAAATAAAAATAACTAGGGATGACACACACTTCCCCATTTGTTATTCCACCCTAAAAATGTTATAGATTGATGGGGTCATTAAAAATCCAGAAAATATTATTGTATTTGTTATCATTATTCAAAAAAAATATACAAAGAACCAAAAATTATATTATAGAAATTGTATCAATGAGAAAACACTTGAAATAATGATCATAACTTATCAATACAAATACATGAACCAATTTTATAAAAACAAGAACATCTATATTAAGAGGATGTTGATGCCACTGAATTATTGAACCTAATGATAACCAAAATTGAGGAGATGAATGCTCCCCAATATATGTAATATTCAAATAAAAAAAGAGATCATAAATGATAGTGATAATGAAATAAATAATGAACGATATTGAATAAACTACATATCAAAGAAGAATATCAAAAAATTGTCCAAATTTGGTAGTATGAATCATACTGGTACATGTCTAAAATGATGAAATTATGTTTGTTTTGATGGATTGTAGTAACCAGTATATCATTCCCTAGTAAAATTTAGTATAGGGAAGAAATATATAAATCCTATACAAACATAACCCCCTTAATTAGTAATGTAAAAAAATAAATAGATGAGTTAGTTATACACAACATTGATATAATTAGTCTTTTGAATAAAATATAATTTTAATAACTCGGGAAATTACCTAAGACACCTATAAGGTTACTTTTAATGTTCATAACATCATTCCACCTCACTGTAAAGGTACCTTTCATGGTCCAATAATTAATAAGAGAGATAATGACCCCCTGAGTCACACCTCAAGTAGGACCCTAGTAAAAGACAAGAAACAAGATTGTAATGATCACTATTATGGGAAGCATCACCCTCTATAATATAAAAATGATATAGATATATGATATCTATAATCAAATCATTGTATGAAATATATATAATTAAATATAAAAATAATCACATAATTAATAAATAAGGTAGAAAAATACATGGTGTCTAAAAATTAAATACCCAAAATAAATTCTATGGAATCAAAACAATAATAATGCAATGTTTGAGTTATTAATGGACAACACAATAAACATGGTCCTTCTTGAAACCTGAAACAAAATTTTATATATGTGGGTAGAGAATTCAAAAACACATTAGAGGATAACCAATTCATATCATGGAAATACAAAAGAAAAATTTTAATTCACTAATGTGAAAACAATAACAACATCAAAAAAAACAAATCCCATTATCACTAGGGATTTATCACTACATAATATATTATGGAATAGTTATTTAATAAAAGTATTTTCAAATAACCTATCCCCACAACAATTTCCCATGGATTTTGAACACTAACACCTCTACATCGAAGGACATGGAACACCTATCTCATTAGTATGACATAACATTGCATCACATTTCATTCATAAACACATGGTCCATCACATGAGATCGCATCCCAACCAAAGGTACTTGGTCCATCCTATCACATCCACATCTAAAATACCATACTAATGGGGTATTGTGAATATAAAAGACATAATCCTCATATACTCCTCCTTCCATGAGGGGCCCCTCTATAAGCCATATCACTATCTCATAAACATTACCTTAGATTACTATTGACATAAGTAAATAATAATATGTGCCTTTAAACAACTATTGGAAGGGAGAATAGGGACTATCAAGAATTAATCCAAAAATATTGAACACTGTGATGTGGTAAAAAACACCCCCAACTTATTTACTTGTCCGTATGAGGTGCTCTACCTAGGTGTGGTGTGTATTTAAATTATAAGAAAAATACATGGTATAAAAAAATATAAAATCCACACACAATCAAATACAATGGGTTCCAATTAAAAGTGATCAAGAACATAAAAAATAATCACACAATGTCACAAAATAAATCACTTTTTCTACCACTTATAAATTCACAACACCACACCTGAAGAAACAAGCAAGAAGACAGAATAAACATTTCGCCAATTTTCATTCATGTTAGGAAATATTTCTCGTTCCTTTTGAAACAATTTCATTATTTCAGGACATATATTTTACATTAAAAAAAACTATTTTCCCACTCACCCCATTTAAGATGCATGTTTCTTATTCATTTCAACTCATCATAAAATCCATACAATTTATTTATAATTACATCAATAAAACTAATAGATACCATTACAACCTATGAAACCAAAACATCACATAAGAAAAAAATCCCTCAACCTCTCCCATGCGTAAATTCCCCACATTCAAAGTATTCCACATTACACATTCTTCCTATCACAACCATCATATAATAACCAAACTCATTACATATTCCAATACTAATCATTATTCTTCACATTTGGATAATAACAACAACTTCTCTTCACATCCAGAACATTAAATGATTGTATCACATAAACTCTTCCACACACAATGTGACCAAATAAACAAAAAATCACCAATAAACTTCCCAACAACGTATAGAAAGTTTACATATCATTTATTAACAATTAATTTTAATATTAATCAATTGAATTCTATCGCAATCCACTTGTTTATTCAGGTGTATTTAAAATATTACAAAAAACATAAATATGAATGATTTTTAACAAAATAAAACTGGTTATTGATGTTATATTTTAGATGTTAACAATATAATAGAAAAATTGTTTGATAATAATTGGAATCAAAGAAAAACAATCCCACAAATAACCATGGTTTTTATTAAGGTATAAATGTCATACAATAAAATTATCAATAAAACCAAAAACCATTGTAGAATGTGATTTCATTCCTGAAACCCATCAATATTAATTAACAATATAAATATAATTATTATTATAGTGAAAAATTTCTTAAAAAATAAAAATACATAACACTTATTGAATAATAAATCATGTTGAGAAAATAAGGATACCTTCAACAAAACAATGAATTTTGATAATCCAAAAAATAAAAATGATATAATAAGGACCCCATCATTCACAACAATAAATGATAACACTATAACAAATAAATAAAACATTAAAAAAATTAATCCCCATATTTCAGAACTCCACTAATTTCCTTATTTACTTCCCATACACATGAAGAAAAATAGAGAGAAAACATAGAAGGGGAGGTGTAGACATATATAAAGACACTACAAATTGATCCCTCAAGGATATAATTCAATTCCATAGGAAGAAGTCTAAAAAAACCTTGAGATGCAATTTGGTAACCAATTAAATTATATCAATGATAGAGAAAAGGTTGGGAATGGAGGTATTTTGACTGAAAATTTATTTTTTATTATTGTATGGGAAAAAAACCATAATATATAAAAATAGGCAATCCCTAGTGTGTATAAAGATGTGGAGTCCAAGGAAAACCCTTGAAAAAAAATCAGGCATTCAAGTACAGTAGAACCCAAACTGGTGTAAATGATAATATATCCTTCTCCACTTCCTACATAAGACAGTGTGTATGCATAAATATTTAATTCACTCCAAATATAGTGGTCAATTTAATATTTCATAGTCTCTGTTTAAAATATTCATATGGTGTTTTCAGATCCAATAGAGGGTGACATTTCCCTTCATGAGAATGAACCGACACCTCAGAGTCTGACTCAACCTCATATATCTGCAGACTATACCTCCTACATAGTAATATTATTGTGTGTAGAGCACTCACCTCTAAACTCATGGAGTTCCATTTACCATAAATACAACTAAATTAAATGATAATTAACCCTCATTGATCTATAATAATTCATCCCCCTCTCCTTTTCACATTCGTGTTGGATCCATCCACATTTAGTTTTGGACAATTTATGGGCTGAAACCATCAAACTCATTTTCTTTTTTGATTCGATGCAATGATAGTTCTATTATAAAATATGAAAGTATTTTAGGAATACTATACCCCTCTAATATATGAAACCAATTCATTAATTAGTAGAATAATTATCACCTATAGGAATGAAATCAAGTTATTTTTACACTGCCTAACATTATTCCTCTCATCCCAAAGGGTCTAACATATAGATGTGAAAATAATATTGTGTATTTTAATCTCTATTTATTTATTATATGAACCCAGAAACGAATTGATGATAATGCCTTCCATGGATAAATCCTCATAGTTGGAACACTCCAAATGACTCATGGATGACCAAAGATAAACCACCCATTCTCTGTTGATTAATAGATGAAGAACTAACTCAGCATTCGGTTTATCACAATAGATGCAATAAGAATCCAATGAAATTTCATCCCATTGATTGTTACTCTCTATTGAGATCACCTAATTTATCACCATCCAGAGATGGAAATAAATTCTTGTGGGGATCTTGTTGCACTATAATATATCATCCCAATCTTCATAAAAGTACTCTATATGAAGTATAAATCTAAAATAATTTCCATTGAATTTATCCAAACTAGAACCCATGGAACATCATCTATCTACATCTTTTTCATTATAATACATTTGAAGACATCCAACTAATAATTTTTATGGAATCGCCTCCAAAATAGGAGGTTAGGAACTCACGTCATTGGATGAATGTTTTTGAACATCACTTCGTAGAATATATAGCCTTTTCTACCCTAGTTATCTATGTATAAATTGATATATCCACTCCCCCTCATCCATCCAGTTGCATCTTAATGAAATTTCATGTTTTTTTTAAAACAGTTAACTTGGATTGAATGTTTAGGTCTTCAGTTATCCCCATCGTCCCAAGGATATCGATATCTGGTCCTGATAAATTTGGAACACAAAGAAACCCCTTTGATAAAATTCCATAGAATCCATGATTGTTTGAAATGCAGAGACTTGGTCATATAATCTGAACCGATGCAACCCTCTTCAACCAATTTTTTAGTGTTGGTCCAAAAAACCCAATATAATTGACCAATATGATTAGTTTCACAAAATAAATATTCATTATATTCTCCATCATATTAATGTTCCTTTTGTGAGTATTAATATTTGAGAGATTGTACATTGGTACAAATGTTAATTCAATTTTCATGAGGGTGACATGTCCTACAAAAGATATAAATTTGTTTTTATACATAAAAATAATCACCATTATTCTATTAATAATATCACCGAAGAGGGATTTATTGATTTACCCATTATCTATTAACAACCCATGATATTTAATTTTGAGATACCTGATTTTGATACACCTAATTCCTTGAATATCCTTTCCTCTATATCCTGAGAATTTGATGGTGATAAATGTGATTCTTTTCTTGGGTTAATATTTTGTCTACTAAATACACCATACAAAGAAATAAACTGCATGATGTTATGGATTGATCTTAAACTTCAACAAATGAAAAAATGAATATCTTCAGAAATCATGATGTAGGATATGATATAATCCTCAAATTTGATATAATATAAAAGTATAATTCTATCACCAATGAATCTATGATGAATTATAGATATGGAATCCTACACAATAATGAATATTTCTGGAGAAAAATGATCACCTTTCCTCACTCCCCATATAATTTTGATGAAGTCGAAACCCATAAAAAGTAGTGAGATTTAGTTAAATGGATATGTGTAACATATGAAGTATTGGTGTTAGAAACATTCATGAAATCCAAATTTCTTCATTACAATGATAATAAAACTCTATTCCCATTTAATTTAGGGTTTTTCTATGTGCACCAATAGAGTAAAATTATAGATGAATGATAATTTTTGGATATTTTCCACCAATGAATTGGAAATTCCAATCATCAATGGATGTTTCAGCCTTTTGAAAAACCAATTTATTCCTATGAAATAATTAATGAAATAAAACTATTCAATCTCCTAGAATGAATGAAGGAATTGATTTTATTTGATAATTTTAAAAATTATATAATCATATAATTGTTAATAATTCATTGGTACATGAACATTGGAATAATAACTAATATAGAAAAGCATGTGCTTATATTGAGAGCCCAACTCTAAAAAAATAATGAATTTGTTCAATAATGTGAAACCACACAAATTCACATGTTTATACATAGATAGATCTGGGAAACCCTTTTGGGCCTGGAGCACTATCCTAAGACATTCTTTGACTTGAACATGAATCTCTTCTCCATTATTCATATCCATTAATGTTTAATTATCTAAATCTTCCACAAGCCATAGTAAACACCCCATTAAATACTCTTCACCTTTAATTAGACTAGGATCACCATCTCTGTTGGGGGTAGTTCCCACCATCACCCATTCAAAATGTTCAAATGCCAAACACCCTGCAACATTCAAATATGAAGGGTATGTCCAATTATCAAGTCTGAGATTGGATATCATGTATTTTTATCTCCATTAAATAGTCAAAGAAATAATAACCTTTTTATTCTCTATCATTAGTATATATAATTATATATCTCTATTTATAATACTTCTCAATCACTAAAATTTTCTCATCCAAAAAATTTGTTTTCATAGAGGATCGTGAATCTTCCCTCCTCTGATCTATTCTGAGGATCATCTTCCATCATATCAATAATCTCTTGTATGAAATCATCCTTATTATCCATGTTCAGTCTATTAATGTATCAACCTAGAAATTTACTTCTTCTATTTATGGATCTCTTTTATCCTTATATGTTTTTATAATGATTTATAATAAAATCACATCAAATTACTTTGGACCCAAATTGTTGTTTTCAAAAATGATCAAATTATTAAAAAAAATTAATGTATATGGAATAACAAATATTTAAATTAAATATTATGATAAAAAAACATGTTTTTAAATTTAAATTATTAATTAATTTTCTTTTATTTATGTTATAAAATCACCTTTGTGATTTCACAATTCATATTCTATCCTCTATTAATTAAAATAACTAAATATTTTCATATTTAAAATTAAAATTTCTTATACTTAGATAATTATTATGGTTAAATAAATATCATTTTTGAATTCCAAATGTCAAAATTATCCTAGGTTTAATTTTTAGAAATTTTATAAGAAGATCCAATTAGATGAATAGTATTTGATGAATAATGTTTTTTATGAATTGTAAAAAATATTTTATTATTAAATAAATTTATTCTGTGATATTATTTTCCAAATTTTTTTTTCTACAGTTGTGTTAATTAAGAAATTTCGAGTCTAATAAGATCAACATAGTTTTATTGAATTGTAAAGTAGGAATAGTAATATACCTGTTTGAATAGAAACGGATGGTAATGAATAGTAAATCAACTAAAAAAATAGAAACATCACCCATTAATGTATAAATATAATAAAGACAACTTAAAAGTGAAAAAATGATCATAGTTTAATTTTTTTTAGTTTTTGTATGTTATAAATATTTTATTTAAAATTTTATAATTAATATAATAATTTAAAATAGAAATGTATTTTCATAAAATTTAATCTTAAATTTTTACATTATTTTATTATGGTTATACTATAATTTTATTGTATGTTCATTACTTTCTTAAGGTGTTACAAAATGGTTATAGTTTAAAAGTTGTATTTTTGAAATAAATAATTATTTTATTTGAAAATTAATTGAAAAATAATTAGAAAAATAATTTCAAAAAATGTTTTTCATTTTTGAATTTAGACCCTCTATATTAGGTTATGTGGAATTTTTTGTATTTTTCTGAAACAGTTGATTTTTCAGTGAATAGTCAAAATACGGTTTTAAGTTTTGGGTGTTCAATGAACACATTAGTGATGTAATAATGATGTATTATTTCTGTTCAACTTATGAATACTATGATATTTTATGAGGTGTCAAAAGTGGTAAATACCAAGGGAAAATACCACGGTAAAGCCCATGGTTTTTAAAATACCACTGAGGAGGTGTCCCATGAAAAAATTAATAATTTATTCCCTCACTTTTTAATATAAATACCAATCATTCTTTCATTCCATTCATTCCATAATCCTTTTAAATGAATCTCTGGTCTTTCCAACTCCAACTAAATCCTCCCAAGGTTCCCTTAAGCCTCCCAAGGTCCCCACCATCAAGCTTTTGATGATACTCTTCAAGGTAAGGGACCCTTTCACCCTCCTCTCTTAAGTCATGATTTCTTTTTTTATTTCGTATAGATCCATTTTATTATGAGGGGTCATGTTCTTCTATATCTTTACTAATGTACATTATATTTCTAAATTACTATAGTCCCTTTCTGCTCTCATAAAAAGATTTTTTGAATTTTAATGTGACGCTGTTAGACTGCTGAATTTTTGTAAAATAAATCAAGCTTTCTCTTTCCATTAAAGTGAATTTTTCCTATAGTGTGTCATTCAAATTTCCACACCATAAAATTATTTCATTTTATAATGTCCCTATAATTCAAAATGGTTCATTTATTTATGGTATACCCTTGTTAACCTTCTTTTTATTAATTTTTAAAACCATGATATATAGCCATTATGTTGTAGAAATTTCGCCGCAAAATTTCTCTCTCTTTCTCTCTTATATTTTTTATGTGAATACCCAGACCTATTTTGTTTCTATTGGTGATCCTAAATATACCAAAATAGATATATTTTATTCTATAATTGACATACATATAACCCTCCCTCCCTTTCCATCGGTTATTAATGACATAATTATCTTTTCTACTTTTAAAATGTCATAATTTTGGAATGAAACCCATTTCATTTGTTCTCTATGGGTTATTTATGAAATGTTTTTTTGATAAATGTGGCTCAAATGTAAATAAATACATATTAAGTGTGTGACCAGATAGAACACCAATTAATTGGGTAATTAAATTAATCTTTGGAGATGACAACATTCCAGGTACCTGGGTGAATATCCATTGTAATTTTTATGAATCCTTGGGGATAATCCTTGGTTATATATTCATGAATGTCTAAATGAAATGTTGGAGCCACATTTTCATTTTATGAATCAATAAATGTTTGTTATGATATTCATATTATTCCATTGCTCATGGATTTATGATTTATATCATGTTCTTGTTAATATTTCTCAAGATCACATGTCTATGGTTTCACGTGTTTTCCGTACAGAGCCTTCTGCTCACCTTTTCCTCTGATGTATGTCTCTAGACTATGATATGCAGTAATTGTACATTTAATGAACATATTATGAAGACCTACAAGTGTATTACACGAATTGTTTTTCTGTTATCATGTTTTATGTTCCTAATTTCCAAGACACTAAACCCAAAAGATCTTCCGATATGATAAATTTGTATTATGCAAAGAAATGTTATGTAATAGAAATTCGATATTCTATAATTGGTATCAAAGTATGGTTTAGTAATTTGTTAAATTATTAAATAAATTTGTTTGAAGAACCCAATAGAAAATTTTAAATATAGGAAAACATCTAGGTATTTTGGTGAGTATTTAGTAAGTGGTTTATCAAAGAAATACATCCATGTCTGTATACGAGCATGTAGAGGCAGGTCTAGAACGTATATACATAGGAGTGAATACTCCAAAAAGTAGTTTCAGGCTTGACATGGGTATCATGTACATGATAATGGGCCTTTATGCACTCTTGTTTATGATACTATTGGGGGATATGTTTGGTTATTCATAAATTTTTTGTAAATAATTATAAAGGATTTATAGAAAATTAAATTGTTATTGTAGAATAATATTTGTTTTAATTATTATTATTAATACATTAAATTACATTATAATTATAAGATTCATAGTAGTAAAAAATTTCTAATTAGAGAAATTTGTGAGGACTCAATTTCATTAAGGGAAGAAGAATGTAATGACCAGAAAATGTAGTTCTTTTATTTATGGATATCATTGCTCCAAATAAATTTTTATTATGTTTTACAATAAAATCACATCAAATTACTTTGATCCCAAATTTTAGTTATCAAAAATGGTCAAATTATTAGAAAAAATTATGTTATATGGAATAGTGATTATTTTAATTAAATAGTACAACTAAAAACACATGTTTTTAAATTTAAATGATAAAATAAATTTTCTTTTTTATTTAATAAATCTCACATTCTAATTTCATTTTTAATTTTCTATCCTCTATTATTTTTAAGAACTATGGATTTTCATATTTAAAATCCAAATTTCTCATACATAGATAATTAATATGGTTAAATGAAGACAATTTTTGAATTCCAAATGTCAAAATTATCCTAGGATGAATTTTTAGAAATTTTCTATGAAAATTCAATTTGATGAATATAATACGATTAATAGTGTTTTTTATGAATAAAAAATATTTTATTATTAAATAACTTTTTTTGTGATATGATTTTCAAAAAATATCTTCTATTGTTGTCTTAAGTATGTAATTGAGAGTCTAATAATATCAACATAATTTATATTGAATAGCAATGTATGAATAGTAACATACTCGTTTAAAAATTAATGAATATTATTGAATAGTAAATCGACCAAAAAATAGAAACTTCACCCATGAATGTATAAATACATTTTAGACATCTTAAAAGTGAAAAAAATATCATAGTTTATGTTTTGGTATTTTTGTATGTCATAAATATTTTATTTACTATTTTGTAATTATTTTAATAATTTAAAATGGAAATGTATTTTCATAAAAATTAATCATAAATTCTAAGTTCATTTTCTTATTATTATACAATAATTTTATGTGACCTTAATTACTTTCTTAAGTTGTTACAAAATGAGTTATTGTTTTAAAGTTCAATTTTTGGAGTAAATAATGATTTTATTTAAAAATTAAATTAAATATAATTAGAAAATTATTTTTTTAAAATAGAGTTCATTTTTAATTTCAGAACATTGATATTTGGTTAGTTTGATTTTTTGGGATTTTTCTAAAAACAGTAGATTTTTTGGTAAATAGTAAAAAGACAGTTTTAAGTTTCAGGTGTTTAATAGCAACCTTAGTGATGTAATAATGATGTAATGTTTCTGGTAGACTTATAAATATTATTAAATTAAAAGAGTTTCCCAGAGTGGCCAATACTGTGGGAAAATACCATGGGTAGGCCCATGGTTTTGCAAATACCACCGATGAGGAGTCCCTTGGAAATAAATAATTTATTTCCCCAATATTCAATAAATACCAAGCCCTTCCCTCATTTTTTTCATTCCAAAATCCTCCTCAACGAATCTATGATCTTTCTACCTCCCATGTAATCCTCCAAAGGTTTCCTCATGCCACCCAAGGTCCCTACCTTCAAAATTCGAAGTTACTCTTCAAGTTAAGGGAATTTTCACCCTCTTCTTCTAAGTCATGAATTCGCTTATGTTATGTGTTATAGTTCCATTTTATTATGAGGGGGATTGTTATTATATATCTTTAACACTATTCATTTCATTTCAAATGATTATCGACACTTTTCTATTTCATCAATAGATTTTCTGAATTTTTATGTGACGTCGTTAGGCTTATGAACTTTCGTAAAAAAATCGTGCTTTCCCTCTACTTTAATGTTTCCTTATCAAGTGGCATGTCATTGAAATTTCCACACCATGATCTTATTTATTTTTATTATCTACCTCTACTTAAAAATTATTCATTTATGGATGGTATACCCCTATCCCCTCTCTTTTTTATATTTTATAAAACCATGATATATAGCCGTTATGCTGCAGAAATTTCACCTCAAAATTTCTTTCTATTTCTCTATTTTTTTATTTATGTGATTAACCTGAGCTATTTTCTTTATATGAGTGTTCAAAAATATAACAAAAATTATATATCTTATTCTGTATTTTACATACATATATCCCTCAACCCCTTTCCATGGGTTATAAATGAAAAAATAATATATTTTTACTTTTAAAATGTCACTATTTTGTAATAAAACCCATTTCTTCTGTTCTCTACTGGTTATTTATGAAATGTTTTATTATGATATAAGTGGTTTAAATGTAAATGAATACATATTATGGGTGCTCCCTAATATCCATCCTATGCATTGGGAAAATAAATTAATCTCTAGAGATGACAAGTTTCACGATACATTAGTGAATAACCATGGTAATTTTAATGAAACCTTTGGGATTAACCATGGTGATATGTTCCTGAATGTCTTAATGAAATTTTTTATCCACATATTCATGTTTTGATTGATGTTAATTTTTTATGATATTTCTATTATTCCATTTCTCATTCCATTATGGTTTATATCATGTTCTTGTTAATATTTCTCAAGATCACATGTCAATTGTTTCACTTGTTTTCCTTTCTGAGCATTTAGGTCACGCTTTCCTTTGATGTATGTCCCTAGGTTATGATATACAATAATTTTACTTAGGATAAACCTATAATGATAACTTACAAGTGGATTAGAAGAATTTTTTTTATGTTTTCATTTTTTATATTCCTAATTTCCAATATACTAAACCCAAAAGATCCTCTGATATGTAAAATTTGTATTATGTTAAGAAAAGATATGTAATAAAAAAGTAGGATTCCATAATTGGTATCAAAAGATGCATTAGTAATATTTGGAAATTAGGAAATAAAAATTTTAGGAAGAACCATATAAAAATGTTTAAATATACGAAAACTTCATTGTATTTTGGTGAGTATTGAGTAAATGGTTTATAAAAAAACACCCCTGTCAGGATACAAGCATGTAGAGGCGATTCTAGCACAGATGTACCTAGGAGTGAAAACTCCAACATGGAGTTTCAGGCTTAACACGGACTATCCTAGTAAAAGATAGCGGGCCTTGCTGCACTCTTGGTTACGACACTCCTAGGGGATATGTCTGGTTAATTATATGCATTTTATGAATCATTATGAAGGATTTATAGAAAATTAAATTGTTATTAAAGAATACATTTTGTTTTAAGTATGATTTTATCATATATTACATTAAATTATAATTAAATTATTTATAATAGTAACAAATTTAAAATAAGAAAAAATTGCGAGGACAAAATTTCATTAAGTGGTAAGAATGTGACGACCCAAAAAATGTACTTTTATTTATGGATCTCTTTTCTTCTAATAAATTTTTATTCTGTTTTACAATAAAAGAACATCAAATTACTTCAGACCCAAATTGTAGTTTTAACAATTGATCTAATTATTATAAAAAATTAATGTCTACAGAATAATGATTATTTTAATAAAATAGTATGATTAAAAACAAAGGTTTTTTAATTTAAATGATAAAATAATTTTACTTTTTTATGTTATAAATTTCATTTTGAAATTTAACTATTCATTTTCTATCTGCTATTATTTTTAATAACTAAGGATTTTCATAATTAAAATTCAAATTTATAATACTTAAATAATTATTTTGGTTAAATAAATACCATTATTGAATTCCAAATGTCAAAATTAACATGGGATGAATTTTTAGAAATTTTCTAAGAAGAATCATTTTTATGTATTGTATTTGATGAATAGTAATTTTTTATGAATAGTAAGCATAAAATTTATTATTAAATAACTTTTTTGAGAATGTATTTTAAAAAAATGTCTTCTAAAGTTGTGTTTAGTAAACAATTTAGTATATAATAAGATCAATTTATTTTTTAGTGAATAGTAATGTATGAATAATAACATACCTGTTTCAGTAGTAATGAATAGTAAATCGACCCAAAAATAGAAACTTCACCAATGACTGTATAAATAAAATTTAGACATCTTAAAAGTTTTAAAAATGATCCATGTTTATATATTTGTATTTTTGTATGTCATAAATATTTTATTTTCAAATTTTATTATTAATTAAATAATTTATAATGGAAATTTATTTTCATAAAATTTAATCATAAAGTGTTTCTTTATTGTATTATGGTTATACAATAATTTTATTTGACCTTCTTTACTTTCATAAGGTGTTACAAAATGAGGTATAGTTTTAAAGTTGTATTTTTGGAATTAATAATGATTTTATTTAAAATTTAAATTAAAATAAATAGTAAATTATTTTCATAAAATGGAGTTTATTTTTGAATTCATAGCATCGATATTAGGTTAGGGTGACTTTTTTGGATTTTTCTGAAAGAGATGATTTTTCAGTGAATAGTAAAAATACAGTTTTAAGTCTCGGGTGTTTAATGACGTCATTAGTGATGTATTAATTTTGAAATCTTTCTAGTAGACTAATTAATATTAAGATATAATTTGAGGAGTCCCAAGTGGCTAATACATTGAGAAAATTCCATGGTCAAGACCATGCCTTTGCAAATACCTCTAATGAGGTAACCATTGGAAATTAATAATTTACTCCCTCACTTTTCCTATAAATCCCAAGACATTACACGATTATTTTCATTCTGAAGTCCTCCTCAATGAATCTCTGGTATTTATTCCTCCAATGGAATCCTTCCATGGTTCCCTCAAGCCTCCCAAGGTCCGGACCTTCATGATTTCGATGATACTCTTCAGTATAAGGGAACATTTCACCCTTCTCTTTTAAGTCATTACTTCATTTATGTAGTGTCTTATAGTTCCATTTTATTATAAGGGGGATTTTTCATCTATATATTTACAAATTTCCATTTTATTTTCAAATGATTATAGACCCTTTCCTCTCTAATAAATTTACTTTCTAAATTTTTTTGTGACACCGTTAGGCTACTGAATTTTCGTAAAAGAAATCTTGCATTCTTTTTCCTTTCAAGATACGTTTTCATGTGGTGTGTCATTCAAATTTCATCTCCATGATCTTAATTCTTTTTATTCTGACCCTCTACATCAAAATCGTTCTTTTATGTATGTGATACCCTATCCCCCAATTTTTTTATTATTTTCTAAATCCGTGATATATAGTCGTTATGCTGCAGAAATTTCCCCTCAAAAATTCTATCTCTTTCTCTCTTGTTTTATTTATGTGAATACCTAGATCTATTTTGTTTTTATTGGTGTTTATAAATATAATAAAAGATATATTTGATTCTGGAATTGATATACATATAACCGTCATTCCCTTTATAATGGATATGATTATCAATTTATTCTTTTAGAACATCACAGTTTTGTAATGAAATACATTTATTTTATCCTGTATGGGTTATTTCTGAAATATTTTATTATGATCTATCTGGCTCACAAGTAAATAAAGAAATATTAAGGGTTTTCCCTAATATCTCACCAATGCATTAGGTAATGAAGTTAATTTATTGAGATGACATGTTTCATGATTCCTTGGTGAATAGCCTTGATAATTTTTATGACACCTTAGGGACCTTGGTGATATGTTTATGAATGTCTAAATGAAATTATGTATCCACATATTCAAGTTATTATTCTAGTTATTTTGGTTATGATATTTCTATTCATCCATTTCTCATGCCGTTATGATTTATATTATTTTAGTGTTAATATTGCTCAAGATCACTTGTCAATTATTTCACTTGTTTTCTGTACTGAGCCTTCTGCTCACACTTTACTTTGATGTATGTATCCAGGTTATGAGATGCAGTAATTATATTAGGATGAACCTATGATAATTCCCTAAAAGTTTATTATGTTTAATTTTTTTTTTCTATTTTAATGTTTTGTGTTCCTAATTTCCAAGACAACAAACCAAAAAGATCTTCTAATATGTTAAATTTATAATATGAAAAGAAAATTTATGTTATAAAAAGTTCGGATGACATAGTTAAGCTTCCAAACTTGTGAATCCTTTTAATGTTACCTTATCCTCTCTTAATGATATAACTAAGATGTCTCTTTTTTCTCTTGTTCATTTTATTTCTTAATCATTTTTGTAAAACCATCAACTAAATTCCATTAAGTGGAGTAATATAAGGGATGATTATAATCTTATCCTCTTATAAACACCACCAACTATAGAGAAATATCAGATATGTAGTGATTCATATGAGTAATGGTTTCCTCTGAGAAATATTATAGTAATTGAATATTATAAAGTCAACTATTAATAGTACTATAAATACGATTTTTAAACTTGTGGTTGTTACAGCACATATATTTTCTCCCACTAAAATGAAAATCAAAGAGCCCCATATATGTGAAGGAATTTTTAAGGTAGATTATATCATTGTTATAGAAATAATAACCTCATCTATTTTCAAAAATATCCACAATAGTGTTGAAATCATTTCCAGTAAACCAGGGAAAGATATGTGTATCAAAGATGTCCAAAAGCTTTCAAGGTTCTAGTATTCCTTGTAGGTCACAACTATTATTAAAAAAATAAAAAATAATGGCACTTATATTGAATGTGATATTTAAATTTATAAATTGGGTTATGTAAGTGATTAATTCTACTTCTGTTGTTATTTTACATCAATTACACTTGTGTTTAATTTTATGGAAAGCACTAAAGTGGATCTCATAGACCATTTTCATTAAAAAATAATTAATTCGGCTCAATTCCTTCTTCAATTCCATGATGACAATGATCAATGGTACAAATATCCTAGACATAGATGTACTAAAGGAACGCAGTCCTTATTCTCATTATACATAGTAATTATAAATGATAAATGACTGCATTAAAATAGATTTTTTTCTCTTTTGACTTGATGCACATGATTTTGGAACTGGTAAGATATTAGAAACTTCTTTTCCCATAGATCTAGTTACTGGACCTGAGAATCCACCTATCGAAACAAACTTATTGAGAGAGAGGATATTCTTTTTTAATGGTCTATATGTTTTTTTTAAAATTTAGACGTTTTTGATTATGTTGATTGTGGTAAAATCATATCCATCCTAACATGTAAAAGTTAACCACACAACATTATCTGTGGAGAACTACGGGAGGAATAGGTCTCTCTCAACACCCCTTATGATAAGCCCTTACTATGATGAATATACTGTTTATAAATAGGAAAACCATATTGGGAATCATGGATTTATTTACAACTTATAGAAAAATTATCATTGAAATCTATAAGCTAGGGGATGAAGGCCAAAACACTATGGGTGGTTTCAGGTGAAATCATGTGACAATGTTACACTGTCCCCAAGGAACCATTGGCATTGACACTACCATTTCAAGAAAGTAATTTTGGGAGAAGGAGATAACTATTCAATGACATTAGACTCCAGTGAAAGGGAATCAATCATTATTCAGGGCCCTCCCAAAAATAGGTTTCTATAAGTATCTTTCATAGCAGTGTCTAGAACTGTATCAGGTGTGTGCCCTTCCGGACATGAATTTGAAATTACTACCTCATTCTCATTGACAAACTCTACCTCTCCCACTAATGAAATAAGAGATTATTCCCAAAACCACAGAAGAACCATGGACACCCATGAACAAGGGCCTCTCTTTCTTCATTCTAAAACTCTCCACTGAGTTTCCGTGAATACCACACATCATGAATATTTCTTGAGGCAGATGAAAAGGAGAACTTTTCAATCATTTGAAGCCTTATATCATTTTGATAAGTATTAGAGAACGTAACTTTACCTCTAGATTAATTTCATAACATATACAAAGGTTTACTACAACATGAAGTTGATTTATATTCATATTATAGAAATGAAAGTTCACTAAAAAATCACCCACTAATTTCATAATTGAATGATTATTAAATTGAAGTAGAAGGTGATGTAATTTGATCCAAAGTTCATTTATAAATGCTTCCATTCTATTTGTAAACGCTCTAGACCAATGAGAAGTAATTAAATTTCTTGAACCATAGTTTCAGTCCTCCCACTCCCATGAATACATAATGTATTCTGTTTTGAAAAAAAAGTATTTATATCACAACCCTTGAAAGCTCTGACATAGCTGTAAGCTGATGAAAATACTATGAATCAACAACAGTGTTGATAAATTCCATTTAATATCCCTAGATATCTCAATGATATATATCATAAAAATTGATTGAATGTATAATTACATATCTAGGTATCAATTATATATCATTTATGAGATTGGTAGAAGCATAAAAATTAACCATGAGCTCCTATACTATATCCATTCTCCCCCATGAAACAAGAATCACCAACACTATGACATAGTCTATAACCTTGAAAAAACTACAGAGAATATTTTTTCGGTCATCAAAACTCCTCCTCAAGGATCCCTATAACGTAGATGGACTCTCAAAACCATCAAAACCAATATTATGGTTTTCCCTCAAGGCTCTACTCAAAATCCTCCACTGAACCAGTTTTTTCATACCTTATCCCCTTATTTCCTTTGAACTTCTCAAGACAACCAATCAACTCCTAACCCACTATAATTCATAAAACATAATGTGTTTTATTGTTTATCACTCTACATTAGATACCTAGAAGACTTTGCATTCCCTTGAGTACCAATAAAAACCCATAATAAATATTTGATATGTGGTTAAAAGAACAATCCAAAATGATATCTCTCAATGATTTAGATAAAATTGAACACCGCCACCAACAAAACACATCAAACACATCCAAAAACATCCCTTTGTAATTTCATTCAACCATGTAATCAATCCTATCTCAAGAAACATTATCCTATAACCATCCCAAAATTACTCCTTTGCATATAACAATCTGCACAATGTTCTCAACCTCAACAAATCTAAAATGAATGATTTCTATAACCACTAAACTATAGACTCCCATACAAACAAATAAAACAATTTAAAATATTATTTAATGATGTTATACACATTTTTCTACATCTACTCTCCCAGATGACTTTAATAATGTGAATGTAAAATGTTTCATTATTAGGAATCAGTTTTCCCCTCATCATGTTATTGAATATTAAATAATACATTAAAGCAACAAGGAAGAAAAAATATATCATGAAATATGTCCCAAACATCATATAATCATGGTAAAATAGAAATGAGAAAAAAATTACTTTGTGTATTAGGAACACATAAATATCTCTTAGTGCCAAATTCACTAATCTTGTACACTATACCTTAATAACACTCACACTAATGGAATGGTCTTTCTATGCAACACCTTCTGTCAATGATACTGGATCTCTACTACTTTGTCCGTGAATATTGTGTTATCCATGATATCCATGTCACCAAAGTGAAATAAATGATAGTCATCATGAATATACATATTGAACCTAGAGATATTTAAGCTTTCATGAATCATGCATAATCATAGAGATATATATTACAAAAATTCCAACTGAAAAATTAATCATAACACCTCAAAAAGATCTAAAAATAGGGGTGACTTCTTTCTACCTCAGCCAAATGTCCACCTCCAAATTGAAGGGAGACTCTCAAGAACACATGTTCTTAAAACACAATACCATAGGTCCTCCTTTTATAATATAAATGAGCCTTATGTTTTCTTATTTATGAATTAATCCCCTCATGATTAAAAAACTAACCTTATTTATTATGCTCTATACTACATCGAGACCAAGAAATGATGACTCCCCAACCTTGTTCCAACATATGGGTGACAGGCATGACAACCCATACAAATCTTTTAATCATATCATTCAAATTAATGGGTAATATATATATTTATAATAAATATTAATAAATGTAAAATTATTTTTCCAATATCTGTTGAAATATAATATACACATATACAACATATCCACCCATGTATATATTGTTTTTTTTCTTTACCATACCATCAAAAGATTAAATGAGTGTTGATGGGTTACATTGAGAAAAAAATTCATTCAATTACCTCTATACTAATGAGGTAAAATAAGCATCAAGATCCATGATTATAGAAATCGTGACTTAATTTATGTACACCACCTAATCGATACTTATACTCATAAAAACATCATGAATGACTGATTTATTAATCAATAAGAAGTGAGCAGAATTTTTCAACTAATCGATGATTAATCAAATAGAAACAATAACTATCTAGAGAAATGGTAGACCTATGATGAATTCTAACAATATATCATCCCTTTTATATTAAAAATATCCTAGGGATGAACAAAACTACTACGAACATGTAGCTCATCATTTATCCACAAGGAAACCAAACCTTGGGACACAATGTTTGTGTATGATCATTTCATCCTAGGGCGCAAAAACTATGCCATTAATACATAATAAAACATTGATAACCATGTCTATACAACCACAAATTATCGGAAAAAATAATTCTAGACTTCCTCACTCAACTAAAATATAATTAACTTTCTCCATCGATACAACATTTTGTTTTTTCTATCCTCAAACCATTCCTCAGAAGAATAATCCTGGAAAACAAGATCACACATCACCCTTACCATTGATTAATTCCATTAAGACTCCTCTACATTTCATATTAGGGACTAATTAAATGTAAATTGAAACTAAAAACCTCCACCATTATCCACCTTTGCATATAGGTAAAGGGAATCAAATTGTCAATCGCCCAAAAAAATCTTTTAACCCTTTAACGATATTATTTTCTAAAATTATAATGTGATATTCATCCATGAAATTTTTCTTTCATGAGGTTTTAGATTTATCAATGTCATTTTTTGGAGGAAAATTCATCGACCTCTATTTGAACATATTTGTATTACTTGGAGAAAATAAATACCCCATATACCTTGTGATTTAAGGAGATCACAAAGAACTCCCAAATGAGGTAATGACTCCAAAATTTCATTACATCCAAAAATTATAAAACATCCAGATCACGGGTTGCATATTTATACTAATAGGGATATAAGGGCTTACAACCATCAGATATAGGAACCATTTTCTACATTAAGATATATCCTATGTCTTGATAGAAATCATCACAATACACCTAAAACAATACTGCATCCACTAGAAACATGTGTAATAGAGAAAAAATTCAATTTTCCATTCAAGTTGTCAAATGCATCATTTAATAAGAAATTATTGATAAAATCTAGGTCTTTCCAGATATGATCATTCAATATGGATAAAATAAAAGAGAAATTTGACATGAGCATCCGATTATAGCTGAAAAGACATAGAAAACTAAAAGACAGAACAAATTTCTTTGTAGATTCATGTAGAGACTCTATTTTTCCATTATATAACATTAAAATATTTCTTAACATATTTCATGAGCTATGACTCTAAGTTAGAAAATGATTCTGAGGGCTACTGTTCCTGGAGCTAATTTTATAAAAATATTTAATAATTCACACTCATGGTTAATTAATGAAAAAAATTAATCATCAATGATTTACCAGATTAGAAATCCAAGACCATGGATGGATCTAGAATTATATGTTTACACTAGGTTGAATATAAAATGGGATGGTGTGGGACGTTCTGAACCCTCACTCATTGTCAGTGAGTTCAGTGAATTTATTGATGGATTGATTAATTATTTAATTGACCAATTACTGAATTAAAATATTATAAATTGGTCTATATGGGGATTTGGATAGGGTTAGCCTAATAATTCTCCCATATACTAGTGAGAGTTCCTCCCCTCCTCCATTGGAAATGAATGATAATCATTTTGATCATGTTGGATCTATGCGCAAGCGATGCAGCAGCTTCCCTTGAATTTATTGGAAAACACGCTATTCAACAAAAAAATAACCAAAAAAGATCTAAGACTCATATTTTGTTTAATTTCAACATTTCTTTACAATAATTAATAATATATACCATTATTCTTTTATCTTCATATATTGAAAAAATATTATTTTCTAGGGTATTCAATATTAATTAGTTTCATATTTTTTTCATCTATCCTTGGTCCCCCATTCTTGATCGTTGGGCGAGAACACTATTAGATCAAAATTATTTTGTAGATTCACAATTAAATGAGGGGGTGAATTTAATGATTAAAAAAAATACATTTTTTCAATAAAAAATCAATGTTTAACAATTCTAAACAATATGTATTCACAAAACTAACTTAGTTCATAACAATGATATTGACTTTTTTAGGATTTGAATAATTGATTTGATTAAGAAACATAAAACATGTTTACATAGGGATAAATTCCACCTTAAAGCATAAAAAATCTTAATTATTAGAGTATGTAATTATAAGAATAATGAATAATGTTATACATTATTTCATTTATAAAATATAGTGGAATTAGAAACATATAACAAAATATGAAAAATATGAAAAATATTTTATCCCAAGGAAAAGGGTATCCAACAACCTTGGATAATGGTCCCTTGATTTATATATTCATGAAATTCTTTCTTACCCACACTAGGGTAAGCCCTCGATAAAAAAATAAGATTCTCTCTTGTTATCCACGTAAGCCCTAGATCACTAAGGAGATCGGCACCTCTATCCTCCTATCCCAAGAAGCCCTGGATATCCAATGTCATCAACAACTATGTCTTCTTATCCCCTAATGCCCTAGATTGATAAAAAAGATGAATTGCACTAAGAAGGTTCGTGAATTTGTTCACAAAAATATATTAAGTCATATTTGAGTAATTTTTTTGTAGAATAAATTCTCTCTCTTGAATTCAACATGATCATTAGAAACTATTATCTCTTATGTTGTTTCTTCTCTTTCAAATGGATGGTTATTTATATGAATGGATTCAAAAAATTGACTTCCTCCTCAAAAAATAACATTTTTTCTTATATTTTATAGGTACATATACATAGGTCACTCATCCAATATTTAGTTTAAAATAGGGTGTATAACATCATTTTATGTAAGAAACTTTGAAAAAAATTACCATTATTAAGAAACTTGCACATGATCACGATCCAATAAAATGAAACAATACATTAAGGAAATGAGGAAACTATTAGAAAATAATTTTATCTGATTTTTAAGAAATTTAGAATGAGATTCTAAATATTGATGAATTCAGAATCTAATTTCTGACAAAATTAGTGTTTGATTTCTGAAGAAATCAGAGTCCAATATCAGAAGAAATTGAATTATGATTTTTAGAAGAGATTGTAGTTTGATTTCAAATAAAATAAAAGTAAGATTTTTAAAGAAATTGATGTATAATTTCTGACATAATCAAAGTCTGATTTCAAAAGAAATCTATGTATAATTTCATAAAAAATTGTAGTCTACTTTTAAAAGAAATCGGAGTCTGGTTATTAATGAAATCAGTGTTTGAATTCAAGAGAAACTAGTGTCTGCTTTCAAGATAAATCAGAGTCTAATTTTAGAATAAATCAGAGTCTGATTTCAGAATCAATTAGCATATAATTTTAGAATAAATTAGAGTCTGATTTCACATGAAATCAGAGTCTAATTTTACGATCAATCGGTATCTGATTTCAATATAAGTCATAGACTTATTTTAGGGGAAACCAAAGTCACAATTCTGGGGAAATCATATTGTATGGAACTGTAATATTCTATGTTAGATATTGATCTATTTTTTTAACTCCATACAAATATGGTTAGAATTATTTTAGGAGAATACTAGATAATACATTTAAACCCATTCATAAAGTGAAAATTGTTATTTGAGAATGGAAATTTTCCTCAAAAATATATTTCATAGAGAAGGATAATTTTCCATAAGAAAATGTGTTTGTGATTCAAAAAACATAAGGGAATAGAAAATTCCCAAGTACACTAAATGAAATAATAGTATCCCCCTTTTTTAAAGAACAAAAAACTTTTCATTAAAGAATATAAGGACAGAAAAACATTTTTGAACATAAAAAAATACTTATCTCCCATTTTCTTTATTTAATGCTCATGATGAAAAAGAATAACTACCCCTTAGGTATTGAAATCCCTAATTATCATAATCATATATTTCATAGATAAACTACTTTTTTCTTACCTAATAATGTCTTCTTTAAGTAATGAACCCATTACTTAATAATTATATTTATTAATATTCAGTTTGATTAATCTTTACTCCCCCATTGTGTTTTTCGAAAATAAATGGATAGAAAGAAAAAATATTGTACCTGTAAGGTTTGGAACATAAAAAACCAAAACAATGGAATGATTACAAATTAAATTATGTTGAAAAAGTATAACACAGAAAAAAAATATCAAATTTGAGAAATCATCCATCCTTCATTTCCTTCACCATCTCCTTTTTCTAATTTTATATCAGCCTCTTTAACTCTTTATCATCATATTCGTTCTGCTTGATCAACTAATCCCAATTCTGGTTTTTCTTTTTGGGATCATTGATCCTTTCTTCCTAAGATTTATGAATTTATCCTTGAGATTTTATAACCTCTTATTTTTCATTTTACATTTTTCCCATCTTGTTACTGACTTACCTTTCCCTTTTCAAATTTGAAGTAATATAATTCAGTTTTTCATTGAGGTCTCCATCCTCTTGGATCCATCAATCTTTATCTTGATTCAGATTATCTAAGACTTTTTTAAAGGTTCATGATTGAGTCAATTGACTTATAAAAGGAATTTTTTTACTAAATAGTTTAAATTATCCATTATATTTAGATCACCAATAAATGACTTAGGCCACTTGGTTATCTACTTTCAATAAATCCAATGAGCATCATAACTACATTGAAATGTTTTAAAATTGGATTGATGTTTTAAAAAAATTTCCCTAATAATTCTTTTTGAATAAGACTTTTGATTTTTTGTTTGTTGAAACAGTTTGCATCTGGAATCAATGCTTGTAAATAAGGTAATAGTATTCACAAGTTTCTTCAAGGACAGAACAATAAAATAATTTCCTGAGGATAAATATTCTAATGAATATTTATTTTTTGGTGAGGGAATTTATCTTTGTCATCTTATTATCCCTTATATGATACCAGAACAACATTATTTATTAATTTTTCAACATTAACTTTTGTTGGAGAATAAAAACCGACTTTCTTACCTTTCTCACCCTTAGATATATTTTTCTCAAAATTCTGAGTGTCATTATCACTATTTGAAACATGAATTATTCTTTCAACATCATCAACACCATTATCAGCAATTTTTTAAATGATTAATTTGTCATCATTATGATGAATGAAATAATGATTACAACTCCCATCATTTGAGGGATTATCAACTTCAACTGGTGTATCGTCATTTATCAGAACTAATTTTTCATTAGAAATGATCAGGGTAGATTCATATTAGGGATGTTCTTATAGATAATATGTTAGAAGAGATTAATTTCTCCCTATATTATTCCACAATTATAATTACACCTTCACATTCACTTTATTCTTCTACTTCTTTTTCTTCTTGCTTCACTTCTTCTTCTTGAAAATTGGTTTTTGAAACTGAAATAACATTATTTATCATTTTTGTACTAGGAATTTTAATTGGTACTTTTATTATAAAGAGGATTCTAGAACCTAAATTTCTTCAGATTCCTTCTCTATATCTCTAAGAAAATATTGAATAGTATTGGCTTCTGACATCTTTTTCTTAAACTTCTTATCTATATCTTGGTTCTCAATCTCTTCAGCTTCTTGAAGCATTAAGACCTTATCCTCCATAGGTTCTAATCCAAAAACTATATCTCCATCCTACTTTTTCTTCTTTTTCTCTATATATTTGTCTACCAAATCATCAGGAAATGTATTTTCCCATTTTTTCTTGGGTGTACCAGATATTGACTAATAAATTTGGGATTTCTCTTTCAAATTCAGTTCTTTTTTATTTTTTTCCATTTTGTTTTCTTAGAACAATCACCTACATCAACTTTCTTTCTAACATCTTGATCATCCTTATCAGGAACTTCAATGAACTCTATTGTCTTAATGATAAAACACATTTTCATTCTTCTTAGTGTGTCATCACTCAACAACATAATCTTCTAAGCTATGGCCTTTGATATTTAATGTATTTTTAATGATTAAAAACATTATTCAATAATCTTCCACACAATTTTCAGGTACATAATGATCTAGTACTTGATGGTTACATTCTTAACATTTCATATTCTCAAAAGAATATACATTATGAGGTTAGTCATCCTTAGATTTTCCATGAAATTTATGAAGATGATAACACATTTCTTAAGGGAATCTGTTTCTCCCATTATTGGAATCATAAAATTTTTCATCCATATAGAATGAAATCTATAATTGGTTGAAAGATGATCAATCTTTAGTAAAATTACTATTTTTAGTACAAGACACTCAATTTCCATAAACATCTCAAAATATCCTTCCTTGTTATGAATTTGGTGTGATGAAAATATAGATTCACCTTCATAAGTAATATCCAAAATTCTAGATGCTTTATTGAAATACAAGGAATAAGTCAAACCATTACTCTTGAAAGGAAACATTTATCTTCCCCTATATTCTTCGAAATGAAATTTATCATAAAATTATATAAGAATATATGAATAAACCATATCCTAATTCTTTAGTTTGGAAATACATATAATTCCCCAACTATTTATCTTTATGATTTTTGGAATCAAGTAGTCATACTTGATAAATAAATTTGGTCCAACTAACCTATCTCAATAAATTAACCAATCCTTGAGTACCATGATTTTGCCATCACATTGTATGGGGAAATGTCAAGAGACATTCGGAGTATAAAAAAATAGTGAAAACTAAATTGTAACTAGAAATATTAGAAATTCATTGCCACAAAAACACTTGGATAACCGATGTGGGACTGGAATATGGAGTCATTTAAATAGGCTCCGTGGTGATGGTTCATATTAAAGAATAGATCCATTGACTGAGATTAATTAAATTTGATCTGATGGTAAATATCAGTACCGAAGAAGGATTTAAAGCTTCCGATCATTTGAGGTTTTATAAAAAAATATTATTTAATGAAAGTGAATCTAATAAGTTTTTCATAAACTATATAGAAATTCACAGATGTAAAAATTTTTAAATTATGATAATTTAACTAAGGAAACATACCTTTCGGATTTCTCGTAATGAAATTACAATATTGAAAAGATTTTTATTAATGAAATGAGGTTCGTAAATTTTTTATTAGGGAAAGGAAAACATTTTTTGTTCAGAAATTTTTTTCGCTTCCAATAAAAAAATTGAAAAAGGAAATATTAAATAATATACATATCTAATCCACTTATGAAAATAACTATCTTAATGTAAGGAGATATGATTCATCAAATAGTTAATATGGATGATCACCTTATGGTTATCATTACAAACATTTTTTATGTATTAAAATTTATCATAAGGAAAATACTTTGTAAATATGTCATAATTTTGATCTATCATTCTTGTAATTTTACAATGATATCTCGTTTTACTATGTGATACCTATGAAATTGATTCCTAATGTCTATTTTTTTACATGAGAGCAATGTGATTCATTTATTTTAGGGAAATGGAAGTAGTGTTTGCACACATTAATTTTGTTTTGGTAATAATCTTTCCATATTTAGGGAGTTTGTGTTCCATCCACCACACATGATCTCATCAACTACTATTTGTTACATATTCAACTTCAACAGAGCAATGGGATACATAGTGTTTCTTTATGAATGAACAATAAAATAATTAATCTCTTAATAAATGACATGTTTTGGATATACATTTCCTATCTGTTCTACAATAACCAAAATCATTATCTGGAAAAAATATTTAAAACAAAATCATTTCCAAAATAATAGAAAAGTCCTAAATCTATATTTACCTTTATCCGGAGAAACATTATTTTCACGGATTTCAAAAGTGATTCTTTTTTATTAGATTGATATCTTACACTTAATTATACTTAAAAATTTATGTTTGGATGACAAGCTGCTTAGTATTACTGTATTCTTATCATACCTATAAATGATGTTTGATATTCTAGAATCATTAGAGTTTGAGGTATCTATTAGACTACTTATACTATTTGTGTTTTCATATCCATAATTCTTAACAATAAAATTAATATATTTATGTTTAGATGTATAAGTTTCTTATGGTTTATGAGAAATTTGAAAACTAGGGAAAAATGTTAACTCACCCATCATACTCATTTCCAAATCATATTTCATTAGATTTGAAATTGAATTTGTAAAATATTTTTGAGATGATCTGAATGTAATTTCATAAATGTAAATTTTAAAAATAAAAACCTTATTATTATTATTCTTTATGAATGGGGTTGGATTAGACGTTCCCTTAATATAACAGTTTTGTAACAAAAATCATGGACGCCTTTCGTAAAATGATCTAGGGGCTTGTTGAAGTCTATATAAAGATTCAGTAAGTTAGTAATCATTTTCATGTAGTTTTGTGTCTTTAAAGCAATGATTTTGTTCAAAAAAACATCCTCGTGAAGATAAATGTTAAGGTAATCACACTTCAAGCCCATTTGAAAAAGTTTGAAATTGAAAAATTCTATAATGTATAATAAGATATTAAAAGGTTCAACTCAAGATAATGGAGTTTAGTTTTCTTCATTGTATATTACTTCTTGTTGATTATATCCTATTAAAACTAATAGCTCTTTATTTCATATAATTATTTCATTTACATCACATTTATTTAAGAAGTCCTATTTAACACAAATTATAAAAGATTCAATAGATCATTAAACCAAGGTCCAAACATTATTCCTTTCAAATTAATTTAGTTTATTCTAAATGGTTTAAATAAAATCATCATCACCTAATGATTCATCAGTGCATTAAGGTTATAATTTCGAAAGAAATGATAAATGTTATACTTAATTCCATAATGAAAATTTACTCATTACAGTTTGATTTACATCACCAATGATATTATCTGTAGTACGATTCTTAAGAAACATCTGATTTGTGTTTTTTAAAAACTTTTAATCAACATATAGTAAAAAATCATCTCTGGAAAATACTTCAAAATCATTTTTTTGAATATTTTCCTTCTTAGAAGAATCTTCTATTAATGTTTGATAATCAGTTTTTTAAAATACATCTGAAGATGTTGGTTGAAGTTATTTAAAAATAAATTGATTAGTTTCATCAAATATAACATCTTCTGTTTTTTCAACATTCTATTATTTTATGGTTAAAAACACTATATACATTATAAGTTGTGGAGTAGCCTATGAAAATTCCTTCATCAGATTTGGGAGTGAATATATGTTAGATTTCCCTAGTATTAATGATGAATACTTTAGATCCGAATAATTTAAAGTAAGAAACATTATGTTTTCGACCAGAACATATCTCATAAGGAGCTTTATTAAGAAAAGGTCAAATTAAAACTTGATTTATAGTATAACAAGCAGCACTTAAAACATGATCCGAAAAGTGTTTCACAATAGTATATTCACTCAACATGGTTCTATTTATCTATTGATTAATATTATTTTTTCTTTCAATAAAACCATTTTTTAGGAGTACCTGGAGCTGAGATGTTATGAGTGATTCCTTTCTTATAACAAAAAATTTCAAAATATGAATTATCAGAATCTCCCCCATGATCACTACAAGAAGTTATTAATGGAAGGATTTTATAATTTTATAATTTTTCTAAAATGTATTTAAAATAAGAAATGGATTCATATTTCTTTTCTGGAAAATAGACACAAGTAAATCATGTATAATCATTAACTAAAACAATCACATATTATTTTCTACGAATACTTCTAGTTTCTGTTGGACCAAAGATATCTATATGCACTAGTTATAATGCATCAAAAGTTGAGACTTCACTAATTTATTTAATTCTTTATTAATATTTATTTCCATATTGACTAGGATAAAGAACTTTTGAATAATAAAATCTATGCTTCGGTAGATCCTTAACAAGTATTTTCTTTGAGAGTTTTCATAGGTTTTTAATATTACAGTGTCCTATATTTCAATTCCATAACCCATATTGTTCATCCATTTCACTATAGAAAGGTAGGTATTGGCTCCTAAATTCATCTATTTTATGTGTATAAACATTCTCATACTTTTTGGTAGAGAGAATTAATTATTTCTTGGAATTTTATAGTGATAATTTACCATTAGTAAAATTCACATGGTAAACTTCATCACATAATATTATTATGCTAATATGTTATTTCTTAGGAACTTTAAAAAATAAAAAAATTAAAAATCAAGATTTTCCAAGAAGAAAAATGTTACATATTCTATCAATTTCTCCTTCAACATTTCCTCTAGACATTACATTTCGAACTTTTTACTTAATTATCATTTCTTTGAATTTTTTGTTATCTATCATCCGCTAGGAACATTTACTATCCATTTACCATGTATTTTTGTTGGCACATCCTTTTTTTCTTGAAAATAAAATAGATAGGCTTTCGGAATCCAAAAATGTTTTGATCCATAATGGGTAGAATGTAAAATCCCAAGTCACCACATTTTCATAGAAAAGTGATATTTATAAAAAACTATGGATTTGGTTTTATTAAAAGAGCATTTTACCTTCCAATGTCCACAACATTTACACTTATTAAATAATGAGATATTTGGGGAAAATAAATATGACTGGAAAATGGATTTGAATGAGTATAACTGAATCTATAACTATTTCGTAGGAGGTGAAATTTGGAATATTTTTTATAAAATCCTTTCCATATAGAAGTGAAATGTAAATAAAGTTTCTGTAAGGAAATTATTTTAGATTTTAGTCAGATGACTAAATTATTAACCACATATTCATTACTCTTAGAGTTTAAATTATTCAATAAACCTTTTTCTTATAAATAACATTTTCATGATCTTTAGAATGTTTATCCTTATCAAAATTTAATTTCTTAAGGTTTCTAGATATATTATCAAAATCAATATATTTATGATCAAGATCTATTGAATTATTTGTTACTTCTATTGTTAAAAAAAATAATAGAATTTACTTTTCTATAATAATTTTTATCCTACAATCCTAATTATTATGTAATATAGAAAATCTAAAGACTTCTTCAAATAAAGGTAATGTATTTTATTTTGATGAGAAATGTTCTTTATCATAATATTCATATTATAATTCATTAATAAAATTAGCATTTAAATAATTATTTGTTTATGATTCAGAATTGTACACATTATGTATAATACAATGATTTTCAATATGTAATTTGTATATTAGACCAATATTATTCTAACTAAAAAATTCATATCCCAAGGATTAATCTGAATAGTCAACAACATTGGCACTCCAAGTGTCAATAGCCTTTAAGCCATTATTATCCTTACATTTATTTTAATACTTTTTTTCCATTCATAATACTTATACATTTTGTTTTTTCTCTTCAAGGATTATTGGACAGTTTATTTTAAGAATGAACTATTTCACTTGATTAACATACTAAAATAACATTCTTATCCTTAGATCTAGTTACTCTTGATGGAGTCTTGGATTTTTATTTATTAGTGAAAGAATCACGTCCAATTCCAATATTCTTCTTGTTTATGTTTACATCACTCTTCATTCTTGTTTAATGTTGTAGAAGAGATCCAAAAAACACATTATGAGTGATATTATAATAATTTCAATTTTTATCAATTGTTGTCCCCTTAGATTATCACTCATTGGGAATGATATCAATTATCATGTCCACAAATATTTCATCATCTCTTCTTTTTTCTCCCATATATTGATGATTATTGAAGATAGTCAAAAAAATTGTTGTACATTTCAAAGTAGTTCTCTATAAGGAAAAAAAATCCATGATATTCATATCTTAACATATCTCTTCTAGTTTATATAAAATTTGAGGATCAAAAGTTTGTAACATCAAGTTTCTTACATATACTATTTTCAGCTTCATAAGTGGATATTTGGATATAGATATTCATGGTCATGGAACCCAAAAGTGTATTGTGTACCTTGTAGTTTGGTTGATTTTATTATTTTCCGGAATTTGTGAATGTTATGATTTTTTTGCAAGAATCTTGTATTTACCAGTGAGCAAGAAAAAATTATTCACTCCAATGTTTATAACAAATCTATTCATAAAATCTCTCCAATAATCATAATAATTAACATCATAAATTGGTGTTTGGGTATGATTAAAATTTTTTATATAACCAATGTTCATTTCATCCATTATATAAGATATTAAGAAAGATCTATTCGAAAAAATGGACTACTATCAATGGATTAAAAAAAAGAAAATTTTATGAAAACCATGAACAAGTATGGTTATGGAAGAAAAGTTGGTAAAGAAAACTTATATTTGTGTATAATAATTTTAGAGAACTGGTATGATACAAATTATAGGAACAAGATTAAGATGTATATGCTCAATTACAAGAGGGGTGAAAATTAGGTTTAAAATCCTTCATTTTTAACCATAACAAAATATAAGTTTTTCATAGATAAATAATATGGCTTCCCAAACCCTATTTAGTCAATGACAACGAATCTAATATTCTTAGGATCCAAATAATGGATACGATAAAAAAACATAGAAAATGTTTACTAAGGGAAATATTCCACCATAAATCATAATTAATATTATTTATTAGAGTATAAAAGTATAATAAAATATAATAATGTTATAATTTATTTCATTAAAAAATAGTGGAATTAAAAAAATATTACAAAACAAGACAATTATAATAAATATATAAACCCAAAGAGAAGGGTATCCAATAACCTAGGATAAAGACCATTGATTTATATGTTAAACAAATACTGGATTACCCACATGATGTTAATCCCTTGATACATAAATAAGAATCTACCATGATATCCCTACAAGCCCTTGATATCTCAAGTAACCATCACCTATATCTTCATATCCCCGGAAGACCTCGATCTCTAGGCTAATCAACACCAATGTATTCCAATCTTTTGAAGCCCTTGGTTGATCATTAATAATAAGAATGGCATAAATTATATTGAATAAGTTTTTCACATCATTTTCACAAGTTATATTTGAGTAGAGTGTTCATAGAATATACTCTCTCCCAAGAATTCAGAAAGATCATTGAAAAATATCCTCACTTATATTGTTTCACCTCATTAAAATTCCTGGATATTAATAGGAATGGATTCCAATGATCATCATTCTGCATCAATGGTCAAATTTTTCATTAAACATCAGAGGGAACTATACACTAGTCACTCCACAAATGGTTAGTTAAAAACAATTTATATGACATGATTTTATGTAATAAAATATGAGAAACATTTCCATGCTTAATAAACATTAACAAGATTAGGATCTGATAAAATATAATGTAACATTATGGAAATGAGGTAACTGTAAGAAAATAATTTAATAGCATTCTTATGAAAGTGAGAATCGAATTATGAATTCTGATGAATTTGAAATAAGATTTCTGAAGAAATCGGATTAATTTTTTTTTTGACAAAGTTGGAATATGATTTCAAATGAAATGGGAGTTTGCTATCAAAAGAAATCAGAGTATGATTTCAGAAGAAATCAGAGTTTGATATCAGAAGAAATTGGAGTATAACTTCAGAAGATATGATGGTCTGATTTTAGAAGAAATTAAAGTTGGATTTCTAATGAGATCGAAGTCTGATTTCAGAAGAAATAAGAGAGTCATTTTAGAATAAATTGGAATTTGATTTTTTATGCAATATATGTCTGATTTTCAGAGATATATGAATCTAATTTCAAGAGAAATCTGATACTAATTTTAGGATAAATCTTAGTCTGATATTTTAAAAACCATATTCTGATTTTAGAAGAAACCGAAGTCTGATTTTAGGAGAAATTAGAGTCACAATTATGGGGAAATCAGATTCTAAGTAACTGTATAATTATTAGTTAGAAAAGGATTTTTTTAACTAAAATGATGATTATTAGATTTAGTTTACAAAAATAATAGATAAGACACTGAAAACAGTAGTTAATGTAAAAAAATAGAGAATGAAAATTTTCCTTTATAATATATTTTGTAGATAAATATAATATCTCTTAAGAAAAGGTGTTTCTGATTTTTAAAACATAAAGGAATGGAAAATTCATAAGGAAACATAACATGGCCAAAAAAATTTAAAAAATATTTATTACTTCATTTATTCCAGTATTTTTCATGTCCTTCAACATTATAACTCCATGTTATACAGTTTTCGGGTGATCTGAGATAATTCAATTCTCAGGTTTTTTGCCGATAAACGAAACATCAATAGATTTGTGAGATGAGTTTTGATAAGGAATCATTAGGAATAATGGATGGATAATCTAAGAATTTTATTCTAAATTATCAAGTTTTTAAAGGGTTGGTGTAGGAGGAATGAAGAAAAAACCCTTAATCATTCTGGTGGTCGATTCTAGATGGATGTCGGTCGACAACCATGATTTGCGGCTAGAACTGATTATTTTTGATAGATTCTTTGTGGGATATAATGATTTTTTGACCGAATATAAAGCATGAGTGAATATATATTGAAATTTAAGGATTTTGGAAAAATCTGGAATACAGTTCATTTAGGATTCACAACACATTGTAGATATCCCCCTCAACAGTGGAACTATGGTTTTGATGAAGTTAAGGGAAACATAATGTGTAACACTTCCATAAACACTCTTTAATTTTTCCTATATTGGAAAATCCATTCGAGGGATCACACAAATAGGGCGTCTGTGTAGAGACACACTAACATATGTTGGCCACATGAATCGTATTCCATGTGGGCCTATATGTTGTGTACCAACGTATAAAGCTAGGGGGTCTATGAAAAAAAAACCACCAAGAGACATGGACCGATCCACAGATTGTTGGGGCACACAATGTAGTCCACCTAGATGATGTGTAATCCTATATTAATGTTACCCATTTAATGACCAAAAACATAGATCTGCAATGAAGAGGGAAAACACAATGTGTTGGTCCCCCTCACAAGCCATTTACTTTTTAAGCTCATTAATGTTTTCTTCATCTATATGTCATTCATTAAAACCCAGATATTGGTTCGCAAGAGGCATATCCTAAGTGTTTTTCATTGTATAACATTCTGGTTCCCTGAAAAGAGGATTTTGAAATATTGTGGAAAATCATCAAATTTGTAACATGTTGATTCGACACTCGATGATGGAATCAAATTTACAGATTCACCATAGTAGTACCAAGGTTACCATCCAATTGTACTATGTAGTGGATTTACATGATGAATTTTTCAAAAAAAAAACCTTCATCTAGGATGGGAAGTGGCATTCCATGATTATCTATCTGAGCTACCCTACAATAGTACTAGTCAATTATATTCCGTGATGTTTTGGGCCAAAACTCTAGCTAGGCTAGTTAGTGGAATTCCTTGTCCATATTTCTGAGTTACCCTCTAGTAGGAAAGGGTAGTGGAGTTCCTAAACATTATGGGCCTACCCTTCATCAAGGTTGGAAGTGTAATTTTTTATGACAAAAACCAAACATAACCCTCAAACTGGGATGGGATGTTGTGTTTCCTTAATGACTCCTAGGTATTACCCTCTATTAGTACTAGGATGTTGCATTCCTCGTTGACCTTCCCAATGTTTACCCTCCAATTGGGCTATGTAGTGGCGTTCCTCAGTGACTACCATAGTATGACCTACCTATCATAGCAGGGCACAATATCCTTTCCTATAATTAGTATCCCTTGAACTATTTCTCATATTGACAAGGTTTTTTTATGTGCATTTAGACTCATGAGAAATCATGAAAAATTCCCCCATAAAGATGTGTCATTCTAGCATGAATTATAACAATATAGGTGAGTCAGTTCCTCCCAAAACAGATAGAATCAAGTTGTGGTGATTGAGTCCCATTGACTTGTGTGCATTGGGCAGATGCAGGAGATGTTTTCCATCATAGATGATCATTCTTCTTGGAAATTTTGGCTACACATCTTCTTAATATGAGTTGTGAGATGGAGATACCCTTAATCTTTCATTTGTGTTTCATTGAATAATCATATAAATATATCATCATTCAAATCCCACTAATTGGGTTTTGTTTACTCACATTCAAAGAGAGGGAAATACATGTGTGGTATTTCAGTTTCTTTCTGTGTCTATGTTCTCAGGGTTGGATGAATCTATTATCCTGTTATAGGTATTGAAAACTCAATGAGCATTTCATCTTCTCCCCATTTCGATTTTCTTGTGTTTGGATGAGCTTAAGTCCACTCTCTTGTTGTGTGAAGCTATAATCTTTTACTATAACTTATTCTATATACTTCCTTGGTATTCAGTTGTATCTCATTCTACTCCCCCTTCACATTTTTAGGGGTGTTTTATTGGGTTCGTATATACTCACCCCTACATGGGCTTTGACATCCATATATAGTGACTTTTGATGATAGAAGATAGGTCTATTGTGACATCAGATGAGATTCAAGATATGTGGTGTTTAGAATGTGTATGGTGGTCAATTTTTGGGAAATAGGAGTCGGGCTCTCTCATTTGTTTACTATTTTCTAATTTTTTTTATTTCATGACATATTTTTAGTTTTGTTGTGTATTTCATCCATTTTCATTTTTAGTATACAATATTGTACTTCAATTTTTTTGTGTATGGTGAATTTTTGATATATTTATAGGAATGTTGCATATTTTATTTCATTCCCTATGAAATTTGTCCTTATGTTCATTGTGTTCATGTGTACATGTATTTAATCAAAGGTCTCCACATTTTTTTTATTACTTCAGAACATTTCACCACCCATGGAAAATGGAGTCATGCTTGTGGTAGTTGTGGCCTGAGACCCGGCCTGGGTCTGGCCCTGAAAGTTTGGAATCAATGGTGGATCAACCCTTGGGACATTTTTTGGATGTTTCCCTAAATATAAAATTATGTTTGAGTTTATGGAAAATGATTCAATGTGTCTTGAGTGCATCTCTCTTGATAGGGATTCTACTGATTGTGTTGCAGGCATCATAAATATTCACCATGAAAATGACTATGTGCTTGTCAATTGGGCATGTAGAGATATATTTTTCTAGGATTAATGTAACATGCATCCTATAAAATTAAATATTTGACTTTAATTCTTGATTAAGATCCACATTTTTTATTATATATATTCTAATATTACTATGAAACTCAATGATAACATTCAGGATGACTCTGGGATGCCAACCAGAAAGGATACGTTCTCCAGTTCATGATTATGACCCAATGAGCAATGAGGCCTTAGTTCAGCATTCAACTCATAATCCCCTTCCTCTAGATTGTAAGGCAGTATAACCACCACCTATTATGAAAACAAAATTTAAGCAAAACATGCGGAGGACATGTGCGGGCTGAGTACATTCCCAATGTTCTAGATTTAGAGATCACTAAGGTTATACGGTGAGACAAATCCCTAGGAAGCAGAGGATTGGATAGAGTTATTAGTCCAGAACATCAAGCTTGTTAAATCCCCAACAAATAATATTGTTTCTTTTATAGATAGTATTTTTTTCATAGTTTCTAGTTTTTGGTGGGACCAATTTATCTAGATACAAGATGAGTCTCCCCTCTCATGAGACGACATCTAGAAATAAGAGACTCATTTTAGAATAAATTGGAATCTGATTTATGATGAAATATAAGTCTGATTTTCGAAGAAATATGAATCTATTTTCAAGAGAAATCTGATACTAATTTTAGGATAAATCGTAGTCTGGTATTTTAAAAACCAGATTCTAATTTTAGAAGAAACTGAAGTCTGATTTTCGGAGAAATTAGAGTCACAATTATGGGGAAATCAGATTCTAAGGAACTGTATAATTATTATTTAGATAAGGATATTTTTAGTTAAGATGATGATTATTAGTCTTAGTTAAAAAAATAATAGATAAGACACTGAAAACAGTAGTTATTGTCAAAAAAATAGAGAATGTAAATTTTCCTTTATAAAATATTTTATAGATAAATATAATATCTCTAATGAAAAGGTGTTTGTGATTTTTAAAACATAAAGGAATGGAAAATTCATAAGGAAACATAACATGGCCAACAAAATATGAAAAAATATTTATTAATTCATTTATTCCAATATTTTTCATGTTCTTCACCATTACAACTCCAAGTTAGATAGTTGTCGGGCGATCTGAGATAATTCAATTCTCAGGTTTTTTGCCGATAAATGAAACATCAATTGATTTTTGAGTTGAGGTTTGATAAGGAATCATTATGAATAATGGATGGATAATCTAAGAATTTTATTCTAAAATGTCAAAGTTTTAAAGGGTTGGTGTAGGAGGAATGAAGAGAAAAACCCTTAATCATTCTGGGGGTCGATTATAGATGGATGTCGGCCAACAACCATGATTTGGTGCTAGAACTGATGATTTTTGATAGATTATTAGTGGGATATAATGATTTTTTGACCGGATATAAAGCATGACTGAATATAGATAAAAATTTTAGGATTTTGGAATAATCTGGAATACAGTTCATTTAGGATTCACAACACACTGTAGATATCCCCCTCAACAGTGGAACTATGGTTTTGATGATGTTAAGGGAAACATAATGTATAGAACTTCCATAAACACTATTTATTTCTTCCTTGATTTGACCATCCATTCGAGGGATCACAAAAATAGGGAGTCTGTGTAGAGACACAGTGACATATGGTGGCCACATGAATCGTATTCCATGTGGGCCTATATGCTGTGTACAAACGTACATAGCTAGGGGGTCTAAGTAAAAAAACCATCCAAGAGACATGGCCCGATTCCCAGATTGTTGGGACACACAATGTAGTCCACCTAAACGGTGTGTAATCCTATATGAATGTTACCCATGTAATGATAAAAAACACAGACATGTAATGAAGAGGGACCACACAATGTGTTGGTCCCCATCACAAGCCATTTACTTTTTAAGCTCATTAAAGTCATCTTCATCTATATGTCATTAATTTAAACTCAAGTATTGGTTCGCAAGATGCATATCCTATGTTTTTTTTCATTGTAGAACATTATGGTTCCCTCAAAAGAGGATTTTGAAATATTATGGTAAATCTTTAAATTTGTAACATGTTGATTCGACACTCGGTGATGGAATCAAATTTACTGATTCACCATTGTAGTACCAGGGATACCATCCAATTGTACTATGTAGTGGATTTACTTGATGAATGTTTGAAAAAAACCCTCCATCTAGGATGGGATGTGGCATTCCTTGATTATCAGTCTGAGTTACCCTACAATAGTACTAGTCAATTATATTCCTTAATGTTTTGGGCCAACAATCTAGCTAGGATAGGAAGTGTCATTCCATGTCCATCTTTCTGATTAACCCTTTAGTAGGACAGGGTAGTGGAGTTCCTCAACCTTATGGGCCTACCCTTAATCAAGGTTGGTAGTGTAATTTTTTATGACAAAAAACCAAACATAACCCTCAAACTGGGATGGGATGTTTTGTTTCCTCAATGACTCCTAGGTATTACCCTCTATTATTACTAGGAAGTTGCATTCCTCATTGGCCTTCCCAATTTTACCCTCCAATTGTGCTAGGTAGTGGCTTTCCTCAGTGACTACAATAGTATGACCTACCTATCATAGCAGGGCACAATATCCTTTCCTAAAATTTGTATCCCCTGAACTATTTCTCATATTGATAAGGTTTTGTTTTATGTACCTTTAGACTCATGAGAAATCATGAAAAATTCCCCCATAAAGATGTGTCTTTGTTACATGAATTATAACAATATAGGTGAGTCAGTGCCTCCCAATGCAGATAGAATCAGGTTGTGGTGATTGAGTCTCATTGTCTTGTGTGCCTTGGGCAGATGCATGAGATTTGTTCCATAATAGATGACCATTCTTCTTAGAAATTTCGGCTACACGTCTTCTTAATATGAGTTGTGAGATGGAGATACCCTCAATCTATAATTTGTGTTTCATTGAATAATCATATAAATATATCCTCATTCAAATCCCACTAATTTGGTTTTGTTTACTCACTTTCAAAGAGAGGAAAATACATGTGTGGTATTTCAGATGCTTTCTGTGTCTATGTTCTCAGGGTTGTATGAATCTACTATCCTGTTATCGGTATTTATGACTCGATGAGCATTTTGTCTTCTCCCCATTTCGATTTTCTTGTGTTTGGATGAGCATAAGTTCACTCTCTTATTGTGTGAATCTATACTCTTTTACTATACCTTATTCAATATACTTCCTTGGTATTTAGTCGTATCTCTTTCTACTCCCCCTTCACATTTTTAGGGGTGTTTTATTGGGTTCGTATATACTCACCCCTACATGGGCTTTGACATCCACATATAGTGACTTTGGATGATTGCAGATAGGTCTATTGTGACATTAGATGAGATTAGGGATATGTGGTGTTTAGACTGTGTATAGTGGTCCATTTTTGGGAAATAGTAGTTAGGATATCCCATTTGTTTACTATTTTATAATTTTTTTATGTCATGACATATTTTTAATTTGGGTGTGTATATATTCCATTTTCCTTTTAAGTATTCAATATTGTACTTCAATTTTTTTGTGTGTGTTGAATGTTTGATATATTTATAGGAATTTTGAATATTTTATTTCATTCACTATGAAATTTTTCATTATGTTCATTGTGTTCATGTGTACTTGTATTTAATCAAAGGTCTCCACATTTTAATTATTACTTCAGCACTTTTCACCACGCATGGAAAATGGAGTCATTCTTGGGGTAGTTGTGGCCTAAGACCTGGCCTAGGTCTAGTCCTGAAAGATTGGAATCAAATGTGGATCAACCCTTGGGACATTTCCTGTATGTTTCCCTAAATATAGAATTTTGTATGGGTTTATGTAAAAAGATTCAATGTGTCCTGAGTGCAGCTCTCTCGACAAGGATTCTACTGATTGTGTTGCAGGCATCATAGATATTCACCAAGAAAATGATTATGTGCTTGTCGACTAGGCCTATAGAGATATTTTTTTCTAGGATTAATGTAACATGCATCCTATATTATTAAATATTTGACTTTCATTCTTGATTACGATCCACATGTTTTATTATATATATTCTAATCTTACTATGAAACTCAATGATAACATTCAGGATGACTCTGTGATGCCAACCAGAAATGATATGTTCTCCAGTTCATGATGATGACCCAAGGAGAAATGAGGCCTTAGTTCAGCATTCAACACATGATCCCCTTCCTCTAGATGGTAAGGCAGTATAACCACCACCTATTATTATAACAAAATTGAAGCAAAACATGTGGAGGAAATGTGCAGGCTGAGTACATTCCCAATGTTCTAGCATTAGAGATCGCTAAGGTTCTACGGTGAGACAAATCCCTAGGAAGCAGAGGATTGGATAGATTTGTTAGTCCAAAACATCAATCTTATTAAATCCCCAACGAATAATATTGTTTCTTTTATAGCAATTATTTTTTCATAGTTTCTAGTTTTTGGTGGGACGAATTTATCTAGATACACGATGAGTCTCCCCTCTCATGAGATGACTTATAGAAATAAGAGACCCATTTTAGAATAAATTGGAATCTGATTTTTGTTGAAATATAATTCTGATTTTCAACTAAATCTGAATCTAATTTCAAGTGAAATCTGATACTAATTTTAGGATAAATCGAAGTCTGATATTTTAAAAACTAGATTCTGATTTTAGAAGAAACCGATGTCTAATTTTAAGAGAAATTAGAGTCACAATTATGTGGAAATCAGATTCTAAAGAACTGTATAATTATTAGTTAGATAAGGATTTTTTTAATTAAGATGATGATTATTTGTCTTATTTTACAAAAATAATAGATAAGACACTGAAAACAGTAGTTAATGTCAAAAAAATAGAGAATGCAAATTTTCCTTTATAATATATTTTGTAGATAAATATAATCTCTCTTAAGAAAAGGTGATTGTGATTTTTAAAACATAAAGGAATGGAAAATTCATAAGGAAACATAACATGGCCAACAAAATATAAAAAAATATTTATTACTTCATTTATTCCAATATTTTTCATGTTCTTTACCATTATAACTCCAAGTTAGATAGTTTTCGGGCGATCTGAGATAATTCGATTCTCAGGTTTTTTGCCGATAAAAGAAAAATCAGTAGATTTGTGAGTTGAGCTTTGATAAGGAATCATTAAGAATAATGGATGGATAATCTAAAACTTTTATTCTAAATTATAAAGGTTTTAAAGGGTTGGTGTAGGAGGAATGAAGAAAAAACCTTTAATCATTCTGGTGGTTGATTTTAGATGGATATCGGCCGAAAACCCTGATTTGCGGCTAGAAATGGTGATTTTTGATAGATTCTTAATGGGATATAATGATTTTTTGACTGGATATAAAGCATGTCTTAATATAGAGAGAAATTTTAGGATTTTGGAAAAATCTAGAATACAGTTCATTTAGGATTCACAACACACTGTAGATATCCACTTCAATAGTGGAACTATGGTTTTGATGAAGTTAACGGAAACATAATGTGTAGAACTTCCATAATCACTATTTATTTCTTCCTTGATTGGACAATCCATTCGAGAGATCACACAAATAGGGAGTCTATGTAGAGACACACTAACATATGTTGGCCACAGAAATCATATTCCATGTGGGCCTATATGATGTGTACCAACATACATAGCTAGGGGGTATAAGTAAACAATCAACCAAGAGACATGGCCCGATCCCCAGATTGTTGGGAAACACCATGTAGTCCACCTACCCGGTGGGTAATCCTATATGAATTTTACCCATGAAATGACCAAAAACACAGACATGCAATGAAGAGGGACCACACAATGTGTTGGTCCCCCTCACAAGACATTTACTTTTTATTCTCATTAAAGTTATCTTCATCTATATTTCATTCATTAAAACTCAGATATTGGTTCGCAAGATGCATATCATACGTGTTTTTCAGTGTAGAACATTATGGTTCCCACAAAAGAGGATTTTGAAATATTATGGTAAATCTTTAAATTTGTAACATGTTGATTCAACACTCGATGATGGAATAAAATTTGTAAATTCACCATAGTAGTACCAGGGTTACTATCCAATTGTACTATGTAGTGGATTTACTTGATGAATGTTTCAAAAAAAAACCACCATCTAGGATGGGAAGTGGCATTCCTTGATTATCTATCTGAGTTACCCTATAATAGTACTAGTCAATTATATTCCTTGTTGTTTTGGGCCAACAATCTAGCTAGGCTAGGTAGTGGCATTCTGTGTCCATATTTCTGAGTTACCCTCTTATAGGACATGGTAGTGGAGTTCCTCAACCTTATGGGCCTACCTTTCAGCAATGTTGGTAGTGTAATTTTTTATGACTAAAACTAAACATAACCCTTATACTGGGATGGGATTTTGTGTTTCCTTAATGACTCCTAGGTATTACCCTATATTAGTACTAGGAAGTTGCATTCCTCATTGACCTTTCCAATTTTTACCCTCCAATTGGGCTATGTTGTGGCGTTCCTCAGTGACTACCATAGTATGACCTACCTATCATACCAGGTCACAATATCCTTTCCTAAAATTAGTATCCCCTGAACTATTTCACATATTTACAAGGATTTGTTTTATGTACTTTTAGACTAATGAGAAATCATGAAAAATTCCCCCATAAAGATGTGTCTTTCTAGCATTAATTATGACAATATAGGTGAGTCAGTGCCTCCCAAAGCAGATAGAATCAGGTTGTGGTGTTAGAGTCCCATTGACTTTTGTGCCTTGGGCAGATGTAAGAGATGTTTTCCATCATATATGATCATTCTTCTTGGAAATTTTGGCTACACATCTTCTTAATATGAGTTGTGAGATGTAGATACACTTAATCTATCATTTTTGTTTCATTTAATAATCATATAAATATATCCTCATTCAAATCCCACTAATTGGGTTTTGTTTATTGACATTCAAATAGAGGAAAATACATGTGTGGTATTTTAGATGCTTTCTATGTCTATGTTCTCTGGGTTAGATGAATCTATTATCCTGCCATAGGTATTGAAGACTCGATGATCATTTCGTCTTCTCCCAGTTTCGATTTTCTTGTGTTTGGATGAGCTTAAGTTCACTCTCTTGTTGTGTGAAGCTATACTCTTTTACTATACCATATTCTATATACTTCCTTGGTATTCAGTTGTATCTCTTTCTACTCCCCCTTCACATTTTTAGGGTTGTTTAATTGGGTTCGTATATACTCACCCCTACACGGGCTTTGACATCCACATATAGTGACTTTGGATGATAGCAGATAGGTCTACTGTGACATCAGATGAGATTAGGGATATGTGGTGTTTAGACTGTCTATACTGGTCAATTTTTGGGAAATAGGAGTTGGGATCTCTCATTTGATTACTATTTTCTATTTTTTTTATGTCATGACATATTTTTAGTTTGGGTGTGTATTTCGTCCATTTTCCTTTTTAGTATAAAATATTATACTTTGATTTGTTTGTGTATGGTGAATTTTTGATATATTTATAAGAATGTTGCATATTTTATTTCATTCCCTATGAAATTTGTCATTATGTTCATTGTGGTCATGTGTACATGTATTTAAACAAAGGTCTCCACATTTTTATTATTACTTCAACACTTTTCACCACCCATGGAAAATGGAGTCATGCTTGGGGTAGTTGTGGCCTGAGACCTGGCCTAGGTCTGGCCCTGAATGTTTGGAATCAATGGTGGATAAACCCTTGGGACATTGCTTGGATGTTTCCCTAAATATAGAATTTTAGTTGGGTTTATGGAAAAAGATTAAATGTGTCTTGAGTGCAGCTCTCTCGACAGGGATTCTACTGATTTTGTTGCAGGAATCATAGATATTCACCAGGAAAATGACTATATTCTTGTCGACTGGGCCTGTAGATATTTTTTTATAGGATTAATGTATCATTAATCCTATACGATTAAATATTTGATTGTCATTCTTGATTACGATCCACATTTTTGATTATATATATTCTATTCATACTATGAAACTCAACGATAACATTCAGGATGACTCTGTGATGCCAACCGGAAAGGATACGTTCTCCAGTTCATGATGATGACCCAATGAGCAATGAGGCCTTAGTTTAGCATTCAACTCATGATCCCCTTCCAACAGATGTTAATTCAGTATAACCACCACTTATTACAAAAACAAAATTGATGAAAAACATGGGGAGGACATGTGCAGGCTGAGTACATTCCCAATGTTCTATCATTAGAGATCGCTAAGGTTATACGGTGAGCCAAATCCCTTGGAAGTAGAGGATTGGATAGATTTTTTAGTCAAGAACATCAATCTTATTAAATCCCCAAGGAATAATATTGTTTCTTTTATATCTAGTATTTTTTTCATAGTCTCTAGTTTTTGGTGGGAGAAATTTTTCTAGATACATGATGAGTCTCCCCTCTCATGATACGACTACTAGTATAAGGCCCTGACCTTAAACCTTACATAATCTTGAGTTATTACAAGATTACACATTTAGGATCTTTTCAAGTTTAGAGTTTTAAATAATTAGATCATAAAACATGCATTACATTCAACATTTAAACAAAGTGGTTACATAAAATATAGTACTCATTTTTACCATCTACGGAGACATATTTAAAATAAAACATGGATTCTTTCTTTACACTTCCTTGACACTATCATCATATCATGTACCCTTCCCTTGACCTGTTAAAAACTTTTAAAAAACTTGGGATGAGCATAAAAAGCTTAGTAAGGGATATAAAAATATGGAAAGGATACATGAGTACATGTATACAAATGAATCAATGATATCATACTCTACTCATAAAACAAAAGCAATTTAACATACTTCATCAAATCATGAATAAATCATAGAAATCATAAAACTTAAATGTAACTTGAGGCATTCATAACATTCTTATGTAGGGAGTAACCCTCTTGGTTATGTTTGGAATACCCATCACAGTATATTCCCTAAATCTCTTCAGAAAAACCTTAATGTTTAACTGCTTCGCATTACCCAATGCATTGGAGAGCTATATCGGGCTCACCCGCCCGTAGTTTATCACAGAACCACCCATCTTCATAATAATGCCCAAGAACCATAACATAATCGTATCACATAAAACATGCATAAAGGAAACATAACATTTCCACTTTTCAATCACAAGATATAAGTACAACACATTGATAAAAAAACATTATGAAATACATTTTCAATACCAAAATAAAAGAAAATTAAAACATGGTATATATTTTTCTTTTATAAAATGGTATGGCTTGTATAGGAAGCTGCAACTCAAATAATGGTCACGGCGGTGGAGAAGTCATTGTCACCGCATACGAATGACAAAAACATTCCCTTTTGTCGCTTTGTATAAAAAATATTCCCTTTGGATAAACGTAAAAGTCAAAGGGTATTATACACCATATAAAAGAAGGTTGTGTATAAAACAAAATATGCCTCAATGAATGGAAATTGAGATGAAGTACCATACCTCGAGTCCGACATGAAATGATCATTCTTTAATCTCCTGAATAATAAACTTGAGTTAATTTCTACTTTCCTAAGAACCTTTTTCAAGTTCATTAATCCTTTTATATCACTTATTACCATGTCATGAACACTATGTAATTATTTAAGTTAATAACGGTTCTTTTAACGATCATTGGTACTTGAGTCAAAAATAAACTCTTTATAATTACAAATTTTTCATGTATCCAATATATCCAGAGTTATACTCACGATTTAGATATCATATATATCATATATATCTAGTATATACATGCATTTATAATATTACATAATATTCAGAGAAAGAAATGAAATGCACCGTTCTTGGAGACGGTAAGCCGTACGTACACATGAATGGTACTTTCATTTGTATTTCATATTTTATGGAATGGAATCATAATGATATAAAGGTATATTATAATTACAGTATAATATCATATATAATATCATTAATTAAATCATTTATACTTCCCATATATGGCATTAACGAATCAAATCATTTTGAGGGGGCAGTAGTCCGCACTTCCTAAAATAAATATATCGCGTTTACCCATAATGGTAACCATAAAGGTATTCCATAAACGAAAAAAACATAAGCTTAAATTAAACATATACATATTATATATCATATATAAATATAGTGTCATTTTAATGTCCACCTTTGAAGGTGTTAAAATAATATTGAACAATCATCGTTTCGTGAGGCAGAAATTCAACATCCACTAAAATATTATGTTCTTTAACCATTAGATACAGGTGTGTGTAAGTGTAGCTTGAATACTTATTATAAAAACATCCTAGTATATGTAAGATACTGTTTTTGTTACAAAAGAAATTAATAAAAAGAGTTTAGGGGTTGGAGAAGAAAAATAAAACATAAAAACACAAGGGGAGACACTACCTTTAAATCAGGTAACTCTTTTTGATTTGAGCTAAAAGGATTCCTTGGGAAGACTTATTCCCAAATTGAGGCTTCTAAGAGATAGAGAGGGATGTGGAGAGACAAAATGGTCTTGGTTTGGCCAAGCCAAAGGCTTTGTAAGTGTGTGTATGGTGGTAGAGGTGGGTGCTTTTTATAAGAGGAGAGGAGGGGCACTCTTGGAAAGTAAAGAAATGTTACATTATTTTAGAATGAGTTTCGGATTTAAAAGGTCCCCCATTGATATAATTCTAGTATAAGGTGATATGGGTTCGATATATACCCATACAATAGGTTTTCGAAGAGTGTAGGTCTTAGAGTTTACATTATCGTTTCATTTTATTTAAATCGTTAAATAATGAGGTAATCGTTGCATCATCATGATGTCATAAATAATTTAATATATTTGATGTCTAAAAATTATAAAAAAATTACTATGATGTAGGAAATCTTTTTATATATCCAATTACTATTTATAGTCAAAAATTTGACTTGTATAACCCCATTAAAAAATTGTTTTTCTAAAACAACTCATGTTTTTGTCATTTTTACTTTTACAATAAATAAAAAGATATTAATGTCATTTTCCATCCAAAGTGGCTCCATGGAGTCCCCATGATGACCCATGAATTGTCTTCGTCGTCCATGACAAATCCAATAAGGGTAGGACATGTGTCAAGCTCATCTCATATTATTAAAACATTATTTTACCTTAAACTACACTAATTACCTCTAATCGCGATTAAAAACTTAAATGTTACTATTCACCAAAAAATTATTTTAATCCCATTGAACCAAATTTTACTTCTTAATGAAAACCATGTATTTCAGATTTTGAATCTTTAAAACACAGAGGTGGTAAAATTTCATTTAAACAAAAAATCAGTTTTTATGTACCACTTAGTGGTTTCACTATTCATCAAAAATTGAAGTTTTTCAGAAAAACACCAAAACTTCACCCTAAGATATATTTGACATTATGAATTCAAAAATGATGTCTATATTACAAAATTCAAAACATCTAAGTTACATTAATTAATTTAATAATTAATTCTCGTTGTCATAGCAAATAGCGTGTTTTTATGAAACAATAAGTATCAAAAGATTGACACCAGTTTAAGTCCAATTTCAACGTGAAATTAATTAAAATGACCACTATTGGATTAAATGGTAAAAATATATTCTAAATTAAATTTAAAACCAATTCAAAATATCATCTAATAATATAAATAAATTAGATTAAAAAGTTTTTTTGAATTAAATTACAACATTTTTTACTATTCATTAAAAAAAGGAACATTATTGGAAAAATACCAAAAAATTACCCACAGTACATTTCAATATCCCAATCATAAAGAATACGTTTATTTTGACAAATAGAGCTTATAAAAATTTCAAAAGTTTGATTTAAAAATTATTTTCCATCAAAAGGAAGTAAAACAATCTTTTAAAAATATTAGTGTATTGCTTGCTTAAGATTGGATTTATTCTCATTTTAAGCCTCTAAAACACTATAAAATTCAATAATAGGCATGGATAAAAATATCTATCATTTATTAATTACTTGGGATGTTATATCCTTCCCCCTTTAGAAAATTGTGTCCCCAAAATTTATTCGCTTACCGAATAAGTGGGGGTATTTAGCCCTCATTGCATTTTCAGATTCCCATGTTGCCTCTTCAATCATGTGGTTTTTCCAAAAAACCATTACCAGATGAATCAACATATTCCGATACACTTTCTCCCTATGGTCAGGAATCTGGACCGGTTGTTCCTCATAAGATAGGTTGTCTTCCAACTGAACTACCTCTGGACTGAAAACATGAGATGGATTTGGCATGTATTTTCTGAACATTGAAACTTGAAAAACATTGTGCACCTGAGATAAACATGGAGGTAAAGCAACTCGGTAAGCAACTGATCCAACTCTATCCAGAATTTCATATTGTCCAATGATCCTTGGAATCAGCTTTCCTTTCTTACCAAATCACATCACACTTTTCCATGGTGAGACTTTGAAAAGAACATGATCACCTACCTGAAAAGATAGATCCTTCCTCCGGTTATCTTCATAACTCTTCTGCCTGCTCTGAGATATTCTCATGTGTTTCTGTTTCAATTGATCTTTTTCTCCCATCTCTTCTACCAATTCTGGTCCCATCAGTTTCGTTTCACCCACTTCATCCCAGAAAGCTATGGTTCGACACCGCTTCCTATATAATTCCTCAAACGGATCCCTCTGTATAATGGAATGAAAATTGTTATTATAAGAAAACTCAACCAAATAAAGATGTTAGTCCCAACTTCCATGATAATCCATCAAACAAGAATGTAGAATATCCTCCAAAGTCTAGATTGTTTGTTCTTTCTGCCCATCTGATTGAGGATGAAAAGCTATACTAAAATTTAATTCAGTACCCAACGCCTTCTGAAGGCCTTTCCAAAAGTTAGAAGTAAACCTGGGATCACGATCAGATACAATGGAGAGAGGAACTCCATGTAACTTGACTATCTCTTTAAGATACAAATGGGAAAGTTGATCTCGGGAAAAATTATCTCGTATAGCAAGGAAATGAGCAAATTTTGTCAAGCGATCAATAATAACCGAGATTCCATTATTACCTCGAGGTGTCGTTAGCAATCCTACAATGAAGTCCATGGATATATTCTCCCATTTCCACTCTAGCACTAGTAATGGATGAAGCATCCATTTCGGTAACTGCCGATTTGCTTTAACCTGTTGACATGTCAAAAACATCGCAGTAAAATCAACAGTATCTCTTTTCATTCCATCCCACCCATAATACTCCCGCAGATCTCTGTACATCTTAGTACTGCCAGGATGAACTGAAAAGGAAGAACTATGAGCTTCACATTACAACTCTCTCTTCAACTGGGAATCACAAGTCACATACAATCTCTTCCCAAATCTCAAAACACAATCATTATCAATGTTGAATTCAAGAAACATACCTTTCTGAACTAGATCTACCTTTTTCTGCAACTCACTGTCTTGCTTCTGTGCTTTCTTGATTCTGTCTGATAGAGAAGATTTCACTGATAGCAGAAACAAAACAGAAGAACATCCTTCACTAAAAACATCTATGCCAAATTTCATCAAATCCTTAACCAAAGGATCACCTTCCAAATGCAACATTGTTAATGAAGCATTACTTTTTCGACTCAAAGAATCAGCCACTTTATTTTATTTTCCCGGGTGGTAATGAATTGTTCAATCATAATCCTTGATTAATTCTAGCCATCTCCTCTATCTCATGTTCAATTCTATCTAAGAAAATATATACTTTAAACTTTTGTGATCGGTATATATTTCACACTTTACACCATACAAATTATGCCTCCAAATTTTTAATGGGAAAACAACAATAGCTAATTCCAAATCATGTGTAGGGTAATTTACCTCATGAGTTTTCAATTGTCGTGAATCATAAGCAATTACCTGATCATTCTGCATTATGACACAACCAAGTCCTTTCAATGAAGCATTACTTTAGATTACAAACTCCCCATTCTTGGAATGTAGTGCCAAAACTGGAGAATTCACCAATCTTCTTTTCAATTCCTGAAAACCATCATCACATTCTTTTGTCTAGATGAACTTATCACCCTTCCGAGTTAGCTTAGTCATCAGACTAGATTACCATGAAAATTTTCTAACAAACCTTCGGTAATATCCTACCAGACCAAGGAATCTACGAATCTCGGTTACATTTGTGGGTCTTGGCCATTCTTCAACAACTTTTTTTTTGCAGGATCAACAATTATCCCGTATTTTAAAACAATGTGACCAAGGAAAGAAATTTTTTGCAACCAAAACTCACACATGCTAAATTTTCCATACTATTTATTTTCTATTAAGGTTTGAAAAATAACCCCTAAATGTCTTTCATGCTCCTCTTTACTTTTAGAAAACACCAAAATATCATCAATCAAAACCACCATAATCTTATCCAAGAACTCATGGAATATTCTATTCCTTATGTCCATGAATACGGCAGGTGAATTGGTTATCCCAAAAGGCATGACTACAAATTCATAATGGCCATATCTTGTACGAAATGCAGTCTTTGGAACATCTACTTCCTTAACCATCACCTGATGGTACCCCGATCTCAGGTCAATCTTTGAAAAATACCGAGCTCCCTGGAGCTGTTCAAACAAATCACCGATATGAGGCAATCGATATTTGTTCTTAACAGTTATGTTATTCATGGCTCTATAATCAATGAAAAGTATCATTGAACCATCTTTCTTTTTAACAAATAAAACAGGAGAACCCCATGGTTATGTGCTAGGTCGAATGAAACCTTTCTCTAATAAAAATTTCAATTGTTCCTTAAACTCTAGAAGTTCAAATTGAGTCATTCGATAAGGGGGTTTTGAAATTGGATTAGCATCGGGAACTAAGTCAACAATAAACTCAACTTCCCGATATGGTATTATTCAAGGAAACAGATTAGGAAAAACATCAGGATACTCATTTACGACTGGCACATCATTAATCTAAACAGTTCCATTATTTTCAACAATGTGTGAAAGGTAACATTCATTTCCATCATTTACAAGTTTCTCGGACTCTTGATATGTAATCAACAGTTAGGGTTCATTCTTGTACATAAACTGAATGTCTTTTTGAAAATAAACTTCTTTAGCTCTACAGTCAATCTTATCATGGTAAATAGAGAGACAATCCATACATAAGATAACATCAAACTCTACTAGAGGTAAAACAATAAGGTTCACAAGTAGGTTCTTTCCACAGATAAGGATAGGAAGATTCTTATAAATTCTTTTTGCCTCAAAATTTCCCCCATGTGTTTTTACAACAAGATCAGGAGTTATTTCTTGAGATTATATTCCTATTTTACTAGAAATGTTTTCCTAGATGAATGAATGTGTAGACCCCGAATCAAACAACACACTGGCATAATCTGAAAAAACAAACAAAGTACCTGATAAAACTTAATTTGATGGCCCGACATCTGTAGAAGTAGTTGCAAAGGATTTCACCACCCCTTTTTGCTTGTAGTCTAACCACTTCCCATCACTCGAGCTCTTTGTCGGACACTTGTTTGCATAGTGACCCATCTCATTACCCTTAAAACATTTCAATAACTGTAAATAAAATTTGTACTTACCATCACCTTGAACTTTTTCAGTGCAATCACGAGCCTTATGTCCCATCTTACCACATCAGTAGCATTTTCCTGAATACCGAAGACATACCCCAGCATGCCTTTTCCCACATTTATCACAAAGTATAAACTTAGTTTTCTTACCGTTAGACCATTTTGAAGAATTATTTCCTTTCTCCTTACACCTCGGTCTCTTCTTCTGTTGGTTTTTGTAGAACACTTGATCATCGGAAAACTCCATTTCCACCTTCTCAGCTCATCGAACAAGCTTTTCATAAATTTTTAACTCACGAGAAACTAAAGCCCTTCAATATTTTATCTTTAATCCTGAGTAAATTCGATTGATTTTACTATCAAGGTTTTGGATAAAATTTTGAGCATACCTTGTCAATCGAGTGAACCTTTCTTTATAGTCAGCCACTAAGTCCTCCTCTTGCTTATATTCCAGGAATTATTTTCATCCTAAGTCGAACAGCCTTAGGAAAATACTTCTCAAGAAACATACCTTTGAATTCATCCAAGTCGAGAGCATCAATATCATCAGCATCCCTGATATGTTTAACCATCGACCACCACTGATCTGCTTCACCCTCCAAACGGTAAATAGCAAGACTAACCATTTGAATGTTTGAACACCCCATGACATCAAAAATCTTCTCCAGTTCTTTAACACACCGTTAAGCTAGAACAGGGTCAGATGATCCTCTGAATGATGGGGGATGTTGACTCATGAAATGTTCCACCACTGACAAGTTACTCTGTGGTTGATCTAGCTGATCTTGTGCATGGATACTACCACCATTTATCGCTTGAGTCAACTGTCCCATTACTGCAACAAACTGTTCAGTTCCAATTCTGACCATCTTAGGATGCTGATTCAGAAGGTTATTTCTTTCTGTATTCCTTCCTAGCACTACTTCCCTATTTCCTCTGCAGAAAACCATTTTGAACAAACATGTCTTAGATGAAGTAACATGGTAATCTTCAAATGCTATATCATTTCAATTTGACCATAAAAAATATTTATGGATAATCATTTAATAAAATTCTAACTCCTAAAGTTATCTAAACCAACCTCTGATACCAACTATAAGGCCCCAACCTTAAACCTTACTTAATATTGAGTTATTACAAGATAACACATTGAGGATATTTTCAGGTTTAGAGTTTTAGAGAATTAAATCATAAAACATGCATTACATTCCACATTTAAACAAAGTGGTTACATAAATGATAGTATTCATTTTCCCATCAACGGAAACATATTTAAAATAAAACATGGATTCTTTCTTGACACTTTTTTAACACTATCATCATATCATGTACCCTTCCATGGACCTCTGAAAAACATTTCAAAAACATGGGATGAGAATAAAAAGCTCAGTAAGGGATATAAAAATATGGAAAGGAAACATGAGTACATGTATACACAAGAATCAATTAAATCATACTCTACTCATAAAACATAAACACTTTAACATACCTCATAAAATCTTGAATAAATCATAGAAATCATAAGACACAAAGGTAACTTGAGGCATTCATAACATTCTTACGTAGGGAGTAACCCTCTTGGTTACGTTTGGAATACGCATCACAGTATATTCCCAAAATATCTTTAGAGAAACCTTTACTTTTAACTCCTTCATGTTACCCAATGCATTGGAGATCTATATCGGCTCACCCGTCCTTAGTTTATCACGAAACCACCAGTCTTCATAATAATGCCCAAGATCCATAACATAATCATATCACATAAAACATGCATAAAGGAAACATAACATTTCCACTTTTCAATAATAAGATATAAATACAACACAATGATATAAAAACATTATGAAAACCATTTTCAATACAAAAATAAAAGAAAAGTAAAACATGGTATTTATATTTATTTTAAAAAAATTTATGGCTTGTAGAGGAAGCCGAAACACAAATAATGGTCACGGCGGTGGAGAAGTCGTTGTCACCACATATGTATGACAAAAACATTCCCTTTTGTTGCTTTGTATAAAAATGATTCTTTTAGGATAAACGTAAAATTCAATGGGTTTTATACATCGTATAAACGAAGGTTGTGTATAAAACAAAATATGCCTCAATGAAAGGAGATTGAGACGAAGTCCCATCCCTCAGGTCTGACTTGACTCGACCATTCATTAATCACCTAAATAATAAAGTTGAGTTAATTTCTACTTTCTTAATAACCTTTTTCAAGTTCATTAACCCTCTTATATCACTTATTACCATGTCCTGAACACTAGGTAATTATTTAAGTTAATAATGGTAGTTTTAACGATCATTGGTACTTGAGTCAAAAATAAACTCTTTATAATTACCAATTGACCATGTATCCATTATATACAGAGTTATACACATGATGTAGATATAATATATATAATATATATCCATTATATACATGCATTTATTATATTACATAATGTTTATAGGTATGAAATGAAATGCACCGTTCATGGAGACGGTAAGCCGTACGTACGGATGAACGCTACTTTCATTTCTATTTCGTATTTTATGGAATTGAATCATAATTATATAAAGGTATATTATAATTCCAGTATAATATAATATGTAATATCATTAATTAAATTCTTTTATACGTCCCACATATGGCCTTAAAGAATCAAATCACTTTGAGGGGGTGGTAGTCCGCACTTCCTAAAATGAAGATATCACGTTTACCCATAATGGTAACCATAATGGTATGCCATAAATGAAAAATACAGAAGCCTAAGTAAAACATAAAAATATTATATATCATATATAAATATAGTGTCATATTAATGGCCGCCTTTTAAGGTGTTAAAATAATATTGAACAATCATCGTTTCGTGAGGCAGATATTCGCCATCCACAGAAACAGTATGTTCTTTAACCATTAGATGTAGGTATGTGCAAGTTTAGCTTGAATCCTTCTTATAAAAACATCCTAGTTTATGTAAGATACTATTTTTGTTACAAAAGAAATTAATAAAAAGAGTTTAGGGGGTTGGAGAAGCAAAATAAAACATAAGAACACAAGAGAAGACACTACCTTTAAATCAGGTAACTCTTTTTGATTTGAGCTCAAAGGCTTACTTGGGAAAACTTCTGCCCAAAGTGAGGCTTATAAGTGTTAGAGAGGGATGTGGAGAGACAAAATGGGTAGGGTTTGGGCGAAAAAAAGGATTTGGAAGTGTGGGTAAGGTGGTAGAGTATGGGTCCTTTTATAAGAGGATAGGAGGGGCAATCTTGGAATGTAATGAAATGTTACTTTATTTTAAAATGAGTTTCGGTTTTAAATGGTCCCACGTTGATATAAATCGAGGATAAGGTGATAGGGGTTTGAAATATACCCATCCAATAGGGTTTTTAAAATTTTAGTTCATATATATTATATTATCTTTTCATCTTATTTAAATCGTTAAATAATGAGGAAATCGCTGAATCATCATGATGTCATAAATAATTTTGTTTATTTAATGTCTAACAATTATAAAAAAATACTATGATGTAGGAAATATTTATATCTATCCAATGAATATTTATCGTCATAACTCTGACTTGTATTACCTCTATTAAAAATTGATTTAGTAAAACAACTCATGTTTGTGTCATTTCTACTTTTACATTAAATAAAACGATATTAATGTCATTTTCCTTCCAATGTGGATCCATGGGGTCCCCAAGATGACCCATGGATTGTCTGGGTCAGCCATGACACATCCAATATGGTTATGTCATGTTTCATGCTCATCTCATAATATTAAAACATTATATTTACCTTAAACTACACTAATTACCTCTAATCGCGAATAAAAACTTAAAAGTTACTATTCACCAAAAAATTATTTTAATCCCATTGAACCAAATTTTACTTCTTAATGACAACAATGTATTTTGGATTTTTGAAATTCAAAACACAGAGGTGGTAAAATTTCATTTAAACAAAAAATCTGTTTTTTAAGTACCACTTAGTGGTTTCACTATTCATCAAAATTTAAAGTTTTTCAGAAAAATACCAAAACATCACCCTAAGATCTATTTTATATTCTGAATTAAAAAATGATGTCTATATTATAAAATTCAAAATATATAAGTTACATTAATTAATTTAATAATTAATTCCCACTGTCAGAGAAAATAGTGTGTTTTTATGAAACAATAGGTATCAAATGATTGACACTAGTTTAAGTCCAATTTTAAAGTAAAATTAATTCCAATGACCACTATTGGATTAAATAGAAAAAATATATTCTAATTTAACTTTGAAACCAATTTAAATGATAATCTAATCATATAAATAAATTAGATTAACAAGTGGTTTTGAATTAAAATACAACATTTTTCACTATTCATTAAAAAAATTAACTTTATCGGAAAAATACCAAAAATTTACTCAATGTAAATTTCCTTGTCACAATCATAAAGAATAAGTTTATTTGGATAAATAGAGATTATAAAATTGTCAAAATTTTGATTTAAAAATGATTTTCCATTAAAAGGTAGTAAAACAATCTTTTAAAAATATTAGTGTATTTCATGCTTAAGATTGGATTTATTCTCATTTTAAGCCTCTAAAACACTATCTAATTCATTAATAGACACGGATAAAAATATCTATTATTCATTACTAACTTGGGATTTTACATCTAGCACCTATTTTTTTCGGATTAATATTCATCCTTCTTATGCTCTATTTATATCTAGGATCATTGGGATCTTTATCGGGGATGGAAGAAATTGGAAGAGTTCATAGAAATGATTACATTCCGTACATGTTCCTCTCCCTATATGATCATAGATGGATACTTCTTAGCATAAATGTTTGAGTAGGGACTCCATAGTGAGATTAGAGCTAGTGTAGTTCCCTTATGTATGCCCAAATATTCCCAGGTGGTGGGAAGGTGGTGGTGAAAGAGATATTTCTATATGAGGGATGCCAGATAGATGTAAATGGCAGTGGTAATGATAATTTTATAATATCTAAAACAGAAGGTGGGTTATAGAGATCATGTAACAGGAGACCCTTCCATGATCTGACTTAGGGACATGGTCTTATGTTGAAGGAGAATCACATTGCACAATAGAATCTTAAGGTGTGACAATGTTATCATTGTAATGAGAAAGGTAACATGAAATGAGATAGTATGATAATACATACTAGGAATCCTAATAATATAGCTGACAGAACACCCTTGTAGAGACAACATCATGATCTTGGTGGCCCACAGGGAGGGGGGATACATAAAGAGTACAATACACTGATATCCTTCCTCCATAACCACTAGGTGTCCCACATCAGGGTCTGAGAGCTAGCAACACGGGCTGTAGACAAATATATTTTCTCGATATATAGGATTTTACATCTCGTGAGATGATTCAAGGTACAATATGTGTTTATTATACTCTGGCATCTGTATTAGTATACACATTTTTCAATCATTACATTATCATTCAACCATTAGTTCAAGATCATGAGGTTGTAGTAGATACTCAAGAAAAGCATATTTTTTAGGAGGTTCCAACAAAGAACTCATCTTCTATGTCTTTTATCTTCTAGTAGTGTGGTATTTCACTTGGAGGTGAGAGTTTCACAGTGAAAATTTTATCCATCATTATGGAACCCTATTATGTTATAATAAGAATCTAAGGTCTTTATATGGTTCAATCCGAATTTTTTTCCCCCAAAGGCTAGTCAGATGCCTATACATTGATGGGACGAGATTCTCCTTTTAGGTAATAGAGACCTGATTAGTCATTAAAAGTGGCTAATATTAATTTTTAATATATTTATATTAATTATTCCAAATTTTATAACCATTTTTTAATTAAGTACATAAATATAACATCATTTCTCATATTAAATGCAATTCATGTTTATAATGAAAATCATGGCCCAATCATTCATCTAGTTGTGGACAACATTATATTCATTTTCGGAAGTTAATATTTTGGTATATGATTTATCACTTTGTTTGGAACATTTTATCATTAAGGTCTGATTGATGAATCCCAAAGGAATAAGTATATTTTTGTGCCTGAATGCAGAATGTTTCCTGAAAATGTATAATGGGACCATGGCACATCAAACAAATGTGGGGCCCACAAACCAAGACTAATGTAGCTCAGATTTATATAGTAGAAAGATAATAATATGAGTAACATTTTATTCAACTGTGGCCAGAGCTAATTCTGATATTTTCTTCGTGATAAAGGGATCTGAATTTGAGATTTAAATGGCGGGACGGACATTAATGCACATAAAGTTGTCCCACCATTTCTACCATAACATCGATTTATAGCTCATATAGGAAATATGGAGGAGAATATTTCTCTTCAATGACACCTTCATATTCATCCGTTTAAATTACAAATTCACACATCAAAACGGTGGACAAATCTGGCTGGTTTTGTGGTCAACATTGTAACATCAATATCATATTTATTTTTCACCTTCCTTTTGACTCTCTTAATTTGTGGGGGGTAAATGTATTATTAGGGGTGGACCTAAGGCTCCTACTACGCCTATATACGGAGATTGTGGTAAAGTTAATAATCATATCATATTTTTCTTATCATCTTTTGTTGCTTGTTTCATTGTAAGGTTATGCTTCCAAAGTTCCCTTTTAATGTTTTCCATTACCATGTACTTTTTTTAGTATCCCTATGATCTTAATCAACATCATTATCTTCTATATTTTTCATTTCATTTATTAAAAAATCATTTTCAAAAAGCATAGTGATATCTCTGTGTTGTGGTGAATTAGTTCACACATAGCTGTGAATTTCATTCACACACAAAGAGGAGTGCTCGTTATTTCCACGGTTTCGATTCCTTCAATCCAATTATTGTAAGCCAAATTCTTTCCACCATTGAGAGTATACAATAAATTTAGGGATAACCCTTTAATGGTTTGATCTTAGGAGGTTGAAAAGGCTAGATTGAATGTTATTTTGTGAACGAATTGTTGTTAATTGGATAATTAATTTACGACTTCCATTTTTTAGCTATTTCTAATCTTCATCTTCACTGTGTTTGAGCAAGATAAATTGAAGTACTAAATGATCATTTACCTTGGAGAGATCATTAATTTGGTTCTCTATGTGTATATGTGATTATTAATTTTGTTTAGTCATCCCCAATCCAAAAAATGGTCAAGGTAATTCTATTTTTGAGGAATGGATTCATCAAGAATTAATAAAACCAATATTGTCTAATGAAGTAAAATTCATTAAATCCACCCTGAGCATAATCCTAAGATCAACCCATATTCATAGAGTTGATTTCACATAGGTTTCTTAGTGTTCTCTAATACCATAAAAAATCAAAACTAAAGTTGGACTCCACACATCCCATCCTCCACCAAATCATAGCGTCTCAAGGTTACTTCTTTAGTCCATGTGGATTCGACCCCTACATGTACTACATCAACCGCTTTTACTAGTAGGGTAAATTTAGGCACAACCAAGACCTCAATGTAGGATTATCGGGTGATGAGAGCATGAGGTTGAAACCTATTACCCATTAGTTGGAAGTTGTTTCCCTTTTTGGTAAAAGATTATCAGACATTTTGGTCCTTTTATTTGTGGATGACTATATGGAAGTCATACCTGATGATGTTCATGGGGCTATATCTGAGGTGGGAGAGAGTGTTCTACACTTAAATGCAACTAGGGACTGCACCAATATATTTTTTGGTATATCAGATGGCACATACCCTACTCAGGGAGTTGTAGTTGTAGTCAGAGGACCTTCATGAGAAATGTTTCATTAGACCCTGTGTGTCCCCCTTGGTGGTGCAAGTTCTATTTGTGAAAACAGAAGATGAGAGCTTGTGGATTTGTGTGGATTATCAACACATGATCGTGGCCACAATAAATAACAAGTACACATGCCAATGGTTGAAAAAAAAAATTCTCATTTGTGAGGTCTGACATTTTTCTCCAAGATCGATATTAGTTCCTGCTACCACAAGTTAAGGGATCTCGATGATGATATTATGAATATTTCATTGTGATTTAATTATGAACACTATGATTTTATAGTGATTCCCTTAGTTTGAATATTATCCCAACTCTATTGATTTTATCAACTAGGTCTTCTATCCAAAATTGGATCAGTTTTTTGAGGTATTCATCGATGAAATACTGATTTTTTATTTTACCAAGGAGGGACGAGATATATCTTGATAATGATTCATTGATTAAATTGAGAACTCCAACATTACCAAGAGCTCTTGAAATATCATTTCTAGATAAAAGTTGTTCAAATTATTTGGTGTGTTATTTCTGGACCAGGATTATCTATGGATCCAAAAATGATTTATGTTGTTCTTTCATGGGTTCTTCCCATGAATGTGTCATAGGTACGGAGTTTTCATGGATTTTTTTGGTACTATTGGAGTTTTGTGAAGACTGATCTAGATTATTTTCCCATTTGACGATCCCAAAATAAAAGTGATATTCATTTATGTTTTATCAATGGTTTTATAGAGCCATTGAGGATTTTAGATTGAGGCTGGTGAGTGATCCAGTGTCGAGGTTACCAGAGGTAGTTGTAGAGTTCATCGTGTTTTGGGACGCTTTAAGAGGTGGTCTTGGTTTCTTGTTGAAGCAACGACATGCAGTAATAACATATGGGTCGAGGTTGTTGATACCCCATGAGTTGAACTATGTGACTCCCAACATAGAACATGTAGTGATTGTCTTCACCCTGTGGATGTGGAGACACTTCCTTCTAGGTGAGTTCTTTCTGGTATACTCAAACCACCAGAGTCTTAGGTGAACCTTCAATAAAAGAGACCTGAAGTTGAGACAACGACACTAGTCATAGTCCCAATTGTAATATGAAATCGAGATAGTAAACACATTACGATAGGGAAGCATGGTAACAGATACCCTTTTCTAGAATTCTTAATCTCTATTTGGTCCAAGATGCTTCAGGGTAGTAATCCTCCCTGCATCTCGCCCTAGTAATGTATTGGGGTAAATTGTTTCATCATTCGATGATGTCGAATCCTTCACTCCCCTATCATCTAAAAGAGTATTGGCAGGGGTACATTTATTATAAGGTTCTATGTTACTATATATCCATTGAAGAAAAACTGGATGGATATTCTGAAAGAGGGAATCACAAGATCTTATTCTTGGGGAGAACTGTGGTTCCAATACAAATACAAGAGGAGGTGATCTGGGAGTTCTATAAATATCTCATAATTGTACATCCCAACATAGGGAATATGTAATGTAGCCTTCAAAATAAGTTTGGGTGGTCCAAAATGTGACGAATATATCTATGATCATCTCATCATGCCAAAAATTTCAATAGTGAATGATATGCAACTTGTTCTAGAAGGTTTGTTGTTTCCCCTTGAGGTCCCAAAGATGAAATGGGATGAAATATGAAAAGGCATTGACATAATAATTACATTCACATCGAAGGAAAATTGTGACATCTCGTTGATAATAGATATAATAATGATGTCATTACACTTATTTTCTATAATTCTGCAGTTTTTAGTGGATATTATGTAGTTTTTGTACACATGAAATATCATACATCTTTCTTGGGTACCCGTGGAATTTCACTCTATTAGTGACACATAGTTTATGTCACGATTGTACAAACATGTGTTGGAGAAATTCAGGGCCCAGTTGTGGATGAGTATATATTTTCACTCAAAGACAGAATGGAATACCGAGAACACTATCCAGGTTATAGTGGATCTGTGTGGGATTGCTTGTTGGGTTTTGGTTGGATCTAGGAGGATCACCTTACTTTGGTAGAATATGTAGTAAAAAAACTACCAGTCTACCATTGGCATAGAATTTTTCTACACACTATCTGAGAGATTATAAAGGTCACCCTTATGCTTGATTGTGATTGGAGAGTTTTCTCTTATGCTTCTAGGGTAATTGTATGTTACAAACTAGAAAGTGGAGGTCGTCCTTGAAAAGATAAAGTAGTTAGAGAGAAAAAAATCATATGCATATCACCTTCGTAGAAACATGGTGTTTATGTAGGGAGACTATGTCTCCTTGAGTTTCTCCCCATTATGTGGAATGCAATGGTGCATATGGGGATACTGGCTAACCCCAAGGTTCAATAGTCCATTATAAATAATATAGTGAATTAACGAGGTTTCATACCTTCTCCTCTTACCCCTACATCTGAAGATGGTGCATGATGTCGTCCACATGTCACATCTGAGGATATATGTGATTGATCATATTCATATCATTGGCTAGGATTAGGTATAAATTGAGGATTAAGACACAATTAAAGGGATCCAAGTATTCATAATGAATATATAGAAATTTAACTTGTTCGGTTTGACCATCCCATTGGATCACATGTTTTGGTAGTTCAAAAACGTATAAGAGAGTTCCTAAGAGTGGGAGATCCAGATAATTTGTCAATATCTGAGGTTTTTTCTATGTTTTTCTTTTTGTGATGGAAAATAATCGTGTATGGAATGTTTTAGAGACCAATTTTATACATTTTAATACATTGAAATATTTCTTATTATATTTCGAGACCAAAAATCTAAAACAGTGTGCAATTCTGAGGCCATGTGTACCAAAAGTTAATTTTATAAAAATATTAAAAATTTCACATTTGAAGTTAATGAAATTAAATGTTATCACCCTTAAATAGTTGATTAAATTAGAAATACAACTCCATGGTTTGGTATCAAATGTAGTGTTTACTGTAGGTGTCAAATAAAATTAGTCGATGTAGGATGTTCAGAACCCATGCTCATAAATGATGTGTTAAGTAAATTGTTTGAATAATTACCCTATAACTTAATTAAAATATTATAAATATTTTTTAATGTTAATTTGGCTAGGTTATGGATAATAATTACCCCATCTTTAAGTGAGGGATCCTCCCCTCCATTTTTGGCAAAGAATGAATTAATGTGGATTCTAGCGGATCGAAGATCAACAAACAAAACAGATTGCCCAGAATTTTTTTGGTGAACATGTTATTCAGAATCAAATGACCAAAACTATAGATCGAACTATTCATTTAGTCATTTACACCTTTATATTTAAATAATGGAGTAGATCCATTATTCTTCATGGAGTTGTACTAATTGAAAAAATTGTATGTGCCTGAGTATTAAAATTTAATAATTTTCCTAATTCTTTCATCTAAACATTGTGTGTCATTCTTAATCACTATCAATGAACACTTGGATTGATACATTTAAAACCATATTTTTTGGTGAATTTATTCCCTTGTTCTGCACTTTATTCTCTCATGGAACCCCACCGTCCCTAATTTGGCAGTTGTTGGGAAACCCGAGATTGAACAGGTGAACAAGATTATAGAGGATAAAAAAACAACAATGGATTTGGAGTTGATCATAGATCAATAATTGATTCCATGAATGGATGGTCAAACTTGTTACTTGAATACGAATTATCAATAATTGAAAAAATGGGTGCGAGAAGAATGTAAAACAAAATACTCATACATTTCATTGGATAATTCCAAACTAATGAAAACGGTAGGGAACAACTTGTTCGTAGATTTGATGAATTCAAAACAAATCACATCATGATCTGATGTGGTATTACTATATTTGAAGTAAAATAGAATATTGGGTGAAATTTTTTGGATTCTATAAAAATTGTGAAGACTAACTATGTCTGATGAAGAACACATAGTGCGTAGTCCCCTTAGTAGTGACACTATTTATTGATAATTTAAGGAAAACATGTCATATTACAGTCCCTTACCTAACAAGCATCCCTCCCCCGATTGGAAAATCCATGTGAGGGGTCACACGGATGAGGTGTCCATGTAGAATTACATGGGACCTGTGATAGGATAGAATGACATTGTATTCCATCTACATGGTTTATGACCGAACACAAATGGTACGCATGTACTAATTAAGGACATGGTCCGACATTGAAGAGAGACAACATGCCATGCGGGTTCCCTCCCACGTTGTGTACCCCATGAGCAATTCCAATCGATTTTCAAACATATATATTTCCTTCTATTAAACTAAAATATTGGAATGTGATATGCCTAAACAATGTTTTTTCTATGTAAAACATGATGGTTTCCTTGAATGATTCATTTTAGATATGATGATAAATCTCCTAGGTGTGTAACACGATGAGGCGACACACAATCATGGTAGAAATCATAATGATTCACGAGAGTAGTGTCGGGATAAGCCTCTAGGAGGACTGGGTAGTGGAGGTCCTCGATGGAAGATCAAGGCATACCCTCCTACTGGGATGGGTAGTGGGATTCTACAATTATCATTTAATGTTACCATCTAGTGGGGATTGGTATTGGATTTCCTTGCCATTCTAGACCTTCCCTCGAGGTGGGAAAAAAAGTTGTGTTCATTGTTGATCATGATGAGTTACCCTCCAATATCAATGGGAATTGGTGTTCATCGGCATTCCAGGACATGTCTCTAGTTGGGATGGGTAGTGGCATTCACCAATGACATATTATGTGTGTAAATCTCCTGCCGATCTTGGTAGGGGTGTTTGACTAATAACTCACATAGCATACCCTCTAGTAGGATTGGGTGGGGAATTCCCTAGTGACCTTTCCATGTGGTACATTTATACAGAGTTGGGTTGTGTCATTCCTCAAATAAAACTAGTATAGGATCCTCAAATCATACTAGGGCATCATAACCTTTCAAAAAGCATTAGACCGTTCAAATGTGAGGAATAATGACAAGTCATGGTTTGATGTACTATTGCTCTCACATGAAATTAGGGTGAATTGCCCCACCAAGATGCATCCATTAGCTTCAACATAAACCATTTGGGTGAGTCAGTGATTCCCAATGTTGATAGTATCAAGGATTGATGAGTTTTTCAATTTGAATTGTTTTCCTTGAGTAGATTCATGAGATGATAGGCACTGTAGATAAAATTCATTTATAGAACTATTTTCCTAACATCATATTGGGATAAGATGTGATAGGGATATCCACTAGCTCTATCATTTATTTTTCATTTTCTTATAATATACAAAAATACTCCTTCAGTACCCACCCCTTGGTTTTTGGTATCTCTCATTCCAGGAGAGGTAAAGACATGCACTGTATGACCCGTTATTTCTTTATCTACCTTCTCATGGTTAGACAAGTCTACTCTCATTCTATAGGTAGAAATGAATAAATGACAATTTCGTCATCTCCCTATTTCGATCTACTTCTGTAGGGGTGAGGTTACGTCTACTCTCTTGTTGGGTTGAGTTCTACACTTTTAATATAATGCGTTCTACCTACTTATTTTCTCAACAATTTTATCTCTTACTACTCCCCCTTAATCATTTTTGTAAATTCTGCTGGAATGTATATACTCACACCTACTTGGGATTTTCCTAACACGTTTCATGTATATTAAGAATGGAAAATAGGTCGATTCTCACCTAATATTTTCTTCATGATATGGGATTATTAGACCACATACAAAGGTCGTAGATTGGGATATTAGATCTGGGGTCTCTCATATATCTACTCATTTCTAGTTTTTTCAGATTGGGACAATTTTCGATTATGGCCATGTATTTCTCCCATTTTTCTTTTTAGTTTACACTACCATATTCCATTTTATTTATTAGTCCATGAATTTTTTTGTTTATTTATAGCATTGTAGAATCTTCTACTTCTTTTCCACTTAAATTTTTTCATTTATTTCATTGTCTGCTTGTGTACAAGTATTTATGCAATGGTCTTTATATGTTTAGTGTGCCTTTTGTGCTTTTTTCCTCCCCCTGGCCTACGGAAGGGTGATTAGGGTGGTAGGAGATTGTGCCCCATCTTCAGTTGGGTCATTAAAAATCCCATGTAAAGATACCTTTATATTTTATGGGTCGATGATCACACCCTTATTCGACATGACGTACCAATGGACATGAAAATATCATTTCTAGAACATACACATTGAAAACATTCTAAATATATAATTGAATTATAAAACTATCAATACATATTTAAGATGATCACAATGATCCTGATGTAACATTGAGTGGATATTGATGTCTTTGATGAACATGTCTATGAACTAGTATAAAATCACAGAGAACATAGATTTCATGTAATGATCCACTATATATTTTTAAAACTTTTTTCCTAAAAAATTGTGTGCTAAATAATATTATATAATATTATACACATAAAAATTATATAGAAACAAAAAATATATCATTGCTAAATATTGTTACATTAATAATTTTTGAATGAAATAAAATTTCAAAACATTACATCAAGACACAAAATGAAAAATAAAAAAAGCTAAAATGAGAATATATGGATCCCCTAGCCCAATAGAAACATCTCCCTCACTACCAAGACTATAGAAATGACATAAAATATTATTGAATAAATAAATATATTAGGAAATGTAAATATAGAACATTAAGATTAAATGAGTTGTATATTGACATAAATAATGTAATTTAATTTTTAGGAGGTAAAGTGTCCATTAGAATAGTGATGTGACCTTTGTGAATATTAACCTGACCATTGGGAATAATAAACTGGTTGTGGGAATAGTAATTTTACCTAAAAATAATAAATTTTGACATAAATAATATTTATAGTGGTTAATTTATGTAAATATAGATATTATAAACCGTAAAATGTAAAAAATTATTTAAAAACATAAATAAAATACAAGAATGTGTTTAAAATTTTTTTTTAATCTATTTCATAAATATCATAATTTTTATGTTAAAAATTAAACAAACATATGATGAAATTTATTCTAATAAAATTGATATCATTTTTTTATTAGCATATTAGAATTAAAAAAGGGTTGTGTTTTCATGATTTTTTTCGAATACATTAATTTTTAGGTTAATTTAAAAAAATATACTTTTTTCAAATAACCAATGTATCATTTATTATATAATTCATGATGTAATAATGACACAAGAATTTCTAGACCTTGAGGTTTGTCCATTATATATATTATTTCATAAAGGATTCATTAAAATAAAATAAATTTTATTTTACCATCTAATATTATTTTCCAAAAACATAAATTCCAAAGACACTTTGTAAAATAAAAAATCACATTTCATTACATTATTTTGTAACAAAATAAAAAAGTAGTATTATTAAAGGGATTTTAAGTAATCACCCTATTACATTATATTTATAAAATATTTATATTTTAATAAATTCTCTATTATAGTAATTACATTTGAAATAATATTTTATTCTAGAAATAACCCTCTCTTCATGTATATAAAACCCCTCCCCATCCCTTTATAAAAACAATTATACCTTGCTGAACCACTAACATATAAATTTCCATGTCAAAAACTACAACAATAATCACGGATTAATATTATAGAATATATATATTATATAAAAATTTAATTATATGTATTATATGTTTCTGAAATGAACTATACTATTGTATTAATTAATTTTAATGAATAGTAAAATTGTCGAAATACATGAACCTTAAGTAAAAAATGATATAAAAATAACTCACCAACAACAATGGATCATAATAAATAATATTAAGTGACTATAATTTATAAATAGTACTAAAAGTACAATAAATCAATTTTCTATCAATGTTTTATTAAAAGTATGTTTATAATTCAAGAGGTAGTAAAGTGGAATATAAAACAGAGAATAAAGGTAAGGGGAATCTCAAACCCAAATTCCTTTCATTGGGTTTCCCTATTTCATAGAAGTGTCCATATTTATATGTTGTTAATGTTCCTTAATTTCATTTAAATATTCTTCTAATTTAATTTTGGTGACATAAAAATTACCGACTTTTTTTATAAGACAAATACAATTATCTTATGAAATTTATTTTCCATTAGAAAGATAAATTTTACTATTGTTGAGTTTTTTCTTCTTCAAAAAATATGTGTGATTGTAATGCCAAAAAAATAATATCTTTTACATTTGGGAGCCCAAAATATATTTTCTAAATATATTAATAATGAAAACATTATGAAACCATTTTTATTCCTTGGGATTGTTTAAAAAAAATTATTAACATAATTCTACGTGGAAAGCAAAATTATTTAAATATTATGATGTGACATGTAATCCAAAAATGATATATCCATACAATGTATTGGGTAATTTGATATAGTGCATTAGATAATATATATTATATTTGAACAGGATTCCATCTTAGTTCACAAAGATGATGTTAATATTATGAACAGGTGTTATGCATGAACATGATGGTATATTTTTTCACAACTATTTGTGGGTTTTGACCACTCTGTAAGGATGAGTAATTTTTATGCATTGAGACATTCTATTAAATTATCACATGATTCCCTCGTTATTTTGATTATGATTGTATTATTATGATATAATGATGATGAATGATCACCAATTATATATTGATTAATGTCACTTATCAATCATCTTTATGGGTTTTCTTATCACCATTTTTTTGATGTGAATCTTTGAGTGATTACATGTACTATATAGAATTTGATCTTTTAAAAGTTAAGATGATGGATTTAAATAACTTTTCATTTATTATTATGTATATTTTCTGTATAAGAATTTTTTTCCCAAGACACTAATCCAAATGATCATGGATATGTATCTCCATTATGTCTGTTATCATTAAAATGATGTAACAGTCTTCTAAGAAAGATTATGTGAGTTATAGTTGTAATCAGGGCATGGAATAATAAATTTCTGTAATTTAGGATTATAAAATAATATTTAAAACCATATTTATAATTTATATATTATGTCAAACATCGGAGAATAATTTTTTTACAAATGTATAAATATATGTATAACATATGATATTTTTTCATATTAATTGATTAAAATTATAAATTTTTTCAACTATGTTGTCTTATGTAATGATACACCAATTTCTATTTTAGAAAATATTGTAGAGTATGAGAATCAATGGAATAGAACATTTTTTGGACAATAAAACAATTATGTGAATGACATCATCAATTACAATGGAGGTGGTGTTAAAAACTTTTTAATAATTTTAACCCCAGAATCTTAGAATATGCACCATATCCTAAGCATCATGTAAGTTTCATCCTCATATAATGATAAATTTTCCATTGAGTCCTTAAAAAGGAAATGAACATTGATTAATAGTGGATCATATTATCCACCTATCACGGAATAGTGGGGTAACTCAACGGATACCACCTTATAGGTGATCCATTATTTTTAGAAGAAGAAGGTGAATATGTTTGTCTATCATTTTTATGGGGAGGGTAATTAACGATGGTAATTGATAAAGAACAACATGTAAAAAATATTAAATGGAAGTGAATTAGTGTGACGTAAATAAAAAAATATTTCTCACAAATTATTTCTCATGAACTCATTGAACAATGATGGAGATAAAATTCATAGATCTGAGGAAAAATATGGTGAATCTCTCATGACATATGAATCTATCATTAAAAGTCATACAAGATACACCTAATTTATTTATCATAAATGATTGGAAAATATATATTCCATAGTTTTATAAACCACATGAACACTCTAGAAGTCTGATATATTATGAGTTGTAAGGATTTGGCAAGATGTGATATCATAGAATGGGTGGAGTTTAAGGAATGGTCCCTTGTTTATAGAGATTAAAATAAATGAACGGAGTTATATGTTCGTGGATTAAATAAAAAAGTAGGAAATAGGTTCCATCTACCCACATGTAACAAATTTTGGAAGAAATATAATGTGAATTATATCAATGGAATGGGGAAATGACTCAAGTGTTGATGGGAAGACCACCATGTTCATGAATTTTTAAGGGACTTTGAGTTTGACATTCGAGACAATTTTTTCCGCATAATATTATCATTTAAGTGACTGTTATTATTTAGAATGAAAGATAATCTTACCTAATGGTTTATTTTCTCTGTTGATATCATTGATCACATTTTATCATTGGCCCATCGGCTTGCACTTCTACCAAATAAAAATCATGATCATGATGTTTGCGACATATAATTGTTGAGGAAGTTTATACCTATCTGCTCTCATGTACAGAATCTGGAGGTACTAAAACTAGAGAATGAGATCACATATGAATAACATTTGATGTATGTCATAGGCCATTTTGAAAATTTTCTATACTATAAGAAACTTCCCTTGAAAATATTTTGTGGATAAACCATAATATGAAGAGGTTACATGGATGCTGAAGGAAAAAATGAAACAAAATAACCCTATTATATTCTCAATATAGAATATGTATTTAATGTGTTCGGATAAATTTTATAAATGGGGATGAAAGTAACTAACATTTTAGTAATATTATTTAATTTAATAATTGTGTGGTTGATTATATTATATAATATTAGGCACATAAAAAATTATAGAAATAAGAAAAAATTGTTTTAATAGATTCTATAATATTAATTATCAATGAAATAATTAAAATTTAAAATCATTACTACTAGAAAGAAAAGATAAAATTGGAATGAAAAAACTGGAAAATATAGATCACACCTATCTACTGAATTCATTATCCCAACTACAAACACTATATAATGGAAAAAATTATTATTAAGAAATACACATATTTGAAATTGTAAATATATTATTTTTATTGGAATTTTGTTTTATACTTATTGAAATAAATAATTAGTATTTATATGAGGTTAAATGACTATTTAAATTATAATGTGGCCATTGGGAACTATAACATGATCATAAGGAATTTTAACTTTGTCATTTGCATAGTATTTTTACCTAAAAAAAGACATTTGATATTAATAATATTTATCATGATAAATTTTGGTAAATAAAAAATATTATACTTCCAAAAAATAAAAATCTATTTTTAAAAACTAATTAAAAATATAAGAATTTTTTTATATATTTTATTTTAAAGTATTCAATAGAAAATATAATTTTATATTTAACATTAAAATTACCTATGATGGAAATTAATTTTTATAAAATTAATATAGTTTTTTAAATCATAATGTTAAAATATTTTGTCGGTTATTTTTAAAAAAAATATAAAATACATTAATTTTTAGGTTAATAAAAAAAAATTGTTTTATCAAATAATTGTTGTATAATATATTACATAATTGATGACGTAATAATGAAATAATAACTTTTTGAAGATTTTTTTAGGACATGATATATTTTATTTCATAAATTCTTCTTAAAAAAATATTAAAATGAATTCCAAACCAAAAGATAAATTTCCAAATCCTAAATTAAAAAATGATCCCATAAGATAATATTTTTTATTATTTTCCAATTATATTTGTAATAAAATAATTAATTATATTTATAAAGGTTATTTGATATCTTAAACACAATATATTATATTCATATATGATTTATATAGTTATAAACTCAATGTTACATGTTTTACATTTTATATAATATTTTTTGGAATATTTTATTATAAAAATAACACACTCATCATGTATAAAAACCCCCTCTCAATCACCTTGTAAAATCATTCACAACTCCATAGAAAATACAATCCATTTTAAAAATCCCCCCAATCAGGACATTTATAGCATCTAGGGACAATATGGACTAGAACAACTCTTTAAATCAAGGTATTTGTTTTGGCATTCAAGAGAAGCCACATATGTGATTAAGAAGTTTTGATCAACTGAATTCCTTTTTATTTCATCTCAGTTTTCACTTTATTTCTCCACCACATATACAAATCACCCTTTTATATATAATTATTCAATAATTTCACATTATATTAATGATATTATACTACAATATGTATCAAATTTACTATATATAAAAAAATTTAAAATTATCTTTCATGCTCTCCCGACAAATGTCACATCAAATTCATATAAACCAAATATTGAGAGATATATATGTCAACACATATAAAATACATTTTAGATTGAAATTATAAAATATATATAACATATAAAAAATAATTATATTTAATATAATATTATGAGAATAATTATACTAATTTTTAAATTATATTTAACAAAATAGAGAAATCGAGGTAAAATAACAATTTTTTAAGTCAAACATGATATCAAAATGACTATCCCTTAATCATTAAATTTTCTACATAAAACTTATTTGATACAATTGATAAATATTTGTAAAAATTAATAAAATCAATTTTGGATCATGGGTTTAGTAAATCTACATTTTTTATTTATGATTTAAAAAATGAATGAAAAATGAAACAATAAAGGTAATGAGATTATATAACCCGACACCCATTCTTTGGGTACTTCCTATTTCACAAAAATTTCAGTATGGATATTCATTTAATGTAAATTATTTATCATTTCAGTATTATTACATTTTCCTTTTGGTGATATACATGTTAAGAACTAGATTTATAATTTAAATACAATATTTTTATGAAAGGAATATTCTTTTAAAAATTAAGCTTTTAATCCTCTTGATATGTTTATTATTCACCAAATAATAATGATTTTTATTCCAAATATTCCTTACATATTTCGTATAGAGACCCAAAATCATTTTCATTTATGTATTCCAGATAGGATATTTACGATACAATTTCTATTCCCTAGGTTTTTTCCAGGAGTATTATTATTTAACATTCTAGGTGGCATGCATGATTATGTAATTATTATTATTATTATTTGATCATTGTGGCTTAAATTATATATCCATTCAATGCATTGGGTAAATGGAAGTATCTTAAGTGATAATGTGTATCATACATGAAAATGGTGCCATAATTTCTAAAATTAATGATGTAATGATTAGAAACATTTGTTATGCATGAACATGATGGTTGATTTGATCACAACAATGTGTGGAATTTGATCACTTGGACGCGTTGATTAATGTTTTCTTTTCATTTCCATATTCCATGACATTATCACATGTTTCTGTCATGATGTCTATAATTTTATTGTTCTTTTGATATGAAGATTATTATTATTCTCACCAATATTATATTGATTCATTCCCCACATCCATCATCTTAAAGGGATTTTAGCTTACCTAATTCATTAATTTATATCCTTAGGTGACGACCTATATGATGTAGAATGTGATATTTTATTGATAAAGATGAAATGTATAAATAATAGTTATTTTTTATGTGCGAATTATGTTTGAGATTAGTTTTCTGAAGAAACTAAACATTTTTTCATATATTTTCTTCTCTATAACGATGTTTATATTATAAGTGATGTAGTATTAATTTCAAAAAAGATAGGGTTACTATATATCGTAATCCCCGTAAACACATGTAGTGAATTTGTGACACCAAATTCCATGACCAGAATATCAATGTTTCCACACCTATATCGGAAGGTGGACATTAGGATATCACCGTCCTTCCCAATAAAATATGGATATTAAGACCATAGTTTGTTCTTAAAAATCCTATTAGCTCGCAAATAAGGGTCTAAAATATCATATATCAATAGAATATATTAATGAATATTTATTATCGCTTGATTCAACATTTGGAAATTTATTCACAACATCATATTACCATCATCCTTCATAAAAAATAATAATGAATATCTACATAAGGATACAATGAGTTAGATTAAACCATTATACATCATACCATATATTTCAGTCCACAACTCACAAAACATAAAATGTTCCATACAATAAGGATCCATAAAAAATAACGAACAACTATGATTAATTATTATTTAATTCAAAACATTACATCCGAGGTAAAATTTACAACTTTATAAGTAAAAAACCAAAATCAACCTTAATATTATAGTGACCTTCACTATAAAAAATACTCTAAATACATAGAAATATCACTTATCAAGGATATAAGGGGATCCAACTATCTACTATCCATTTGAATAATCTTTGTTCCAATAAAAACCTTAAACTGACCATATAACAGCCCAATAGTTATATGGTATTTCACTTTTATTTTAATTAACATTAATATATTACATTTCATGCAATAATGAGCTTAAAACAAGTAAAAAAATTATTTTTGAAATGTTACCATTATTAAATTATTTTTAAATTAAATTTTTTGAATAATAATAACTCTCGTTAGAAAAAATATTGATTATTAAATTATAAGTTGAATTCATTACTACCTATTAATTAGAAACAAAAATATAAATGAAATTAATATAAAGAGTATATTTTAAATTTTTATAATTCAATGTACATTTTGACTTAATAAATTATTTCATTTAAAATTATTAAATTATATAAATTTAATATATTTTTTATATACCAAATAATTTTTATTTGATGTTCATAAAATGAATTTTATTGTTACAACACAATAACTAACAATATTTTATGTTGAAACCCCTATTTTTTTTTACAATTAGTATTATGTATTTTTAATGGAGAACCTAATTAAAATCAAAATTTTGAAACTTTTAAGAATTCTCTTTGAAGAAAAAAACATTATCATTTAATGTGGAATAAAAAAATTACATTTGACTAATAATTTTTTAGGATATGTATCATGTTTTAATGAATAGTAATAAAATATTGTATTTTACATTAAAATAACTTTTTAATCTAAATAATTAACTTTGGAGACAATTATTATTAAAAACTAATTTATGTTTATGTAATACAGTGAGTGTTTGTAAAAGTGACCCTTACCTTATTTATAAATTGGAAAAAACTCCATCCATTCCAGGAATTAATTTTTCATTATATCTAGACCAACACTTTCCCATTTATCATCCCATTTTTTTATCCATGTTACAGAGATCATATTCCTACAACAACCCCATCCGTAGATACCTTAATAAATTATCTAAAGGAAATCTCTCAAAATAGTGGTAATTGTTTTTACCAACACAATCAATTTAGAATCATCATCTACATCACCATTATGTGTTTCCTCCATTATAATGTAACATATGTATTATAATCTATATATAAATATGCTAGTATGATTATGGTAAAACCATATTTCACCTTTTATCAATGATATGAAAAAAAGAAACACGTGTGAGTACAGAAATATTTTCATCTCAACTCCATGTTGTAATTGTTTTTCATCACCACATTAGTTTTATGTGTATGATGATTAATATAATGGATATCTATAATAAATAATAAATGTTGATTATTTTTTAAAATTAATATTCCATGAAATTTCATATGCTTTCACCATTAATGGAATGATATTGTCACTTGTGTGTACATATGACCAACAATATCCACAATGCAATATGACAAAGTTTTAATGATAACCATTAATTAATGATAATTAAATTGTTTTTTAAAATTAAATATTATATTTAAAACATTAATAAAATTTTGGTGATTTTTTATCTTTTTCATTTTAAAAATATTTAAGACATATAAAAAACATTTATATGAAAATGAATCAATTCACACCTGAAATAAGGCTAATAATGAAATATTATTTAAAAATATTACATAATCTTATATGATATCATAAATATAGATATTTTTATTTTATAATTTAAAAATATTCTCTAAACCAGTATATAATATTTTAAACGCATTAAACTAAAGGAATTGTAAGGTAAGGAACATAGTCATAAGCTCCATTCCTTTAGGCATAGTCTGTTGTTATACACCCATGGTCTTTTATATGATGTATGTAAAACTCCTTTGATATATATTCTGATTAATTTATTTATTATCATTTTATTAAATTGTTTTTAAAATTTTATTCTTTAATTGGAATTATTATTCATATATTCAATATGATATGGGACACATTGAATGTCTAAATATTTAATTATCACTACTTTTTCATCGTGTCCATATTTTATAAAAATTATATCAAAAATAGTTTAACTATTATAAAATGATTATTTATGTGGATTTTTAATAAATTTTAGCTATTTTAAAAATCATATAAAATTTTCAGTCTATCGTTTTCTATACAGGTTCCATTGAGACTTTTTTGAAAAAAATATTGTACATACTATCTTTTAAAATATACAACATGATCTAATTTTTCTGATTCCTTGGGGACTTAATGATTTTAAGCATCCTTTACTAGTCTACAAAATAAATCAATGAAAATCTTTTCATTTATAATTTTTTACCTTCTTAAATAAATTCTTTTAATCTAGAAAATGTGTATTTATATCAGGATGTTTTTAATGATTTTATTAGAACATTTCCATATACGTCAACTTATATAGTTGTATATTATCCTTAAAAAATGTTGATCTATTATGATACCATATAACATATTTTATTGAAGGGTATATGATTAGTATGACTATAGATTTGATATTTTTTATACCATTCATGGATTATGGTTGAAATATTCATATTTTTATTCTATTTTTCAATAAGAAAGTTAATGATGTTTATGTTTTCATCTGAGGAATGAATTGTACATAGTATGTGATGGTAAGGGACGTCTATTACCTCTTAGATGCTTCTGTTGTTCTAATGAGACATTGTAGTTTGGGTATTTCCTAAGGAAGTAACTATTTATCGATGGTTTCTAGGCCAAAACAATGACAGTATGTTTATTATGTCTAGAATTTTGAATTCCCACATTACGATATTAGTTATTGATATTCATTGGGATTATTCAATTAGTATAATATATATATTTAAGTTTTATTATCATGTAATTATTTATATATAATTATATAATTATCATTTATTATATTCATATTATTCTCAAAATTTTGTCTAAATGGAATTCATTTTAGTTATTTACCATTCTATAATCATTTATGATTATTTACAATATATTCAATTGTATGTATATCATTACCGAGCATCTGATCTCACACATTACTTATGTTTTATTATTCCCCAAGATGCTATAATGTATAGTGTTTTTTAAATTTTAGGATAATCAAGAATAAAAATGGTGTTTAAAGTATTATCTGGGTTGAATTTTATATTTTAAATTATAATGTAAGGATTATGAATGTAAACTTGTTTCAAATACCATTATATTGAACGGTCCATTGGGATTAAAATATTATATCAATTCCAATATAATAAAATGGAATACCATGTCTAGGATACCTAGGTCGAGGGTATTAGAGTTTATTTCCAAGGAATTTTAATTGAAACCTTTGAAACTAGATTTTAAAAACATATATTAGGGAAAATATCTCCAATATTAACTTTGAGGATAAGTATAGATGAACTTCCTAGAATTATGGTAATGTAATGATTTTGTAGTTCTTCCTAGAAATAATTCAATTTACAGATACTATATATGGAAATTATTCTGGAAGTGTTGTACCTAGCGGAAACAACACTAAAAAGGTTCGTCGAGCATGACATTGAGTAACCTGGTACGTGACAATGATCCATTCTGTACACTTAGTTTGCCATTATGAGGGCATATACATTGTGAAAATAACATTTTCATTACAATACAATATGAAGTATTTAAATTTAATTATGGTCCCAATGAAAACATGTTTATGAATATGAGATTATACATACATGAATTATCAATTTTTTATGTGTTTTTGTAGTTTTAAATTATGCATTATTATTCATAACTTCATTTAATATATTCTATTATTTAGAAATATATTCTAGTGGAAGTAATGGAAATCATATCAATGAAAATAATCAGTGTAGGGAATGACCCCCAATAAAAGATAATGATGTTTTATTATGAGTTGTAACTGGTGTTAGAGAACTTATAACCCTGTTGGGACAACAAAATTTGGATAATAATAATAACTTTACCCATATAAAGCATCATGAACAATAATGTGGATGAAAAATGTTATATCTCTTCATGAGACAACATCCTTCATCATACAAAGGGACTACCAATCTATTTGAAGATTGTAAATGGAAATATTCATTTGAAAAGATATTTAGCACTTTGGGATGTAAACAATGGGGGAATTAAATCTTGTATTTTAATCTACTTTTTCGATATGTGGATCAGTGGTGGTTATTTATTCAAAACAATATGGATGATGAGTAAATAAAAGACTAGAAAAAAAGGATTTTAAGGGAATTTTCTCATAAAATTATTATTCACATGAAGAGAGAGTGGATATATGGAGGTATTTTTTGAGTCCAAGGTAAATTGAAGATGATAATATAGTTCAATAAGAATACATTGATAAATTTTTTTTAGGGAATGATATGTGATAATAATGTAAAACACCATGTATGATTGATCATTTCATTGATGGGTAAAATCCATTCCATGAAAGTAATTGGTCTCCCAAACATTCTCATCATAAGAATATATAACCTCATTTTCTATCAAGAAAAGGAAACAATTTACTAAGTACAATTACATTATCAAAAATAATGAGTAGAATAGAAATGTATACTAAGAGACAAATAAAGGGAAATAGGAAAATAATTATTTCTAACATGTGATAACTCTGGGATTAAAACCCTTAGTGCATTCCTAATTGGAATGTGTATTACATACAAGTTTAGAGAGAATGGTCATCAGGATAATTATTTTAAATGAATTAAAGATTCCATCAATGTGAATTGTTTCGACTCTATGTAGAAGGTATAAAATTGAAAATTAATAACCCAGGTCTCAAGGAAATATATCACAAACATAAAAATAAATCAAGTTAAAACATATATAGTTAATAAAGATAAATTGCAATAATTAATTTATTTTTTCGTTTGGATTCATAAATTATGAATTTATAATATGTTTATAACAGTAATGAGATATATAATGATTATATTTTAGTATATTTTCATGAATGATTTCAAAGCATGCAAGTTTTAATTAAGGTTTCATAGTCATCAAGGTATTAAAATATTTTTTATGTGAAATAATTTCTCCATTATATTGTCTAGTGAAATAAGATGACATGTATATTTTTTAAATTTTGTGACCTTCATTAAAAAAATTAGACTTTGAGTTTGAACAAATGTATTTTTAATGAGCTATAAGGTTTTAATGGATCACATTGAACATTGGATATTTTTTTGAGTATGACTAATCATATTGGATGAAATGCTATGACCATTTTGGTTTTCACAATATTTAAATTCCCATGGAATGACTAATGAATCTTATTATTCTTAAAAAAAATTCATGCATGCAAAATTTATCTTTATCCTTCATTTCCTGGTGTATGTGATGAAGTAAAAATTATCCAAAACACAATGAAAATATTAAATTGTACTTATCACATCTCCTGTGATTTTCTATATAGTAAGAATCCCTCAATACTATGAAATGGATTTTGTAACAAACACATTATTGGATATCTTTTCATTCTATGAAATCAATTATCCTTTAACTGATTACAAATGTTATGATTTGTGACAGTAAACATTCCAATGATTTTTTTCTCTATAACTCTCCATCATGACATGATAGTTAATTTCACTTTCATGGATAATTTTTCACCTTCTACAAATTATTTACAATTTTAAAGTCTAATTATTTTGCGACCATCACATTTCCATTTCCCTTATATTAAGAGAATGTTTTATTGACCCTATATTTGATGTGGGATTCTCGTAAATGGATTTTCTTATATCCAAATTTTATTTTTGAAATGAAATTTAAAATTAATAGGACATAATTTATTTAAGTTGGGGGAAATGTAACACACCATGATTTTTTATGGTATAACTCTTCTTAAATTTAATATCTTTAATAGGATACAAAAACAAAAATAACAAGTTTAAATAAACAAATTTTTTTAATTAAATGTTCTTTTTATAACCATTCCTTTAAATTAATAATTTTGAAATGTAATGAATATTAAATTGAAATATATCATTTATAACAATATATATGAATTAATTTTATACAAATTAACTAGAAATGAAAATATAAATCAATTGAATATAATTGATATATTTTTATTTTTATATTGTTAATGGTTTTTTCTTAATAAATAAAATTAATTTCATTTAGAAAAAAATATTAGTGAAATATTTTATTTATACACAAAAAATTTAGATATTTATTCAATATATTTTATAGATATCATATAAGAAGTAACCAAATTATACGTAGAAAACCCTATCTTTTTTCTAAAGGTAATTTTACGACCTTTTAATATCTAAAAAATTATAAATTCATATTTTAACACTTTTATAAATTATATTTTATAAATTAATTTTTTTATTTTATAGCGTAATATTATAATATAAATTTGTTTAGTTTTTGGTATTTTTATTATATTTTTCATTTTTTAATAAATTGTAATAAAATATGTTATATTAAATAACAAAATCTTTTTTATATAAATAATTTATAGTGTTTAGATATATTTTTCAATTATTTTATTGCTTAATTAGATGGATTTTTTAATCAATTAATCCAATGTAAGATATTTTTCATAAATTGCATTTTGAATTTGGATATAAAAACATTTCAATCTTATGAGTGTTTCTACTTTAAAATCCCCTTTTCTCATTCTATCAATGGGATTAATTTTAAATTACTTACAACAACATACATGTATTTAATTTTCAAAATTTTATTCCATATTTTAAATAATTGGGTCCAAATTATTGAAATAGGTTTATTTTATTTTTTTAAATTTTGAATAGTATGCTCGATATTTTTTATTAACGTGGTAAATGTTAAATTGTTTAATTAAGGATAAAATTAATATTATAAATATTATAAAATTAAAGTAACACTTTTCCAAATCACATTGAATGAGTGTGTGTCAACCTAAATCGTTATTGGGAGGAGCTTATAACTTTCATAATCAAATTGGATGGGAGTGTGACATTTATAATATTTTATTTAATGAGATGTTAAAGATTTCATTGTCATATTTTTAATTACTATATTATTTTTAATATTAGGTTATATAGAAGATAAACGCGAATATAAATAGTAAATTGAATGATAAAATATTTATTTTCATCCTAAAAATTTATTTTAATTTTTTACAAATAGATGATTACATTAATGGTTTTTACAATGATGATGAATTAATTATATAATTAGTAAAAATATCAAATAAATGATATTTATAATATTAAAAAAAATATAATTTCATTTATTCAATACCATACATGAATTTAATAGATGTAATTAACATAATAGGTATGTTTAAATGTTTTTTTGAAGATATAATTTTCTGATATTTTAAAAAATTCTCGTTAGTGTCAAAATTGGCAGTAATTATTTATTAAAATAAATAAAATTTAATTAAATGATAGAAAATTCATAATGATATGAAATATTTTCCAAATTTTATTATTAAAGATAAAAATTTCATCGTTGACTCGTTTTATATTCTTTTTTCATTCTATAGTATCTATATAAACCCTTATGTAGTAACAAACCATGATGTCACTATAAAATTAAAAATGATTAAATAAGGGTTATCAAAAAAATAAAAGTGTCATAATGTGACCTAAATGTGTTTAAAATTATTTCTATATCTATATTAGAACTATATTTAGATTTTATATAAAATCATTTTCAATAGATTATTTCATATATAAAATTTAATTTACTTTATATTAATATTTTTAGTGTTACTAAATGTTCCCCTAACCTCAATTACAACAGGGAACCTACTCTCTCACTCCCTCACACCACTCTCATCATTATATATAAACTAAAATCATATCATTTGTCATAAATAAATCCCTATATAAGTTTTTTATATCTTTTTCATACCAAAACACCATCCCTAGATCCAATAAGAATAAATCCGATGGTAATCAGCCAATGAATATGTAACCATTTTTAAAAATTCATTCAAGTTCATTTCTTGTTATACTTTTCATTTGTTAGTTTTTTTATTTATAATGTAATAAATCATGTCTCATATATATTATGAGATGTTATTTTGATTAAGGTACAACCATATTTAACCATCTAACGACACTATAAAAAACAAAAGAAATTTGTGTGCGTACATAAGACTTACTATCTCCACGTCAGAGTGTAGTTTGTTTTTATCACCACTTTATTTATAGGTGTATTATATATATATAATGGATATAAAAAATTAAATGATATTAATTCAATATTATTTATATATCATCTAATTCCTTATCCTTATACCATTATAGGAATCATATCATTGCTTGTCCATACTTATTGTCTACTGTCTCCACTGAAAGATGTGATTTATATTTCACGCTTACCATTAAATAATGATTTTAAATTTTTTAATAATGATTAAATATGATATTTACAACATAAATTTCATTTTTTATATGTTGTATCTATATCTTATGCAATCTAACTCAGACATTTATGACTAAAAATTATATGGAAAGTGAAGTAATTATCACATATAAAAAGGGTAATAGTGAAATAATATCAACCAAAAAATAAAAGAAGATTAAATCTGACACTACAAATGTGGATAAGGTTCTATAATAACATAATAACATTCTTTCAAAAATTACATGGGATTTTAAAACAAATTTTAGTAATAGAAGTGTAAGATAAGGGACTTCGTCTCGATCTCATTTCATTGAGACATAGTTGGATGTTCTATAAAAGAGGGCAAGGGAAACGTTGACATGAATAGACACTAAGTAGAAAGGGATGATAAATGTTCATTTTATCAGTGCTAAAACAATCACTGATAAAGGTGTACCCTTTATTATCACTTTTTTTAGAATTGATAATATTATTTAGTATTAATTTATTGAAAATAATAATAATAATATGAAAAATAATGTTTATTTGAAAATTTCAAATAAAAAATAGATGTTTCAAATTAGTATATATTTTTTAATAATTAAAATATATATATATAATATATTAATTGATAACATTATTTCTATGATAATAATTATATATATAAATAATTATAAAATTATTTTATTATAAAAAAATTCATTAAATAATATAAATATTCATTAGAATTTTATATTTAAAAAATATTTATTATATTTAATAGATTAATTCATTGTATTTATTATATTTAATATATTTATTTTATTTTTAAATATATAATAATTTTTAATATATATATATAACTAAAAAAGACTACTGAAATAATTATTTATCAGTACTATAATTTAAGCGCTGATAAATATTTGTTTCCTCATCACTTTTTGAGCACTGATAAATATATTCCTTAACTAGTGCTAAAAAGCGCTGATAAATAAATTATTTATTAGCCCCTTGTTAGAGATGATAAAGGCTTATCTTTATCAGCGCTCAAAAAGTGTATATAAAGGTAAATTTTATAAGCGCATTTATTTTAGCACTAATAAAACATTACATTTTCAGTGAATTAAACTATCATTGATAAAGGTTCTAAATGTTTCTGTAAAATAACCCTAAAAGTCCGGTCCTATGTCACACATGTTCAAGCCTTCGTGGAAGCTGTACTATGCTCCATGAATCCTCCTCCTCCTCTTCTATATCTGCTGAGACTACCTTTTCCTCCTCCTCTGCTGTGATGGTCCTCTGCCTCCACCTCTATTGAGGATTTCCCCGCCTCGTCCACCACAATAACTCCATATTCATGACCAAGATTCTCCTCATCCTCTGCCACTAGTACCCTCTCCTCCTCCTCCTCCACCCAATGAATCATCCAACTCTATTGCAGCCACATCCCCATGTGTTTTGAAAATTGATTAAGGATGTTGAACGGGCCTGGATGATCATAGGATAATGTGGATTATCATTATTAATGGGTAAATCACCTTTAAGGTTGGTGGTTTCAATCAATTACTAATGTTTTATGTATTTTTTCATGCATTTTGATGGGTAGTTTTATGGTAAGAGGATATACTTGTTGTTTAGTTTGGAGGGGTGATTCATGATTCCTCAATTGACTAAATAAGTGTGATCCCTAAGTAGGATAACTCTAAGAGGAAATCATTGTTTGAGTTTCCACATTAGTTCATATTTAATTACAGGGGAAATATCCCTTATTATATGTTAGAGATATGGTTAGAGGATTTTTGGATTTTTTTATTTTGATTCATTATATATAGGAACATTGTATTCTATTCTTTATTTTCCTGTTTTTAGTATCTATTTATCAGGGATGGATCTTGTTTCTTGGTGATTATGAGAATCCAGATATATCTTGAGAGATGTCTTGTAGTCAATCATTGGATAATTTCATTTATTTGCAATTGAATTAGAAATAATGACATGTGTTTTTTTCTATTTAATAGGGTATATCATTTATTTTGATAGTTTGGAATTTATTTGAAGAATATTATTTTCCATACTTGTAACATTATTCATCAAAAGGATTCTAGGGTGTTTAATATTTATTAGGAGATGAAACTAGAGAACAAATATCGACTCACCCCATTTACTTTTCCAATGTTTTTTTTGTTCTATAAAATTATAAAGTAATAGATATTATTCTTCTGTAAAACGATTCATCTCATGAGTGAAGAAATCAAAAAAAATTGAAGGGAATATATATGGATATATTTTCTCAGTTGTCAAATTAGTTCCTGAGTTGGCTATTAGGGAGATGGTCTCAACCCTCTTTTTCTAATTTCCCTAGAGATTAATGTTTTCAGGCCTCAACCTATTACTCTATAATTTTCCCTTGTGAACATCATTTTCATTATACCTTCCAATTAAATCCTTTCAACGTGGCCCTCAGAGATCATCCCACTCTATTAATATTAAACAATTGAAATAGATTAATATAATACATTATGATTTTTAACAAGGTGATCAATTTATTTAGGAGGATGAAATATTATTCTGTTGGTGGAGGATATTATCCCTTAGGTAAATTAGGATACATGTATCCATGCAATTATTTTTCATAAGGAATAGAGAGGTAAATGTCTTAGGCGAGTTAAGATGCATGCTATGGAGTTGACAACATTGGGTGGAACAAATGATCTTTTAGTTATCATATAGTGACCCATATATTTCACGCATAAATACAAAAAAATGTTATATGAATATAAAAGATGTAGAATTATGATCCACACCAGAATCATAATGGTTTAATCTCTATGAATACTAGATAAATAATCCTTTTTTAAGAATGATCTTATATTTTTGAAATAGAGGATACATCTTAGTTAAAACCTAAAAAAAACCATTATTATTAACTTGGGAAATGAAAACTTTATAGAGAAAGGGATAAAATTAGTATATGGGTAAACCTAGGCGACATAAATCAATGATCAATCATGATAATAGTATATGAATAATGGTATCAGATCGATAACATAAATTATCACAGTCAAAAGAAATCATTCATAGAATGTAAACATGAGTGAAACAGTAAAACATTATACAAATAATGGAAATTATTCACAATATTGAGCAATAATCAACAATCAATCATGATCTATAAGAGAAATGAATAGCCTTTGTAATGCAGAAAAAACAAGAGTTTATAATCCCTCTAGGTTATGCCCACCACCCCCTCCTCTCCTCTTACGTTGTTCTCCCTCACCATGTGTATGTTTCAACTTTCATCACTTGTATTGTAGAGCCTAGTATAATTTTAACCTATCTTATTCCTTCTATATATTAGTTTATGCCCCCCCCCCAATCCTATATTTAAATGGAAATCGGCAAAATAAAATTGGAAATGTAATGATACATCCTAGAATTATATTATAACAAACAACTGACCTGGAATCCCACTCACCTAATAGGTGTTCATAATCCATACAGGATAACAATGATCCACTAGTAGATAAATAAAATTAGTTTTAAATATTTTACACCTAGTATAGAGTAAGTTAAAAATGATATTTCTCCTAAAAAGTATCCATGTCCCATTCATAAGATGAATGTCTAGGAAAATAGTTGATACACACAACAAATAAATGGGAAGCAGATATCATATATGGAAACTAAAATCCCACTATTTACCAATAAAATTGTATAAAATGTGAGTTCTTGTTTTATGTTTTCTTTTTAGATAGAAATATCTTCTTTCATGGGCCACTCCACTATAGCAAATGCACCTCTACTACGCACTGAATGAAACCTTCACTGTGATTTTTATCTCCTTACTCATTGGTTACCTCTTTCTATAATGTTATTATTAATTGATATTTATTTTTATGTTGTGAAATGAATGGGTTAATTTCCCAACTGAAAATTTTGGTCATTGGTGGTCCTTGTTGTGCACTAAATGAATTTTATGTTGGTTAGTTCCTGTTGAACATTTGATTAAAAAAATCAGTAATGTACATATACTGACTAATGAATGAACTCCCTAGTATGATAAAACATCTTTTATAACCCTTGAATTGATAAAATTAATTGAATAATGGGTGCCTTGAAAAATCTGAAATTGTGATTGTTTAGTTTATATGGTGTTGTGATTGTGAGCACGATTGTGTGACTGTATGGTGTTGAGGATGTTGGAATGATTGGTGTTCCATTTTTCATTCATGTTGTAGTCCATCCACAATTGAATATCAATCCAAACATTACCCATTTCAATGGAACCACCACTTTTTTACTAGTGAAATTCCACTTAATAATAGAAAAACACTTCACAAGAGGACTCTTTAAGACACTTTATGGACATCCAAGACAAATAACCATAACAACACGTGTAATGACTCATTAGACCAAAAATAACTGTAATTAAATTCATACCATCTATTAGTTTAGTACCATAGTTCTTTAATAGAGAAATTTTGTTTCTATAGAAACACTAAAAACCAGTTTATGACAATGCATATAAATCACATGTGGGAAACTACAACATTCATGTGAATGGGCCTCTCATATATAGTTCCATTGATTAGGTGTTTGGGAAGATGGATGTGATCAAATTTGGAAATGAGTAATTCATATAGAGGTAATGGTATTATTTATCATATCTAGTTCAATTGATTATAGTTGGATGATAACCCTTGTTGAACATCTTTTTTGTGTAATTATCTTGATGAATATTAATATTACTATATCAAATGGGATGAATATGGATACATAATGGATGAATGCCAATCGGTTGACAAAACAATATAAAGATGGCATGAAAGAGTTTATCAACATTACAAAATATCATGCATATTACCTTTCTAAAATCCATTGTTTGTGTTCACACTGTTTTATTCAAGACAATTTAGACAATAGTAGTTGAAAGAACTCTTGATCTGTCGCAAAATAGATCGAAGTTATACATGTTCGAAAAAATATGTGGAGAAAATGAATGCAGGTAGTTGTTTGGATAGCACTGTGTTTTATGGATAATAAAATATTTTTAAAACTATTAACAATAATGATGATTGTATGGAGGAAGTGAGTACATATGTGAATGATAATGAAGATCGTATTGAGCAAATGACCTAGAATTTTGAAGACGAGCTCTGTGATTTTCCAAAATTGTTTGAGAAGTTAATGAGTTGAGCAAAGATTCCATTGTATGCTGGTTGCACTAAATATACATCATTTTCATCCATACCAAATCTATATAATTTGAAATCAGGCAGCAGGTGGAGTGACACAAGTTTTACAAAAATACATGCTCCTCAGAATGACATGATCCCAGACGATAATCAGCTCCTGATCCGATTATATGATGTCAAAAGAATGCTACGCTCTATGGGTATAATTTCTGAATGAATATATGCCATCCCAAATGATAGTATATTGTTTCGCAAGGATCCCAATAATATAATTAATTCATAAAATGTGGTGCTTCTAAATACAAGAATCATGAATGCAGTTCTTCAAAAGTTTTATATTACTTTACATTAATTCTAAGGTTTAGTTTCCTATATGGAAGTGGGGAGACTATAAGACAATATACATGGAATGAAGATACATGAATAAAATATGGTAATGTATGCCACTCATCAGACTTTCCTTAGTGGAAGAGAATTGATAATGAGTATCCTGAATTTTGAAACGAGCCAAGAAACCATTGTCTTGCGTTGTCTATAGATGAATTGAGTCTTCTTGTTTATCAATGCAATAATCAGAGTATATGTCCTATTATTTTGTTAAATTATAACATACCATCGTGGTTATGCATTCAAATAAAATACATCATGTTATATATTCTTAAATCAACACCAAAACAATCGGGTAATGATATTAACACTTATTTGGAACCATTGATCAAGGATTTGAAATTATTGTGGGATTCAGCTGTTACAATGTATTATGCTTACAAAAATGAAGATTTCAATTTGAGATCCATGTTTTATTTGAAAATAAATTTCATTATGACTAATGTATTTTTTTGATGATATATTATTAATAGAACTCAATGGTGTACCATTTGCGAACAAGGTACGCAATCAATTAGGTAGAAAAATTCATCGAAAACTGTATTTCTAAGACATCACTAATTTTCTACTCTGATGACCTAAGTATTGATGTTGGACGACATCATTCTATTGATGTTCACATGAATGCAAAACACCGTCTCCACTAACTGGTGATGAATTTTTTCAAAACTAAGGGATTTGGACACTAATTTATGTAAACAATTTTTGAAAAACCATACGAGAAATGGTTGGAAAAAGATATCTGTTTTTTTAATTACTATAGTGGATTTGTTTGTATGTTAGAAATATTCTTGATGTTAAGAATGTTGAAAAAAAATTTTGTTAGATTCATCGTTAGCTTGCTAAATGCAACTGAAAAAAAAGGATGAAATTTTTTCAAGATTGGACATTGTTGATATGGGAATACGAAAAGTGTTGGCAGTAGTGAAGGATGAAAAATGAACATTTCTTCCACCTAATACTTATACTCTTTCTAGATAGGGGTGACATCAGTATTTAAACATCATGAATGATGTAATGGTTTCATAGGTGTATTCATCAATTATCAAGAACATCATGAAAATGAGAGATTTAATGTTAAAGGGTCAGAAATCACATGAATTCTTAGTTTTTATGCAACATGTAATTCATATAGTTTTACATTATAATTCTTCCAAGAATTTCTTCCATTAATTAACGAAGATTTGTTTCTTCTTCAATGCTATATGCAGCAAATTTACAGACCCGTTAAAATTTCCATCTTTGGAATGAGAAATTGCATTCATATTATGTAAATTGTAAATGTTCTTCCTGCCGACATTATTTGATATGATTGATAATTTGATGGTTCATTTTGTGAGAGAAAATTGACTATGTGGTCCACTACATTATATATGGATGTACCCCATAGAGTGGTATATGATTATTTTGAATAGGTATGTCCAAAATCGATGTTGTCCAGAGGGTTCTATTGTGGAGCAATATAATGTCAAGGATGTCATTGAATTATGTACCGAATACCTATCTAATTTAAAAATAATCGGCCTACCTAATTCTCAACACACTAGGTGGATTGAGGATGATGGAATTTCTAGAAGGGAGTTTGTCACAATCAATAATATTGATATGGAGTACTCCCACATTACATTTTGCATAATAGGTTTGACATTGACCCATAAGTTCAAACCCAAAAATAAATTCTTAGGCATTTAAATCCATCAAGGGATGAAAAATTGTTATCAGAAACACCTAATCCATAGTTTACATGATATTTTTGAGACCATATTTTTAAGAATATATATGAAAATCCTGACTTAATTTCTGAATGACTTCGATTGCTAGGAAGAGGAGAAATTTTGTATGTATTTTCATTAAATTCTTATATAATTAATGGTTGTACATTATATAGTAATGAACATGATGATGAAAGTACCATGAAGATTAGTGGGGTTACACTTAATACTGAAGAGATTCATGTTTTTGGTGCTAAGGACATAAATCCATATTATTAGAATATGTATTACTTTGGCATCATCATAAAAATATGGGAGTTAGATTATATGAAATTCCAAGTGTCTATTTTTCAATGAAAGTGGGTTGATAACTGGAGTGTTGTTAAAATAGATGAATTGGGATTCATAAAAGTTAATTTCAGTAGGTAAGGGGGGAAAGAAGAACCATTTATAATGGAACCATAGTTAGTACAATAGTTTTATGTTCCAAATCCCACAATCTATAACTAGTCAATTGTTCTGTTATCGACCAAACCGAATGAAGGGTCATATGAAAGATCAAAGGAGGATAACCCTTTCAGTGGAAATTTTCAATCATTTCATAGTGGTCCCAATGTAGATGATGTTTTTATATCATCGGAGACAACAATGAAGGTATTTACATTGATGATAGAGTGGAAAAATCTCTTCAGACTTTAAAAAATAGTTCAATAACCAGGTTGTTTGTTTATTTTAACAAACATTGTGTTACATTATGTTATTATCTGTTTGATACTTCATTGATATAATATAAATTCAATTTTAAACAACTTCTACATTTAATGACTATTATACATGCTGAAGTGCACAATCCTAAGGCACAGCAGGTCTCTCAACCTGTAGTTGTTGGTCCCAGGGCCGAGAAACAACAACTTTCTCATCCTGTTGCCGCTTGTCCAAATGCCATGTTACGACATGTTTCTCAACCTATTACTACTAGTCCCATGGTCAATTTTAGTGCTCCATAAAAACATAATGATGATGCTTCTGAAGAAATGGTAGGAAATAAAACCCTGATGGTGAAAAAAATGAGTTTCATTGTTTGACAGTGTTTTCCAAAATCCTTAAGGAGAAAACAAAAGGCTTCAAATATTAGGTGGGATGGAATAAGCGAGTCCATCATGTTAACCCCAAAATATCCATCTTTAGTTGCTACATTGGAATCATCACCTGACAAACATGTGTCGATTGATGTACAGTCATGGAACCATGTTGTAATCGGGTTTAGGACACTAATGTGGGAAGGGATAACAGTAACATTTGGATATCCTTTATTTAAAATGATAAAATAAAATAAAATACTAAAACATTATCTTACACTTCATCATCCATTCCATATTTCATTTATAGTATATCCCTCACAGAAGGAATATGTATTAAGAGTTTTAGGAAGGATTCAAAGCAGCTTCTGCACAATTTTAACGAAATATCATATTAAATATGATAACAGGAAAATCAATCCACACCCTCCCCCTCTTTATGCACAATTGATATCAACAGGAGCATGGGATTCATTTAGAAACTATCATGGGGAGAGGACTTTTCAGGTACATTGTGTCTGGAAATATGTTGTCTGACATTTCTTGTATTCATCACAGTGACTGACAATTATTTATTTATGAAACACCAATTGAGTACTTAAAATATTTAACGGACAACAAAACTAGTGTGCCCCAACTATAACTCAAGGATGGGGTATTCATCAATTGGGAAAAAATTGGAACATATTTTAAATATACGGTAATACATTTATGTGACATAAAAAACACTATAACCATATTCCTCTGTTTATATGAAGATTGTTAAATTAAAATTGAAAGCCACTTGAATCCAACAACAGGTTATATAGAAGGATTCTCATGTAAATAAAGAGGGATACTTATAGATGAAAACACATAAATAGTGTGGAAAACATGTGTAAGTGTGACATAATATAAATTTGATTTTCTTTAAATCACAATTACATAAAAATGACTACGTATTTTCCTATATTTTCGATTAGACATAGCCACTGGAATCAATAAGACCCTAACCAGATCTACACATACATTCCACGGCCTTGAAGAAGCTAGAACAGTATGGCTGCATCTGAGATCCGAGATTGGGGGTGACTCCCGGAATATATGTTTACAAAGAAATACTAGAAGAGGATACAACTGAGGAAATTAAAAATATGAGAGAAACAATAGCTATGTTTCAACAAGAATTGAAATACCATATAGAGATGATTCTAGGGTTTATGGGGGGAGGCAAAGAGAAGAAACAACAAAACAAAAACACATGAATGAATATCCATCCCCTACCTTGGAGATGATCCATTACCACTCAAAACCCTAACATAGGTGAGGTAATCAATGGTAGAATAATTTTCTCTATGAAATTTGAATCACATAGACAATGATACATTTCTTATAATAATATTATATAGGGTAAAAATGACTAAGATTTATATCTATCAACTCCCACTTATAAAGTTTTACTAAGGGCTACAATGTTCAATATCAGAATGATATGCAACACAATATAAAACATCCAGCAGATCATGTAAAAGTGTTGATTAAAGTAGATAATGAGTCGAATTCCAAGCTACATCTTCCAAATTATGATGAAGAAATCCATACATTCAGACAACCTATTTAAACATTCATCTATTGGACGCCAATTCATGAAAAAAAAACTTGTCGACAAGGAGGTCTCCACTTATAATTTTTTTTAAAGATGAACCATTAAAATTTAATGAAAAATGTTCTCAACCGATGAATTTTATTGCAAAATGACAATGATAAAGGGGTGAAACTAAATATCAGCACACACAAAATCCCAACGATCAACTGAATGATTGAAATGATCTACTAAGAGCACCTTCATCCAACAAATTCTGTATCCATATTTAATATCATTGTATGCTTAGGTGGAAAAAATGTTGATAGATATAAATGCTCACACAGTTGAATTTGAAAAAAATATCTATAGATAGGAAAATCACATATCATTAGTCCAATAAATGTAAATGAAATCATCATGTATGAATTATTATGTTTTTCAGATGTAAATGTATACATGGGGTATTTTTTTATGATTTTATTTTACAAAAATTGATATACAATGATAATTAGGAATAAATACGTTTCATATTTTTCACTGGTGAATATATGAAAAAAATTAAAGGATTTCCCCATGAATTAAAATTTGGACTCATTAGTCCTCACATCACCTCTTCAAAATAATAAATAAATTCTTATAAATAATATTGAATAATTCAATTCCTGCTCAAATTATTTGAAAACAATATTAAAGATGATATGAACTTTTTAATAATAACGATGCAGGGGTAAAACTATATAATTTAATAATATCAACTATATTTTCATTTATTTTATTAATTATTCCATGTTTTATTTTTACGCTGCATTGGATGCTGATGGTAGTAAATTTGGATACTATAATAATTTATTTTCTGGATTCAATTCATGGATATACAACAAACCGACTAGGCAGGATGACATTTTTCAATTTGTAATACACTGGATCCAACATTTTAGAAATAAACATATAGTTATATAACTTATATTATATTTTCATGAAATTTCTATTATGATAGGGTGGTGTATCAATATCGTCTAATTCATGGAATGAATCAAGGGCCTATGGACACGAACACCTATAATATCTAAAAATGAACAAATATCATTGTTTATATAATATGATTTCACTATGTAGGCACTTATCGAAACAAATTTCTTATTTTTATAGATGTTATTGCAGTGTCGAAAACAAAAAAAAGAAAGGGATTTGGTTATTATGGTTTGAAAATGATGAAAGAGATTTTATTTTATCATCAAACTAGCATCCCTGAAGAGGTTTTTCAAAAATAATTACGAGTTCATTTAAATTATATATTAATCCTTTGTGAATTTGTTCTTTTTCACTAATACCATGACTGTCGGAAAAACACATATAAACAACATGATATATATGTTTTTAGAAATTAATGGGTAGCATAGCTGATAGAATATTATACAAAAATAGGAATAAAAAGAATTCTTAATACATATTTTATCCATGTATGATAATTGATTTCTCCATTTTTTACACTTATTCAGCAAATATAAAACCCTTTTATTATGTTTTGTATCATTAGGTAATGAAGAATGGTTTTAGAAATGATTTTTAATTCTAGTAAAGCATAACATAATTAGATACTCTTCTGAACTTTTACATTATGTTTCTTTATTTCCAGAAGCAGTAGACCTAAACTATTATGGAATGGATCATTTATATTTTGTATATTTGTCATTTAAGTAGAAATTTCTTCTAATTTAGTGTGTCAGATGAATATTGGGTGTGCAAAACTCATAATTTAATAAAAAAACTAATGATTTGTCACTACTGTTGGTTAACTACCTCTTATCATAGCATTTGATCTGAACTTCGGATCGGGTGTCCCCATGATACGCTTATCTAACACCATCTCTATGATATAACCATACATCATTCACATTTCCTTCACTTCATGAAGCCTTTTACAAGGTGTCATACGAGAGTATCACGAAGATGCTAGATCAAATTTTCAGATCAGATTCTATGCTAAGTAGCAGTTAAACAATAGTATTAATGTGTACAATGAATCAGTAGTTTGGTTATTAGTATATATTTGGACAAAAGAAACTGTTTAAAAAGATTTAAAGGTAGCATTATGATATAATATATCTATTTAAATGAAAAAAAATATAATTTATCATTGATTTGATTTTCATTATTCCTTGTCGGGTTATTTTATTTAAAAGATTTATTTCCATGTGACATTCCATTGATGGAAGAGCAATGAGGTTGTGTCTTCTCAATCGAAGATGTAATCATGATGTTTTCGTAGTAAAATCATTTTCCACAAATCTTTCATCTAAAAAAATTGTCAAATAAACATGTATAATATATACATATGCATGCCCATCATAATATGGGTGCCTATGATCCTCATGTCGAACTTGAATCACATCAATGACCAGATGCATATATACCTCACATACAAATTCTTGAAGAAGAAAAAATAACATTGTTATAAGGAATTGAAAATTTGACAGATTTCTTTGGGCTTCTATTTTTATTTTGATATTCTATGATACTCTTGGTATTCATTGAAATTTATTATAGAAAAGAGAGCAATGAGAAAACTATTTCACTAACAACTCAATATTTCATAGGTCTACGAGAAATCTTAGTTTTTTTCTATACTTTGCATAATCCTCTCCATGTGATCAGTTCACATAAGATCCTTTTTATGAATTCTTCATGTGAATTGATCGTGTATGTCATCACATGATCAAATCACATAAACAAATCTCAGAATCAATCTAATTCCCATGAACCATGAACCATGATTCATGTATTCTTGTCTTAATTACATGATCTCATAAATCTTTAAGGGTCATGTTATTTTATAAATATCACAGGTTGTTTTGATCACATGATCATATTATGGTCCTGGGATTACATGTCTTTGAACAAGTCATGAACATAATTTTGAAGCTTATAGGGATTGATTTTAAAGGGTTCTAACATGATTTGGATCTTCCAACCAATATTGAAATATCAAACATGTATAATTATATATCAAATTAGATGTTTTTTCTTGTTATTTGGATGGGTTATTCGATCAGGTGGAATCATTGGGATGAACTGGGGTTTTCCCATCTTGGTACAATGTAATTCCATAGAGTTTGTGGTTGAGCTATGAAATATAGGATTTTATGAATTTTTTTAGGCTCACCAAACCTTTACTCATTTTAAAAAATTCTTATGGTATACTTTTTTAGTTTATAGAGTCAACACATGAACACATTTCATTTTACGTATGGTGAGTTTGGAATTAGTATATAGGACATTATATTGATAAATGATGTCATGATTTTATGATATATTTATGATTAGTAAATTCACCCCCTTCCAACTACGGTGGGGTTGAATGGGGACCCACATGTGTTGAAATGAGTTACATAATACACAAAACATTCCAAGTTACTATTTTAGAAAATTTATATTAAGTATCAGTGGGTTTTGGAAAATCACACTAATGAACTAGTAGATGAAGAGAAATGTGAACCGGTATGATCTGTTTTTTTATACCATATAGTGCACCAACCTGTGAAATTATCAATAATGTAATGGTTGGTCCTATAGCCTAAGCCAATATTTCATCCATATGTGAGGGTGTTTTATCCACTTGTATTAACTGAAAGGTATTCTACAAGTGGCATGCATCATACCACAGTGGGAGATAGTTCAGTGCATTCAGATAAAATTAACCACTCCTCCTCACATCCATTCATTAATGTATCCCATGGTGGCTCACATACATTGTTTTTCAATCCTCCATGAGAAGTTCTTCGAGGTGGGTAACCGTCCTAGCCATTGTCTATATGAATTTCCCAAGATTTATTTTCCCTATAGTGAATCCTCGATCTATTATCATTCATTATTTTTGATACATGTTTTCTGCTATTAAGTGGCATCTACTTGAAACAGTTTGTCATAAATTCTTCAAATATCATCATTTGAGGTGTTGGGATGAAAAAAGTTTCCCATAATTTCTTCCTTGGAGTGTAATATGATCTTCAGGCAGTATATTACCTCTTCCTCCATCAATTTTGTAACTCTACTTGGTTCTCCACATTCCCCACCATTTAGGTCATTTATTTCCTTGCACCCACCTATCTTGGTTGATATAGTTTCTATTTATTTGGGAATGTTATAATAGTATTTTCATCACATGGGTTTTTCTACCTGGACCGCAATGCATTTCCTGGGGTAATTCTTCCCTTTTAGTCCCTTCTTCCTTCCAGGGATATTAGGACCTTTCCCATGGAAATGGACCCAACAGTACACTGAGAGTTGGCTATAACTGTCATCACCTGAATCATATTCCTCATGAGAAACAACTTGATCTTGAACATCTAGAATATTAAAACCGTTCCGCAACTCAACCCTTGGGCCTTCTATGGGGATCCTTGACCAAAACAGTTTCCCTGGTCATTGGTTTGTTTCCTTTTTATCCCCATACAAAATGTATTTATATAGGATGGTGGTTTGAATAGAAAATGTTTGGGTACAAGGGTACAATGAAACTCCCCTCATCCCAACTCCCTTTTCCACGTTGACACACTAAAAAAGATAACTGGTGCACCTCCTTCATTCAAAGAGGATCGATCACCCTCCCCTAATAAATCCTCCCTTTGTTATGTGGAGGCACCATAGCAGCCAACAAGTCCACCTCCTGCAATATGTTCCCCAGAGGATCAGCCTCCTCACTATGAAACATCATTGTAGCATTCATGTGGACCACATTCCTTGAGAAAACAAAGCTGCATTTGGAACCATGACATCCTCAAGTGGAGGCTCAAAAACAATAGAGAAAAAAGAATTATTCAATAGAATTAATATAACTATTTGGTTAGACATCCCCACTATGAGAGGGAAAATGAGATTCTAAGATCTCTACACCTGTATCAAGGTCAGAACCACAAGACAATCCATCCCCTAAAGCCCCTATAACACACTGAAATGAATTAGTGCTGATATGGCTCCCCACTCCTTTCATTGACACCCCCAATCCTACCTCCAGTAATGTTATACTCTCAAGGGGCTGTCATGGACAAAAAACTCACCTATGACCATATTCATCTTCGAAAAAATTGAGTGTCCAAGCCCACATCTACAATTCGCCGATGATTGTCAAGAATGATTGAAGCAAGAATATAATTCATCCCATGACTCATACGTGACATGCAATCTACACTGGTATTCTTCTCCTTTTGTAATCAGAATGGACTCGGGAGGATTCCTTGAGGCGTCAAATTCCATGAAAACATTGGGATTAATATGATGGAACACAATATTGGTTCAGTGATCAATTTACAAATACCTCCCAAGGAGATTCCCAAGAATTATAATGTTCAAATGATTATAAAAAGAATGTGGGATATAAGATAAAATCACCTAGATCACCACAGAATGTGAATCATGCTTCATATGGAAGTCATAATCCATCTTTAGAGGAATAAGATGTACTCGTTGCAGCTATGATTCTCAATAGACCTAGCATTGATATGTTTATACTAAAATGGGAAATGGATCAAAAAACATTTTTTAGCAGACCCACCTTCTCCCTCTCATGTAGATCCCAAGAACTGAAAATGAACAAATCATAGGAGTCCACTAACAGTCTTTTCTATGGGAAATTCTCTACTAGGGTCTGATTGAGGAGCATTGAATAATTTTTTAACTTCGGGATTTTTAAAAGTAGAATATGGAGACCAGCATAGATCTAAGAAAACTAAGGGAACATTATGCTTTACGAGAAAGGTGGAATGAGATCTGGTTTGAGAATGGAGAGAAATAGGCCATCAATGTCTTAGAGTATGACGAAGGTTCGTCCCCCTCTAGTGGGGGAGGGACTGGCCCGATAGTCTCCATCATCATAGGGGGAGAAACCATTATCCATTTTCTTGTGGGTATTTCAAGAGGCTAGTAAAATTTGGTCTCCTCCCACCTCTCTAGTTTACATTAACAAGGATACGGTGTCCAAAGTTGGTTCAAAAAGTGACTGAGAGGCTGATGATAAGGGTTTTCAATCTAAAATGGAGCTCATGGAGGTGTTTATTTCTGATCCAATGGAAAAAATATTTTTTCCACGATCTGTACCACCTTTGGCACCTCAAGTTATCTTTTGATGTTCCTTCCTCTAAGAGGACTAAAAAGGGAAACCGGGAAAGTCTATACACTAACAAACCTCTTTAAATAATTAATTGTTGTATTTTGTGGAATTAATTCATTTTCATTAGTCTAGTAGCTTATCATGGCTGCTTACCTACCCATATCTAGGTCAGTTATCATATATCATCTAGTATTATGGACCCCTACGTACCCAAATATGTCTTTTTTATTAAACTTTGAAATATTATTAAAGTATTATTTTTATTAATGGTTATTTTGTTTCATTCATGTATTACTAACATAATATTATTTTTTATTATATATGTGTAATTTTTTTCATGAGTTTGGATGTTCTGTTATGCAAATAATACCATGGAGGACAATATATGAGAGGGGATTGGAGTTCAGAAAAGAATGTATAATTATTTTTTTAATTTTTTGTTAGATAATTATAATTGTAACCATATAAAACATTGTTTAAGATGATTATAGTAGTGTGTTTTCATATATTCATTATTTCAAGTAAATATATATAGAATTTTTTTTAAAACTCTTGTGCATGTTGTTTTGTTCTTCTATTCTATTTTGTATATAGGTGTTGTTTTGTACTACAATTTTGTGTCCATGTTGGGTTTAGTGTTCTATGCGTAGGTGTGGTCTCATGTGTGTAGGTTTTTAGCAGTTTCTGGGGTTGATCAAGAATCATAGCCTTTATAATAGCTATTTTATTTCTAATAAAGGTAGCCTTTATCAGTGCTAAAAATAGAGCTGATAAAGGACACCTTCATCAGCGATCAAAAAAACGTTGATAAAGGTTTCTTTTATTCACACTAAAAATGTGCATATATTGTGGGATTATTATCATCACTTTTTTAGAATAGATAAAGGGAATCCTTTATCATCACTTTTTAGTGATGTTAAAGGGGGCCCCCATATCATCATCATGATGAACGGTCCTTTGCTAACACTGTTATTGGTGGTTTTTTGTGATTTTAAAATCCCTATTTGTGGTGGTGTCAATTTTATACATCCAGCTTATTCTATGATGTGTTTATATAACCCATTTTAATTATCATGTCATTACTTAATTTATTATAAGTTTATTTAATGTTTTTTAATTTTTTATTTCCTTTGGATTATTATTCAAATATTCTATGTTGTATGGGACAACCTAAAGGTTTAAATATTTAATTATCACATATATTACTCTATGTCCATTATTTCTAAAAATATTTTCAAGTTGTTTTTAATATTATTTAATGATGTTTTAATGTTATTTTTTTACTCTTTTGGACTTTTTAAAAAATTATCTAAATTGTAAATTATTTAAATTATTAAACAGGTTTTTCCGAGTCTTTTTTTTACAAAAATATGGAAGAAAGGATTTTCTATCTTATATGACATTTGTGGATTTTTACCCCATCACTACACATGTATGTTTTGAATCTTATTTTATAAGTTTTATAAAAATAAAATGAAAATTATTTATCTTATAATTTTGTTACTTCTTAAATAAATTATTTTAATATAAAAATGTGAATGTTAGTTTAAAAACATATATTGATTTTATTAATGTAGTATATTCTATTTCAACATCCTTTTTTGTATATTATGCTCCATTTAATTTGATCTGTTATGATTCCATATACCTAGTTTTATTGAAAGGTTTATAAGTAGTTTGACTTTGGAAGTTATGTCCCGATACCATTAATAGTTTTTGATTGATTTATTCACATTTAATATTCTATTTTTTATATGAGTGTTTATGTTCTTTATATATTTGTATTAAAAATGTTTTTGACTTAGTATGTAATGGATGAAGCCCATTATAGCCCATCGAGTCATTAGTAGGTCTCATGAGAAAACTATATTTGGTATTGGCTAAGGCCTTAGTATTTTTATATATGTTTTCATTTCTAAATACTTGATGGTATGTTTATAATGTATTTAATTATTAATTACCTATTTTTTAGATTATTTCTTTATATTATATGTTATTATTTGATTAGTAGATTTTCCATGGTTTGGATTTATTCTCTTTTGTTTATTTTTATGTAAATATTTGATTTTTATTTATTAATTCCACATTTCCCTCAGGATTATATTTAAATGGAATGTGTTTCTGTAATTTAACTTTCGATAATTGACTATACATATTTATAGTTGCTTCTTCTGTATGTATACCTTTACCGAGAATCTAAGATCACCCCTTGGAAATGTTTTATTTTTCACTAGAATGACATGATGTATATTTTGGTTGACATGAAAGGATAATATAGGAGACTAATTGAATTCATAAGGGAATCTCAGTGTTTTATTTTATATTTAAAATTGTAATGTAAGGTTCATAAATGTAATCTAGTTTCCAAAATTGAAAATCTAATCAATCCTTTTGAATTTCAAATCCTATATATATTCCAATTTAAGGATGTGAGGCACTTGATATGGGGAAATGGGTTCAGGGTCGTTATATGTCTTCCACAGTGAATATCATTACTCTCCTATATGAGAATTCGATAACAAATTTAAAATAATACAACAAATTATTGTTGAGGACTTCATATTATTGCTAGGTATGGAGGATGAGAATATCCCCATGTGACTAATGCGGCCCCATCATCAGTCTAAACCCCCAATAAACATAATATATATGGTTTGTCCTCTAACTAACATTATTAATTATAGTGTAATGTGAATCCTCTATATGTCAAATCCTAGAGCACACAGTATATCACGTGTAACAATGGAGTGTGATAATCTATAATTAATCAACAAAAATCTATTTTAGAGGAAAAGATAATTGTAACACTAATAATATCTGATCCCTCTATTGTTTCCTTACGCAATGTAATAAACTGACCACAATAGTCTCCTTTTCCTCTTTAAAGATGAAAAACATTGTGACCAAGACCAAGTTGGTGTCCCTAATAATGAGGAACATTGTGAGGATTGTATCTTCATACTCTATATCTTCTTAGTAGCGTGTAATAATATTTTCCCTACTTCATAAATGAAATCAATAGTAGCTACTACTGAGGTTTATGTTGAACCAATCCACCTCCCCCAAACTGAGCTCAATGAACAGAAGTTCATTAATCCCAATGATGAAAAAAATCCCTATAAACATAAAAAAAATATTCAAAATCCCATATAAAAATAACAAAATATGCATTCCTATTAGTCAATACCTAATAGAAATGGTGCCTAAAACCTACCACTATTAAATCTTTTTCATGGGGATACCTACTTATTCCCCAATTCTAGTAAACAACCTAGAGACTGCAACTTCACTAACACCAATGAATTCTTAAAAACATCCAAATACATAGGCAACATAAGGGGAGAAAAAATATGCTGGGAGAAAGATGAAGAGCCCCATCATGAGGCCACACCAGGGACACCTAATCTATAAAAATATATATTTTTGAACTTAGAAGGTACTTGACCATGATCCCAAGATCTCACATGGACATACTCGCAAACTAAAGAGAGAGAAATTTTTCTTTCTTCACTTCCATCTTATTTTATGAGAGAAACTAATCTTATAACTCTTTCTAGAATTCAACCCATAAATAGAATTAATATTTTTGAACATGATATTACAATATCAACAAAGAATTCACAACTACAGAAATATAACTAACTTCCATATAGGCCATGTACCCCACCATGAAAAAATCTAATTGTATGTGATATTTATATCCTCTAATGATCTTTATATCTCTTGATTATAAATTCACTGATTTTACTTGCATAGGGCCTTCTACTCAATGGTACATAACATTATGTGCCATAAATCTCTATCCTCTGTGTGATCAAGCCTCTATCAATAAAAACGACATTCCTGCTAAACCACCACTACCTAAACGACATCGGAATGATGACAAGATTCATAACAAAATGTGTACCATACATTTATTATATTCATTTGTATGGAATTTTATTAAGGATTATTTAATTAATTTTAATAATTTAATTAATACCCAATTCAATGTAGAATTAAATCAATCATTTTTTGTTTATCTCTCTATGAATGTTCCCTATAAGTGGTTTCACCTCACATGGTCATTTGATTGTCTCATATTTGGAAATACAAAAATCCATAAAAACATTATTATTCGAAACTATAAAATTAATCTTATCCCACAACAAAAAATAGTTATATCACTCGGTCATCACCCTATCCCACAGGTTGTTCACATCATGACCTGAAATTGAAGAAAAATAGAAATAGACCTTATAGACAACATTTAGTATGCACTGGGATAGTGTTAAACACTATGTGTATAAAAATATTACATGTAAAATACGTTATAGTGAATAATATAAAAATGATTCATGGAAATTATATCAGTGGTCAATAAACTCTATGTAATATAACAAAACCCCAAAAAATACTACAATGCAACAATAAAGTAAATAAATTCATGATTTCATAAAGAGTATAGTCCAAAAAAATATATTGGATTAATTCAACAAAAATCAAAAGGAAAAAAGATAATAATCCACATTATGGTCTACATTAACCTCTTAAAAACATGAAAAAAAATTATATACATGGGATGAGCATAAAATTATACCCTGTGGGATACTAAAATTCACTTATACACTTGTGAATAGAGAATTTCAATACACTAGTGAAAAAATATTATAACCAACAACATATAAAAATCATAACAAACTATTTTCATCCTCACCAGGGTATTCTCACTAAATAACTTACTAAGGAATCGTAAAATAATGAAAAGCATATCTATAAAGGGTACCTACATCATTATCCCTATATTTTTATGCACTCATAACTCAATGTTTTACGTCCTATAATTCCCAATTCCATTATATAACATTAAATCACATTACATATCACATTTTTACACTTAGGATATCTTATCACATCAATATATACACAACCAGAGTAGTAGAGTATCCAAAACATGAAGTAAGTCATTATTATTACCTCCTCCTACCCTACACAACCCCCACTATAATCCTTATCACATTCTCCTCAAATATCACAATAGTTATATTTTTACTTCTAGAAATCACATCATATTCATGTCAATATCTTTTGGGATACGTACATGGTTAGAGTAGGTACCCATCCAACCATCGACAAACTGAGTTGATAGTAATTACACTACCCAAACATATGGTTTCATTAATAAGGTTCTCATTATATCTGTGGTTCATATTTAAATCTTAAATAATAAAATAGGAATTAATATATGTATAATACACATACAATATCAAACTATGGAGTAAAAATTAAAGTGTTAACCCAATCAAAAAATAACCAAAAAACCTTTCAACAACTACGGGTTTTTCTTCTACATCTTAATGTAAAACACCACACCATAATCCATAAGCTATAAGACACATTTTACCTCATTTATATCCAATTATAAAAATCACTAAATTTAGTATTACCAAATTTTTTATTATTCATTTCAATTTATTAAAAATCGAACATTAACCAAATTTATCCACAAATCATGTTACAAAATAAATAGTTTATTTATTATTAAAATCCATTATATAAACCATCCCATTCCATTTCAATTTCATCATTAACAATTAATTTCTTCCAATACAACCTAGAAACTATCACAAAACACATCAAAAAAATAAACCATATTAATTCAAAATTATATCAATACCTCGTTAACAACATTTCACATTAACAAAAATTCACATAAAACCCACCACGTACCAACCACATCTCACCACATAGACCACATTCTAACACTATACAATCAAATGTGAACATACCAATCACATATCATAACATATTGCACATACAATAATTATATTTCATCAACTTCACCCTAATCATCATGTCCACAAAAAGCACACATCTCCACCAAATATTAAAATATTATTTATTCATATGACTTCATCATATTTTAAAATATAATTTCATAAAATTCAACTTGTTTTTTTAAGGAATTGTAAAAATGTCTATAAATATCTAGAGGTGATCATTTTATAGGACAAATATAGTTAGTTATCCAATTTCTATTTAAGGTGATAAAAAATATCAAAGAAATTGGTTTCCATAATCACAAAAATCACATCATAAAAAAACCACTGATCAACATGATTTACAACAAAGAATCAATACTATAAACCAAAATATTAATAATATCAAAAATGTATATAAATAATGTGAAATCATTCTCATACCCTTAAATTTTAATTCATAAATTTTTATCATAAATATCATTGTGTAAAACATCTTCCAAATTATAAAAAATTCATCCCCCTATATGTTTTAACTAGATGAGAAATGAAGCATACACTACCTCAGCCAAAGCATTACAATCAACATTCAAAGGATGTTGTTAGTGTACGGACACCATTGAAAACCACAATGAAGGAGGAATGCTTTAAAATCCTAGAACACATCAACCGCATAATTCAATCATTGAAAAAATAGTATAATTTTTTTTTAGTAATATTACATTTCCCAATTAAAGCAACTATTGAAGAAACAAATAAGGGAAAGAGAGGAATTACCTAAAAACACCATGAATTGATCTCCAAAGGCCAAATATGTATGTCACTAAAATATGGATTCGGATAGTCCTTGGTAAACAATTTATTTTCCCAAAAAAAATTGAAATATAAAATATGAATGAGTTTTTTTGTGGGATATTAGATATTATTGGTTTTATAGAATGTATTATACTATATCATTTCTAGGGATCCAATTGAAAATTTTGGTAAAAACACACCATACCATATTGTAACATGCTCTTTTATGTCATAATGTTATTTTTAAAATCTATCATGATCCACAATTATCTTCGGGTCATTGATCAAAAAAAATTAGATAAGGGACAATAATGTATTCGAATGTCCATTCCACAATCATATTAATCATTTATAGAAGTACAAAAACTAATCCTAGAGCCCTTATACCATAGTAAATATATTTACACAATAAAAATCACTAATACGTCACTATTTTCTAACAACATGGTTGAGATATTTAGAAATTGGAAGTGGCATCAAATTTCCTCCTTAGGGATCCTTGCACAATAGTCAGCCTCTCCACGCCATAGTGGAAAATATTACCGAGATTACCAAAAGCTCCACACCATATATCTAATATCATCTAGTTATTTGAGATACAAAATTATTCATAAATATTATCTTCTTAGTACCACCTCTATACATGTGTATATCCATAATTCACCCAATGTGAAAAGCTAACAGTTCAATACCATTACACATTAAATGGACATTTGTCAGTGTTCAATTTTTGATTTGAGGCGTACCATTTCAATGTTATAATAGAAACCAAATTTAAAATATAACTATTTAAAGGATGAAATAAAATTAAAACTATATACAATGAAGGAAATTTTCATCCTCTTCTTATCCCTTGAAAGCTCCCCACTATTAAGGTTTTACATAATATTAATTCTATATAAATATTTATTAAACAACTTCTTACATTATTTCCAAAGTCATGAGTGAGTGTCACCAAGTGAAAAATAATAAAATTATCCAATTTTTCATTATCCAAAAGCATGTTACTGATTAATTCCTAAAATCATTATTGATACAACCTTCCTCTCACCCTTCACCCAATGACTTGTCGGACAAGACATACACATCCCAATAGATAAAAAAATTATCAATTTATTAATGTAGTCATTATTTCTATATATCAATCATGAAAGGGACATTTACATGGATCTACCAATAACACACTAATGATATATTGTAATATTTCAATACATATCTATAAATGATTATATTTTAGCAGTATATGAAAATAGTTATCCCATTTATTATGCTTGATAGTTGAAAATTTAATAAAACATAACCTATGAAACATCAATTAAGGAATCCATTTCAGAATGTACTCTTAATAAACTCAACCTATAACATAAATTCCTCATAAGTAGGTTCTTGTGAAATAATGTTATCCATGTATCCCAATTCCTCTAACAAGACAAAAAATCCATTCAATTCAATAAGAGAATGTAAAAATACAGTTTCTCACAATAACACAAATTTACCTACTCCTATGATATTCATATATAATATCCATTGAAAATATAAAAATACCATATAGAATGTGTGAGAGATATTCATTATGTAAAAAAATAAAAATCATATTTAATTATAATTACCATTGATACCAGAGGCTATATTGATGAATTTTATTTTCAATAATTGACATTTTTAATAAATCTAGTCTACGTTAATGATAACTAATAATAGTGGCCCATATAAATCATCATGTTTCAATGTTACCAATGAGATATTTTAACTATTAAATGATTTGGCATCATCCCTTCATGGAATTCATATTCCCTCTTTGGTGTTTCATTAATACAACATATCCAAAACATTCATCCATTCTGTTTGTACCAGGGATGTTATTTGTTTGAAATGGAGCATGATTTGGGTTTTTTGTCAATCCTATATTGGATGATCACAGATATTGAAAGGAGAGGGATTATACAGTTCAATCCAAATGTATTTTTAAAAGTGATGTTGTTTCCTAGTGTTTTCAAAATTATTAGGGTCCAAAAATGTGAAAATTGAAGTATTTGTTAAATGTGGTTTTTCATAAACCCGTCACAAAAATATGGAAAGGGAATGATTTTTGATAATACTTTCATATGAATTGTTTTTAGAAAATCAATTATGATTGTGATGGTTTTCTCTGCTATTATAATAAGTCTATCATTGATCTTCATGATCGATACTTCTCTGGAAACAACACTTTATAAATATGGAAAAGGAATTTTTTTTGAGATGTATGGATTGAGGTTTTAAAATAACCAATTCATTGTAATTTGAGAGGGTTTTTCATCATATTTATAATGAGTGTCATGAAAAACAAAGGAATAAAGATTAATGAGTGGTGCTTTGTGGTGGTGCATTGTGGTGTGTTATGGACTTTGATAAAGAAATTTGTGGTTATGACAACTATTGTGAGAGGGATTTTTATTTGAGATTTGTGAAGAGTGAGATGCACCGTGAAGATGTATTTTGAATATCTAGATTTCATGGATGGCGAATCAAAGATCTACGTTTTACCATGCATATATATAAAATTCCACCCCTTTTCATCAAACATGATTTTGAGAGAGAAAATCTGGGATCACTTTGACTTTGTGAAGAAATAGGTTCTCCATTAAGAAATTTGTTCTTTGTGTGCTTGATATTCACGAAGAAACATTATATGCCATGAATGATTCCAATTATTCTATGTTATGCGAGATATTCTATGATGGATTTTTATTCATTGGCTTAGTGAAATTTGGGAAGTAGTTTGCTCTAAAAGGTAGTGATTTCCAAGAAGGGTTGTTATCTGCGAAGGTGTGAGCCTTGTGAAGTGGTGTTCTCTATAAGGTGTTGATATTTGAGAATGGTATTTGTGAAGGGTTTTGTTTTGTATCAGTGTTGTGTTGTTAGGGATTTCAGTGATCATTTACTCATGTCATTGATGTACATACTGCATTGTTCAGGATAGAGACAGGGATTTCAATGCCAATATCTTGAAGTGAACATCAATTCAATAAACTGAGATTGAATTCCCTTATAGTAGTAATCTAGGGGAGTTGATATATGTGATCTGAGGGATGTTGTGATTTATCCTTGAACTTTTGAAATGGTAGTGTGTATGGCATTGATTAATTGTGATCAAACACTTATACTCCATAACTAGTGTATATTAGTGGATCTAGGTATGTTGGACACACTATCAGTGTATGCTCCATAGATGTAGCTCTTTTTGGTGAACCATGTAAAATTGACTTTTCAACATTTTTCTTAAATTTTTCTGAAAGATTTATCAGGTTCCTACAAACGTGGTAACAAATCCAAAACCTTCAGAATAATAATTTGAAATCATGATTCACCCTCCACTCTTAGGGTGTTCCAAGGCCCTTCTAGTGGTGTTAGTGTGAGGTTACTAGTGTTTGATCTCTCTTTTTCCATCATGGAGAATTCATCCAATGTCAGGGGAGTCACCCTCTTTAGTGAAAGTAATTTTTATATTTGTTGGAACATAATGATATGTCATCTAAGATCATTTGAAATGGAAGTCCACTTTACTGTTTTGCATGGAATACATGTTACTGATCCAACTGGACTGGATCTGATGGATGCTAAGTAGAAAATTCTAGATGGTGATGATAAAATTAAGAATTATCTCACTATGGTCCTTTTCTATCATATCTTTATAAATGTGATGATTTGACCCTCAGTTATGTTTATGAGGCATAAACATGAAAATATTTATGAAGGAGATATCAAATTAAAGGTCGTAAAACTACAAGTCCTGAAAATTTTGATTGACGATGTGAAGATGAATCCTAATGAGAATTTAGACTCTTTATTCATATGAATTACATAGGTGGTAAGATAAATTAGAGGTCTAAGTAATAAAATCCAAGACATTGATAATGTAATGAAAATATTGAGAATAATTCCACCCCTATACAGTGAATAGGTTTCAACCCTTGAGGAACGAAATATTTTTAATCATTCTTTGGATGACATGCTAAGAATCCTCATGGAATATTAAATGAGTGTCAAACTGGAAGATACTATGATTCATGTGAGTAAATAAATGCCATTTGACTCCATGGAAAAACTAAAAAATTTATGAGATATTAGTGGTGATGAAAAATAAATTATTTCCATAAATTAAAAAAATCAGAAGGGAAAAGTGTAATTTAAAGGTAAGTTTCTTCTGTATTTAATTTGTAATGGAAAAGTGGGGCACATTACCTCTTATTGCTTAAGAAATGTTGATGAAGAAGATAGTGAACCTAAAAACTTAGAGAATATTTAGAAATGTTTTATCAAATGGGAGGCCTAACATATAGAAATAAAATACAAAAGATGATTATTGTTTGTGCAGAAGAAGGTGATTATAATGAATTTATTAAAGAAGAAGAACCAAAATTTGGAATATGAAACCATGATTCTATGATGGATACCATTGAAAATATAGAACCATTCATAGATAAATATATAGATAACCTATTTCAAATTACTGTTGATCCCAAGTTACAACTCAATGATGCATTTGGAATGCTTGATAATATTTGTAAGTGATATAATAAGTGTAATGTTATGGTTGACTAATCATAATAATATGTTGATCAGGTTGAAGATAAAAATTAATAACATAACAATCTAGAAAAAGTTTAGTCTTCAATCCAGAAAATGAGCGATGAAATAGAGAAAATAAATCCCAAAATCGAAGAGAAGGCAATGGTAATCAATGAACTTACCTAGAGACTAGAGGACAAGTCCAAAACAATAGGGGGTCTCGAAGAATATGTTTTTACACATAAGAGATTTCTTAAAAGTCAATCATGTTGTAAAAAAGGAATGAAGAAAATACAATTTCGTAGGTTCTTAGATTCTATGCTACTGGAGATATCAAAATGAGGTTTTGATAGAGTTGAAAATATTTTGAGTGATCAATGACCCGCACACATGGGAAATATTGGAATCAGTTGTGATATTGACACATCAAATGTTGTAAATAAAGTAGACCAGAATAATGGCATGATTATGGTTGATCATGCTGAAATAATACTATATGTTCTGAAAAATACACTCTTAAAACTAACTTAAAGGAGTATATAGGACTATCCTCAAGCTTTTAGGAATAAAATGTAGTCAAAATATTTCTTCAAGGAAGATGGCATGGGGATAAATCTATGTGAGAATATATTTCCTCTCATCAAGTGATAGTTCTGTGCATATTTGGTCCAAACCATGTAATATTGTGAAGAGGTGAAGAGCTATCTAAATGGTGGAAAGATAAGTGTAATAAAATTTGGAGAAATTCATTTCCTGCTACATAAATAATAAAAATGTCCTATAGATATGGTTTTTATTGTTCTAAAGTTGGCCACAATGCAATTTATTGTAGCCTTATGGGCGACATGGAAACCTCATACTAAAGTCAGAGACAAGTCAATGTTCTTCATCAAGAGTCTGTTTTTCTTTCTTATCGGTTTTCTATTCAAGAAGAAGAATTTTAATATGAAGAACCTATGTGTGTGGATGAGAGAATTAAAGGTCCATTAGCATCCAACAGTCAATCCAATAGCTTATGGAAAGAAAAGACGATAATTGAGAAATCCATTCGTGCTAAAGTATACCCCAAAGATACCCATAGAAACATAATCTTGATTTATAATAGCGGATTATCATCCCACATTATATGTAATGCTGACTTAGTAATTAATGTTAAGAAAAATTTCGATGGAGCGGTATGGTTTAGTAATTACGGTGCATTAAATATCAAAGGTAGTGAACGTGTTGAACTGGCTAATGGAGAATTGAAGAGGGCTGGTGTTCTTTATTTGGATGGTTTGTTACAGAATCACATTTGTGTAAGTCAACATTCTGACTCAGGACTCGTAGTTACATTCAATCAAAAAGGCTGCACTATAAAGGGAGAGACATGAAATCCTCTTATAAAAGGATTAAAAACAAATGGAATCTCATATCATGTTGATATAAAAGAGAACATATGATACCTGATAGTTGAATAAGGGCATAAATTCTAGAATTGGATATTGGTACATATTATTCACCAAGACATGGTGAATATTTCTTGGATGAAAATTCTCATGGATATCCTCAACCTAACGCATGAGCTGGAAAATACTTGGGATGCATGCATATGGGGTAAGATGGTTTGTAGTTCATATTATCCTATGAAGAAAAGGGCACTGAATCATCCTAAACTCATCCATACAGATGACTGCATACTGATAAATGTTGCTGTAAATAATAGAAAAAGTTACTTCATCCTTTTTATTGATGATTATTGAATAATGTCATGTGTGGTGGTCATACAGAAGAAATGACAGGTTCTTGGTTGTTATCCCTGAATTGCTGAGAATGACTCTAGATAGATGATTAAAGTGCAATGATCTAAAAATGGAGGGGAATACATGTCCATTGAGTTCAAAAAGTATCTACATAATCTTGGTATTAAACATGATGTGGTTGCTGTGAGAACCCCATAGCAGAATGGAGTTGTTGAGTAAAGAAATCGATAGGTCATCAACATGGAAAGAACAATGCTAATTGGGATTCATATTCCATGAAATTACTAGAAACATGTTTTTCAGGTTACAATGTATATTCAAAATCAAACAAAGATCTATATGGGTGATATAATGACACCATATGAATTTTGGAATGGATTGAATCCCTCTTTGAAATATTATCATGTTTTCTGAATTATATATTTCCTTTAAAACAAAAAGAAAATATAGAATAGTATGGAATAAATATAGAAGAAGGAATATTTCAAGGAATTCTCTATGAACAACAAATACAACAACTGTTTCAACAATAGCATTAGAAGGATTTTAGAAAGTAGTGATGTTAATATCATTAAATAGAGATCCAAAAATTCTACAAATAACTCTTATAATGATATGATAGAATAATAGAAGGTATGTGAACATGGAACAAATGAAAATAAATAAGTAGAGGAAGGTTTATAATAATCATAGGAAACAGACCATAATGTTGATTTAGAAGAATAATTTGATGATGAAATAATGGATGAATAGAATTTGAATGAACCTCATAGGAGAAATTGATGTGAAAAGATTGATCAATATGATATTATTTGCGACATGAATAAACCTAAATTAGAAGTTATAATGAGTAATAATGAACAATATACATTCTTATTAGTTGTTGAACTATACTCATTTGAAGAGGCTACAAAATTTGAGTCACGGGTGAAAGCCATGAATGAAGAGTTAGATTATATTGGAAAAAATCAGACATGAGATCTTTTCAGGAGACTTGAAGGTCACAGTGTGATTAGAACGAAGTGGATTATAGAGAAAAAATTTGACAATCATAGAAATTGGATTACAAATAATAAGTTCTTGGTTTTTAAAGGATATTCACAAATTGAAGGTGTTTATGTGGAAGAGAAAATTTCTCTAATAGCGAGACTGGAGTCAATCATTCTATTTATTGCCATGTAAATCCAATGTTGTTATAAATCATATCAAATGTACATCAAGACTACATTATAAAAGGGATTCTTGTAATAAGAATTTTACATTGAACAACCGGTGGGTTTCCAGCTTAGAAATGATGAAATGAAGGTACAAAAAATAATGAAACCACACTATGGAATAAATCATACATCACGGGAATGGTACTCTAGACTAGATTCACATTTAAAAAATAATGTATTAAAAATAATAGGAGTGGATCGAATTATCAATTTGAAGAATTATCACATGGATCAATTTGTGGTAATGGTATACGTCGATGATAATATTTTTTTTGAAGCAAGCAGCGATCAGTGTATGAATTTTCCAATCAGATGATATTATATTTTGAAATGTCAATGATAGGTGAAATCAAATAATTTTTAGTGTTATAGGTGAATTAGAATAAATATTACACATTAATTTCTCAAGATAAGTATATAAGAGTGTTTCTGAATAAATATAGTATACATGATACAAAACCAATTTCTAATTTATTTCAGTTGGAACAAAACATGGAAAGCATGAGGATGGGACATATATAGATCCCACAATGTATATGAGAATCATTTGTAGCATACTGTACCAGATAACAATGAAAACTAATATTGTCATTGAAACATTTTTAACAGCCCACTATCAGAGTATTTTGAATGAATAACACTTGGAATTAGTGAAAATAATCTTGAGGTATATTCAAGGTACATATAATTATGGGTCATACTTTGATGTCGGAATAAATAATGAACTATCAGGGTTTTCAGATGCTGACTGGGCGGGTGATGTATTGGATAGAAATTCCACTAGTGGTGGGGAATTCTATATTGAGATGAAATGTGTTGGCTAGTTGGGAAATAAATAGGAACGTAATTCCCTTAGTACTATTGAATTTGAATTTATCTCCTCTACAAAATTGTGAAATCATCTACTTTGGTTGAAACAAAAACGGTCAGATATTAGGGACGATGTGAAACAACCAATGGTGATATATTGTGACAACAAGAGTGTGATCAATCTCACAAAGAATCTTGTTCATCCTTATTGTACGAATCATATTTGAAATTAGATATCACTTTATCAAATTAAAAGTTTGAACAAGTCATATTTAAAATAGATCATGTGGGAATTGATGAGAAAGAGGTAGATATTATGACCAATACACTATCTGTCGCTGCGTTGGAAAAACATCAGTTGATCTTCAGTCTTCATCCACCTCCTAGTACATAAGGAGGTTACATTTTTTCCCTCCCCTAGTTATATTAAATATTTTGAGCTATTAATGTTCATGATGCAGGTTTTCTTGGGGATATAAAATCTAGGGGGAGTTTGTTCTGATATCTATAATGTTTTTAATAATGGTTAATGGGTTTATTGCCAATGGAGGAGAAAAGGATAAATTAAAAGGGGAAATATATAGGTTGTAATGTTTTTTTTCAGGATGCACTATTTTTTTCTGGATGTGGGATTCATATAGGGTAATTTTAAGGGAGGCAAAACTCAGGTGTCATGAGAAAATAGTCTTTGCATTCAATTGAACACATGAGAACATAGTCCGTGTTCCACCTCTTGTTTTTTACACTGATAATTGCTCACATGAAATTATATTATTGGATGAATTTATTATTGTTTATCATGTTTTAATAATGGATGGTGCTCTATTATATTTTTCTGTGGAATGCCAACAAACCCAAAGGGGGACATAATTAAAACAGAGGATGTTATTTGATTGAAATGGAACATGGCTTGTGTTTTTTTCAATACTCTAATGGATGATAAGGGAGATTTCAATGAGAGGTATCATACAGTTCAAGCCAAAAAAAAATTGATGGTAACGACATTTCCAAGGGTTTTCCAAATTTTTAGTGAAAACAATTTGCCGAATGGAATGAATTTCGAAAAGTGATTTTTCTTGAATCCATCTTGAAAATTTGGGAAAGGAGTTACTTTTCTAAATATGGGACCAATGAAGTGTTTTTATCAAATCAATTAAGATTTTTTATGGTGTTCTCTACTATTATGAAACAAGACATTTATGCATCAACATATCTACTTCTTTGGAATAAACAATTTATAAATACTGAAAAGGAATTTATTTTTCAATATTTGTCTTGAGGCTTTTCAAATAATATATGCTCTGTAATTTGAGAACGTGTTTCATTGTTTTTATGATTAGAATTGTGAATTGTTAAGCAAAGGTGCTCTGTGAGTGGATCTTTGTGGTGGTGATTTGTGGTAGTGTGAAATATTTTGATGGAGAAATCTGTTGCTACGATGAGAAAAGTAAAGAGGGAATTTATGTAGATATAGTCAAAGATAGACATGCATTGCAATGATGTCTTTAGTTCATTTGTATTTGATTCCTAAATAAGTGGAGCTCTGCGTTCGACCATGCCAATAAATAAAAGGCCACCCCTCTTCATTACACATGATTTTGAGAAAGAAGATCGCAGAATTATTTGACCTCGTGAAGAAAGAGTTACTTTGTGAAGTTGGTTGTTCTGTATGTGATTGTGCTCCATGAAGATAATTTTAAAGTCTAGAATTATTACAATAATTATAAGTCATGAGTGATTTTTGAATATGGGGTATTCTTCATTGACTTAGTGAACTGTGTGATGTTGTTTTTTCTATGAGGTAGTGATCATTGTGAAGTAGGTTACTCTTTGAGGTAGTGAGTTCTGTTATGTTTTGTGCTCTGTGAAGGTGTTAGCATTGAGAAGTGGGATTCTCTGTGATGGGTTGAGATTTGAAAAGGGACATTGTGAAGATTTGTATTGAGTATCGGTGTTGAGTGGTCATGGATTCCAGTGAGTATCTACTCAGGTAATTTATTCAAGTATTATCTTGCGCTGGATAGAGAAAAAAACCCTAATTACAATATATTGAAGTGACCTACCAGTCGATAAACTGAGTTTGATATCCCTTAGAGTAGTAATCTAGGGGAACATTACAGATGATATCCATGGGATTTATAGACTTATCACAAGTATTTTTTAAAGTTAGTGTTCCTGGAATCGAGTGATTGTGATGGAACTCTTGTACTCCACAACTAGTGCAGATTAGTGTATTTATGAATGACCAACACACTATTGGTGTATTCTCCATGGTTGTATCCCTTTGTGGTGATCTAAGTAAAACGGTTGAGTCTTATCTTTCCAAATGTTTTTCCGGAATATTATTAGGTTCTTACCAATGTGGGTCCAAATACGATGCTTTATAAATAAAAATATTACACAACAATTCACCCCTCCCATTTTAGGATGTTTTGGGTCCTTCACTTGCAAGGAAAACAAATACAAGAATTAAAAAATAATAATTACCACAATTTTAATAATCACAAATCCAAAAAAACAAATAACGTGTAACAAAAATAAGTCGCTGAACACAAAAACACCACCTTATAATGATGAAAATATTTGACCATAGATTTTGATGGCATAATAACTCCATACTGGTTGTTCTAGAAGGACACCAAAATGATTCCAATGAATATTAAATTTTTTAGAACAATAATTTAAAATTAATTTTGATGTTATAAAATTTCCAAAACAACCAAATATTTTTATGTTCTTTGTTTTGGTTTATGTTCTCACATTCCAATTAAAATTGTATTTAATATATATTTTTTATTTGACCCCCTAATAATTAAAAACCCCTTTATAAAATTTATTTAATATCAAATATTAAATAATGACACCATTATAATACCATATTATAAAAAAAATATATATATTAAAATATTTTGAAATAATATATTTTTTCATCATTAATTCTTCCCTTGTACCATTTGAAGAATTACTATTAAATATTTCAATATATGAAAAATACCAGAATGGTTTTAGTGATTTTTAAAAACGTTTTACAAAAATTATTTAAAATCCTTCATCCTCAGCTATTATTATTATAAAAATATCTAGTAGTATTCATTTATTTGAAATCAATATTATAAAAAAATATCCACCAAATCAAAAAATCATTAGAAACAAATTGTTGAAACAATCATGATTAATATATCAACAACATATATGAAATATTTCACTATAGTAATAAAACAGGAATTATCAGTATTAACTCCTAACCTAGAGTCATGTTAGTTTAAAAAAAATTTACATTATTTTTTAATAATATTAAACATTTTAATTTATTTCAACAAAAATAGAGTCATGTGATAACTATTCAAGTTCCAATTTAATTCCAATATATTATAAGGATAAAAATAATTCTGAAATAGTATTTTTACTAAATAATATTTTATTAATATTTAAATAAATTGATTAACAAATGTAAATATGTTAATTATTTCATCATTCTTTACTGACTATGGAAAATATAAATTTTTTAGTCCAAAATATTAAATATTTTTGTTTATTACATTATTGAATATATGAAATTTAAATTTAAATTCATTTAATTATATTCCCTACACATCACTACATGTTTACATACCATATAATAACAACACCATGATATTCATTAACATATCATATAATTTCCCAAAAATATTAAATCAAAAATGAATAATTGTAATATATTATTCATAATAATTATGAAATAATTATTAAAAATTTAAATTTTATATTGACAAATAACATGTCATAAAATGAATCAAATATAAACGTAAAAAAACCACTACAACGAATAAATAAGTTAGGTAAATAAAATTTGAATATTTCTTAATCAACCATAGATGTAAATATTTAATCATAATTTTAGATAGATTTTAAAAAATGGTTAACGTTACATCTAAACCAGAAGTGTTACAGTTATTATTTAGTTAATCGTATCCATGTAATGTATTTAGAAATTTGTGTTTCAGTAATGTATCCATTGCATAGTACATTATATAATAGGATATAACAAATTTAGTAAAAATATATATTTTAAATTGAATATCATACATCCCAATGATAAAAATTAATTTTAATTATCAGAAAGTCAACTCTTAAAAAAATTATCTTCATCTAAAATAAAAAAAATCATGAATGATGGTTATGATGTCATTATATCCAAATGAGAAAACAAAAAAACCTCCACATAACTATTGGAATCCTAGATAAAATGATTTTTAATAATTCATGAAACTAAAATTTCGTTAAAAAATCCCTGATGATGAGGTGACAACAATGCTAGATGTTATTAACCACACTTTTTATACATATACAACCCTGGTAACATGGTGTTGATAAAAAAGTAGTATTATAAACATTTTTTATAATATATCTTTAAATTCACTATAAACGATATATACACTAATAACATTCAAACTAAAAACCATATAAGTGTGAATCGATGGGAAACATCCTTAACTCATCACACTATTGTAGATAATGGTGATATTTCACTATCCAAATGGGCATACCTTAGATATCGATGGCTGGTAATAATTTATAATGGAATTATAGAATCCCAGGGGATGATTATAACTAACATGTGATACTTCATATGAATGACCAAACAAACATATTAGAAATATATAATTAATGAATAATCACAATACAAAAAATAAAATTATTAATATAAATTAAAGAATATAATTGTTTGAGTTGAAAAAAAAAACATTATGACCATGAATCAATGGAAGAAAATTATAATTTTGGAATAATTCTATAAACACAAAAACTTCTACCATAAATGTCTTAACACTACCACTAAAGACCAAAATATTAATTCATTGCTTTAGAAATGTAAGTTGTCACACCTTACATGCATCATAACTAACAAGGAATACAAATAAAGAATTAATAATATATATGGGGGATTATTTAAAACCAATATGAAATCCAAAAATTATTTATCAGAAATTCAATATAAATAGGATTTTTTTTCACATTCATATAAATCTTAAGAGAATACATATAAACAAAATTAGATACAAATAAAACAAATATGTAACTCCCAATAAAATGGAAGTTTAATTTTCAAAATCATTGAATATATGATATAACCTACATCCATGATATGAACTCATACAATTCATTTATTCCTTAAAAATTTTTAATCCATATAATTGACCTGTACTCACAAGAGGAATCCCATTCCTCCATTTGATGCAACCCAGAAAAGAGTAGCAATCCCACATGCCCAAGATTTCAACAAATAAGAAAATTCTAAACCAATAAGTCCTTATATATATTCATAATCATACACATAATGGCCTTTACTTGTCTTGTTTACCCATTATAAAAGTACCCTTATATCAAAAAAAAATTGATTTTATTAAAACATTATCCAGTGATCAATTGATGTATTTTATTGTTGAAAAAACATGATTTTAACTTCATTTTAAATGATATTAACTGAAAATAAACCTTAACAAAAAATTAGTATAATACACAATGGATTACTCAATAAGAATGATAAAATATAAACGATATACAATTATACTGATAAAAAAGATCTATTTTTAGAGAACTAATCATCTGGGAAGTAGTGAGAAATTCAGGGATGTTTTTTGGGAAAAAAATGAGTACATATAAACAATAAATTATAAAATAGGTCATATGGTCATTATTCTGAAGTCCCCGAACAATGTTTGATAGTTGAGTCGTCCAATTAATAATGAGATGAATATATCATTTGAAAATCATTTTTTTTCATTTTCCAATGTCCGGTTAAAGGGTTTCTGGTACCCAATACATGACTTCAACACTTCCACTCAACTACTTCACAACATCATGAAGGTCCAAGGTGTTTTGTATTCAGCCTAATAATTTCTCCATATCTGACCCAATATTTATAACACATTTCCACCATGAGGCCCATCACGACATAGGAAAAACATTTTTTTATTTTCATGAGGCCATGACATTCACCAACACAAAGAAAATAGATTCCCAATACATTTTACCTCACCTACTATGGTCTAATAGGAACACACTCTTCATATCCCTTACTCACCATCATGATCATTGTATTCTTTTAGCCTATCATAAGTAGTACCCCAATGCACTATACCTTATGACACCAACATCATTACATAAGTGATTCTTTAGTGCTCTCCCATTAAGATCCCACTACAACAGTCCCACTCCCCAACCCAATATTCACAGTGAAAAAATAAAATATTTTATATTATCCCATTTTGGAAATGATAATTATCAATAGAAACATGTAGATGTACACCAAATTCGCCTATATATTGTTCACTCTACACGCAATCATTTGAAACAATGCTAGAAATATGAAACACATGCATGTTCTTCACCAGAGTTATGACATTTACATAACATGGTTATCCCAACATGCCATGATTACCCGATCCCTCCAAGGGACCTATAAAACATCCCAAAAAAGAATAAAGTCACCACCTACCTTATAAAACTAATAAATCATCAGTATGCCTCAAACATGGTTGTTATGCCCATAATATGGAAATTATTTTTATTTTTCCTTATAATAATAGAATTTAAAAATTATATGGGATGAGTATGTAATTAATATTTTTGGAATATACATCTTGATTCATTGTAATATTTTGTTGAATTGTTACATTATATATTATACATGAGTCAAAAGTATAATAATATGTGTGACTAAACATAAAACTCTGAAAAAATACTATGATCAATATATTGCTTATGATGAAACAATCATCTTTAATTGAACATTAGCATATTATTAAAATATTTTTATTTAATATAATAGTTGTCCCTATCCAATTGGAGTCGTGGGTATTAAAATGATTGACCATATTTTGTAAAAAAATATAATGTTGTCATATAATGGACTGATTAATAATAATTAATTAATCAATATTTAGAAACGTAATTTTATACATGAATCATATATTTTCGTCAAAATTTGTTTTTATACCCTTAAATTCATAGTAAATTTAATTCGTATCAAATATTTTTATTAAATAAATCTGAAATTATTATATGTTTTTAAATAAGATAATAATATATAACTTAGTGTGAGTTTTTATCATTTTTAAGAAATTAATGATTTCATACGAAATGGTGAATATTCCATTTTTTAAAAATACCCCCATTTATTTTCATTAAATAAAGTATGTTAAATGTCCTAATATAATTATGATTTGATCATAAAGATACAAATAATAATTTTAATTTAAAATAATATAATTAAATCAATTTGAATCACAAATATTCATAGTTTTGATAAATATTAATATTTATGCTTAAAACATATTTTCCTGAAAAACTAGTTTTCATTATGTTTTATGAAATTCTATTAAAATTGATTTATACCAATTATAGAAATTTATTCCAGAATAATGTGTACCATATATGGAATTAGAATAATTAATATTATTTAAATATGCATCTTTTTTTCATAGTTAATAGTTATGATAGTCAAAATTTGTCAGCAGAGTAAAAGGTTATATTGGGTTATATGTGGTTAAAAAAAGTGATATGGCCATTATTTACATCATTTTTCTTTTCAAATGAATGAATTTAGAACCTTATCACTTGATTATGGATATTCCTTAATTAATGTGTCTCTTTTATAAGGGTTTTGTGACATTAAAATATTGTATAAAACATTGTTTCCAAATATATTTAGTTTCTTTGATAGCTTTCATTACAAATGAAAATGAGTATAAATAAACTACATGATACTAATAAAATATTCTTATAAGATAGTTATCCCATAAATATTTTACTGGTCATTATGAATAGTAAAAACTGAATTATGAAAAACAAATGGCTTAAATATGTATAAAATGAATTCATTGTTTATCAATTGATTATAATTGAAAATAGAAATCATTAGAAATTAAAATATATATTTTTATAAAATAAAATTTATCATGTGCACAACTTATTTTATCATAAAAAATGAATCATCTATTTATTTTTTAATTATGTAATATATATATATGTAATATATTTTTAATAATATTAATCAAAAATCATTACAAGTTTTCAATGAAAGGGATATTAATATGAAAAATTTTATGCGCAAAAATTAATTTATCTACAAATATGGCTTCGTTGTGTGTTATGATTTTATTTGAAAAATAATTTTTTCTATATCTATATATTTAATTTAATAAAATTTATTCCATTTTTTGAGTCAGGTGGTTCATTTTTTTATTCCCCTTTTATTTAAAGTTAACATGAAAAATAACGTTTGGTAAAATAATATTTCACTAAAATGAAAAGTTATAAAATTTGACTGAGTAATAGGGATCTGTGAATTTTATTCATTTCTATGACATATTTTATTTATTTTATAGGATTTTATTTTAATTGAAACATTTTTTATACATTTAACAGAAAAATAATGAATGTCAAAAGTTAAAAATAGTGATATTTTATGAAAATAATATATAATTAAATTATTTAAAATTGATAAAATATAAACATATTAATGAAATGAAATTTTTTATGATATAAAGAGTCATTCATTTTCCAATTTTTAGTGAATAGTTATCTTATACGCAATATTATAGCCTTTTTGAGTTGAAAATTCATTACCACATTTGAGGTTAATATAGTTTAAATAAGGGGATGAATTTGAAGATATAGTTTAAAATACCACATTAGCCAATCCTAGTCATATGGGTAGTAAATAATTGAACCAAATAATCACCACTTTTCAAATCTTTTCCAATTTGGATTATTTTTCCTTTAAAATGAATTTATTATATTAAATTATTTTTAAATTTCATGTCTTCCCTATATGTTAGAGTTGGTTCCCTAAAAACAGAAATATATGTACTATATGATAAAACTATATTCCTTGGATGTATCATGATTTGTACCCCGAGGCATGTGCCATGACTACCCCAAACCTGCCTCCCAAAGGCCAAGGGCATGCGACTAGCACTGATGGCATCAACCTACAAGAAGGAGGAATTTTCCAGAGTTCCTGTACATAAACACACACCCAACCAAGTACCACACACTAAAATGGAAAAATTTATCTCTAAAATAGAGTTGAGTTTAAGTGAAACTACTATGAGTGGACTAGAATTCAATAGAAACAAAGAATCCGGAAACAACAAAGTACAAAAAGGAATCCTTGTTTCCCATCCACGGAGAACCCCACCTAATTTTGAGAGTAGCGTAGATACTATAAGATGATGTATATTGTCTTATACGACTTATATTAATGGGACCCTCATGGTCCTAGGCCACCATGTCCACCACTGTTGTGTTCATCAGTCCCATATCCCTAAGTACATCTGGGTTCAGGTTCACCAAATTCACTATCAAAACATTAATCGTCTGACCTAGACACAACACGTGCGAGTGAAGCCTTTGCAGGTGTGAATAACAAAATTCTTAGTAGGAACCCAAAAAAGGATATAGAACACAAAAATCCTTGAATTAATGAAAAAGCACATTATAGTTCGCAGTAGGTATACATTTAGTGTAGTGGTAGAAGAATCATCAGTCACATCATCAAACATCTTAGATGTAGTAGAATGCCTCCTCTATCGATTATAGTGGGCCTGCCATATCTCACAAAAGTGATTCCCACTAACCCTGGACTACCTAGTCACACCTCTTCATAATAGGCCATGGGCCTGTCAAGTCACATAGAAGTGCTTCTCACAAATCATGGCAAACAGATGTACTCCACCTCCTCATGCACTATGGGCCTTCAAAGTCACATATAAGTTCATCCCACTTTGCTTTTGTAAATTAACATAGATATGATTCATACTATTCTAATGATGAGTCACAAATAGTTGAAAGTATGCAGTCTTCAGGTCTCATCCAATCGCAGGGTTCCGTACGAAGCACGCTTGGATGAACCACACCTCAAGAAATTTGTCACATCTTAACTATATAAAATCATCCTTAGGGAATTCCAAAAGACCTTCCTCATTGAGAGGATTAAAACGCTACAAATGGTTCATCAATTAGTCGTCTGATTTGCATGATGTGAGTGTTTTAGTAAATAGGGGGCCAGTTGTGTCTAGGCCCAGTCCGAATCGGTTTGACCGACCTAACCAACCCATCATGGGGGTCCCACATAGCCTCATTTAATTTTACCTTCTTCATATGACATGGTTTGGGTCTGGGTTGGTCTGGTCTGACCTAGCCAGCGGGCTAGGCCCAATGGGCCTCGCTTGACCCGGCTTGGATTGGTCAGGGGTGTAGCTCGTCGGGTAACCTAGCGACCTGGTCTAGTTCGGCCCGACCCTAAGGGCCCAGTTCTGGCATTTCGGTATGGGTTTGGCATGTTGGGTGCGGGTCCGGTCCACCAGGGTGGGTTCGGTTCACCAGGCCATGGGGTCGTGAGTCCGGCCCACTAGCTGGTGTGTAGTCCACCATCCTAATGTATGGTTGGAATTGTGTGGGATGATGGTATGTCGTCTGGACAGGATGTGGCCAACTATCGCAATCGGCCTCCAATGGCCATGTGAACCCGATGGTCCCTCCTACCGCGTTCAATAAACCATGGCTCTCTAAACCACCCAGACGTCCCGGACACGGGCCCTCCCTCCAAGCGTCACTTGGATGGTGTCGTGTCTCCCCGCTACTGCTATGGCATACTGATAATAGTGTTGGTCCACTCAGCCTAAGGCAAGACCTGCGGCCTATTGTCCCATTATCTAGTATGTGGTCAGAGTAACCAGATTCCATATTTCCCATCACTGGAAAATTCCTCTTTTGACCACAAGATGCACTCAGTTGGTCCTTTCTTTGAACCTCCAATGCCTATGGCCTTCGGGGAGAATCATCTTCACCGTGAAGGCCTCAAACCCACATTTCCATTAAATCAAAAAAACTGTTCACAAAGAGTGCATGTGAAAAGGGGCTCGATCCTTGATCGTGTACGCCTACACCCTCCACCATAGATGTTATGATCATGGGGAGGCTTGGGGATTATGGATAAATAAAACTAGATATAAACTAATCCCATATAATAACTCCCAAAATTAAATTCACCCTCCTAGAAAAACACATGATTTGCAGATCAACATGTTTGTGGGTTGATCTGCGTTTGTCATTTCTATAATAAGAATGTGGAAGAACATACAAAAATTAAACACCTTCCTTTGTGGATGTTCATTTCCATATTGTTTCATCCTTGATGGTCCAAGAGGTATATAGTGTTATTCATTCATTGATGTATGTTGACGTATATGATTTCATGCCAGCGTTATTCTTTCTTCGTTGGGTAGTAATTCTGTCAGAGGATCATTAGTAAATCCTCATAGATTAATCATCATTCCACCAATGCGTCACCTATTAAATATTATACATCTCGCAATGTTTCTATTACACTGTGATGTTGCGTTGTTAAATAACTTCAACTATGAAACAACATCACTGTTATGTTCCATTAATGTATAATTTCGCAGTGTGTTAACGATCCATTAATGAGTTTCATTAATGGACCAAATTTATTTATCATCACTACACTACAGTGTCATCGTTCCACCACTCGATGGTGAAAAAAGAAATAAAATAACTTTATAAGTCATTTTATTATTTCCTTGAAAAATATGAAAATTAACTTTTTTGTTCGGCTGTTCTCGACCGAAGTTAAGACTTTTCTAAGAAGATATTGAAATAATGAGATCAATAGTGCCCACATATTTTTAATTTTAGCACATCATTAAATTTTCGAAAAACCCACTCACACATTTTTTTAACTAAACCTCAAAAAATGTAAAAAAATTAACATTCACCCTTAACCCTTGATAGTCGAGGTTAGGCTCTACCTAAGGGGAAAACTCCCTCAGAAGCTCAACATTGCTCTCAGATTTCCAATAAATTCTACCAATTAGGAGTTAAATAGATTTCACAATAAAATATTTTTTACTTAATTATATTATTAACGGCTAAAAACTAACATCCACAGTTGGGTTTCACAAACTAATGTTAGGAAATGACTAAGGAAAGAATACCCTTACGAGCTCAGTAGTGGTATCTGATTTTTAATCTAAGTCACCAGTTGTGGGATATAAACATTTTAAAAATTAAATAATTTTAGTTAAATATTTTATTTACGGTTAGCCATTTTTGGGTTTTCAAACTGTAGGCCTACGACCATTAAACTAAAGTCATACCTAGGGTAAAACCGCCATCCTAAAGACAATGGCCCCCTCAAATTTAGGATTCGGGAAATAATTTAAGATTATTTTCACTTTTTTAGAAAAACCACGCACTCATGCTATATAAAGATTAACATTTTTGACGGATCATTCTTGGAACTCCGATCCTGGAATCAGATGTCATCTTAGCGCCTCGTCTATAAATAATTTCATAAAATAATTAAATTATATAGAATTTTCAAAATATTACATATTCCCCACCTTAGGGACTTACATCCCAGAATGCCAAAATAAGGCTAATCAAACATGTGGGGGTACTGAGCCCAAATCTGAGGCTCCATCTCCCATGTTCTCTCTTATAGATTCACATTCTACAACTAAATGTGCATTAGAGGAATCGACCATCCACAAATCACCCACTCATATTGATCCTCTATCTCCACCAGGCACATGGAAAATTTCACCCCATTGTCAATTTATAGCTCTACCTAGTTGATGAAATGTGATGTATCAAGCACATACCCCCCCCCCCCACTTCTGCAACATGTGAAAAACCATGTGCACTCGGTGAATTTATAGGAGAATAGCTTGGTGGTACGCCGCCTCATCAACTCTACTGAGGATCTGAAAAGTTATGACGAACCTCATAGATATCTTACCACAGCAACCAAATCTCCAAAATCCTCATTGGTGTGAGACCCAAACGAAAACATGGTATCCCACATCGAACTCCAAGGGTATCCATATCCTATCGATATAATACTTTTTTATGCTCTGTTTAGTCTTCATCTGCTCCTAGATGATATGCACCTTTTTAGTGGTAGCTCATACCAACTCTGGACCCATGAGTGCTGACTCCTCTAGGTTTATCCAGTATTTAGTTGATATGAATTTTCTCCCCTAAAAGGCCTCAAATGGTTTCATGCCAATTTTGGAGGGATAGTTATTGCTAAACACAAACTCCACTAGTGGTAGATGATACTCCAACAATGACCAGATTCTAGGACAGAAGAACGAATCATATCCTCCATGGTCTGTATGGTCCACTCTTTCTGACTATCTTTTTGGGGTAAAAAGGTGTTCTCAAGAGCATGTGATTCTTGAATTCCTATGACAACCCCTTACACAATCGGGATGTAAAGTGTGAATCATTCCCTAAGACGATCGTCGAAGGCCCCCCAAGAAGTCCCTCTATCTTTGGATGTAGAGGCGTCCCAATCCCTCCACTGATCCCTACTCTTTGATGTGTAGGAAGTGATCTGACTTAGTGTATCGGTCCATGATCTCCCCGGTAGAACTTTGGACCATTCACATGTGTGGTAATCCCATTGGTATGTCCATCAAGATACAATCCCACTTCCAATCTAGTACCTCAAGTGGAAGTTCCAAGTGTGCTGGAACCTGATGCTCAGGTTTCACTTGATAAAAATTTAGTAATCATGAAATGAACTCTTACCTCACATTCATTATCCCTGAAAACCAATACTCATGTTGAAGATCATGGTACATCTTTTCCACACTAGTATGTACCGCCTAATGGAAGGTATGGAATTACCTTAACACCTCCTCTCGTAACATCACTAGTACCATGATGCATCCTCTGAAAAGGATCATGTGCTCCCTACCAATTCAAAATTCTCTAGGAGCATGTCATAATTATATCATAGCACGTCGGGCCTCACAGTCAACATCCACATGTTTTACCTCTCTATCATGATGAAGGAGTGAGGGAGCGACAGTCATAGAAAATAGGTAATCTGCTCCATCATTATCCACGATGGATATCTACATTGCATCTAGCTACTCTTTCACATCACTCACCAGCTGCAAAAAAGACCCCATACTGAGCACATCATCCACCACGTTCCCCTTCCCATTAGAATAGACTATCTCAAAATCATAGTCCTTGAGGAACTCCTGCCATCACTATTCTCTAGACTGCTAAAACGTATATGGGCCCCTTTCCACCCACCCAAAAGGCTACCCCTTTTAACTGATTGATTACACATCGACCCTTTTGTAGTGGGTACTCGTTCTCTACAAGAACATGGATAAGGATATGGTAATGAACACATAACCTTTAACATTGGGTATTTCTAATCCCTTTCTATTTAAGTCACCCAATTTTACTCTCAGCTATCGAAGCTCTATGGGAGCCATCTGATATATAGGTGTAAATATCGGTGTCGTACATGGGTAACAGACAATGAAAAATCCCCTCTCCCTATGGGGAGGTAATCTTGAAAACATCTATTAAAAGGATTTTCCCAAACTCAGCCACTACAAATGGGAACTCAAAACTCAAAACATCTATTTAAATGAGGGAAAGGCAAGATGACTCAAGAGTGATCATTTTATTCCTGTTATTCATGATTTTATCCTATGTCACATGATAATACTTGTTTTCCGACATGGAAAACCCCATTCAAATTTTGTAGTTATACTACATCATTTTTCCTAAAACATTCAATATTAGAATGTATTTTGGATGACCAGTCCATACCCAGACTAACATCGTAAGGCCACGATGCTACCACCTAGAAGTTCCAACCAAAACTCTCACCTCAAGGGTCAGATCACACCATTGACTTTATTGACATTATCAAGTCTCCTCCCATTGGTTTCTACAGACGTAAGGATCATGTCAATGGTTTAATTGGAAATTCTATGTCTTGTACAATATTCATGGAAAGAAGTAATGATTAATACCTATTTATATTAATACAACAGCTAGTAGTAGATACAGACTATACCTCAAATATTTCCTAGAGCCCTCGTGTCATACTCCATGACTACAAGCGGCTACTCCCTTCCCTTATCCTCCAGTTCTTTAAGACTAGTGGGGACCACATTGGGGTGTTGTTTGTAACATGTTGAAATTTATAACACCACAATATAATATCATATCTTCTCTTTCACATCTTATTCCCCACATATTCATCTATCCCAATCAATTAATCTTCCCAAAACATTTTACCCATCTATGTCCCAGAGACTGATGTTGGTTTCCTACTTTCCCACTACTAACATTCACTGGCTATATCTACTCCACAAACTAACTTTCAACCGCAAGGCACCTATTTAGCACCCTATCATAAAAATGAATGCACGTAAGAATATTGTTGGCTGTGATGTCCCTACACACATCTCGCTCAGAGGTCCAAGCCCTCAAGCACTGGTCGTATAGTATTCATCGAGTTCCTAGAATGGTCGGTATGCCTCAATGAATTCTTACCTTAGACATGTTTTCCTTTCGAATATGTAGAATCTCTTGGGAACACCTACCCATTTTCTTTTTTTGGAAATATACCCCTTCTCTTAGAATGTTTTTAAATCTATGTCAATGGATAAGACACATCATCTTATGACCAGGGTAATCTAAACCCTACTTTTTCCGTAATGAGCTACATAGAAGGCTCACTAACTTGATTACCATATGATCTATTGGTTACCTATCTAGATGGCATATCAGTCACCACCTCAAGCCAGTCCTTAATCTTCTGTGATTCAGGATCACCTTGGAACCAAGGGCATATCTATTGTTGAAACATTTATAATGTATTGAGCCTACAAGTGTACTCTACTAGTAGCGCTGGTAGTAACAGCTAACCAACAGGAAATGGTATTATAGGGACATCACCCAATGGTATCATATTGGGTAACAATACCATTACTAATGTCCCATCACTCGGTGGTCCATCATCATGGAAATTCACAGAAATTCTGGCTAGCTGTCTGCATAGAGGCATCTTAAAATTTAATCAAGATAAACCATAGTCAATAAGTTATACTTGGTGAGCTGATTCAAAAAATTTCAAGAGAAAAAAACATTTACACCACATGTGTTATCAGTGTTTTCATGTACCAATTTGGAAAATAGAATTCAAGGTCCTGGTGACTGGATACATCAGCCGCCTCACCAAAACTGGACTCCCCAAACTGAAATCTGAGCTTAAGCACATTGCACTATTTCCCCACTCGAAAAAATATACTCTTAGTTCTTCTAGTAGAACCAACCACCCTCTGATACCACTCTTTCATGAACAGTCCCTTGGGGCCCATGTAATGAATACCCCATGCCCACATCCCGAAGGATAGGGGATATAAACTGGAGCATAAGGAATCATCCTTCAAGTGGGAGGCATTTTCCTAAGTACTCGTATGCACACAGATGCCCAACCAAGTCCGAAACACTAAAATGGAAACTTGTATCACTAAAACAGATCTGTTTTGTTGTATAACTAAAATGAGTTTTCTAGAATACAACCCCAAAAAAATAACTAATAATACAAATATAAAAAAAATTCTAATGGTCATTCATGGAGAGCCCCACCAGATCATTAGATTAGCATAGCTACTTGAAGCTGAAGTACAATGTCATGTCCACCAAATACTACTAGGCCACGAATAGTCCTAGGCCACAATTTCCTCCATCATAGCATCCATTATTACCATATCCATGAGCACCTCTGGGTCCTAGTCCACCAAAGTCTCTTTCAGAATGTCGATCATCTGCACCAGACACAACATGTGTGGGAGAAGATCATATAGGGGTGAGTAAAAAAATACTCTCTAGGGACCCCAAAACAAATAGGAAAGACTATAGAGAAATAGTAAAAGTAAATGCAAGAAGCGCAAGATAGATCACAATAGGTTTAAATTAAGGGAAGTGGTATAAGATTCTTTAGTTACATCATCAAACACCTCAGCTGCTAGAGAACTGCTCCTCTATCGAGTATAGTGGGCCTGTAAAGTCATATATAAGTGCTTCCCACTATCCTTGGACTACTTAGGTACACCTCCTCATTGCGTAATATAGGCCATCAAAGTAACACATAAGTGTTTACCACTAATCATCCCTAACTGAGGTACTCCTCCTTGTCATGTACCATGGGGCTTCAAAGTCACATAGAAGTGCTTCCAACTGTTGGAAATAAAATTCACACAGAAGTGATTCCAACTGTGGGAAAGAAAATTCACATAGAAGTGTTTTCCACTAGTCCATGGTCAAGTCACATAGAGTCTAAAGTCAGCAGTCTCCATGTCTTAACAAACCACAGGGTTCAGTATGTAGCATGCTTTGGGTAACCTCTCTTCATGCGATTAGTCATATCTAAAATTTTATGAAATCCTCATCAGGGCATGCCAAAAGATCTTCCTTGTCGAGAGGGTCCCAAATCCGTAAATAAAACGTCAATATAATGTGTGGTTTTCAAGATATGGTTGTTTTAGTATACAGGGGGATGGTTGCGTCTGGTCATGGTCCGACCCGATAGGACCAGGTCCACCAAAACGGTCTGGGGGTCCCACATACACTGATTTAGTTTGACCAACATGACCTGTCCTAGAAAGGGTTTGGGTTGGTCTTGTCTTTCCTAGCTAGTGGCCCAGACCCAATCAGCCATGTTGGACCCGACCCAATTTGGTTGAGAGTTCAGTTCGCTATTTCACACCGCAACCTAATGCATTTCAACCTAGCCCAATGGGCTGGGGTCTATCCTATCAAAGTTGTTTCGGCCCACTGGGTGTGGGTCTTACCGTCCAGCGTGGGTCCATCCCATTATGTTCGTGTCTGACCTGCCGATAAGGGTTCGGCCCACCGGTGCAGGTATGGATTTCTAAACTGTGGGGTTATGGGTTTATCTTACTGGCTGGGGTCGAATCCCACCAGCCCGAAGCTCATCCCCTATGGTGCAGGTTGGTGGTGCTCCGTATGGCCGGGATACGACCAGGACCTACAACTCGGTCATGGACGGTAGTCACGGTTTTGTTGCTGCTGACTATCGCAGCCGGCCTCTGCTAGCCCGACAGATTTATGGGGCCCCCCTTCTATGTTCGAGTGAATACGTCTCACCAAGGCACTTGCACAGCCAGGACGTGGGTCTTCCATCAACGTGGTTCATGTTAGGCACCGCATCTCCCCACTACCACAACGACCAGTTCGACACAACCTCTTGTCGTCGTGGTGTGCGGAAGGCCATGCTCCTCCACCCAACTGCTAGTACGACCGTCGTCTAATTGTCCCACCATCTAAAATGTGCCCAACACTATCACGTTCCACTAGAAACATCACCAGTAGATTCTTTAGTGGAACACTAGATGTTCTCATGTGGTCCATTCTTCATTCTACCTGCACCTACAGCCTCCAAAGAGCGTCGTCTTCTCTGCGAAGGTCTCAAACACGTTGTGCCATCAATTCAAACAAATTGTTCGCAAATATCACACATATAGAGGGGTTTTTTCCTTGTTCAAGTGGGCTCGTACCCTCTGTGTTAGATGTTATAATCAAGGGTAGGCTTTGGAATTTTGGCTCAATCAACCTAGAGATAAATTAATCCTGGATAATAACTCCCAAAAAAAGGTCACCCTCCAACATAAACATAGGATTCAATGATCAACCTATTCATGGGGTAATCCAGGTATGTCATTTCTAGATTATCAAAGGGGAATAACATTCAAAAATTAAACCCCTAATTCATTGACAATCATTGCCGCAACATTTTTTCCTTAAGGGTCCAATAGGTTGATGGATTTAATTGTTCATTGAATTACATGAAACTCGATGACGTCCCGTGGGAATTTGACCATCTTCATTGTGGAAGAATTCTATCATAGGATTATTACATAATCCTCATATTTTAATCCTCATTCTACCAATTATTAGACTTTTAAAAAGAAAACACATCATACTATTTCGGTTGCATTGCTACGACGCGTCATTACGCAGTTTCATTTATGAAATAATGTCACAATTATGATCCATTAAAGTTCCATTATGCAACATGTTAATTATCCATTAATGAGATCCGTTAATGTTCCTCGTTGTTTCCATGCAATTTCACTACACATTCATTATCTCTCCACACATCTGTGAGAAATGAAATATTATAAATTTTTAGGTAATTTTTTTTGAAAATTCCGAAAATATAATTTTTCATTCGGCCCTTGCTGGCCAAAGTTATGTATTTTCAAGGTTAAAACTAGCATTCAGAGTTCTATGGTGCCCTTGTATTTTTGATTCAAGAAATGATTTAATATTTATAAAAACATGCGAACACTTTTATATAAAAGAACTTTCAAAAAAGTTAAAATTTTTAATTACACCAATAGCCCACATCGGTCGAGAATAAGCTCTCCCTAAGGGGAAAGCACCCTCATGATATCAATGGTATTCTTGGATTTTCATTGAATTTTTTTAGTATTTATAAGGATTTGACAGTAAAATTGATGTTTATTAATAATTTTACTTATGACCAAAAACTAACTCCCACTATTGGCCTGCGTAGGCCAATGCTAGGATCTTTCTATGGAAATCATACCCTCACTTGCATACAGATGGTCTCAACATTTTAATCAGATTCCCTGTTTGTGAGTTATATGAATTTGAAAAATATAATTACTTTATTTAATTATATTATTTATGTTTAAGCCATTTTCAGTTCTTCTCACTAGACACCATCACCGACAACACTTAAGTTGTTCCTAGGGTAAAGATGCCATCCTTAACGTAGTGGTACCCTCAGATTTCTTATTCTAACACATTTTTTATAGTTATTCAAATTTTTTTAGTAAAATAACTCTTGCATGCTATATAAAACATACCATTTTTTACGGATCATCCTAGGTACTCTGGGCCATGGAATCACTTGTCATCCCAGCTCTAGTCTCGAAATAATATCATATAAATAAAAAATATATATGTGGAAATTCTGGGACCTTACAAGATAAATATTTATAAACTTGATAACACAACATGGTTGTTATTCTGCATGAAATAATATGTGATAATTTTCTTAGAATATCTATCGCACTAAAAGACCATAGCAGCTTCAATCTAGGATGAAAACCCATAAGTGCCATGATACTATTCTTGAATATATGTTCTATGGTTGGATGATATCATTTAAAGGGACACAAATGATACATGATATAAGGGGTGTGGACTGATGAAAATTATAATAACCTTCTCATGGTGAGCTCCCTTGGTAATATCATGGAGGGTATTATGAAAAAAAGACCCACTAGTATGAAATGCACATTCATAAGTCTCATAAGATGTATATATTGATGGACATGTGTTTTGGTTCATAGATATTATTATTATTATTAATGGGAATTATGACATGTGCACTTATATATATTGGTGATAACATTGACGATAGATATTTGTGGTGAGGTAGGATATGTTCTGTGCATCATGAGTAATACTGCATTAATGAACAATGTGAGAAAGAATTCTTTTCACTTATACAGAAGTAGATATCTTAGGCCATATAATGTAAATGGTATATCCTAAAAAATCTATGGCCATGGTTTTTCTAGGATTGTATTATTCTGAGAATTCAATGTATGAAAAATCAAGCACATGGGTTGTTGGCACTTTCATGAAACAATCTTGAATGGAGATATTGGGACAAAGGGATTACATTACTTGGTAATTGTTCTGATGATTTGAAATTTCATTGTGTCATCAACTTCATTCTATTGGGTTCCTTGACCCTTTGTTAGAATGTAATCTTGGAGTTTAAGATAGCCTAACTATTGCAGACAAGGAGGCCTAGTGGGTCCCACACTATATAATGCCTATATCTCAGTTAAATTAATTGCTTATTTAACAGGTTGAGTAAATATTATTCATGATTATAGTTTATTAAATATTCAAGTATTCCTGATCGAATTAAAATTGTCACTAGTTATTTGATAGAATATATTGTCGATAGAATATTTATTTATCAATGAATAATTCAATTATATTTAATTAATAAATAAATAGTCATTATTCAAGGCCCTGAAAATATTGATGAGGGCTTTCAGACCAAGTTATGGGTCTTCTATGAAATAATATTAAATAATATTTTTTAAATTAATATTTATATATGATGTGAAAGTTAATCGCCTAGCAGGGAAATAATAGAATTGATTTTATTATTTGATATGGAATTTCACATGGTATTGAAAAATTAAGTAATGTCACCTATGCTAATTATTTATTATTACCCGGTGAATTAAACTCCCCATTATGTTATTATTCACTAATTTTGCCAAGGGACCATTCGATCTTGTAACCAATAATTGTGTGGAAAAAATATTTTTTAAACGTTCTTGAGCTAGGATAACTTTTCCTTCTATATGAACTCCCTCATGAACGAGATATATCCTCCTACACCGGATCAAGGAGAACACTTTGGATGAGATTCTCAAGGCGTTCAAATGGGAACATCACCGGCATTGTGATCTTCACTGCTAGCACCCGATGACTCCTATGGGAACATCCGGAGATACGCGAATCACCATTGGATCACCTCTAAAAGCTTCATATCCTTAGATTCAACATTATAGAAAATCTTCCCCTTGGACCAATTGCAAGATGCATCAATGAAGAAAGAATCACCATGGATGAAATTCTATAATATAATTAAATTAATTATAAAGAAAAAATGTAAATCCCCTCTTATTGGTTCACCGTTCTCTCCTTTTAATTTTATATTTGATAATATTATGTGGATACAAGCATTCATTGCGTATTGATCCAAGAGTTATCATCGATAGTAACAATTTGTAGAGTTGGTTACATGCCCAACATGCACTTCCCTTACGACCAGAACCTAAAATTTGTATTAGAATGGGTCATATTTTTGTTTATAATTATATAAATAATTATTTGATGATTTACACATTAATAATTTAGTTTGTCAATTCATGTTTAATCTTTCTTGTAATATGAATTTATAGATATATTCCTTCTTTATAATTTCATGTAGATCAAACAAAAAAATAATAATTTTATGAATAAAATTAAACAGTTGCATAATTGTTTTAAGGGATATATATTATAAAAAGGGGGATAAATTATTATAAGGGGAAAATATATATGTAAGGGATGTAATTATTGGTGGGGGAAGATCTGATGTAATTATATATCTAATAAAGTATTTTATTTTAACAAATAAATTATAAACTCAAGGAGAGTTATGATACGTAAAAGGGATCAAATTTCCTATAAATATTTTAATTGATGTTTCAAAATGTAAAAAATGGATATAAAATTTTCAATGTTAATAATTTTTTATTTTATTTGTGGTGTTTGGTTCTTTCCAAAATGCAAGATACTATTTATTTGAAATTATACTTTCTACTTTTACATTTCATAGATTTGAAATTTGTAAACACAATCATAAATCTCTTATTTACTAAAAATATGTACTCCATGTTTTTAAAAAAAACTATAAAAAACATCAATTTATTATACACATCAAAATGAGTATTATATATAATATAAACATCCAATTATGTTACCCAATAAATTAGAATGACTATGTATTTGGTCCATCAAACTGAATAATTTTCGTTTTATTGGAAAGGCTAATAATCAGTCTATGAGATAGACCAAAAGTCATGTCTGTCATAATGAAAACAATATTGATCCATCATATTGAAAATTGTTTTGATTGATGAATTTGAAAACTATTGCAGAGTACATCATACTATCACAATACTATAATCCTTTTAAATGAAATAATTTTTATTTGAATGAATCCTTTACAACATTATAATGGTTGTAATTAAAATGTCATTGATTTTAAATATTTAGTGGAGCTATAATGTGATGAACATATAAGGCCATTACAAATAACACTAAGATTCATAAGAATAAAAAAAATTGATAGATACATATTAATAAGAGTCCATTCAAGGATATGAGAGCTAATTATTTTACAACTCAACACATATGATCCTTTTATTTTCCTAAACATCTCAATCATATTCATTTTAATTTTATAATTATTGTTAGTCATATGGATTCTAATTGATGAATTTTATAATCCGTAGAATTTTTTTCCTTCTTATTTTTCTGTATAATAATGGTGTTTATTGGGGGATTTAATGGATAAGAAGATAGGTTATTCTAATTCATTGGATTGAGGAATTCCAGGGATAAGAAGGTATATGACATTGAAATGTTGAATCGAGGGCTTCTAGGGTTTGGTAGGACAGAACTAGTTCAATCATTGTATTGAGGGATTTCCGTGTGTTGAATGATATGCCCATTAATATAAGTTTATATCTTTAGATATCTTAATTCAATTTTTATAACATCTTTTACTATTACATTTAAATAGTATATCTATTTTTTCTAAAGCCTATATGTCATTCTTAATTTTTTTATAAGCATTTTTATTAGATGTTTCTATAATTTTACATTCCTCTATGTATTTGCACTGTAAATTTATTATTTAGTAATTCTTCTAATAATTTTTTAATAGAACTATCTATTTTAATAATTAATAAATCTATTTTATTAAATGATTTATGGAACTGATAAAAAAACTGTGATCATCAAAAAACATCTATGACTAATATTTTTTACTTAAGTGGTTTTTGTTTTTTTGTTGAATTAAAATTTTAAACTATAATTCACTCCCCTATTGTAGACATAATTATCTCTTATAATCAATGATAATTTAAGTAATATTATGTTTGACCCTATTTCAATTTCCATAAGTTTATGCGCGGGTCTGATTTCATGTCCTTAACATAATAATTGATCCCAATTTCTATGTATACATGTGGAAACAATATAATATTATGTGTATACCACATTTGAAACTCTTACACAATTATTATCCTCTCATTGTTCATGTTCTTTTATTATTTTATTATTCATTTATATTAAACTATGATGACACATGAAGCCAGTCAAGAGTATGATCTATGATTTTCATGGTATGGATGTCAAATTCTATGATTATGTTATCATATGATTATGATCATGTTATGATTATGGGGTCATTTATGTGTCCCTTTTTTACCATTTCTCAAGATATGATATCAAAAATTTATATGAAAACAAAACATAGCTTATAAAGAATGGTTATTTGTGTTATATTTTTATAAAGGGTTACATCTATAATAGACTTAATGGGAGACTCTTATGTACCAGTTGTTTTTTTATGGCTACAAAGTCACTAAAACCATATGATTTTTTCATGTATCATTATTATATGTATTGAATATTAATATACAAAAAATGTAATATCTATATATGAAATGTATGGGTTTCTATAGTTTTTCTCATAGAATGGACTAGTTAACCTCTGAAATCTTTAATGAGAAAACATTAATGAGAACCCTTTGTATAATTTTATATATAGGATTACAACCTAATGTGTTTGTAATGGTAATTGATTTCACAGGATGAAACTATGGTATAAATTATAGAAAATATATTTTAATGATTCTAACATCATATGAGTGATAATTCATGATTGATCACTCGAATCATATATTACTAATGGTTTTGATAAGCATTTTTGTAGAGGGATTGATGATAGAATGATGAAGTTGATGTTGTAATAGGATTGACCAATCGTTAATGTTCCCTATCAGAACAAAGTTATATAACTACATATATATCATGAAAATTAGCATTGAATAGCAATTCATATCCTAAATAATTATATATTGGATTATATGTGAATCCATCTAACCATTTGATGATCACATCAGAAGTACATGATTCTCCTTCGATTGATGTTTGTGTGAATTTTCTCCTATAAATCTCTTTATTATTATTGTAGTTTAATTAGATGTTATATTGCACAATCATTTTATTTATCTACAGAAATCCCACATTAATATCCATTTAAACAATGATGCATTTAATATTCCACCTCAACTAATGATTTTATATTTGTGTAAAAATAAAGATAAACATGTGATGGTAATAAAATCAATTTTAGTGGTTATGATTTATATTAAAAGGGGGTGTTTATATAAAGTTTCTAGGGAGAAAATCAATAATAAAAATATTCCAATTATTCATGAGTTTTTTATGTATTTCCAAAAGAGTTTTCTAGTCATATATTGAACCATAAATTTATGATTTCAATAGAATATTCACCTAGTGAAACACCTATTTATAAGACACCACATGTAATTTTCTCTATTCATGTACTTGAATTGAAAAATAATGAAAGGTAGAATCACTAAAAGAGACACATTTGGACATGAAAATCACCAAAGTGTTCCCTTGTTCTTTTTATTATGTAGTTTGATGGATCAATGAGACTCTTTATTAATTATTGAGATGTTAATATAATAACAATCATGAAACATTATCATATAACCCATATTTATGGATTTTTTCAACTACACAAGGATAAATAATTTTCCATGATTGACTTTAGTTCCCGAAATCATTAATTATGGGTTGAGAAATAAGATATACACAAGACTAAATTACATTGAGGGTTTAGACACTAATAATATATAGTCATTCCTTTTGGTCAAATTAATGCCCCCATTATCATCATAGATTTAATGAATGGAGATTTTAATGATGTCCTTGATAATTATTTTGTACTCTTTATAGACAATATTACTATACATTCAAATAGTAAAAAAGGTAATGAATTTTAATTGATAAATGTTTTTGAAGACCTCAGTGAAGGGGAAAATTATTTCAAAATTTACATTGTATGCATTTATATTTGTAAGATTTAATTCATGGGTAATATAATATCAGGTGAAGGAATATTTTTGGTTCCTTAATTGATAGTAGTTTCTAAAGAATGGTCTAGACCCCCACTATGACTGAGATCAATATTTTTCTTGGTTTGGCCAGATATTATTTACACTTTTTTTTAGAATTTATCACGTCTTTCTAATTCAATATCTAAGATTACTTAAAAGGGATATAAGATAGTTTGGAATGATTAATGAAAATATAATTGAAATGATATAATGAAAAGGTCATTCAGTCCATTCATGCTTACTTTTCCCTATAGTGGAGATGCTTTTTTAATCTATAGTGATACATTAAATAAGATAATTTTATGAATTCTTATGAAGAAAAATATATTGGAATTTTATTCGTAATTCAAATTAATTTTCTTGAGAATAATTAAAAAAATAATTATTTTGAGATATATTGGATATTTTTTCATAAAAAAATATTTAATAACTATCTTGAAGGAAAAATGTGAGATATATATACAGATCACAGAAGTTTGAACTATATTTTTCACATAAAAATAGTTGACTACATTTTAGAGAATATGTTTAGACTTTATTAATGATTATGAATACTCAATAAATTACAACCATTGGATGTCGAACAAGGTGGTAAATAATTTGAGTGACAAGGATCATGCTAGATTATCTATAATAATGATAAAAAATATCCAATATTTATGTATTTAAAATGGATTAACCTAAAAATATTTATATATGAAATGAAATATCACATTTATCAATTGAGATTTATATAATTTATCCAAGTGATTAATAAAGTGGCAGAGAATGAATATGTAGATATATCATAGTAGGTGAGTTTTGTTCTTAAATTTTACCATTGATTTTCATTAAAAGATATAGTTTTATGATAGTGCATGTGTTCCATCCATACCATATTTGAAGGTGACATTGAATGAGGAAAGCATATCCCCATTCTCTATTCATAGTGGAAGTAAAAAAATCTATATAGGTCTAAAAGTGTATTTTAGACATATATTGTGAGGATATATATTGTAGATAATGTATCATAGTGATTTGTATGTCAGTATGTAATGAATGGGTGATATAAGTTTAAGGGAATGTTATAACCATTAAATGTACCAAATTGTAAATATGAGAATATCACCAATCATTTTTTCCTAGAACTCCCCAAAACATATAATATAAATATTTCAATATGGGTTGTATTCAGTCATCATAGGATGTAACCACACATTAATTCTAGTGGAGAATATTTCTTAGTAGATTATATTTCTATATTTTATATTTTTGAAGTGGTATAGTTTCATGATGTACCACATATTAATATATCAAATTAAGATCTAGGGTTTTTCATTATATTAATTGGAAGTAATTAATATAATATGATAAAAAGTTTTTTTTTGGTACTCTTTATCTTCCTCAAATAGATGGTAAGACTTTGATAATAATTAAAATCTTATAGGATATTCTAGGATCTAGTTAAATGGATTTTAAATGTTGTTGGGAACAAGACCTTCCTCACGTTTAGTGTTCATACAACAATAACTATCACTCGATCACATTTATGGATTAATCTGATGTACACATTAAAAAAACTGAATAACTATATCATAATGGGATTATTTTTGCGAAATAAATCAAATTGGAATATATATTGTTATGGAAATAAATTATAAAGTCATTTACACTTAGTAGCACATCATGGAAGCTCAGATTTGATAGAAAAATGATGTAGAAAATCATATGTATGATCTATGATTTCATGTTGGTGAGATGGTTTTCAAATACTGTCCCCATGGAATAATGATATGAGATTCAGAATGAATATATAGATAACATACTTATATGTTGGTACTTTTTAAGTTCTTGATTGAGTATGCATGAAATTTTATCGCTTCGTTATTCCACTTATCCTCTCTGATGTTCATAATGAAATCGATGTATATATGCTGAGGAGGTACATATCTAATCAACTAAATTTACTAAAATGATAGTTTATCAAAATTTAAAATTATATTTATAATGTGGAATAACCAGTATAAATTTTGGAAATTAGAGATAATGTTCTATTGAACTAGGCTACTCACCTAGTGAAATTTGTCAAAACAGATCACAACATCTAGAATCTACATGGAAATCAATTATATAAGAAAAGAAAAGACAGAAACATTTTTTATATGAGTTATTAATATCGAGGTTAAAATTAATTTTAAGAGGAGTAGAATATTAAATATTAGGTTTTTTTATTTATTTTTTTGAAATTAATATTATTTTCATGATAGATTTCATTACATGGATGAATTAGTCTAAAAACCCATGAGAAAATATTAAAATATTATTATGTGATAAATATCACTTAGATGTTGGATTAGTTAGTAAAAATATGAAAATATAACTTTAGGAAAAAATAAGTTTTACATATGACTAAAATGAATTCATTATTCATTATTTAATTATATATTTAAATAAAAAACATTTTATAGTAAATGAGATAATTTTTAGTATAATCTTTTTATATGTACAATGTACTTTTATATTATTAAATAAAATTAGTCCTTATTTTTGATGATTTTTTATAAAATATGTACACTATATAGTTGATAAAAAAATTTAATATTAATTTGAAATTTCATTAGGAATGTGATAAGAATAAACAATGTTTAATGCGTAAAATGTATTTTTCTAAAAAGTGGTTTTCATAGTGTGTTTCACGCTTATTTTAGAATGAAATTATTAAAATCATATATATTGAATATGATAAAAATTAATTCCATATTTGGAATTATGTGATTCAAATTTGATTAAATACCCTTTTATTTTATTCAAATACGAATTATAACAATGATGAAATTTAATACCGTCATAAATGCTAAATATGAGTATCATTAGTTAAAACTAAGGGATAATGTCATAATATTTCTTCTTAATTATTATTATATTTAGATAATTCCAATATCATCACATTTTTTATAATTTTATTTATTTAATGGACACTTTTATATGAGAATTACAAATATTGTATTAAAATTAATGAAAGTTTCAATATTTCATCCTTATAGTTTAAAATATTTCATTTGTGTTCATATAGGTGAAAAAAGATGTCATGGATGGATCAAAATTAATATTTTGATAAAAAACACATATATTCCTTATTAATGTTTATTTCAATTTGTAGTTAACAAATAATTACATTAAATGCTTATAGAAAATAGAGATAGTATTTATTAAAGTAATAAAAAATGTTTTTAAAAATATTAAATGTTTTAAAATTTGATGTATTTATAAATTCCCTTGAAATTTTTTGATGAATATTTCATATCAGTGTTTTTTTAAATAAATATAATCAAAATAAATCTTTATATTTTGGTATTTTAACTCAAAATAATTGAATGTTATGAAAAATGAAATTAATGATATTTTTTGAAAATACTACATCTTGACATTATCTAAATAAATTTATAATAACCAAATATGAAAAATGGGGGAAAATTTAAATATAAATTTCTTCAATATTCCATTTATGAGTCATATTTACCATATAAGTAATATTATAACCTCTTAAGACTGGAAGTCAGGTTACCATGATTATGGTTAAAATATGTTAAATATGGTGTTCTTCCAAAATATATGTTATAAATTACAACATAAACCTAGAATTATTAATTTAATTGAATATATTTAAACCCTATACTACCATAGGATTGATTATATGGACATTGTTATGCACTATTTTATAATTAATTAATTGAATTTTAATATTTTTTTAATTCAGATTGTTCCATTTCTCTTCTTTCTAAAGGTACACCCCTTCAAAAACATATTCACACCATTAAAAGCCTTATAGATCCATCATTCCCTACCAAATTATATTATAATATTCCTTATCTACAAGATATAGGTTCTATATTTCAAATACACCAATCCTATGACCCTTAAAAATAGATCTAATAGTATTCCCTCAATGGATATGCAATCACCTGACGCAATCACATTCATTTTAATTATTCATTTAAATTCTATAAATATGTCATATTAAATATAAAATAATAACTTAAGTGTAAAAACCAAACATAAATATTATTATTATTTGTAATACACCTTTATTCACTGCACTTCTGTCAAATGATAAGTGTGTGTATCATTTTTTCGCACACAAGTCATACCATCTCCATGTAGTGATGCAATTCATTTCTCATTGAAATATTTATTTGGATGGGTAGTTTCATGGATTTTATTTGTCATTTGATGATAATATCATAATTATTGAATTTTAATGACAATATTATATCCACATTCATAAATTCTGAACATCAAGAAAATGATTACGCCGCTCATGCATACATTTATATTATGTCCTCCACGAAGTGATATGATTTGATTTTAGTCGCATTTTTTATCGAATTTAATAATATATATTTAATGAATATATAATATAAATATGATATAAGAAGGATTATTCAATTTTGAGTTCTTATTTAACATCATTTTATTTCATCACTCGAAAAATGAAATCAACATTCATGTGTATGTATGGCTTACCAACTCTATTGATTTTGTACATCATTTTTCAATATCTAATGCAAAGGAGTAATATAAAAATGAATAATATTAATAAATATTAAATTTATACCTCGATTAAAATTTTGGATATTATGGAACCACAGTAAAAGTAAAAGGTTGAAAACTAATTATCCCAAACATTTATAATAAATGAATAAGAAAAGACCACGAACAACGTTTTTAATTAAGAATTATTAAAAAGACTGATAAATGGTTATAAATAAATCATATTTTATGTGATACATGTTATTATAGTTTTTAAATATATTTATAATAAATTTATATTTATTATATTTTGGGTTCCAATACATAAAAGAGATTTGAAACATGAGGTAAAGGATTTATGTTTAATTCTAATATTTATGAGACTCATGCGATATTCACCAGTGTTTTTTTCCTAGAGTTTATATATTTACAATGAATTAATTTTCTAATTTTCATTATGAAAATTATGAGGTTTAAATAACTATATAAGTATTTTTATTTCATGGGGCTTATGATTCAAATTTTACAAAATCAGTAAGTAATTTCTGTTATAATCTAATTACTTATATTTGTAGTTTATTATTATGTTTTTGGATTGGAAATATATTGTTATTCCACAAATAAAATAAATAATATATTTTATACTATATTTTTATCTTTTAAAATACATTATTCCATTCATTTAACTCACCATATGTTCTCAACGGACAAAAAATTTGTATTTATGGAAAATCATGATTAATTATCTATTAGGTCATAAAATAATTCTCTTAAAATTAAATAATTTCAAAAAATATATAAAAAATTTTCTACTATTTTATGAAGATTTTTAATTTCATTTATACTAATATTTACATTTTAAAAATATTTTTATTTTGATTCATCATTCTATATTTCGAACAACATACCTTATAAATTTTTATAAAAGCATGAAAGATGTTTTTAATATATATGCCTCATAAATTGAATTTAAATATATCATTATCACTAAATACATTGAATAATTCTTTGTAGGTTTTCATAGTATATTAGAAATACAATTTTTCTGTAGAATTTTTTAAATTTATAGATTTTAATGAAAAGATTTGAAAATTCAAAAATATATTTTTCTAAAGATTGTTTTAATAGAAATTTAATGGTATTTAAATTCATCAAAGATAAAATCTATTTATATAAATTATGATTTACTATGGTTATGATCAAATGATACTAAACTTATTCGATCTATGGATTGCCTATGTTTATGGTGAAAATATTTTTAAGAAATTTTTTCTTTTTCTAACGGTTATAATATGCTGAAATGATGAAATGTTTATAAATGTTTTTCATATTACATGACTTATTTTATGATGCAACGTTTTGAAACTATTTTTTTCATGGGTTATGAAATGATTATTGTTTCATGACCATGAGGAAGATATATATATTATTTTTATTTTTTTCATGGGTGAGACTTATATGTCCCTCCACTATATTGGGTAATTATGGATAAATCCTAAGATAAATATAATATTCATGAAACATTTTTCAACATCACAATGGACCAGGTTTTCATGTCCATATGATTAAGAATTGACCTATATTTTATGTCCACAACATAAAGAATGGACCTGAATTTTAGGACCATATTTTTATACATTGACATGGAATTTATGTTTATTTTATCATCTTTTGACTTTGTTCATTCTCAATAAGTTTATGTGCAGGGTTTATTTAATGTCTTTAACTAGTTGTGTGAACATTTTTCAATTTATTCATGTTCAAAAGGTTATAATATTATGTTTATAGAAACATTTTTTATCTTCAAAAAACATTATTCTATCATGAATAATATCCATTTATTCCACTATTATTCATGTCTTATGAACTAACAAAATTTATTCCATGAATTACTATTTTGATCTACTATTTGGTGCATTTAGATTTTAAATGTTAAGCTCATTTCAAAATACCTTTAATCTCATGTTATGGTTATTAAATCCTTGATATATCACACTTTTACCCTTACTACATATATATGATCACCTTTTATTATGATTCCATTATCCATATGATGAATAACAGGGTTTCTAGTGATTTTTCTATGAGGGGTGCTACTTATGAATGACTTATAGAGAGTTACATTGGAGCTAGTGGTTTATGTGGTCATATTTTCAAATATAATAGGCCTATAATATTCTAGTATGGACCATTATGATATAATATTATTTTTAAAAAAATTATAATTATAATATATGCATTAAATGTATCGGTCATAATCAAAAAACCTATATAATATTTTTATTAATGAAAAAAATTCCATTTCATTGAAAATTTTAATATATATCACATTGTGAAATATAATTTTTTAATTAATATGACATTTTATTTTAATAAAAATAAAAAATCATGAAGGAAATATATTACTTTGTTTGGTAATAATATAATCACCATGAACATTCATATAGTGTTGGCACAATGCTTGTTCAGTAAGTAGAAAAATATAAGTAAATGGTTTTAAAAACGTCAAAAGTGATACATTCTAGATGACTTATGGTTTAAAAATAAATTTATGGATGACAATAATTTATTAATTATGGTTATTGTTTTTATATTTTTATTAATAAAAATTCATCATATCTTTAATTTTAAATTAGATAAATAATATTAAAATTCATATTAATGATATTTTATGTTAATCAATATTTTATTAATTTTTATAAATATGAAGCAAATATTGAAAGTTGGTAATTATGTTCTAAAATGGCCTAAATTATCAATCATATACCATTTATTATCAAATTGCTATATTATATTTAAAATATAACCCCTTGAGACTGAAAAATGAGTTTCCACTATTATGGTGAAAATGAGTTTAATGGGGGTTAATCTACAAATATGAGTGTTAAAATGACCTAAAAATTTATTAAGCACATTAGTTTGTTTTATTTCATCCATAAACATATAAAAATAAAATTTGATTCATTTTTTAATCATTTCCCCTGGATTGTGTGTTACTGATATTTTAAAACAAAAAAGAATTACTAGTGTTCCACTTACCCAACCTATAAATGGATGATATTCCACTATATTATTTAAACCACATGGATCTATATGTCACAACAAAACCCATAATAAATTTTCTCCAAATTAATTCATATACATGTTCAATGGGTACTTTTGATCCTAGAAGACCATCCATATGGTCCTTTAGAAGAGACTTAATATAGGGGTCCCTATGAGATGGTAATTATCCAAAAAAATCTCTTTTTATTTATTTATTATATTACCAGAAGAAATTAAACAATAAAAATATCAATATAATAAATAAATTACATCCTATAAAATAATCACTTATTATTATGATGGAATAATATCTATCCATCTTTCTCTTATCAAATGAGAATCATAATCATCGCGCGTGTGTACGATGGACTACCACCATGTGAATAAATTTATATTTTTTCCCACAGTTCCACACATGCATAGTCATAATGATGTATATAATAAATATACATGAAAAATGTGAATAATTATTTTTTAACTATTTTTAATATATCATCTAATTAACAATTCAACCATTTTAAAACTATAATGTCTCTCGTGTTTACATATGACTTACCGTCTCCATGAAGATATATAATTCATTCTCCATGTCAACATTTACAAAATGATTATGAAAATGTATTATTGAAAAAAATTTATATTGATAACATTAATACCAATTTGTATATGATAAAACTATAACTATTTTTCATGAACTATGGAATCCATGATGAGGCATAAATGAGAAAAAAATTAACTCCTGAAAGAATATAGATAATTAAAAATAATTAATGAATTGGTGATATGATCTTATAAATGGTTCATATATGATATTAATAATATTAATATTATTCAAAATAAATTTATTAGTACTATAACATTATTATAAAATAATTTAAATCATGTTAAAACAAGTCTATGTTTGATGTTTTTGGTTTATTAATATTATTTCCATTCATTATGTTATAATTCAACTCCGTTGACTATATAATTCCATGATTATGTTAGAAATTAACATTAGATGTGTTATTTTTTATTTTTTATTTACCTTTTTTATTTAAATTTCCTATATAGAGGCAGTTAATTTATTAATTCCCCTTTTCGTGATAATATTTTTTTATGGTATTTCATCCCAATTAACAGTCCTTTGAGAAAAATATTATATTATGAACCATTTTTATTTTATGTAATTTTATATTTCCTCATTAATGATTTAACATAAATATATACATAGATACCCTAACATCAGAGTTAACGAATTAGAGGGTACTACTATTACATTGACATAAGAGATAAGGAAATAACATCCCTATTGACTGAATAGATTAGTAATCTATGAAAATAGAAATATAATTAAGTGTTAAATTATGATTAAATGTAGAAATTATGACATATTTTTTTATTTCAAAAATAAAATTATTAAATCAATAATATCCTTTCATATATTTTATAGCACACTTCATGGAATCATTGCGAATTGAAAAAAATAAGGCTGATATCAAACTATTAATAACGGTTTAGTGCAATATAAGCTATTAGGAATCAATAAGCATAATAAACATTCCATGGTAAATAAGTAAGCACAAAATCAATTAAATAAATCTATATAGAATGTTTAATGTTAAAATAATAACATATGATTGTATAATTATTCATAAATTATCGCATGAGCTTGAAACATGACCATGTATATTCAAAATAATCAAATATTTACACGAAACAAAAATAATTGTCGAATTCATAATGTTAAATGTCTAAACTATGATGATTTATTCTCAAGATAGATACAATCATGAATTTAATCAATTATTCAATATTTAATGATTTCTTTGATATCTATTACCAATATAGTGAAAAAAATATGTAGAAAAAGAAAATGGTTTAGGGAATAACCATATTCATGATAAATAATGTAGATAGTTAGTGAGGATTTAATGATTAATGGTTAATGGAATATGAATTAGTAAAGGGGATGTTAAAGTATATAATAATCATTCAAAGATATCAATTTTAAAACAATACTTCATTAAAATAATCATAATCCATCTAGTGGATAAATAAGGATTGGATCAAATGACATATAACAACTATTGTAAGAATAAGTGGTTTTGCCTTGGATTATTAGTAATTCAATAAAGAGACAATTAAAATCATTATTGATGAAAATTATAATTATAATTTTAAAAAACAAAAAACATTTCATTTGAAAAAAACTTTTAAAATCATTTTCATTATAATGATCATTTTAACATTTTAATGGAATATTCAATATAATGATGACAGGTAATTCCATAAATGGAAAAATAAAAATTCATATTTAATTTTTTATAGGCTAGAAAGGATCACTGTTCAGAATGTGACATAAATATTTGTTTCTAATTTTTCTTTCAATGAAAAAATTAAAGAAAATGTATTTGATTAAATCATTTTGAAAATTTTAATTATTATATTTTTCATGAAAACATGGTTTCCTAAGGAAACCTATTTTTGGTCAAAGAGTGAAATGAAGTATGATTTTATAAAAATATTATTTCAATAATTTTAGTTACCAAGGAGTAGAATGATGAATGTATTTCTTAAAGAATATATTCAAAAACTAGAGGAAAAAAAATTAAAGGCCTTATTAATCAATAATCAAATAATTTTTATTTAGGGATGTTCAAGAATAGTAAAATGTAGATTATAATGACATTATGATATAAACATTTAGAATTATTGTAATTTTTATGTGAGAATTAGAAAATAAATTAAATGTGGGTAAAAAAAGTAAATAAACGTAGAAAATTTGGAAATAAAATATAAGATAATAAAAAAAATATAAACATAATCATAGTATATTAATTTCAATGGTGAAGTAATATTACCCAATCAAAATAAAGTGAGTTATGCATTTCATTACCACTAGATAACTTCTTTTTCAATCCACCAATATGTAAAATAATTCAAATTGATGATTAAAATAACCTAAATTACTATTTACCAAGAAAAATACATGTCAAGGGGAAGTATATACACCATATAAAAGGAATTAGGTCTGTAACATTATAATGTGCCTCAATAAATTGAAATTGAGATAAAATATAATACATTATACTTTATTTTTTAATCACCATATTACCTCATATATAATGGTTCTATGTATTGTATCAACTTATTCAATAACCATGTTAATACTTATAATGTCATATATCATCTTATTAAAATATTTTTTCAAACATTTGATAATATTCATTTATTATTATCACTGTTTTGGGTCTTAATTACCTTGTTTTTATAGTTTTTTTGAACAATTTATTTTTCAGTATACATATTTATATAGATAAATCAATAATATTGATGACAGAATTTAAATCAACCATTGATGGAAATAGTTGGCAGTAGGAATGCATCGACATTGTTTTAGTTTTCGTGTCATATCAAAATAATTAAAATCTCTGGCTATTTATATAAATGGAATTATAGTATAGTTTTTATGCTATATATATTAAATATGTTAATTAAAACCATACTTAATACATTCCACAAAAATTCAAATTATTCACATTACTTTGGGAGGTGATAGTCTGCCGTTCACATGAACAACAATATCAAATTCTCATAAAATAGTAAAACAAAGAGGGATCTTATATATAATAAAAATAATAATTGATACATTTTAAATATCATATATAGAATATATAAACTATAAATCTCTCTTTATTTCAATCCACGGAAGGTATTAGTGGATGAAGGAATGAAATTGGTTTTTGAGGTTATAGTCCACCAAACACACAGATGGTGATTGGACATCCCACATTCAAAAAGTTTGTTTGGTAGTAGGTTTTACCAACAATATAACAAAATATAATTATATTGTTGATATATAGGATATTATATTAGAATTATATAATAATAATTGAAGGAGTGGATAATGAAATTAAATAAAAATCCTTGTTACTGAATATTATATCATTGTTGGGTATGTCATTTTGGATTGTACCAAAATTAATCCTTGGGTTTATTTCAATCCAAAATATCATCTAGGATGTGTTTAGGTATATTTTTAGTTTATTTCGGAAAAGTATGGTAATGGGAAATTTCTTTGGTGTTGTTAATAAGAAAGGGGTGAGTTCTTTTTTATAGTGGATGATTGATGCTATTATAAATATGAAACACTACAAACTATATATATGTATCTATTAAAAGTTTTAACACAAAAGAAAACAAAAATTATTCTCAAAGAGGGTATATGGTTGATATATGTCTATACGACGGTTTTGGGAAAATTTTTTAGGTCATTGGGATCCTTAGGATTAAATATTAACTACCTTGTAAACTCATTTTTACCTTAGTAAGTATACTTAATATTATTTTCATTCACTAAAAATTTTGTTAAGAAGAAATAATAACCATACTATAAATCAGATATTATGATGATTCTAAATATTGAATATATTAAAAAAATTATTTGCATTAGGGAATTCGTTAAAGGAATGTGGTTATTGTCAACTCAAAAAAGTGTTGTCAGCCAATTTAATGTGCATGGATATGAATTTTAAATCTCACCAACCTCAATCATACATTACAATATAGTATTATGTAAAGACATATTAATTAAAAATGTGAAGGTATTATCTTATTAAGAAAATGATTTCTTGTAAAACATAATGTTAGAAATGTAATTTATATAGAATACTATATTTTTCATTCCATTAAGAATTCAGATTCTTATATCGTTTATAAATGTCATTTTATTATCATAACGAGCTATTATTTTAATTTTTGGAAGGATAAATAGTTTTTAACCCTCTTCTTGGAGATATTTCCTTCCATGCAATTAATTTTTATACCAAAAATTTGATTAAAGATCATCTCTAATTGACTATTGACAACCCTTCCACTAATATCAATGAAATAATCTGAAAATAATTTTTTTTTTGTGGCGATAACATTATATTTTTTTAATAAGAAGATGGTGGCAAAGCCTCATTAATTAAAATCAAGAAGAGATAGTGGTCTTAAAAAGTATCTGAGACGAAGGAAAATCCCAAAACAAAAACTATTTATCTGTATATTTCAATAGTCATGCACATAACCTCATTTCCCATTCTTGTAGAGTGTTATATTCAACCCTTTCATGACCACACTCCTAAACTTCTTCTCACCCCAACATTAAGTAAGAGATTTAATCCATTTATAAAGGTTTTATACATCCATTATTTCAGAATCAATGTTTTCCTCTTATTTCCCTTCATATTTGTCAGGAGAGGTGCCTTTTGTCACAGGTGTCACAATTCAATCAATAGTTATTGATTCAACTAGGTCCACAATATCCTAGTGCTCTACAATCAAATACATAAACACCACAAATGTTGCAACCAGAGAATTGTTCTTCTTATATGAAACAATCTGAAATCCCTTACTATCAACAATAGGCTTTGATGATTTTTAAATGACTAGATAGTTGGATTCTAGAATATTATTACCCTTTCAGTCACATAATGAAATCATCTTTTACTCTGAGAGCTGGTGATCCACCTATATCTAGGATTCTTCTTCATTTACATGATTTTCCAGTAATCCATAATCTTTAGGAGGCAATGAAGTTTATTGCTGCTTTAATATTTCACCTTTTCCTGAAGTAGCTATCCTCTCCAATGAATTATGCTTAGAAACATATTTTTAAATTTCTTCTTCACTGACTTGTTTATTAAAGAAATTTCCACTGTCTATAATTTTAGGAGTGTCCTGAATATGGATTGGTTTCAAGTCATATCATTTTTCATTTAGAGAAGTATAATAATCATTTTAATTTTCCTCCTTAGAGAATATGGTAGCCTAAGATTTATATTTCATCAGTGATCCCATTGGCATCCCCTTCCAATTATTCTCTTAAGTAAGTATATCTACTTTTGGTGAGTTGGAATTTTTCTTATTTTCTTTGTATAGATATCAGATGAGTGGCCTCTCACCCCACATCCCTCATATTCCACATAAATTTTTATGTTATTAGATGGAGTCTGAAGGGTTCCCTTGTCAATTATTGTGGAGTTGAGATCATCCTCCACCAGTACCCTAGAAAATTTTCCAAACTGAACATCTTCCATATACTTGTCAAGGAATATAAGATTTCCAATTGTTGGTCCAATTACATGCAAGATCTTTGTATTTGAAAAGACCCAATTAAGTCCAAGTAGAAGAACCCAGAACTGACAAAAAGCATTCTGAGAATGTTAAACATTAAATTCCAAATATCATTCATGTAAATGCAGCCAACTAGGTTTCAAAAACAAAGATCCAATGCCCCATGCTCTGTGATTCATGTCCTCTGAGGGAAATAGGAACTGATAAAATCTTCTACCATGAGAGACATATTTCATGTTAGAGAACCTCCACAAAAATAGAATTCTACGAGTCAAATCTTAATGGTTCCATGGTTTTTCACCTTTTGGAAAAACATTATGTTGAATAAGAGAGTTGTTTCCAATTTCCATTCTATCAGTGAATGTTGTTGGGTTTTTTTCAACATGGGAAGAAGAACCCTTATGAGTAATTATACTTTATCATGCATCTTTCAAGGAAATAAAATAACTAACCTAACCCATATTCAGTCTTGTAGCTAGATCAGTATAGGAACCCTCCCATGCATCCCGCAACACTAAATCTGAAGAGTTATTTGAAGAATCAAAACCCTTCTGGATAATTGACTTAAAATTTGTATATCTAGGATTCACCTCCTTGAAATAAACTTAATGTCGAGTGACCAGACCTGAATCCAGGTTCTGTTGGAGTCTGGTCGTATGGTTCAGCTTTTCTGCAACATGGGATCACTTCACATCAGAGGCTCATGTGTCGGGATCCACTATGAATAGGGATAAAGTTATAGGAAACTTTTTTACAGGTCCTCTAGGTGGAGGAATGGGCTAGAAACCTAGGTAATGTAGTAGCACTTCCATGAAGACACTGAAACCCAAGGCATCATTACAGCTTCGAGGGAGAGATCTCCCACTTCCATCCCGCTTCATGTCTCTTATCATGAAGTCCAAGGGATAACATTATTATAAAATTAATCATTGTTAATGGGATTTTGTCTTCAAAATGTATATATGAAATAACTATCATAGATAATAACAATAATTGGATGAAGAACCTCATAAAACCGTAGATTTATCCACCTCATTTTTCTGTAGCATGGATTATTTTTCATTCAAATATTCCTAATACTATTTTTTTACAATACGTTGAAATTATTATTTTTACATTGTTTTTTCTATATAATCAATACTGGGATGAGAGTGGTCAACTATTTTATGTTGTGTTAAATTTTGTGCCTTATAGAATTTAATGGTGAACCTATTCCAGTTATGGTTTCCTCTAAGTTATGTTATTTATGATAACTATGTATCATGTTCTCAGTTACAGATTTACTACAAAATTAAAATCTTACTCCATATGGCTTATTTGTAGATACTTTACAAAATTTAGATTATCCCTAATAGATTCATACATAATGAAATCAGGTTTAAACTAAAATATTCACTTGCACGTATTCTTATCCTTGTGAAAAGGGTAGATTCTTTTCATTCATCTTTTTTTGAAAACACTATATATGAATTTATTTTTCTAAAACACCTTCCAATTGTATGTAATTTTTTTCCTCTTGTAATACTTTGTAATTTTTATAGGTATTTCCTTTTTTGAAATGAATTCAATTAAATATGGAATATGATGTTTGAGGTAATCTATTTTCGGATGGGTATTGTTCCATCTTCATCACAGATACAAGAAATGATTTGTGATGTCTACATAGAACAATTGGAATTATTTATAATCTATATTTAAAAATTATTCAAATAATAAATTTTATAGAAGTAGATCAAAATCATCGATTATCAATCCTTGAAATGAGCGTGCCTTGACCACTCTGGTACATGAAATAAAAAATTGACTATATCATTAATCTTCTAAACATACTGGTTCGTGTATAAATTGAATGTGATATATTTCATCCATGAATTAAATAATAAAACATAATTTTTGTGAAGAAAATATTATTGTCGGTGGATTGGAAAACATGGGAGTGGATGCTAATGAAATGATTTGGAACAATGACATTCCTCCTGAAATCTTTTATTTTTGGAATAAATATTATTATAAAACGACTCAATTTAAACTCCTATAACTTATTTATCTTTCAATAAAATGAAGTATCCATTTTTAAAAGGTCAATCTTTAACTAGAAAAACTCAACACTGTTGGAAAAAAAGGGTTTTTTAATGTGAAATTCTTCAAAAATTTACTATGTTTTTATATCGACATTCAATACACAAATTATTCATAATACCTTAATTGAGTAAATATATGTATAATTGATTTATTTTTATTTAATAAAATTATATATATGAATTAACATTATAAATTATTTCTCTGAAATTCTCGGTTTCAATTAAAAATTACTATTTTTCAATATTAATTAAAAAATGAAACTCCCCATAAAAATACCCAATATTAAAACTAATTTTATTTAGTCATTATTCATTAAATATTGATAATTATATTATCAAATAAATTATATAAAATCATCATAAAATCATTTTAAAAAATGTTCTCTACAAAATGGTTGTGAAAATGCCTTTGAAAAAATTAATATTTTTATATATAAAATATGATTTTTTCTTATATTATGTTTATAAAATATATCTGATTAATTTAAAAACATTATATTGAATATATAGTATATAAATTTAATCATTATGTTTCAAAATTTTTAATTAACTAAATTTAAATCGATATATCACAATTGGGAAAATAAAAATAGTTCTTTATAAAAACATTTCATTTATATTGAAATGATTTTAATATTCATTTATAATTATTAATAAATTAGTTAATTCAATAATATATTTTCATAATTTTTGTTTTCCTATTTATAACAATTAATTTTATTATTTGATTCTAATTTCTATTTTAAATAATAATATTAATAGTATTCTCTAAAACATGTTTTTTCTTGTTATGCAAGCCATCAAAGGAAACCATTACTTTGAGTTATGAAATATAACTCATTCGGTGAATTTAATGATATATCATATATCGAATTTATTTTAAATGGTGAATATATTTAAATATATTTTTATTTTATATTATATTCTATGCATAATGTATTGTGTCATACATGGTATATAATAAAATGTTATTTTTTAGATTTTATGGGGTGTTACATCTCCCCAACGTTAAATTAATCAAATCATTCCAAATTAAAATTTATACAGTTAATCTGTGATTTTATATTTTAAAATAACTTTATTAAAAACCCCAAAATTGTAAAATGTTTAATAAAAAATCAAACTAATAAGTTTGAAAGGGAAGTAAAATGGTTTCATATAATAACATAAAACAATGATTCAACATAGAATAACATTGGAGGAAAGTAATGATATAGACATGGAGAAAATAATAAATAGTTATAGTGTGTTATTGAGGACATTTATAACAAAACAATGAAGGATCAATGGAAATTTGAGTGACTAAAAAATATTAACATCATTTATGTGTGAAAATTTCATTAATATCATGATGAATAATGGTAATACAATATATTTGAAATTTAAGATCATTTTTCTATTGTTGACCAATTCGTTTACTACATAACCATATAAGGAAATATAATTAACTGATATATTTTTATTTTATACGATTAATTTCATTATTTTTCATATGCTTTGATCAGATTCAATTATATATCTGATTCAATGAAATATGTATCCAAAAAATTATTTTTATCCCTGTAGTACAGCAAAAAAATTTTATTAAATAAAAATGTATTTAAAAGAGAGAATTATATTTTTGTCTTCCACTACCTATTTTATAAAAATAATATGATTAATAAATTAATATCAAATGTAACACCCGGCCCATATAATCCTGAACCAGGTTCCATACATTATTACATTAGCATAGATATAAGCTTTAAATCCCATGGGACCGAACTATTTAGGTTTTTTAGTAAAACCATATTACATAAATGATAACAATATTTGAGTGGGTAAATGAAAAAAAATGATAGATAATTCAATAAAATGAACATCATCCTTGAAAGATCATTCATATATCTTTTCATGAGTCCCTGGGGAAAGGAAACTTAATAAGGGTATCACTAACTTTCCAAAGTACCCTTGTAACCCAATATACAATCTAGTACTAACATAGCATGTATATAATCCTTGATCCCTGTGGGTTAGAAACTATCACATGGAATCATAAAAAATTGAATTGGGACTGAATTTCTAAAAACATTATGGAATTAAGATAATAAATACAGTATGAATAGAAAATAAAATCTATATGGGAAAATGAAACAGTAGTAAAATAGGTAAAAAACCCAATGTACGATTGCAATGTACCATAAAACATGAATGAAAAACCCAAGTCCCACAAGACAAAACTCTCCAAGAAAAAGTATCAACTGCTACACCAACCTCCAAGTGGTGCCTTACCAATGTTCTAACATGGAATAACATAATCTACAAACACCATAAATAATAATAAGGGTGTGACTGAAAATCCTAGTAGAGTCTCATCAGGGATTCCATAATAAAATTCCACAATTAATTAAAAAAATAAATCATTAAAATTTTAATTTATAGGTATGGATTATTATATCATAATTAAAATAATTCATGGTTAAATTTCAAATGATGGAAAAATTTTAAACAAATGGTTTAATAATAATTTTTATATAAAATAGCTTATATAAATTCAAAAGGCCCTAAAATAGTTTAGGGTCATTTCTAGATATTTATATCCTTATTATAAACAAGATAGTGACAAGGTCATCTTTTAAAAGGTGTGATTCTCCCAGGATAATATATCCCAACACATTTAAAGATGATCATAGAAATATTTGTATACAGAATTCCATCTAAAACTATCAAAAGATGACTCATCACCATCACATCGAGGATGTGACATGCTCAACTAACTTTTTTTCAATTCTAAAGTTTCATTAGTGTGTTTTCACAACAACTTACAGATATCATAGGCCTTTATGTGATCTAGTACAGTCAATGATGGGATATTTATATTTAAAACATTTTAAAAAAACAATTTATCCTATTCTCTGATTTAAAGAGTATTAATTTTCCATTTAAAACCCAAAATGGTTTTTTATGAAATTCATTCATTTTCTGATGATAAAACTATTGGGTTTCTACCAAAACAATTTTAACACATTTTTTGATATAAAACATTGAAATCTATTCCACATATATAGATTAACAATTTTACTCAACAATTTAAATTCCATATTATTCCATCAATTTGATAAACCCAACCCAATTCACTTGAGTTGGGGGTTTTAACTATTTCATTCCAAATAAAATCAAAATTCCAAAAATAAATGGAATTTAGTATTTTATAAATTAATTGAAAACAAATTATCATCAAATTTCTGGTAAAATGAATTGTCCAATATTAAATGGAACCTCCTAAATTTTTCAAATAATCATTAAGCCCGCTACTGAACTCGCTAAACTGAAAAATGAACAAAGGATCTAGGAACTCAACCTAGAAACAAGTGTCAACAAAATTTATTTTATATCAACATGTACCAAGATGTTATATCAAAAAACATGTATTAAATGAAAAAGATATGGAGAGATAGGTAGAATTATTATATGATAAGTCGCACAACAACCACAACAATGATCAAACAAAAAAAACTTCTCTTAAGGGTTTGAGAGTCCTGAAATCATATGGGAAAGGCTCCTAGGATGAGGTAAAGAAAATATATAGAATTAGAATTAGATAATTCAACTGGGATTTCTATTAAATAATAGAACTCAGGACATTTTTCTACATATAACCCAATTACACATCGTAAAAATGAAATATTTAAGAATTGTTAAAAAAACCCTGTCACCTTTTGTTAAAAATGTATTTATTATTATTTTAGAATTTACATGATATGTAAAAACATTACAGGACATGAAAATCACTAGTATTCTACAAAACTAGTTGTTTTTTTTGCATAGATACCAACAGATATTTTACTTTATCATTATAGGTATCCTTCCAATTCCTCGTTTACCCTACCTTGAAAACAAATAATGAAAACAACTACATGTTTTATAATGTATCTATGAAAAATGTAATGGGATGTTACAAACTCCCCAAAAATAAAACATCTTATCCCCAAAAATCAAATCATGAAGCTTCCATAATGTTATGGTGACGCCACTACTCTCTCATCAGTGCCTTGTGCCCCCATGCCTTTTAAAAATAAGGACCATGCTACCATATAACATGAAACAAAGGTATATCCCTATCATTATGTAACATAGATTCAGAATCAACTATCATGATTGGTCTTTTATACATGGATAAATTAGGTTTTACATCACGTCCACTCTACCTCAAGTCATGAGATGGATCATATAGATATATTCAGAGCTGGGATACATGGAACAGGTTTTTGGTAGATATTTGATATGGTAGAATTTATACATGGTAAGAAAATTTTAATATATGATAGAAACCCTAAAATGGTCCCACAAAACAAGGAGAAATATTCCCTTTCCTTCCCAGATATCGATGACTATACTGGTGTGAGTCATTAAAAAAAACATAGTCACAAACAGAAAATGTAAATAGTCTATCACAATGATCAGAAAAAGGAATATACTAGTTCAATGCACCAAATTTCTCTACCGAATCAATTGAATATAGTTTTTTTCCTCTGGACCCAAGATTTTTCCATCCATGGGAATTTAACAAATCTATGACCAAAATAACAGTGTTATAAAAAGACAACCATACAATGCCTCAAAAAGATTCATATTGATCACAGACTTGTGGCAATTGTTAAAAAAACTGAACCATCCCAAGATGGAAATCCCAAGATCCACCAATGTTGAGAATAGAATAGTGGATCATATCCTCAATAATTTTATAGCTCTTTAAATATGTTATGTCATTCACTATCAAACCAATGATCTTATTGCCTCCTGATTTCCTCTCCAAAATCAAAAAACAAATTAAGTATATCTTTCATAAACTCAAGTAGATGGAACTCTATGTAACTAGAAAATATATTTCACATAGATATTTCCCAACTCCTCTAAAAAACATGTACAACAAATCGGTAAAAAGTAATCTGATTTCATCATCTAATCAATCACATCCCATATCTGATTCTTTATTATCTGGGTATATGGAAACCCAACCCCAACCATCATGGGGATCCCATCCCACATCCATATTGGAATGAGACATTTTTGAAGAAAAATCGAAGGTTTATGGGACTTAGCCCTGTCATTTGGAAAATATATCAATGATAGAAAATTCAACAATGCCTCAACTCAAACATGGAAACTAGAATTTTCACCACACAACATATAATATTTTTGTGGTTCATGGGTGCACTGCCAACTAGTATACATGGAAATCACCGATCATTGGTTTCATGGCCACTAATATTTAATAAAAAATTAAGGATATCATAGTATTCCACCTAGGGATAATGACTTGTACTTCATGGTCTCTCCACTACAATGATACCCACTAATAGTACATAACTAATTATCATGTTTTTTTACCTGAATAATCATCATGAGAAGGGTGTATGTTAGCTGAAAATTGGACATAGAAACATCAAGACATGTGTTATGGACCTCAATATTCAATTTTCAAAAGAGATATATCAACTTCCATTAATTAGATGATTATTTCACAACCTAGTTCAGATGTTTCTTTCTCAAATCAATTAATATGAAATTCTCCTCCCCTATGTTATAGATTATTTCAACGTCAAAATATTGTAGTTATTCTACCAAATTCCTCTAGAGGAAGCTCAAATATTTTTGAGAGATGATGTAACTCATAGTATATTTGTCGAAAAACCTAGAAAAGCATTCCCCACAATGGTAATTCTTTCCAATAATATGTGCTTCAATCAAAACATCTTGTTCTATGTATTTGGTCGGATAATTCATCTCTTGTGGACTAATAGGAAGAAGTCTATAAGTAACGTCATGGTTACCCTATATAATAATATACCCCAAACATGATTCTGATGCATCATATAATACTAAATAGCTCTTTCCACCTTATTGGAGAGTCAAAACCAATGTATTATTCGAAAAAAATTTCATCCCAATCATAGAACTCTATAATTTTTATCCCGATAAAACATCACCCACTTCTTAGTTAGAGAAGCCAATAGAGATTCCAACATTGAGAATCCCTCAACGAACCAGTGCTAATACCCAGTATGTCCCAAGATGATCATAATATTGAAAAAATTTTGTGTCAATTACCATAGAATAACATCCTACACCTTCTCAAGATAGATCGATATACCATTTTTTGACACAATATTTACCAATATTTTTTCTTCTAGGGTCCATATATCACATTTAGAATTCATAGAATGATTTCATAGATTTGTCAACAATTTCAGATCATCTCTCATATGAAGAATATTACCCTATTCATACATATAGTACATAAGTATAATATCCACAATGAAAACAACAAAAGAATCAAGATAATCCTGGGAGATCATATTCATTAAATACATAATTATTGTAGGGGCATTAGTTAAAGAAAAATAATTACTGATATAATCAAAATGGTAGTACCTACTTCTATTGGAGGTTTTATTAAGGGAATATTAATATATTCTCAACTGATTGTATCTAGACCAAAGATCAATTTTTTATAATGGATTCTACCCTTTCAAATATTCAAACAGATCATCAATTCATGATAATGGGTACTTTTCCATTATCATGACGGTATTGAGATTTCTGTAATCAAGATAATGGTTTCGAGAACCATCATAATTCATACCAAAGAGAACCGGTGAATCCTATGTCAACATAGTCAAGTGTATAAGGACTTTATCAAAAAGTAATATAATTGAGTCCTGAAATATTTCATTTCTGGTGGTTCAATGTGTTAAGAAAGGATTAAATGTTCTTGATTACTGGGAACAAGATAAATATGGAACTCTACCACTCCTATTGGTGGATGTATAGAGAAGTAAGAAGGAAAAAGTTTTGAAACTTAGTGAAAATTAGACGGATTTCATTGCTCATAAGTTGTATCTATGGATCCAGAGACAACATAGATATAAATTTAACCAACTCAAGATTAGATGGTTTATATTTACTCAACCTCTAGTCCCATTTTCTAGGACTGATTCTGCCATCCCCTTTGGGTGTATTAAAGAAGACCTATTAGAGAAAAAAATCAATATGATCTATATTGTATAATAGAAAATCCATCCTGAAAATGATGTCTAGTGGTTTCTTGTTGATAATGAAGGAACTCCATGAAATCTCATCATATGATAGTGAGTAAATACATGAAGGACTATAGAAACCCTACTATATATTTGTTCTGAGGGGTGTTATAATATCCATCACATAAGGCCAAAAATCTATTTGATGATTTAACAGGTTAAAAAAATGGTTAAAATGATCGAATTAGATGACTTGGTATAAAATAAAGAAGTTACTAATGATGATGATATAGTGATGGTACTGCTCCTAGTTTTCAATCCCATATCTTCTTCTTCAGGAGACTCTTCCACTCTATCTGGATTTCTATGGTTAGAACCCCATCACTCATGATTAATTTTATTCTGCCTCAGTTTTAGTAGATGTATTTGATCATGTTCCACTATGTAGAGTATAAAAGACATTTCATAACTTCTATATGTTCCCTAAATGATTAAAGGAACCACATAACATAGGTTCTTAAGATAAAAACCATCTTTAATTCCCCAGAATAAAACACTAGAATGAAATCATGAGGAATATTCTAAAAACTATAGGAGATCTAGAAGGACCCTTTTGTAGAGAACTGCCCTGAGAGTCATCATGATTTAGTTTCTCATTAAAGAAACATGCACCACCAATATGAGAAAAAGAATCACATGTTAATCCTAAATTTCCTTCCAAGTCCAAGTAAACCATGGATGATCTATCCATCACATCAACATAATAATGAATCATTAGTAATTAAACCTATGAAAAAAATATCATCTCAATGTACCAACTTGAATCAACAACTCATTATCTTCACATTTGATACTATCTAATGTGAGAATTTCACTATCAAAGATTAACAGTTTGGGAAATCTATCATTGTTTTATCATCCTTCTCATGTTTAATGAAAATTTTAGTTTGGTCATCACCACTGTCTCTATATATAACTACTTAATGGAATTTTATTTAATTTATTTCCACTTCTAAGCCCTCATGATTATTCACTATCAACATTTTATCCCACCATCTCATGATCGATACTCCAAACATTATGGTTCCACACATCACCATTATTTCAATAGGTGTTTCCATGAACCCCAAAAAAAATTCAATACTTCTCAACCATTCCTCTGACTCTTTTGGATCATTGGAGACTTTGAACTCTAGTAACATTAGAATAGTAAATCTAGAGAACGATTCTACAATGAATCCCTATATGGTTCCACAACTGGAGCCTGAATGTGAATCAGTTCTACAACATGTTCTAGTGATTTGAATGTATGCAAAACCACCTCAACCAGACCTAGGTCTGTGAGAGTTTTTTCATATTGAGGTCCAATGGTAGCTTCCTCAGGGATCCATGTTTTTCATAATCTTAGAGGCATTATATTACAAATCATCAAAAGAAAACATTACATACATCATATTGAATGTGAAACAGAGTTATATGGGGAAATTTATCCTAATAGATAGGCGTTTATGATTTGAATTTCAATATATCCAAATGAAAATAAAGGAATAGCATAGAATTTATCATCATGATATCTTTACAAATCCACCTCTTGTGACATATGGTTAATTATCGTGAGAGTTGTCTTGTCACTCATTAATAACTACCTCATATGTCCCAAAAGATTACCTAACATCTTAATGACATCAATAAAAATCTCAAACTAGACCTTTGAAACAACTTTTCCAGGAATGGTCCATGGTGCCCTATGTATCCTAATAACCAAGATAGAACTAACATAGCCTAAAGGGAATACCCGATCCCCATGGGTTTGGTACTAGAACCTAGAATTAAACAAAAGGAATGTTGGAATTAATTTTACACAAACATTATGGAAGAAATATTAACAAATAAATATTTATACAAAAGAAACACCCCAATGATAATCATAACAGAATTAAAATATGTAAAAAATATAACTATCAAAAAGTAATAGAAAAACTAAACAACAACCCATGCCCCAGAAGAGACAAATATCTAAGCACAAGGTTTAATTTCTAATACCACTTGCATGTGGTGCATTACCCATTCTTGATCCTAGAAGAATATAATCTAAAAACACTTGAAGTCAAAGGTATGGTGTGAAATATAATTTATTTAGGGTATCACCAAGTATTTAATAATATGATCCCACATTTAACATACTAAATGATGTAAATTTTAGAAAAATTGAAATAGACATTTCAATCATAATAAATACAATTCTTCCGCACATTTCAATTGATGTAAATACTTTAAAAATTGCTTAATAATAATTTAAATCTGAGAACTATTATATAATTTTAGAATCCATATGAAATAGTTTAATTACATTTCCAAATATTTATTTCACCAATATAAAAAAGTGATCAAAATAGTTTACTAATATAAATTATGACTGTTACAGTCTATCATATCCTTACACTATCGAATGTGATGATGCCAATATGTATATACACATATTACTATGACATCGTCCAAAAGATAATCCTCACCAACCCATCAAGTTTTTACCCTACTACACTATGTTTTTTATTTTAAGTATCAAAATAGTTTTATCCCTATAACTAACAAATTATCAAGGGTGTCATGTGCTCTTGTAAAATCAATAATGGGAAATTTATTTTTAAAACATTTTAAAAATAAATTCACCTCATTGTCCAATTTTGATTTGAGAAAATGTTAAAATTAAAATACAAAACAAATTTGTAATAAAGACATTAATTTTCAATGATAAAGCCACTAGGTTTAAATGAAAACATTTTTTTAAATTTCATAAAATGAAACTATTAAATCAATTCCATCAGTTCAACTTCACAATTTAAATTAAACTATTTAAATCATAAAAAATTTCATCATTTTCACAAACCCTCACCAATTAACTAGAATTGGTATTTTCCCTAATTTTATGCCAAATAATATTCAAATCCCCAAAATTTATTGTAATAGATTTTTTAATAAAACAATTGAATGAAATTTATCAATAAATTAGGGTTTAATCATTTGTCTTGTATTAAATGGAACCACATACCAATTTCCAAGAAACACAGAGATCACAATGGAACCTCCCAACAACAATGAAGGTGTAAAAAATCCTGGAACTCAATCAATAAAAAATATTCAACAACATGGAGTTTAGATCTATCAATACCATGATGTTCTATAACCCTCTAAGTTGAAAAATGAAATATATAGGGTTATAGGGAGAATTCATTCTTGTTAGATCACACCACAACTGTAACAATGACCAAATGTTGATAAAAATGACCCAAATGAGTTTGACGGCTCTATAATTTTTTAGGAAAGGATCTGGGGTCAATATAAATAAATATTATGTAGATAAATTAGGAAATTCACTTGTTATTCTAATTTGAAAGAAAAATATAGTACATTATAAGTAGTTTAAACTAATTATATGCTGTGTAATTGATAAATCACAAAATCACAAAAAAACCTTCATTATTTTTCTAAAAATAGATTTATTATTAATTTATAATTTACATGATGTGCAACCATATTACCTAACATGTCAATCCCTAGTAGGCTACCCAACCAGTTTGTTTTCGACTGATAAACCAACAATTGTTGAACATAACTATTATATGTATCTCCACAATTCCATCTTACCCTAGCCAAATAATTAAAAAGGAAAAAAATGAAATGGATTTCATTGTACCTGATAGAAATTTAAGTGGATGTTACAAAGGGTGAGCTCAAATTCCCATTAAGGGTAACTGAATTGAATGAAATGATTAATCAATGATAATAAAATAACAAGGAATGGTAAATAACTAAGTACACATGCCATAAATATACCTGCATAAGAATAATCAATATGTCATGATATATAACTGAATAACAATCAATTAAATGAATATATAAATATAATAAAATGAATCAATATTAATGTCAATAAAAGAATCTCAGGGATAATAATTATTACAGAATTCAAAATAAAGAAATACATTATTATTGGACATCATGTTTCCAAATGACATAGAATATGTATCATTGTTTCTTATTCTTATGATATTTTAATGAATTGTGACTTGGAAAACTAATTTGTCTCCTAGGAATATGTATACAATAGAGGGATTTCATCAACTGGTCCCCAACCTATAATGCTTGAATCAAACAATACCCAACACTTACCTTTCTTGTAAAAATCATTCTTAAAACATCAAATAATCCATTTTAATTTATAAAAAATTATCCTTATCAAATATTTATATTCAATTGAAGATACATATTTATCCAAAATCACAAAATATGTAAAATAACTATCAAAGTAAAAACCATATTTTAAAATTTAGTATATTTTAGGAAATAATAATATAAATTTAAAAAAAAGAATTTTTAAATCTAATATAATATATAAATTATAATAATAAAGTTATTGATTCAATAGAACATTCATAATTAAAAAATAAAGTTATGTTACAAATATAATTTTTACAACGTAGTAATTTTTAAGTCAAGAACCACTTTAATGAGATAATTAATATTAAAACCATAAATACCATGAAGATAATATAATTCATGATATAATATATTAAAATAGGATATAGATACACACAAAAAATAAGTATATTTTCAATATGACTTTTATCTAATAGACGTAAAAATTTATATGAAAATCTCTTAACTTGTGCTTTCTTTTGGGCGAATATCATTTAAACTCACGTATAATGGTTTGAAACATGTTATAAACCTATTACATGACCATAATATGATTTATAATATCATATATTATCATTATATATTATCTTATTAACTTTTTGTTAATAATCATTCATTATTTTCTGAATTTCAGGTGTTAATTGCATAGTTTCTCAAGTATATATTACCATGTCATTTTTTTGTTTAATAAATATATCATGATTTAATAGTATAAATTATTTTAATAAATATTTAATTATCATTAATATTTAGTATATAGTTTTTTATAATAATCCATAGCATTTGGTGAGAGGGAACGAAATTCCCAATTTATGGAGATAGTGGTTCATTCATATGCTGGAACACCATATCCATTTATTTTTAATATGTAAAATAATGAAAATTTAAATGATATATATGAATATTATATTTACAGTTTCATATTTTTGTAATATGTTTCACATATTTTTTAAACCTCTCATAATACATTCCATGTAATGATTGAATGAATCACCTTGTTTTGAGGAGGAGGTAGTCCACACCTCAACAAACATTGGCGTCGTATCCACACAATATGGAATGCAAGAACGGAAATGGTTGATAAAAATAATATAAGAATATGAATTTTATAAATATCATATATATATATATATATATTCTATAATATAGAAACCAACCATTATTTTCATCCTTCAATGGTGGTAAATGGAAGAATGAATGACTTCAGTTCATGAGGTAGTCTTCCACCGTAGACACGAACGATGATTTTGTATCCCATTTGATCAATGTCTATAGATGAGTAGACCATTATATTATTATAAAAACATTATATTATGATCAATATAATGATTTTATTATATAGGAAATATAAAATAATAAATTATTAGGTGGGTAATGAAATGAATAAAAATCTATCATTGGATAATTTTACTTATTTTTTCGTGTAACTACATTTGGTTTAAAGAAAAATACTTCCATAGTTGGATTTCAGCCTAAAGTGGTTCTTCTAGGATTAGTAAATCAATGTTTGGAGACTAAATTTATTAGTATTTTCCCATGAAATAGGGCTTGGTATGTGTGAATTAGTGGGAGGAAGGTTTGCCTTTATATAGAGTTGGAGGAGGGGCAATCTTAACAAAATTTCAAAATGGAATTGCATATGTATTTTTACAATTTCATGTAGATCCAGTAATGGTCATAATTATAAAAAAATGAATTATAGTGTCTAAAAATGGTCATAAAATTGTTTTTGGACATGTTTATTGTCCATTTTGGGTCTAAAGTTTATGTTTTAGTCCTCATTATGTTAATTTTTTTCATTTTCTTTGTTATTAATTTTAATCACATTATCACATATTTCTCAGGAAAAACTATTTTCAAATATTTAAAAATTATAAATTTTTAATATTTAAAATATTTAATCCATTTATTTAAATTCCAATCATAGAATTAAGGTATATTAATTGAAAATTAAACTCGCAAATGGGATGATATGACTTGTTTTTGAATTAAAAATGTTAAAAGGATTATTCTATTTATATATCCAATGTCAAAGAGAAATTGATTACAATTACATGAATTAAGGTAATTTATATATAATTGATATAATTTTACATCAAATCCAATTAAAAAAATAATTTCATTTCATAAAATATATTACATGAAAAAATAGTTTTCAATTATAAATTATTATTTTGATTGTTCATGAAAAAATAAAACTTCTAGTAAAAAACTTATTATAAAGATAAAAAAATTCATCCTATCCTAATTTTTATGTTTCCCTTTAATAAATATTTTTTTATATTATGTTAAATAAATTTTCATTATTCAAGTTTAAATGAGGTGTTCCATTAATGGTGGTAATACTTATTTTAAAAAATATAGGTTTTTATCTGTAAAATTGAGTTTGTTTCAAAATTATGACTTTCAAATATATTGAATGAATGTCAAAATATCTAATTTGTTATATAAAATAATTATTTAATATATAAATTCTATAAATATTTTATAATTTAATTTAATATGAAAAAATGACTAAATATTGTTTTGAATAGAATATTTGTTTCATTCAATGAAAACTCACTCAGTATTGTGTGTTTTAAAGGATATAAATAAAATTAAATTTATTCTAAAGGATAAATATGATAAAGTCTTGGTTTTAAACAATAATACCTCCTAAAAATGTTCATTCCAATACTTTGAGGGGTATTATCTGATAAAATTATCTGAGTAGTTCTATTTCATACAATCCTCTGGTTCCTATTTTGATAATTCTTTAGGTTACCTTTACCAAATTAGTTTTTATAATCCACTATACATTCTATATGGTCTAAATAAATTGGATGGGTTCTTCATGGAAATAAATTTTATGTTTTATTTATACTTTGTTAGTAGTGATAATATTTTTTGGATCAAGAATATACTTCCTTAACCCAAAAATATGGAACACATCATCAAATAAGAAATAGCTTAAAATAATTCAATAATATTTAAGGGTATTATTTTCTAGTAATTAATTTCCCTTTTATATTGAACAGTATAACAACCTTCCATGGAGGCACTTTCACGAAATCATGTTCTCCCACATGGAACTCTAAATCATTCCTCAAATTATCAGCATGCATCTTTTTCCTACTTTGTTATACTTTTATATGACTAGGAACATCCTTTAACATTTTTATTGTCTCTTTAAAAAGTTATTCTCATATTAGATTCCTCTCACCATCATCATCCTATCATGTTTGAGAACACCATCTCTAGCCATATAATTCTTTATACGACAACAATTAAATACTAAAATAGGGACTATTACTATAGGAAAACAATACCTAAGTTAATTAATTATCACACATACCTTGATAGTCAGGTTAACATTATCTCATCACGTATTTCATTGTTTTAATTATTCTTTTGGACCATCCATAAGTTTTTTTATGGAACATAAAGTCCAAATGAAGTTCGGTATCAAAATCCATCTGATGAATTTTCTATAATTTTTATGTATTGTGGGGATCTCAATCAGACAAAATTGACAGAGGTTTTCAATGATGTATTACAAATTTATTAATATAGATCCTTGTGATGAGTTTGAGAGTCGAATATTCTCTTATAACAAGGAAATGTACATATTTTGTTATTAAATAAACAATATCCAATATACCATTATTCCTCATTGGATAAATTAGTATACCCATGAGAAATTACATTGAAATTTCATCCCACATGCATATATAAATTGGAAGAGGAAAAGGGAATTTTTTAGTATGCTTCCGCACAGCTTTCACTTACTGACTAACCAAACATATTGACACATAATCATCAATTTCACACTTCATGTTATCCAAAAAAATGTTCATTAAAGTCCATAGGAATCTTTGTTCTTCTATGGTGTATAGAGAAATTTGAGCATAGGGAATTTTCACATAATTCTCTTTTCATCATAGGTATATATGGAACACATAGCCTCTCTCCAAACATTAGAATACCATCTTCACAAACCGTTTTGTCCAATTTTCCATCATTCACATCATTAACATTCTTCTAAAATATCTCATCATCATATTGAGAATTCACTATCTTAAAAAATAAAATAAAATACTTACCCATAATTATCAAAACAAATGTTGTGTACCCTTCCATAGAAATTCATATATATATCTTTAATAGATTCATGAAGATAATATCCTTCTCGATCCACATTTGGGGTTATAACATTATGATTTATCATACTCAATGCATCTTCTACCATATTTTCTTTCCCAGGGTGGTAGTGTATTGATCAATCCTAATTCCTGAGTATCTTGAGTCATCACCTTTGTCTCATGTTGATCTATTTCTATGAAAAGATGTGTTTCAATATTTTATGATCATTTTATATATCACAACTTTAACAATAGAGATAATGTGTCAATATTATCAAAGAGAACACTAAAACCACTAAATCAAGATCATGGGATAGAAAATTATTTTCATAGCACTTCAATTTCATTTATGCATATGAGATAACATTATCATTTATCTTTCTGGGACAACCAAGTCTCTTCTTTGATGAATCAATATATATGAAAATACCAAAACATCTATATTTTAATGTTAAAATTTTCACTTTTACTAGTCTTCTCTTTATTTAATCAAGGATTTAATCAAATTCCTTTGACCAAAAAAACATCACACATTTACTTGTAAGATGTTTTTACAGGTTAGCCAAAACATTCTGAATGAATTGCTGATAGAAACCTACCAAACCAATGAAATTTTGTACGTAAACTAATTTGTTGGTGTAGGTGATCCATAGAATTCTTTTTTCAATGTAGGATCAACTGATAATCTATCCATTGAGACAATATGGATAGGGAAGGATATATTTTGAAATAATAAATCACACTTACTAAATTACCAATATAACAATTCCGTTCTAAGAGTCTTAAGAAAAAACCAAAAGTGATTATCATGGTCATCAAAGATTTTAGAATTCATTAGAATATCATCAATAAATAACACAAACAAATCATCAATATATTCCATGAATACTATTTTCATGAGGTCCATAAAAAATAGGGTTCCTTAGTAAATCCAAATAAAGTTACTATAAACATATAATGTTTTTACATCATTTGAAAATCTATAATCAGAATTTCATCCTCCTTTTCACACAAGTGGTGATTTCTAGAATGAATATCAATCAATTAAAAATATTTGTCTCAGGGAAGTTGATCAATCAAGTAATAAATTTGAGTTAGAGGGTTCATCTTCTATAATTTAATATAATTTATTTCTCTATAATCAATGAAAAATATAATTGATCTATCATTCATCTTAACGAATAGAACATGGGATAACCATTTTGAAACCCAACGGAGAATAAATCACTTACTACACAAATCCTCCAATTGTTTCTTCAACTCTACTAATTCCAGAATGTTCATTTTATTGGGAGTTTTTGATATTATTCTTACATCAAGGATTAAAATGATATGAAAATTTGACATAACATTCTAGTGGATATTCATGTAGTCACATCGTAAATAAAAAAACTTATTCCTACAAAATAGGTTTGTCATTAATTTGAAGACTTACTTATTCATTACTAGATGATGATTTCTATTCTTTCTTAAAAAATTTCTTACACAAGATATATTTTATTAGTGGGTTCCTTACACAGAAATTGAAGAGTAATTTTAATTACCATATCATGTACACATTTAGATATACATGGTGTCTACTTACCATTATAATGAATGTATTTATCTGTCTACCATTTACTGGTATTGTCATTATATTATTATTCATATAAAAAGTTTATAGTAGAACCCATATTATAATGAGGACCAAGATATGATATGAAATAAATCTTAAAATGGATCTTTGGAATAGATACATCATTATAATTTAACATAGATGTTGATTCACTTTCAAGGGTTTATAGATCATATGAATTGAGAAGTTTTATCATGAAGTATTCACTTGTTGACCTCATGTAGTGATATCCTGAGGACATACCATCCAATAGGAACATCACATGTTTTAGGTGTCATTGGTTTTTCCTATCTACATACATTTGTATTGGGATTTTGATTGGACATCATTACATGTGTATTCCACTTAATCAAATAATTTGATGAATGTAAATACCATGATAATGAAATTATGGAGCGATACATTCTTTGGGTGTGTCATTGGTGGTATGTATTTGGTTGAATGGTAAATAAATGATTTATTTCTATTAGGTTGAGGATGATATATATATATATATATATATCAGGACTTGTAGATCTGGCCGATAGTTTCTTCATAAATTTTGTGATCAGGATAATCAAAAGAAAAATATGTCCAGTTAGGCCTATAAATAATAAATAATGTAAAGGTTGATGACACATGAATACATCCTTCTTTATTAGATATTTAATGACAACTATATTAAAATAAACAATTTGTGGTTGTAGGGTAGGTTCTCATGACTATCCTTACCTCATTAAGAGCTTTATGGGGATTATAGAATCTACTTTTTTTGTGGATACTATTCAATGATACAGATATTAGGGCATAGATGGTCACACACAAATTCATCTGGATGAATCCTTCCAATTCTATTGAAAAGTTATATCGACATGGTGGGCCCCAAAACGATGTCTAAGTATTTTCCAAGTTATCGATCACTAATAAATAAATAAATTCATATTCTTCAAGTACAATGTAATTAGTATTGAAGTTATTTGTTAATTGTTTTAATGATTATTTAATATAAGTAAAAAATTTAATCTGATGAATATTATTTTAACATTCCATGTTTGTTTAATATTAGCGGGAATTATGAGTCGGGTTAAATGATTTGATTATATCTGGTAATATATTTAATATATATTATAGGTATGTGATAAATAATAAAAAATATTATGATGAATTATACTTCATTATTTTAATATATTTAGCAGACCTTAAATAGATGGGAGTTAGGTAATCCTGCTGGATATTTTAGATATCCACCTATAAATTGGTGTTTAGAGGCTCATGCTTGTGACTATTCACTATATGAAATCCAAAGCCTCCCTCTCTTATTCTTATTTCTAGAGAGAGAATATTGAACCCTATTTTTGGATTGATTTCATTATCACTCACCAAACATGGCGAAGTAATGATTGTCCGAACATCAATGACATCATGTGATTTCTTTGATAATACATGGAATTCCATAATCAATGCTCCATAAGAGTTCTGAAGCACATGTGTATGATATAGAGGGATTGATCATCATATCATTCATTATAAAATCACTATAAAATATTTTATTTTAACCGCACCTTTAGATATGAAAAAGGTCTGTTTTCAATTTATGTTTTTGTGCTCGGATTTTTACTAAAGATCCTTGGACCATATTAGGGATTAGATAATCCGAGATGACAAATCTTGTCATGACGATAATGAAAATTTTCAAATCTCTGACCCAATGGATTCCAAAATGTCCTAGGTACCCAAAATAGGTATCATAGTGATCACATAAATTATCTAATTCTTGAAAAATTAATTTTATTTAAATTTATGTATATTGTTTAAAACAGTCCAAACAGATCTGACCACGATTCAATATGGGGACGAACAGTCATAGTACGACAATTAGGGAAATATTTTATGGATTAAAAATAGATGTTTAATGGGATTTCTATAATATAATCATACCAGCTTTGTTTTTTGATAAACCCATACGTTTTAGCTTGTTATAGCTAGAATGGTTTTTTAGATATGTATTAATTCCACCTTTTTTTTGGATTTTGATAATAATTCATATAAGTATCATTTATTAAAACTATTATAATATAATAATAAATATAGTTTATTTTATTATTATAATTTTAGTAATGTCAATTTATCTATCTTTTTAATTTTTTTCAAATAAAATAATTTCAATGTTAAAAGAAAAATGGGATTATTGAATACAAAAATTAGCTGGGCATCGGGGGTTCTTCTAATACAAACATTTTGTTTTAATTTATTAAAATACCTAAAAGGAGGATTCCAGATTTACCCAAATGGTTGGCCCCCTTACCTTCACCTTCTCCTTGGACAGAACCCATCCACGTCAGGCACCACGCACCACCCCTATTCGAGCGAGCTCCAACCCATACCTTCTCGAACGAACAATGTCCCAGCCATCCACCACCCCTCATCAGACCAACCCCATGAGAAATTCCTATGGTGAACTCTCCACCAAGTCCTGGATTATGATTCACCACCTATCTGCCTTCTCCATGCTTCCTCTGGACTAATGGGACCCAACAAAGCCATCATTTTCTTCCTCCATGGATGATCCACATCTGAACAACCCCCATCGAGGCTGATCCTATTAGTATCCATGATAGAGCCTACCTCCAAGTACTTCTTCCCAACTTCTCCAAACTATGAACCTAGCTTCCATAATGTCCCTTGAACCTAAAATTCTCTTTGTGTCTGCATCTCTACCACATGGACCCTATTAGGGCTCCCTCTATTAGGGGCGACATCCAATTATGGGGTGGAGTTTTCAGCGGGAGAAGAGGTTGGAAGTAGATTCGTCCATGGGTTAGCAGCCAATCTAATCGACAATAGCTGTTGTGTACTTCTGTAGCTGGTGAGATATTTTTCCTGGGTAGATGAGCTACCCAATCCAATCCATGGCAGAATTGGTTTTTTTACACCTCTATTTAAAAGGGAATGAATCTCATGTTTTGTAAGATGTGATATATGTTTTTAATAATCTGACGAGAACCGGAGAGAAGAGAATAAAAAAAGACCACATTCTCTTATGGATGTCATTAATCCATCGAAACCACGTAAAATCTAAGTGTTCCCATTTTACTCCATATTTTATGGGATTTTTGGTGCCACACACATCCACCAGACCCCAAAACCTGATTTCTAAGGTGAGTCAGAGCAACTAGAGTTAAGACACTGAGGTTGTAGTAAATTATCCAGTGACTGCAAAATTGAAAGTGGACAGAAAATTTTTCTAAGACAAGATTCATGAAGAGGATGACGAGACAATTCCAATGGCCTAAGCTATGTTAAAAATCGAGATGAAATGAAGGAAATAATTATAGTCAAGGGTTGTCAAACCTGTCGGTGAACCGTAACCTCGTGTTGGAGAAAATGATATTGTTCACGCCGTCATCAAAATTCCAGTGAAATTATGGCTGGAACTCAGCGTTCCATGAGTGCCACACCAGCAGGACATATGGACCATTGAACATGTTTTGATAATATGTCGGTCAATTAGTGTATGATTTCTGTGATCCAGAAGGTCATTCCGACTATTTCAACCATTATGGATGCATATGTATGATTATTTTTTCAAAATAATCACTCTATCAAGTTATGAATAAGAGGTGTGACATTTATGGTGGTGATTGTGTTTTGAAACAATGAAAATGGATAGTGGTAGAGCACTACCAAGATTTGAGATCGAGAATTTCGATGGTCAAAACAATTTCGACTTTTGGAAAATTATGGTGAAAGATATTTTAGTGGAGTAGGGCATGACTAGACCATTTATCAGAGAAATACCGAAGGCAACCAGTGACGATGATTGGAAGGAGCTCGAGATGCGAGTTGTTAGAAAAATTCAACTATATCTGGAAAATGACGTAAAATAATCATTGTTGGATGAGACCTCACCGAAGGAGATTTGGAAGAAGATGGAGCAGCGGTATATAGAGATGTCTCTCACCAACAAATAATTTCTATAGATGAAATAGTACCAGTTTCACGTGGACAAGGGAATGAATTTGTTAGATCACACCCACCAATTCAATAAGATCTTGACATAGTTATTGGGTCTTGGTGTGATGGTTGGAGAGAAAGACAAAGTTAATTTTCTTTTTTAATCTCTACCAAGCTCATTTGATGGGTTTGTGACAACATTGCCCATGGGGAAGGAAATGTTTAACTGGAACATCTGATTGTGTCGCTTCAAGTTTCAGAAGAATTCTGATGACCTTTGACGCATTCAGGTGAGCAAAGCATGGTGATGTGACATGATCCATGGGGGAGGAGTCGACATTGACAGTCTAGAGGTAAATAATGGTGTCCATAATTGAGGGGACATGATCCTAGTGAAATAACATGTCTCTGGTGCGAGAAAAAGGGTAACTATAAAAGTGATTGTGGAGAGTGAAAAGGGTACGTTGCTGTGAAGAAGAATGTTGAAGATGAAGATGCAACATCATAGATTTATTGGCAGATGATGAAGTCTCTGTGATAATGGGATGTTTTCCCTTAGATGAGTGAGATGATCGGGAAGAAGTGCAATGTCATTACTGGAAAAGATATAGGAACGTGAAGCAGCAATGCCGATTTCTGATGAGGAAGAACGAGTGTGATAAAAATCCAAAGGAAGACGGATGGGTTCTGGATTTGAAGAGATCATCACACATATGTATGATGAGAGGTACATTTGATACTTTTCACCAGGTGAGAGACTCAATGAGACTTGGTGATTGGTCAACATGTGAGGTTCAAGGAGTCTTGATAGTGAAATTGAAGACACCCGATGGAGCTGTTCGTAAACTGGATGATGTGATATTCATTCTGAGGATGAGACAAAACCTGGTGTCATTAAGAAGGATCAATGCGAAAGGGATCATGATTTCCATATAATATGTAGTGTTGGAAGTCTCATGTGGGGATGCAGTGATGTTTACTGGAAAGGAGGCCAAAATTTATTATCATTGAATGGGGACCAAAGTTAGCCTGAGATTTATTTGAGAGAGTGGAAGTTCCAGGTCATCTGGCAGGATGACGTGTGTTAAATTTGCTGATGAAGGTTTCAACACCTGCAAGGAGACTGCAGGTCAGGCATCTACCCCAAATTGTTCCTGAGGGGGAGATTTGTGGGGGCCAATCCCATATATGGGGTGTAGTTTTTAGCTGGAGAAGAGGATGGAAGATTTTTTATCCATGGGTTGACATCCATCCCAACTGAAAATAACTTTCAAGGACTGCAGCAGGTGACGATTGACTTTTCTTGGGTAGATAAGCTACCCAATCCAACCCATGGTAGTGCTGGTTTTTTTATTCATTATTTAAATGGGATTGAATCCCATGTTTTGTAAGATGTGATGTGTACTTGTAATCCACCGATGAGAACCAGAGATAAGTAGATAGAGAAAGACCTCATTCTCCCATGGACGTAGGTCATCCAACCAAACGACGTAAAATCTATATTTTCTTCATTTTACTCTTTATTTGAGTGATTTGTGGTGCTACGCACCGTTGTCACACCCCAACACATCTGGCTATAGAAATCACCATTTTCCACTACCCAAGGTTTTTCCCGACCTAAAACATCATGTCGTTTGGGTCTTCAAAAATCTTAATTGGTCGGAGTGGGCCTTCCTACCTATAAATATCCATGCATTGGATTTTCATGGTCTGGAATGCATCTGCCTAGGTTCAGCAAGAGCAACCCATGTCCTGAGATGAGTATCGAGGCTAGAGTTCAATTAAATTAATATATGTATTTAATTTTATTTTAGAATTAAATTAAAATAATTAAAAATATTAATTTTAGGGTTATAAAATTTATTAATTTTATACACATGGATAAAAGTAATTTAATTTTGAATTAAATTTATTATATAATTTAAATTTTTATATTAAAAATAAAATTAATTGAGGTCCCAAAAGTGAATAATTTATTTTAATTTTTGTGTCATTTTATTTATTTAGTAACCCATATACTGGAATTAATTTATTGTATTTTATTTTATTTATACATGCCTCAATTTTACCCTTCACTACTCCAGAGCACCAAACTGTGTATATCCGCATTTTATTATTGTGTTATTTATTTTTATTGTATGCGATGATTTTAATTAATTAAGACGGTCTACACATCGATCCTTATATTAAGTCAATGTATAAAAGGACTTGTGTGTCCACATTCATGGGATGTACATTGCAACCTAAGTCACCCTCTAATGCATTTAACTATTATTATACAATTGAAAAATATGATGTACATTGTGGACACCACTAATATGAGGCAATATGCTAAGATGAGGCCATTAACTAGATGATATGTAGAGACTTACTATATTAGGAAATACTCTAGATGAGCAGTGAACATTCCAAATGAGGGTGAGCTTCATCACAAGTCAAGAGACAAACCAAGTATGATTCACCTATATCAATTTAGATTCTCAAGACTAGTTATGCAGTATATTTCATGAATACATTTATTTAGGATTTTATGAATATTTTTAGAGCAAGAAAATATATAGAATAATAAATAATAAAATGAATAAATATGAGACGTATGTTTTCATATTAATTTTTAGAAATGATCATAAAATAATACTATAAATAAGATTAATATAAATGAACTTCATTTTCTGAGATAAAAATAAAGAACCCTCAATGAAATATAAAGACGTTAACCACCTTTAATCATTCAAATTGGATAAAAAATGGGTGTTTGGGTGCTCGTCATGCCAAATATGAGGGAACCTTTTACAATTGGAGTGTTCTTATGAGAGGGGTGGGTTGATTTAATGAAATTAATTGTAATTATTATCCAAATATAACTTTATAGAACTTTGTAGGCGATAATTGAGTAAATAAATATATGATTTTTGATTTTTGGACATCATTCAACATATCAAGGAACCACAAGTTAACATGACTGGACAATCAACCACCTAAATTTAACAATTAGTGTAGCGGGGCAGTCAAAGCTTGTACAGTATAATAATAGGTTCAATAATACCTTCCACTAAAATACCAAAGCGATATAGTATTTTGATTCTAGCATAGTGCTTTCCTAGAATTTGATAAAATAGAATGAGACATTTAATGATTTAACTAATTAGTAAAAAATGTATAAATTCTATAAAAAATATTAATGTAATAATCTGTTAAACATTATATGTATAGTAAATTTCATGTAATACCATAAGATAAATGTAAAAAAAATTGGACAAATTAAAAATCGGAACAAGCATGAATTTCCATGTGTTGTACATGCACTTACACACAAAACTATGATATCAGAAATTCCATGTTCTTATCTCCCTATAATAGTTAAGCCACCATAGGAAGTATGGGTGTAAAAATGCTTATTGGTGACTCATGTTGGAATCATATGATGGTTATGTTGTTATGGTATCATCAAAAACTGATATTTTTCGATGTAACAACATGGGATTATGGATGAAATCACATGTATTCTAATATCCAAGTAGTTTTTTAGAAGAATGTGTAAAAATATTTGAATGTTATTTTTGCACTGATTTGTATAAATATGTATGATGGATAACAATATTTCGTGGAATCCGACTCTTACCCCCGTTACTCTAGTATCATTGAAGGCTAGAAAAGAACATTCTAGAGTAAACACTTCATTTCCTTTTAGGTAAGGTTGTCCAAGTATTAAGAGTATTAATGATTTTTTAATGGTTTGTTCTTAGGGTTAATAAGTTTAAAGTCAAGGTGAAATGGCCAATGGAAAAAACAAAGCCAATGTAAACATGAAAACATCATTATAATATAGAATTTAGTTATTACGTAGGATGTTAGTTTCATGAAATTACATAAAATAAATTCTATAGATGATATACATAATGAACAAAATTAAAGAAGCTAGTACACACTTATTCATCATGTATATTCATCACTATAATATTCTACCATACTACACGAGTATTAAATACATTATTCATATATAATATGTGTATTGAAATATAATAACAATATATGTAATAGGAACATTACAATAAGTAAGGTGTTTTCTCCATGATGCTATGAAAGAGAGATTCCAATGTTAGTGATGAGATAACATAACATCAAAATGCAATGTTAATTATATAAGACAAACTATTATTGAGTATGACCAAAAAAATATCTCATGTTCCTATTGGATGAAAAGAGGCAATATTCACGTTTCTAGAATGAATTTAGATTCTTTTATTTCGTAATAAACAATATTTTTATTGACACTTGAATCCTAGAAAATAATTTATGAATATAAAAATTTAAGACTTATTTAACCCCCTGTGGGAAGATAATTATTCACCAATTTAAAATAAGAAAAGAATTCAAGGATATACACACTTTGGTATTATGGAACGAAAAAACTGAAAAATTTGTTATTATAGATGTATTTATTTTTCAAAATGAAATAATTATTAATAATGGTATGTAACAAAGAATTTATAATTACATCCACAAGAGAGTGTGAAATATTATCAAAGTAATATATTCCTAAATATACACTATAATATTCCTTTAAGTAATTGTGTAATTTAATGATGATTTATGATAGATGTTTGGTCAGAACATATGAATTACTTTGGTCCGTCTTACCGAAAAATATCGTAACCATGCGCTCATCAAATATGACAAGGCAATGTTGATTAATTCTTAATCACACATTACTTTATCCATGTAATGAAATTGATGCTAATTAAAAGGAACTACAAAGATTAATACTTGTAAAAATTGATAAAGAAAATTAGCAGGGATAAATTCCTACATTAAAAATTTTATACATCAGAGTTATGATGTAAAGAGTATCAATGTTGTAGTTTGTAGTAACATGCATTATATATCACAATGTTCTTTGCAAATAATGGTGATATCCCATAACTATATTCCAACTGTAATGAAAAATGGATATCATATGAGACATAGTATGATAGAAATCCATTATTTTATATTACATGATTAGAAGAAAATATAATGTTAGAATATAAACCATATTGCATCAAGCTAAACAAATTGTCCATATATGTAATTATCCCAATGATTTATTTAGATATTATATTAATTCATAAGATAAAAAAAATTTCATGTGATATAATAAAATTATATCAAAGGTTTCACATTCGATTTAGAGATAGTGGTAGAAATATTTACTTATGTCTATCAATGCCTAATACACACAAGTAGTTAGAATTTAAACTAGTTCTATAAGTGCTTTTTGAAATGTAATTTTCTTTGGAAATATTATTTAGGACATTTATAACCACAGTTAAGGTTTTTTATTCACTATTTTGGTGTTATATAATTCATTGAGTGTAATAATTTCTTCTTGAATTATATGAATGTTTTTTATGATTATAATGGTTATTTAGAATTCAAAAATGGATTATTTGTATCATTGTGAAAAGGGGTATTATTATTTTGAATAATTTGGTGATTATTCAAGTGTGAAGATATATGGATAGTACAAGCGTTGTATCAATAAGGATTGATGAGTTTTACCAAGTCAATCTTGCTAAATCTATTAGAATTAAACTTGTCATAACTACTTTCTATGATCATTTAATTGGATGTTGGATGTCAAGATGTAATTTAATTTAAGGCTTCTATAAGACACAACCAGAAAGGGATGGTTACATCATAAAATATCAATAAGTATTAATGTTACATATATCCAATTTGGGATTGTATTAAGAAAATAGATAACAGAATATTAATTTAGAATAAATCTTGGTAGTTTGTCTACTGATGTTTAGTGGGAGAACCATAGTTTTCCAAGAGAAATATTTTTTAGAACATGCAGAAAATATTTCATGGTCTAATAGTTAGTTAAGACTAAAATAAAATCAATTATCCAAAAATTAAATTAATGACGAAACATATGTTCTAGGAACTATGATCTATTGAGGATGATCTAGGAGTTTCATGGACCCATTCAATCGTATAGATAGTTACATGGTATTGAAAAAAACAAGCTAAAAAATACAAGAAATGCTTTTTTCCTGTCACATGGAATAAATATTTCCAAGTAGATATGATAAGGCATAAAATGAGATTAAGTGATTAACTTAGTTCCATACACTTCATCGATGAATCAATGATATATAGAAAGATATGTATATGATATGATATTTCCATCATATACATTATATTAGGAAGATATCATTAATATCCATGAAAACTACATGTAAATTAAATATAAATATTTGATTGAACTTGGTATAGTAAAAAAGATATGTACCTGGTATATGGAGAGAAGGGATAATAGTTATGATGGGACACAAACTAGCCTTCCTTATAAAAAACTAATCTAATATCATAGTGAGTCTAAGTGTGATGTGCTCTCAAAGATCACATAAGCCAGTGGAATACATATCTACAAATACAATGTATGTAGCACATTCTAAGATAGATAAGAATAATTTATTAAATGAAATGTTTTTTTATGTTATTAGAATTGAACCAATTTTTATTTTATCATTATGATAATTATCTTATTAGAACTTTCCAATATGTCATATTTTGATATTGAAAATAGGATAAACTTGGGAATACCATCCCTTGATTAGATTTACTCAAGGAGATGATGTCAAATATAACAGAGTATCCACATAATAGAATCATGGAATACCGAGAAAAAAATGTTTTTACATTGTAGAAGCACTATTTCTCTCATGTGAGAGCTAACAAGGTTTGTTATCAAGTTGGTTAGAGTGCATGTGGTTGTGTTGTAATAGTGAAATTCTAGAACCAGTTGGAATAGTACTTTAGATTACCATATCTGGTATACAGTTAGATATAAAAGATGTATACTTTCCATTATAGTGTTTACATTTTGTCATCCTCTATTTAATTTTAATGTCCATAGATTAATTTTTGTATTAAAATGATATAGAAGATGATAGACTATAATGAGTACCTCGAGATACTATATAATTATTCATAACCGAAGGTCATGTAGTCTAGAGACATCATATTGACTGGACATATTTGATGTTTTATAATCATGTGCTCAGGGCTCATAAGCATTGAAAGTTTTTCTCATTAATTTCACACTCTAAGATATCTAGTAGTGAGATCATGAGGTTAGAACTGCTATTTAGAACACCACATGTTTTGGGTGTAATTGGTTTTTCCTATCTACAGACATGTGTATTGGTCTCCTGACATGAGATCATTACCAGTTTGTCCCCTTAAATCTTGTAGTTTAATGCAAAGATAAAACCATAATAATGAAATTGTGGTGAGGTAACATTTTTTTGGGTGCATCATTTTTCATCGGTTGAATGGTTAAGAAATAAATTGTCCCTTATAGATTGAAGAAGCTATATATCTCATGCGTTTTTTATCTAGATGGTATTAACTTTATAAATCGACTGCCATGGTATTCAAAACATAAATACATCTAGTTAGACAAAAAAATAATAATTTATGAAAATGATGATTACATGGGTACACATCCTATTTTATGAGACATTTGATGACAAATATATTACATTACATAATGTGTGTCCTTAGGTTGGTTATCATTTCTATGACCAGGCTTAATTTTTAGGGGCTTTAATGGATTTCATGATTCCACACTTTGTATGTGCATACTATTCACTTCTAAAGAGTTAAGGACCTAGTGGTTCACAAAAAAAAAGTATATTCAATAATTCTTTATATTTAGTTAAATATGTAAATCAAAAATGGTGGGACCCACCCCATGGTATAAGTGTTGTCCATGTTTTCAAACAAAAATAAATAAATAATTTATATAATCCAAGTAATGATAATTAGTATTTAACTTATTTATTAAATTTACTGTCAATGTCTATAAATATAATAAATAATATTAGTAGAACAAATGTTATTTTAATATTCCTAGTTCATTTAATAATAGATGGAATTATTTGTTGAGTTAAATAAATCGATTGTATTTCCTAATATATATAATTTATATTGTAGTTATATGAAAAAATAATAAATAATATTATGAAAAATTACATTTCATTATATTTATTTTTTTGTTGGAGGATAAATAAACAAGGGTAGGGGAACACTACTTCATTTTTAAAAATCCACTATATATAGGTTCATAGAAGTTCATGATTGTGAATATTCACTATATGAAAAATAGAGCATATATCCTCTCCCACATTCAAGAGAGAGTTACTATACATCTAAATGTTTTGATCATGATATCTATCACATATTGAAGGCAGGTCTATGTGGTAATCATTGGGATATTGAAGGCATCATCAATTCTATGGGCTAGTGCCCAGAATTCTGTAATCAACGTTCCAGATAATTTTGAACGTATGTGTTTCCAATCTAGAGGGATTAGGAATCAAATCAATTAAAAAATATTTACCAATGTGTTTATGTCAACCATAGCTTTAGATCTGAATAATTTATTTTTATTGTTTATGTTTTTGTTGTATGATTAGTTGTACATGATCCTTAGACCGTACCAAGTCACAGATCATCAGAGATGACAATTTTACACATATAGTTAATGAAAATTTAAAAATCCACATCCCATCAGCTTCCACTATGACATGATACAGAAAATAGATACATGGGTTTGATCTATATCAGAATCTAGTGAGGAATCATCCTCAATAATGATTATAAAATCTACACATTCTTCATAAATTGTAATTTTCATCCTCATGATATAAATTTTTTCATTAGATCTAGTCCATTATGAAGATTATATCAAAGTAAATCATAGGTTTTATAATGAATTAAACTAGTAGATAATGTTCATGTGTCATAATAGGGACTAAGTGGCACATAATGTTTGTAATGAGGCTTTCCTTAGGAGTTTGTATAGATAACTCTCTTATTAGATAAAATGGGAAATGTATTATTTTCATGGGATACCCAATGGATATAAAAGCATTTAATGATTCAGAATCAAATAATAAATTCGTTAAATTTTAATATAGGATTAATGAACATTCCACCACAAAATATAGTACTTATATCCTCACTTTAGTTGTTTCATAAGCAAGGTCATCTCCCAATAGCCCCATCTATGGTTGATTCCCTTGATTCTGTGGGTAATAAACTGTGTAGTTTCATGTCTCTCTACTAGTGAAGCACTGAATATATATTTCCCGTTTTTCCATTTTCTTTATTTAAAATAATATCCCCTTTCTCTACCCTTATAAAAAAATCTTGATCCCTTCTATAATTTCATATTTTTATTTTTCCTATAGTTATAACAAGGTGAGTTCTTCTTCATTCCCTTATTCTTCATTGACAAATTCCATTTTTCATAGTGTTAATATATCATCTTCTTCTCTTGGATTCCATTAAATGTGATGGATATTGATAATTTATTCTATTTTTTAATATATCCTACAAGTATTTATCCGTATGATGAAAATTTCTAAGAAATCAGAACCCTTAGGATGATTGTATTAATACTTATAAATATTTGGTCGATTATTCACTCCATGTTTTTTGTATAACATGTATTAGACCAAGATATCCTTTTAAATTAGCTTCAAAATATGTTGAACATTATTCTTTGTTTTTATATAATTTAAGGAACATAATCTTCAACTATATTTTTTGATTAGAAGGAATGTATTAATCAATGAATGTATCCTTGATATTCCTCTATTCCATGAGTTCAATTTATTCTTATTCCATAGTATTCTAGATTAGGGACTACCACTGATCAGCATCACCTTTGAGATGATAGAATTTATCTTTAACCATTTCCATCTCATTAAATCTTATGGCCATATATATCTTCACCAGTGATAGAATCTATTGTTCAGATATAATTTTATTAGTAGTCTCACTAAATGATAGGGGTTTCGATCTCATAAAGCAATCCATCTTAGGATATTATCTCTATGAAATATTTTTCTCCATTTAGGAAAGGGTATTACTAATATCCTTGTTATGTTTCCCTAATATTTCCATAATTTTATCTATTACAATACGAGATATATTGGATTTTTCAGCAGGAAAATCTCTATATTTTCCTTGATTATTGATTACATTCATCCTTTTAGGAACCATTTCTATATAGTGGAATATATTATATTTGGACATAAAATCATAATTTAAAATTATAAATGTTGAATATCACATAACATAAAAGTTTGCATCATAAATCTATGAATAGAAAAAATTGTCTTCTATATGGTCATATTTAAAATTAAATCCTTAATAATAATTTCAAAATTAAATGAAAATTATCTTATGCATATACCCTTGGAGTGAAAAACTAGGTGCCCTGTAACACATGTTTTCATGTCCCAGGTTATGCTCAATTCAATCCTGACACAACGTATTAGGGTTATTACCCCTTTATATATCTATTCCAAAACCACATCCACATATAGTATCTAGGCATGGATGCATTTCTAGTAATACCCACATAATATATACATTAGCAAAAGTTAGTATGTTCTTATATAATTTACCACAAAATCAATATCAGGTTTATGTTCACTAATCTATGTATTCTAAATCATATTCTCGATGGTTTATTTAAACCATACCTAATACCATATATAAATCCATAACCCCATAATCTGATTGAAGGTACTATATATTACTAATTATTCATATATACACGATTAAAATCACAAGGAAATATACAATTTAGCAGTTTTGGAAAAACAAAATTATGTACATGATTCCCATATTCCATTGGGGAAAACAAAATTACACATGATACAAAATAAAATCAAACGAACTACTTCCTTAAATGTCTAATAATTGATTTATTGTTCATATCATGGTGAATGGAAACATTATACAAGTGATATCAAATTCTTAGTAATGGTAACTATAGTGGAAAAAATATTGAATCAATGAGAATAAGTCATCCTGGGAAGTTAAATATAGGAGGACACATGTTACATAAATATATCAATAAGGAATAATCAATATGACACTTTATATATATGAAACACATGACATATTTTATATAAATTGATAATAAAATGAAACAATGGATATTTAAAAAATATATTTTTAGTGATGATAATAAAAAATGAATTCACAATAAAGGAAATTCTGGATTATGGTATTTAATGTTTCCCAAGAATATGATAACCCTAAAATAATTATTTATTATTAATATAGTTTAATCCTTTTTTAGTTGTCAAATTAATTCTTTCATGAGACTATCGATGAATCAGAGGGCATGCACTAAACGGTCCCCAACCCACAAGGATGAAATTAAGTGGTAAAAACCTTATCATACATGCTGAAAGAATTAATAATATATGAAATAATAAATTTATATTCCTAAATAATGTTTTTAATCAAATATCTATATTGAATAAATGATACTATTTTTCCAGAAATTCCATAGTCAATCAAATAACTATTAAAGTGAATACTATACATAATAATGGTATATGGTTCAGGAAATAATATTATTCATTTAATGATAATATTTTCATTTATGATAATTTTAATTTACACTATAATTTATAATAAGGATATGATTATTTCAAGATAAAGATTAAAGCCATTAAAAAGTGATATTGCAATGACAAATTTTACCACTTGGTAATTATCATGTCAAAATCCCTTGAATTAGTTAATTCAATGTTAAATAATAAATAACATTAATATAAAAATATTAATGATATAATATAATATTACTTTCAATATATATACCACACAAAATAAGTATGTTGTGAATTTTATATTTCTGTCACCTATGAAAATTTTGAGTTCAAAATCCATCACATTGTGTTTCTTTTTAGTTTAATGTCCATTAAATTATTGTATAAGGGTTCAAGACATGCTAAAAACTAATAAAATAACCATTATAAAATTTATAATATAATATTTTATTTTTATATAATATTTTATTATTATATAATATTTTATTTTTTGTTTGTCAACAATATTTTCTTATTTTCACTATTTATTATGTTAGTTTCATTGTTTTTAGAATATTTTTGTACTTATCATTTTTTCTTCATACATTTATCACGATTTCATACTATCACGAATTTAAAATAGGATTTAGATATCAAATATATTCAGTATATATGTATTTAAAATAATTGATAATATTTATGCATTGTATGTAAAATGCACAGTTCATGGAGACAATAGGTTATACGTATGAATAAATGATACTCCCATCTCATTGGAGAATTTAAATTAATGAAAAATAAATTGAATATATGTGTATAATATTTATTTTATCATATATATGTCATATATTTCACATATTTTTAAAAATAATATTTTAAATACATTCCATGTAATGTTATAATGAGTCACATCTCTTTGAAGAGGTGGAAGTCCACATGTCCACAAATGATGATATCGTATCCACACAACATCTTGCACATGATGTTATGTGTTATGTAAACATTATAGAAGCATTATAAAATTATAAATATCATATTTATCATATATAAACTATTAAACCATCCTAATTTCAAACCATTAATGTAAGTGAATGGAAGAATGAACACCATTGGTTCGTGAGTCTATAGTCCACTGTACACAAGAATGATTATTACATATCCCAATTGATTGATGTGTGTTAAAATATATGCCAAATTAATATAAAAGAAATATTATTTTATACTTGGGATACTTTTGTTATTATATAAGAAATATATAATAATAAATTAGGTGGAGGGTAAAAAAAGTAAATGAAAGTGATCATTGGAAAACCATACCTCTATCTTGGGTAACTCCATTTAGTTTATACCAAATGAAATATTTGGTTGGATTTCTTCCCAAGTTTATGACATTATGTTTAGGGGAGATAATTTCAGATCTAATAGGAGAATATTTTGTGTGAGACAATGGGCTTGATTATAGTGAATATACGGGAGGTGTGAGTTCCTTTTTATTGTGGAGGTGAAGTGGCATTCTAGTATGTTTTTGGGAAAGGAATTATACTAACAGTTTCAACATGTAATGTGTCTCAAATAATTTTAAAAATGATAAAAAATAGCTGATATGGTCTATATATTTCCATGAAATATATTTTTTACAACTTTCTAGGCCATTCTTGTTTTAATGTTTATGATTTAATCCTTTTCCAAACAAAGTTTTCTCTTAATATTTGCAGTTATTTTTAATGTCTTTCATTAATGAATTTGATTAAAAAAGTTTTCATTATGAGAAATTATAAATAATTCTTATTCCTATTATAGAATCAAATATTATTAAATCAAATTATATAAGTGGGAGATATTAATTTAAAATTAATCATGCAGATGGGATGATAATGAATCTTTTTAATGTATAAATATGCAAAAGATAAATATGTTTTTATATCAAATTTCAATATTCATTTGATTAAAATGAAATAAATTGTTTTAAATTATATTTAATTTATATAATTATATATTAAAATAAATTTAATTTATAATTATTTATTATAATATAATTGGTTGAAAAATTAGACTTCAAATAAAATTTATTAATTTATATTATTCATGAGAAAATTACACTCCTCAGAAAAATACCAATATTTAAATGTAACCTAATATTGATAACTAAATTTAAAAATCAGTGTTTATTTTTTCATATTAAATTTATAAATGTATAAAAATAAATTTCAAAATTGGTTTTACATTAATTTTAGTAAAACTTATTTTATAAAAAAAATGTTTTTATTCATAAAATTGGGTTTATTCTAATCATATTTCGATAAAATATAATGAATGAATGTAAAAAAAATTTATTGTATATATAACATTTAAATTAACTATATTATTTCTATTGAAGTGTTATAATATAATTAAAAATGGAAAATATTACTAAATAGTGTATTTTTTAAAATGAGTGTTTCATACATTGGAAACAATATCATTATATCTTTTTTCCATTTTCACTTTAAAATTAAATTTATTTTAATTGGAAAATATGTTAATGACATTGGGTGATGCATATAAGTTTAATTTTAATGCTTCTGGTTCAACATTTATATTTACAAATTAAATGTTTTTAATAAAAACAATGACATATTTACTAGTACATTGTGTTGGCCAGTAGTTTTTTTAACCCCATATTGTCCTTTGGTCATGGGTTCAAGCCGCACATCCATTTCAGATGAAATAATTTTTCACCCATTATAGTCATTTCTTTTTCTTATACCATATTAATATAATTCATGTAATTTTCTCAAAAAAATATGATAGGCATACTTAGAATTTAATCATTATGTAACACTTTCGTATGTGTTATACAATGGATTTTTTTTTCAAATTATAATATTATTATTTGAATATTATTATGTTAAAATTAAAGATATTATTAAAAATAATGTTTAACAAATCATCTAAATATAGGTCTATTTAATTTAAATTCAATATTTCATAAATAAACATTCCACATAATTTTTATACATTTCTAAAAAATATCCAAAATATAGGTATAATCCTATCAAATAAAAGATATATAAATTTATATGAGTATCCGAACATATATTCAATAATAAACTCAAAAACAAATCATTCTATTTTGACAGGGATTTATTCTAATGAAGGACCACATAATATATACCTTACCTAATAATTAAGACATTTTTAAAAAATTATCACTAATGTCTATATTATGGATATGTTCTATTAAATGTTTTCCAACATTCTAGATTTCGTTGTTTCTACAAAACATCCAATGATACCAAATATTGAAACCCTTTCACCAAAAGCCTAGAAATAGTTCCTAACACTTATATATATATATATTTTTAATATAAAATTACATGAAAACGCAAATAACAAAATAGATTAGTAGTTTTGGTAATGTAGGTACATTCATGTACTTGTATTGCAATTGAATTAAAAAATTACACCATATTTTTTTCATTCATGAATAACATTATTCCATCTAAAATATACTTGTCTATCATTCTTAGTACACTACCTGGAATGATTGGTAAAGAAAAAAATGGTGATCTCATATTCCCAACAAGGGTTTCTTACAACATAATATATTATTAATCAATATTAATTATAAACCAAGATGGGTATACAACTAAGCACACATGTCATTAAATAAATGGATAGATAATAATTAACACTAAATAAAAAATGAATGAATACTTTCATAAAAATATAACCATGTGATCCTGAATCCTAACCATGGATATTCAATGTAATCAATTAATCACATAGAATAACAATAATGATGCAATTCCTAATGATCTATATCTAAATTCCCAAGATCTATCTGCAAGATAGTTTCGGTCAAGATCTACCATTATGGTAGATTTGTATATGGGTATAAACCACTCTGATTTGAGTTGATAACATTCATAAGACACCCCTATCAAGATCTATCCTCTACATAGTTTCAAACAGCTTCGGATCAAACATGAAGGGTTTGTTTCCAACAGATTTTGACTCATGGTTCTACTGATGCATCGAGGTTATTTCTATCAATAGACCACTACCCATGTCATACTTTTCCAAATCGTTACATATATATTGAATAATAAATATAATTAATTAATAATGTGACTTATCATTAAATATATATTGATTTAATAATATGTATATATCAATATTTCACTGGTAAACTAAATAACCATCAAATTGAATATCAATTGTATGAAATATATAAATTTTAGGAAATTATCATACCCACGATAAATAATTTGGATATATATGGTGGAATTTTATGTTATATGGTAACAAGAATATGAATAACTCAAGGATATGTTAATGGATAAAATAATCATTCCAAGAATTAAATTGCAATACATTCCTTGTTCAATGTATTCATAACCCATATAGAGTAACAATAAGGATGGTATCAATACATCATATAGCCATTTGAGTTGGAATTATGGATTTTCCACTGGCTAATAGAAATGTAATAAAAATATCATTTAATAAATTATTGAGGAAAATTTCCTTCTCATTTTGAAAAACATTTTGAAATATTATTTTCACTGAAAAAAATTATAAAACAATTCTATTTTAAAATAACTGTTTAAAATTTCAAATAATGATTCAATGGAATGAAGGCTGGTAATTTCATTCAAGGAAAAATAATAGTCCCGTAAAATTGTAAAATGGATTCAAATTTCATTGTATGGATGGTTTTTTGAATATTTCATAAAATATTTTTTAAAAAAAATTAATAAAAATTCTTTAAAAATCATTTTTTACTGTTTATAAATAAAATTGAAAATTTTTTTCAAATTTTTTTTAAGAAAATAGATTTTCGATCAAATAGAGAAAAGATGTCAAATTTTCTTTAAACATTTTATCAATAATTTTATTTTCCATGGATTAAAAAATTGATACTATCACCTGAAAAATTTCATGAATAAACATAGGATAATAAAATGAAATATTTAATTTAAACAATGATTATCTAATTTCAATTAATATTAATTTTGGGTATAGACAATCTCAATTAGAATGAGATTGTGAAATAAATGCTTAAAAAGATCATAATTTATATTAGAGAATTAATAAATGAATATATGTTGTGAAGAAACAATTAATAAAAATAAAAAATTAAATAAATTACAATTAAATTAAATTTCATAATACACAAAAAATTATAATATTAATGACAATGAAGAAATAATATAACCCAATGAAATTAAATTGGAAACTAATGATCTTCACTACATGGTAACGATAAATTCTAATCCACATACACTAAATAATTGATGTGGAAACATAAAATACATTTCATAATGATTTAATCCATATATTTCATTTAAAGTGGTTGTAAATACACTATATAAAAGTAATTGGTTATATAACATTATAATATATATGAACAAAATGAAATTGAGAGGTAATCCTTTTCCTTACACTCCACTAATGTGGAACTATTTTTAACAAAAGATTTAACATTTTTAAAAATTATATTAAATTAAAAAAAATAGAATTATATTTATAATATCATATATAATCCATTAATGATATCTCAGAACCCATTTTTAAACAATCATACAATATTTTTCCAGTTTTAGTCATTAATTGCCTTTTTTCTAGAATGTTTTCACTTGTTATGTTTTATTCTACTTAAATAAATCATGATTTAATAATATCTATATGGTAATACATGATTTAAATTGTTGAATAATTTTCTATAGGAAAATACTACATTGTAAGAATGAAATTTTATTAGTTGTTAACATATTAAAAGAAAATATATTTTATTAATGTAAAATAAATTAATTTAATTTATAATATATTTGTTTCATTAATACAATTCAGTAATTGTAATTACTTTAATTCATTAATGGGAATTCCCTTTGGGTCCAATAAATTAGTTCTTCATAGAAACATTTAATTTATATTCAATTAGTTTTTATATTCATTTATAATTAATTTATAACCAATTAATTCAACCATACATAGTAATGTGTTATTTAATACAATTTATAACTTTTTATTTAATTATTAGGGTATAATTTTCATTTTAAATAATAATATTAATAGTATTATGTAAAAGTTAGTCTTTTGTGTAAAGAAAGTATTTGAAGAAAATCATTATTGTTTATAATGTAAGATTTGACATTTTTTCATTAATTTATTGATATATCATATATTAGATTAATTTAAAACATTGAATATATTTTAAATTATAAAAATGTTATATTACCTTCTATGCTTCATGTTTCATTGCATACATGCTATTAAATAAAATTTTATTATTTTAGAATTTTCAGGCTTTTACAATCCATTTTTTCATGATGAATAACATTTCCACTTGTGATTAGTATTTCATGGGTCCATAATATAAATGTTTTGAAAAAATTAAATATATATTTTATAATCCTATTATGGGGTTTTACTTTATATTCGTTGAATGAACCTTATAATATATCATTTATAAAATCCATGTTTTTTGTACTATAGATTTTTAAGGATATTACGTAGTTTATTTCATGTATTCATCTTTGTGGAACATGAATAAAAAATAAAAATTTAAATTAAAAGTAAATAATTTTTCTCATTTTCATTTATTATATTTTTCCTCCATGTAAATATTTTTAATTTTTTTAAAATTCCTCTTAATAAATATTTTTTTCATGGATGTTTTATGTTATCAATTAATTTAAAAAATGTTTTAATTTTGTATTTATATTAGATTGTTAATTTTCATTGTCAATATTAATTATAAAAATTCCATTTTTTATTTTTGACATATACCATGATAATGGAAATACCTAATTATATTGGTACATTATGATATATATCATATTATAAAATATTTCAATGGTTTTAGAAATAACAAAATTTAATGATCTAAAATGTTATAATTTTGATTAATATTTCATTATTTATAAAAAAAAGATTCTATAATAAATAAATATTTATTATGAATTTATTTTCATATTTTATATTTGAATTATTTTTTAGTAATTAACATAAACATGAATCTTTAATTTTCTTATTATTATTTTTCATTAGAAAATGAATTTATAATAGATATCTATATTATATGTATCTTAGATATCATTATTTTGTTAAATGATAGAACATTTTAGCATAAAATCATTTACTATAAATTTTATTATATTTACAATAAAAATGGTGACATTTTCTATTATTTGGTCATTTTATATACAAGTTGATAAGAAATATTTTTGATGAATTAAATTTTTTATTCAATATATAGTGAGTAATTGGACATGTATTAATGTTTAAGGGCCTTTTATAGATATCTCCTCTATGATTTGATATGCCCCATGATTCAAATAATTTTGATATCCTTATTATATATGTTTTTAGTGTATAAAAACCTATAAAAACAACTATCATATCATAAGTATTTTTTGATAAATATATTTTGATTTCTATGATAATTATGTATAATACTAAGAAATTAATATACTGAGAATTTAATTAATATTATCCATAATATTATTTCACTAATATTATTCATGGATGTATTTCGTTTTAAATTTATTTATTAAATTCAATTTGTTTTAAGTTATTCATCTTTAGATATTGATAATTTCTTACAGACCCAATATATCTTATAATGTATGTTACCCATAATGAGTAAATGGGACCATCCATTAATTTTTTCCTTTCCCCAGTAAATGAAGATGGTATAATTGAATGAATTTAGGGATGTAGAATAGTTACACACACTATGGCCTATATTTTTTTTAAATTAAATTAGAAAATGTTTGAATATGTTATATCAATAATAATAAACTGAGCAGTCCATCATGTGAAGATCACCTATATCTTATTCCAATTTAATAACATAGAGAACCACTCTAGGTTGCTAGTGTTTTGGTTGGTATAATTTTTATTATTAGAATTATTATAGAATCTATTGACACTAGATCTATAAAAGCATAAAGTGGTGAACATAACCCTAGAATAGTGCTTTGTAGAAATTTATAATTTTAAAAAAATACCATATTGTTTTTCATAAGATTGGGATTATGTGTTTTCCCAAGAAATTAATAATTATTTGAATACTAAATGTTGATAAAGTTTTTAGAGAAAATGAGTCTATGTGTAATAAATTCATAAAAGAGTAAGTATAGTATATCTCAAACATCATTCTGATGCTTGGCTAGTTTTCCCTTACCACATATCTAATTTGAGACTCATGGGGGTAATATTTTGATTGCCCAATTTTTTATGAACCAGTTCGAAGGATTTGAATAGACTATGACATTGAATGACCAATCGTATATCCATAGTGACATATATTGAAAAAAGGTCGTAAATTTAGACATCCTATAATTTATTTCAAAGACTATGTGTTTTCCCACAATTATTATAGTTTCTTAAAGTATAATTTTTCTATACATAGATAGATAAAACTCAAAAGAAGCTTGTAAATGTAGAAACTGATGAAGGGTTGAATGATTGAACTCGTGAGAAAATCACTAATTTAGAGTATGAAGGGGAGAACATGTGACTATTACTAATTATCTACATCTTTATAAGATTAAAAATATAGAAATCGATGATTTCATTAAATTATAAAATAAGAGAAAATAGAGTATCTTAAGGACCTAAAATTCATAATGATTTATTATCAACAATGTCATGCTTGTAAGAAGAAAAACTATGTGTAATATATAATAAGAGAAAAAATATATTTTTTTGTGTATAAAATAATGGTATGGGGAAAGTAATTGTAGAAGAAAAGTTAATAAATAAATAGAGGAATCTGATAACCATTGGAGGTTACTAATAATGGCTTAATGTAATAGGTGTTGAGAATATGGTAATTTTCTAGGCCTATTCATGAATCCAAGGGTTAACACCTGGGAAAATTAAGGGAATATAACTTTCAAATCATTCTTGTGAATGGATTAGTGTTTTTGTTAATTGTGATTTATGAATTATTACATAGAATTTTTATAACAATTATATCATCATTATAGGAATTATGAAACATATTAGAAATATTCAAAATTAGTTTTTCTATCGGGATTCCAAATCATATGTTTAATGGTACCAATAATAAATAAATGTGATTTAGTGGTACTGTGATATTTTCATAGATCATATGATTAATGGAATGATAACCCTTAATATATTCTAAATATTTAGTTTACAATGTTTTTTGTCAATAAACATCTTATTGACATTGACTATGTAAATAGGATTGTAATGGAAACCATGATATTTTTTTTGATTTGATGGGAATGTGATGCAACTCATCTTTGATGATGATAATTTCGTTTTTAGAATATATTCAATAGTCTTTGATTTTATTTTATGAATACTAATTTTGATGTTTTACGTACCATACATTTGTTCGTTGTGGTCATATTATAATTTATTATTATTATGTTTGAATATAATATATGATCATAGAACTAACATTCTTTGAATACGATATAATGAGTTACATGATGATGTATGTGGAGAAATTTTTTATTTAATAATATTGATTTTTGAATTATGAAATTGGTGATACATATTTTGGAATATTCTTAAGGTCAACTATATATGAATTGGATTAAGTAGAACATTAGTGGTTAATTATGATGTTTATGGCATTAATATATTATATGTGTAAATATGTGATAACATATTATATATATTTTGGTTTTATTAATATAGGAATGACCTTTTATTATTTTATTCATATTAAAATCCATTAAAAGGAAATATCAATTCATTAAGAATAAAACATTCATCTTCAGTAATTTTTCCCTATACCAAAATATGATATAGAAATTCAATAAATCAGAACTAAAGGATGATATTGATATTATAAATTAAAAAGAAATAAAGTACTTAATTTTTTTTTATTTTCTACATATTAACATTAAGTATATCCCTGAATATTACTAATAAGGTCCTGTAGTAAAAATATTACAATTTTACCTTATTTCTAATGACATGATGGACTATTCACCCCTCAATGATATATGTAATGTTTTCATTATCTTTATCACGTTCACATTCTATATCAATATATATTATTCCTTACGTGGTATATTCCACCAATATTCTTATAATTTAACATCCCACCAGTTTTCTCCTCGTTTGGGATCTTGAATGTGTGTATCTTTTGGCAACTGTTATCCTAAATACAACTATTTCTTAAAAACATGTTTTGTTGTCACTCTGTATGACTTATGTTTTCAAAATTATTATTTTCAAATATTGAACCATTTATAACCACAAAAACATTTCAATGACATATTTTTTTTATAGTGGATATATGGAAACATCCAAGTTATTTAGAATATTATGCCTGATATATTTCTCAACATGAATTAACGAGCTTTATGTGATCCATAGTATATGACTAAAATATAATTATTTAATATGATGGTTATCACCCTTCTTCTTGTTTAGAATGTATGGATATGATTAAAAATATTATTATTATATATATATTGGATTTATAAAATGTATTTATTAATAATAAATATATACACTTTGATCATGGTAACCTTGGATTAAACCTAAAATAAAGGCCACAATTTTTCATATTATTTAATGTTGGATTATTTTATTTAAATATTTATTACCATATAATTTAATTTTAATTTATCATGGGTCATATGTCAATTAAAATGACTAATATAATATTTAATATGATGAAAAATTTAAAAATGAAAGTGTTTTTTTCTAAAATTTTATTATATACTCACATAGGGATAAAAATAAGTTTTGATTTAATATTAAAGTAATTTTTGAGAATAATAAATTTATGTTCATGGTTTTTTTTCATTTTAAAATTTTACTTGTTATATAATAAATTTAAAAACAGATAAAATTATGACACATTTCTTGTGAAAGAATAATCAAGAGGATTGATTTTAAAAAGTTAATAGTATTACATTCTAGAAGACTTATGTTGTCAAGAATCATTTATCACCGCTAATAATATATAATTTAGGGATAAATATTTTATATTAAAATTATTTTACTATCATATTATATATAATGACTTGTTAAATTAATACTATTATAATTACAGTAATGATATTAAACGTTAAATAATATTTTCTCAAATTATTTAAAAACAAAATAAATCTTGACAGAGGACTAGTAGTATAATTAAATGAAAATTTTATCTTATGCTAATTTATGAGATAAATATGAACTTATCAGTAAAATTATTACCCATTAATTTTAATAAATTTTTTAGAATGGGTATGTTAAAAATTGGTTTACTAAAGGTGGTTATTTTAAAAGATAAGAGTTAAAATGACCTTAATATAATGTTAAACCACATTGGTTGGCTAAATTTTAAAATTATCTATTTAAAATTTTAATATGAGTCTTTTTGGAAACATTTTTCATATTATGTGATGTAATAATATATTAATAAATAAAAAAATTATAGTTATGTGACTCCCCACAATTATAAAAGGACACCCCACACCGCTTTCTTCTAAACACAACATTGAGAAATATATATGGAAAAACCCTAGAAAGAAGATATACCAAACAAAATTAAAGAATTTATTTTGGTTTTAGTCTTCTAAATGACCATACCTATGGCCCTTAAAATGTTATCTAAATGAAGTGTCTCTACGAAAATACAATCTTCTAAGCAAAGTTATTTCTTTTTAACTTCTTCTTTTTTCACCTTAAATTATGTCTTAAAATTTTCATTATAACAGTAATATTATATATCATATAATTACATGTTTCTAGGTTGATGAAATAGTATCTAACAAAAATATTATCTATCAAATAACAAAAAAAACCATCACTCTTGTGAATGACGGACTACCGCCCCACAAATTGATGTAATTTGTTCTCTGTCACCAGCTGACATGACTAGTTATAATGATATCAATTATAAATATATATTATAGTTATGAAAAATTTATTTTATGAATGTATATAATGAATAAATATTAAATTTATAATATTATCTTTATTATGTATATGATAAAATTATAAGCTAGGTACATGAAATGAGAAATCAATGATGATTCATACATGATAAAACAATGTTGTTAACACCCAAATGAAAAATAATATTGAATCATTTTATCAAATGTGTGACGATATGTTATAAGTGAATAATATAAGATGTTTAAAATATTAATATGGTAATGTGACAAATTTATAATGTTTTAAAAACAATATAAAGCAGGTTAAATCATATTCAAATAAGTAGAATTAGGAGGTTTGATTTTTATTAAATTTATTTTCCTTCATTAGAAAATAAATCTATTTAAATTAATATGTAATCCTATGTATCTGGGCCTAATGAACTCTGATTTTAATATGTTGTATTTACTTTTTCTGTGTTTATATATTTTACACATAATCAAATAAATAATTAATTCACACAATAAAGATATAATCTTGGCAACTTATTCTGTCTCAATTTAAACTCCAATAATACACATTAGGCATGATAAAAAAATATACTATATTGTGGTTATAAATTTTCACGTTAAATTATTCAACATGATTATATATTTATTCAATATTATTAATATCTCAATTTCAGTTTTCTATTTCTTGTGGTTACAAGTAATAAGTTACCCAAGAGTTAATAATTTATTTTACAATCCCATTAGTGGGATTTCCCATATTTTTTTTAATGATTCATATATTATATCATTCATAAAATCCATATATTATCTAATCATATAGATATTTAATTATCTTCTCAAATTTTACTCTAATTTTTCTTTTTTTGTGTAGTTTATTAATACAAATAAATCATTAAATATTAGATTATAATATTTCTATTTTTATCAGGTATATTTCCCTTTGATAAACATAATTTTAAAAATTATTTTACTAAATCCACTTTTAGGAATGAAAATTATTTCCCAAGGTAATTTAGTATTATTATTTAATTTTTTGAACGATTTAAAATTATATTTATAATTATTCTTAAATGGTTCAGTTTTATTATTATTTAAAAAACATAAAAGGAATGTTTCTCTTCAATATATATGGGAAAACTAGATTTTTAGGATGCCATAAACATATTATGATATTATTCTTGTTATAAATGTTTTCAAGTGTTTTACAATGAAAATAATATAATGAATTATTTTTAATGGTTTTGATTCAAATTTATTTATTCATCAAAAAAGAATTATTTTAGAAAAAACGTATATTTTTTATGAATTAATGGTTATTTTTAACCTCATATTGAATTTATAGTCATTATCATTATCTTGAAACATTAACATTCAATGTTAAAATTTTCAATATAAATTGAATTTCTATTAATGATCCATATTCTATGTATCATTTATAATATTATTTCTTAAACTGTATTCAATTTCATCATATGGTGTTTTACTATGAGAGTTATTTAATTGGCTGAGGAAATATTAATATTTTTTTATTTATTACTCAATAATGAGATTTATTGATAAGGAATATTATTATTTACTTAAAATAATCATTAAATACATAGGGATGGAATTGGAAAATATGTTATGGGTGGTGCCCAATTATATATTTCAACATGATTCCTCGATAGGTCTCATGAGAAAAATTAGATCGCTCATTTTAGTAAATTGTTCCTTTTATTGTAAACATACAAATCGATTAACTGCATTGGAATAATACATTGATAGTAAATGTATCATGATTTTTGAGATCATAAATTTTAATTTTATGTATTGACAAAATTTATAATTCATTTATTTTTATCAATGATACTATTTCATTGCAATTATACATAGTTCAATTTTATATCCAAAAAATTGATAATATTGCATGTGTTTGTAAATAATAACCATTTTATATTGATTATGCATTATTTACGCATAATACATTCAAATGTATGTAACCCATACTAAGAATATACTGAATAACTACATTAAATATGTTTAATATTTTATTTCCTATATAAAATGTGAATCATGGATATATCTAGTTATTCTATACTACAAAACTGGTTTGTCCTTTGGGATGAGATCCTTTATAATATATTCCATTTTTAGTGCCTATAATATACTCATAAAAATAACAACAAAAAACAAACATCTAAATCTCGATATTATTTTCCCCATGAGTGCATGGAAGAAGAATACTGTTAATGGATCATCATTGCAGGACCACTACAATGACACATGAAGCCTCCACCCAAGGTTCCTAACAATTGATAAGTCTAGAAAATCCCTCTTCAATGGCAACACTTTCTCACCAGTGTCTGAACGTTGATAATAATATGATCATCCCCCAGGCCACACAATTTTTCACTATCAGGTACTTGAAAAACCATCACGAATCCTTCAAAAATTAATGAAAGTAACATTTCAATAAACAAAACCTCGATTGTTACACAGATCATTCTCCATATCATCATTTAGAAGAATAAAATATCTAGATGATATCTAATACATGTTGTGATATGCTCAGGACTTCGTCACATTGAATGAAGGAGATAAATTGGGCGAGGTGAGAGGGTCTCTTTGTCACTAAAGGACATGCGATGTGAGCCTTGATCAATCAGTGATACACCACGAGACCTATGTGTCATGACAGCCTCTCCTCACAAAGCCCCTTTGGAATTTTATCATCACCGCTCAGAATCCCACGCGTGCATCAAGAAAACTCCATGGTGCTGTAATGAAAAACAACCATACTTTTCCCATACATGCTCACATGATATCCATATCCCCTATATTGGTCATGCGAAACAACACCCAAAAATTGAGAATAAAACCCAAAAATTGATCATCAAACCCAACATGACCCCAAATCATGGTGAAATAAAGCAAATTATATAGTAAAGGACAAGGAAATCAGAGTCCTCAATCACTAAAATACATGTTACAGAACCTTGATGGCATGTAAAACACCATGATCCCTCACTGACATGACCACCTCACCTTGTAGAAGCCCTTTGTCCTGAGGACATGCCAATAAAATGATCCCACACCACATGACCCATACCTATCACACAACGTATTTATGAAAATATAGAGTAAATACCTTAAATACCATGCATACAATCTCTCATGACTCCTAAACATCAGCACATAAAAAATGAGATAGGAAAGGATAAGGAAAGAAAGGTTCACAATCACTAAAGTGCATCTGATGCACCCATCATACCCTTGGAATGGCCCCACAAGACCCAGAGACAAGCCGTCTAGCGACTCGTGGATTCCTTCAGATAATAATTTATATTACATAAAGACTCTTGTACAACGAAACACGATGACATGGATGTCCTTTGATGTGAAATCCATAAGTAGTTGACGATAATACAATAAAGGATGGATGGACATACAACCATTGAAAATCATCTGTCACCCCTGACATAGTCCACCGTAGAGATATGAGAAACTTTGTAACACTGATACCTGCATTGACTCTAGATTAGATTCACGTCAGATTCATCACACAAACAAGATATTGTGAAAATGGATATTCCTATAAATTCCCTACTCCAACTCAGAAATGGGGTTTGGGTTGTTGGTTCTTTTCTTCACAAATCAAACACTAGATGATTGGACATAGACCATTGCTACTCACCTCGATGCTCATACATGGGATTTTTCACACATCCAATCAGATGAACAGTCTAATTTAAACTCAGTAATACCCCGGTTGACATCCAGAATAGTCATGAAAATATAATAAGGACATTTGTGGGATCAATAAAAGATCACAAAATGGAATTCTAGCAATACATGTGACAACCAGATCACATGTCCTTCAGACCATGCGAGACCCAAAAAATATGACAGTAAACCAAACCAAGTCACTCATAACACAGGGGTAAAAATGTTGGATTCAATGTGAAAAAATAAAGTGGAATAAATGATCATATACCTACTTGTTCTTTTCATGTGTCAATCAAGAATACGTGATGGTACCAAGTCATTCCACTCTGACCTCAACACATCTCTTCGACATGTCATCTTGGATATGCATAATGTCCCCAAAATTTCAGGACAAGCCTTATAAACCCTTAATGGACAACAATTGGATCCTGAAACCCCTCTAGTTTCATCACCATAGACATGCAGCACCCTTAGGACAGAACACCCGACTCATATAATGGTTCTCACTCTTGTCTAACGAGAATCTTTAGCACATCTGGACATGATAATCTAGCGTTCTTAGCATACCCCCCAGACGCATCAACCTATACCTATTATTTCTACCATAGGTTTTAGCCAAAATATATGACCCCATGGATGTGTTTTAATGGTCACACAATGTCCCTTGATGTGTCATCTAAGACATGTGACACCCCATAGACCACACCACCATAGCTCTCATGACACCCTCCACATGTGATGATAAAGGTCACATGATGACCATCAGGGAATTCCAATAATATCATAGGACACCTTCAATATAAGACAACCTCTTCACTATGTAAAAATAAATGAATAAGCCCCAATATCTTCACTATAACTATAATGACTCTGATTCCCCCCATTACTAGGATATGTTTGATGCCCCTTTAATATCCCATGCTCCATATATGGCACTACAAGGGCTTTCCAATATGTAAACCCCATATCCATATTACATGAGGTTAATCATGCACTCTACTTGTTTCTCACAATGATAACTTCTTACATGGGATTAGGGGGATGCAATGAAAACCTTATTAAGTATCAAATTCCCATTCAACAAGGAAGCCTTAATGAGTAAGCCCCAACATCGACCAAACTGTTATGACTCAGAATCATTCCATAATTAGGATATGTATGATGTCTCCTTCAGATTAGAGATCAAATATTTGGTCTTTCTACACCTCCCATATCACTCCTTACTGTGTGACATTAAAGTGCACAGATCAGATGAACTACATGGGTTTTGATTCTTATATTAACCAGGATATGTAGAGCATCATATAATGGCTCAATACCATCATTGGAACATAAAATGACTCCATACAAGGGATCATGGCCAGAAGAACATAGACATATAGTTTTATCATATATTCCACCACTCATTACAGAAAAATAATGAAGAACCTCCAATAAATAGAGATAAATTCAAAGAATATATCTCATTTTGTCACATATAAAAGAGAGTAAACCCCTAACAATTTTTTGGTGTAACTGGTCCAATATTGGGATTATTAAGTGATTCACAAACAAGTATTAAATATATAATAGTGTTATAGAGAAGGAAATAATTCCCCTTAAAAGGGTGCTATGAGGACGACCCGCCATCATATCGACCAAAGCGAGTCCCCAAGACTCACTAGGCCAGAAATACTTACTGAAATCGTGCCTTTGGAATGTGGGTACATACTATGATAATGACGGGGGGACCATATGGAGATTAAGGTAAAATCAGAAATGGTAATTAAACAAGAGGAATCCATTTCCTACCATGAAATACCGATGAAAAAAAATGGTGAACCTGTCATGAATCTCTTGAATAAAAAAATGAGGAGGTTATAATCCATCAAAGCATTGTTTTGTCCCCATAAATAATAAAAAATGGTGAATATGATGTTAATCCCTCGAATAAAATAAAATTGGGTTATAATCTATCAATCCATGTTTCTTAATACTTATACAAAAAACAACACTGGATAGCGCGGTGTAAACTTATTAAGATAATTTTCTTTGTAAATAATATACAAACAAAGGAATAAGACCATCCTAAACCAGGATTCTTGTATGTCTATCCTCGCAATGACAAGTCCAATTAATAAGAATGGTTGGAAAGGAAAAACCTAAAAAATTTGTTGACCATGAATATATTATTGAGCATTATAATGAAAATGTTATAGAATTGATTGGTGTACTTATTCATTGTTGTATTCATGATTTCATACTCCTAGTCTAGGAGAATGTTTTTGTCTTAAAGACTCATTCTCGTACTCCATCATCCATCATGACCCCCATGGGTCGAAAAATAGTCTTTCCTACAAAATAGATCTAGTAACAAGTATAAAAAAAGATGATTCTGAAGTACCAATAATATAGTACAATGTCGAATGTGGATGATGTTGATGAGATTCATCATGTGTAAAAGTCAGCATGTCCACATCGCTCGATGAAGGTTTTTCTAAAATAGTGGACCCATTATAATGAACAATTCCATTGGGATCCTATCCATGGAACATGATAACCGCTACCTTCCATACATGGTGAACATGGATCAGGGGGCCATATCCATCTTCCCCATGGTTTAGGAATAAATAATGAGGGTACCTGCTAATCATCATCACCAACATTGTCATACTGGTGCCTATCAGCCGCCTACTGAGGGTACCTTCCAAAAAAAAACTTCCTTGAACACCCTTGTATGGGATACACTGAGGAATAATCATTAGATAAAGAAAATGTTTGATACCTAGGAAAGGGATTATACCCCCACACATGTTGAAAGAGCCTGCCAACATACTCTATCTGGGAATAGTTGAAAGGATCATATACCATCTTTCTCTGAACATGTCGGTTGGAATATTCTTATAGTAAACATGGGGGAGGCTCATAATCCTACCCTCTTTTGTGTGGATCATCAGAATATCCTGATGGCACATAGAGGACATAAGTGGGAGCACATTCATTCTTTAATAGTAGATTTATATCAATGAGTGATTGTCATGAATAATTTGAGGTCTTATAACCCCACACACACATTGCTAAAATTACAATACATGTTAGAAAGTACTCATGAATTATGCATGCATATTTTGGAACTGTTGCAGATCAAGGGACATGGGGATACGTCTATCTCTATACCCATATAACTCAACACATTGATCATCATGATCAATTAGTTGTACTGGAGCTTGTGCACATTCTTTATCCAACCCGTGAGGATTATTTATAGCGAACCATACATTATATACATTTATATTACATCAAAATTTAATCACACTTATTACAACAAATAACCAAACCATGAGTGGACAATATTGTTATTGTGTCTTTAGATACTATGAAACATATCAACTGGCTCATAAATCATCTACACAGTCTCCCTTTTATTTTATCATATCTAGAGTCCCTTTTGGCATATATTCCTTAATTCCCATATTCCTGACCTGGGGAAAATAAAACATACAAAATGGTGAGAACAAATTCTCAATAAGGGTAAATAAAGGAAATATCAATCATATCATATCCATAAGGACATAACATTTTGAAATTCGTAACCTGCAAAAGAGATCAAAATATCATAACATGGGATAAATCATGGTAGTGAAATGTAATCCCAATAATCTTAAAATATAACATGAAACTTTTTGGAATACACACATAATCACATAAAATCAATTCTTAGTAGTCAAGACTCATTTCCATGACGATCATAGTGGACAAAGTCTATTTCTGAACCAAGTTTTCTCCTCGTTTCAGTCCTGTATCACTGAACCAGATTAACCCACCATTCCATCAATGTCTATATCATGAGATATTATTCATTAACCAATGAATTAGAGGGAGATATAGTTCCCACCCATCCCATAATCATACCATTCTTATGTGTCCCACAAGATCATAAATCACAAATCATAGCATAACCCAGGTAATAAAAATGGGATTCTTAAACATCATGCCATCATAAAACAATACATATAAGATAAAAGGACATCATAGCATTAATTACATCATAAAATAATAAAATCAATGTAAAAATAGGAATAGAAACAAAACCCTATATTGTCTTATATGGAAAATAATTTAATAAAACACATGAACTCCATTTTTAATGAAAATATCCTTTCTACTTCAAAAACATTTTTCCTTTCTAAACATTTCATAAAATTTTAAACTAAAATATGTTGATTAAAAATAAACATGAAAACCTTTAAAGGAATATTCATGGATATAATTTTCTATTGTATCATAAAAATCCATTCATGTTGTATAAGTTAAAAAACATTTTTCTCGTACTTTGGTCGGAAAAGTAAAAAAGTACCTCGTAATAAAATATTCCATTCATATTTTATTACTAAAAACTCTACAATGGGATGATTTTGATTTAAGAAATTGTATAAGGATAGAAATAATATTACATATTGATAAAACATGGATGTGGATGATAAATATTCCCCAGTAAATTATGAAGTATAAACAATCTCAAATAAAAATGTGATAGCGAGATTTTCCATTACATTAGGTCTGATATGATTTATACGTATCTGAACATCCTGTATAATGATTTAAATAATGTAATTGAATTATTAAATAATCATATTAATTTTTAGTATTTCATATATTGTCATATTATTATCTACATATTAGTAATATTTCATTGCTACTTGTTATTAAGTTGTTCATTGCTTTATGTTCCTATTCGTGTTTTTTCAAATAAATTATAATTATTGTTTTTAGGAATTAGATACATCATTCACACAATGGTATTAGAATAATATATATCATATTTATTCATTATATTATTGTATATAATCATTATTCAATGAAGATCATGTATAATTAGTCACATCACATCGTGGAGACGGGAGGTCGTACGTACGCACGAGCGATGATATCATTACCATGTTTGTGGAATTGAATAGAAGTGAATGATAGAATATCTCAGAATTTGTCTCCTATAATAATAACCATATATAGTTATTCTTTACACCATTATACCCTTCCATTTAAGGTGGTGTTGGAAAAACAGATTACACCACAACATGGAGACGGTATTATGTACGTACGCATGCATGGTGATTTTTTTCCGTAGGATGGATAGAAGGTGAAATAGGGTTATCTCATAATTATAATAACATATCAATATATGATTGATACTGATTTTATTACTTTATTAAGAATCAAAAAAAGTAGAAGAAGTAGAAGAAGAAATGAATTTGAAAGAATCGATAAAGGATATTACCTCTTCTTATGACGTGGCTCTTCTAAACCTCCTATTAGGGCACTATAGTTGGTCTTTAAAGAAGACCAGAACCTCTATTATGTTTCTAGGGATGTTTATAAGGGAAATGGGAATTTTTTTGCCGAGCATTAAGGCTTAAAATTGTGTAAATAGAATAGGGAGGAGGTTCCATTTTATAAGCGAGGAGAGGGGATCCTTAGGAAAAACGTAAAATTAAATTTTAAAATAAAGTCATATTCGGTTTATATTATCTCCAAATTGGTTTATTTAAAAATAAAGATGTAATGGGTCTAATTCCACTCAACCAATAAATTTTTGACAGGTTTAGGTTACTATTTTAACCTTATCAATTAGATTTAACTCTAAGTTAAATAATTTATCTGTTACCGTGATTTCTTGTTTTCTTAAACTATATGGTTAATTAAAATAATATAAAAATAAAAACTAACCACAAGAGGTTAATTATTAATATATATAACCTTATATAAGTAATGTGGCCGAACATTATATTTTTAGGGAAAAAATAACAATTAATAATATAATATTTTTTTAAAAAAACCATATTTTGTCAATTTTGACACTATTTGGTAATGACTTTTTTTGAAAACCATAAACGCATTATTAGTTATAAAACACTTAATTAAATCACTAATAACATTTCATATTAACAAATAGAATTAGTTTAATTCATAAAAAGTCTCAAATTACATTTATTTGGGTACTTATAATATCAATTATGTTAATATTTCATTAATAAGGTAATTAGTGCATCATCATTGTGTCATAAATAAATTAAATTATTTAATGTCTAAAAATTATAAATAAAAAACAATTATGTAGTAAATCTGTTTATATTTCTAATGAATATCTATTGTCGGATTTATCTTATTTATAATCCTATATTAAAAAATTTTAGTTATTAAACATGGATTTTAACTCTTTTAACTCTTCTTTAAATAAAATAATAAAAAGGGTCCTAATCTAATCGAATTGGACCGGAAGGGTAATATTTAATTCCTAATGTTGTTTTTGGTCTAATTACACTTATCAAATATAATTAGGACATGTTTTAGGGTAATAATAATATCATTTTTACCCTTAATTACCCTATTTACTTTTAAATGTTGTAAATAAAAGTAAATAGTTACTATTCACGAAAAAAATATATTATCTTAATGAACCAAATTTCATTTTTTGATAAATAACCATGCCTCTCGGATTTTAGAAATTAAACTCACAGATGTCAAAAAATTAGATTTTATTTACAATTGAAAATGCTCCTAGGAGGTGGTTAAAAGACGGTAAAAAGTTCAATAAATTTTTAATTATCTATATTATTATAAAATTACTCCAATGAATAAAATTTAACCTATATTTGTATTATGTATCTATTTTGGCCTAAAATAAATTTAAATAAATGAAATTATTATTTAAATATAACGTCGGTTTTAACCAATAACTCAGCGTTTTCACTATTTATCAAAAATTGAGTGTTTTCAGAAAAATACCAAAAATTCACCCTAGTCTAATTTCGATATTGAAAATCCAAAAATGAAGTCCATTTTGAAAGATAAAATTTATAAAATTTCAAAAAGTGGGTATTAGTACTCATAATGGCTATTTTATATAATATTTTAATAACATATTGTTGTTTAGTGTAACTTAGTATTGCGTACAACACATGCTATCAAGGAAGGTTTCTCTTGTGTGTAACGCATGTCAAGACAATGTTGTGTGTAGTAAAATATTCCATTGGTGATGCATTTAACATATTACATATAAATAAAATATTTCACCTAAAATCTTAGGTGTTACATTATACCCCCCTTAAAATGAATTTCTCCTCTGAAATTTGTCACTTTGTAACAATAAAGATGAGGATACATGTCCCTCTTCTGATCCTCATCTTCCCATATAGCTTCATCTAATTGGTGGTTCCTCCATAAAACATTCACCAATTGAGTGGTCTTGTTCTGTAGGACTTTTTCCCTATGATCCAGAATATCTATCAGCTCTTCTTCATAAGAAAGATCATGCTCCAGTGGTACAACTTCTGAGATGAGTACATGTGAAGGATCGGGTATGTACTTTTTTACTAAAGATACATGGGACACATCATGAACATGAGAGGGATTTGATGGAAGCGCCAATGGATAAGCTACCATCCCAACACAGTCAAGTTTTCTAAAGGACCAATACAAATAGGGATTACCTTTCCATTCATTCCAAATATCATAACTCTCTTTCAAGGAGATATTCGTAAGAACACTTTATCACCCACATTAATCTCAAGGTATTTTCTTCAGTTATCGGCAAAACCTTTTTTTCGACTCTGAGCTGATCTTATGTGTTGTTGAATAGATCTGACCTTTTCTGCCATCTCATCGACAAGATAAGTTCCTAATAGATTTTTGTCCCCAACTTCATCCCAACAAGTTGGAGTTCAGCATTTCATTCCATAGAGAGTTTCATAAGGAGCGATCTGAATGCTTGAGTGAAGCTAATATTTTAAGAAAAATATACCAATGGTACGTGTTGATCCTAAAAACCATTTAAATCTATAGAGCATTCTCTTAACATGACTTCTAGAGTTTGAATTGTCCTCTCAGACTGAACGTCTAACTGAGGATGATAAGAAGTGTTGAAACTCGACTCTGTATCAAGAGTATGCTGAAGACTTTTCCAAAACATCGTGGTAAACCTCGAATCCCGATCAAACATAATGGAAAGTGGTACTCCATTCAATCTTAACACTTCCTTTACATATATCTTAGCAAGATGATTAAGATAAAAATCTCCTCTAATAGCAATGATGTATAATGAATTCCTAAGACGATAAACTATAACCAAGATAGAGTTATTGCATTTGGATATTTTAGGAAGTCTAGTGATAAAGTCAATATTGATGTTTTCCCATTTACATTCTGGAATGGGTAATGGTTGTAACATCCCCTTAGACTTCTGTCTCTCAGCTTTAACTTGTTGACAAACCATGCATCGAGAGACATATTCAGCAATAACTTTTTTCATTCCATCCCACCAGAAATACTATTTCAGGTCCCTATACATCTTCATGCTTCTAGGGTGAATAGAGAATGATGAAATATGAGCTTCATCCAATATTCCCTTCTTTAATTATGGGATGGGAGGAAGGCAAACCTAATTCTTGATCCTTATTATATCATTACAATCAATGTGGAATTTAGGAACATTTCTCACCTTCTTTTGTAACTCTACATCTTCTTTCTATGCCTTTTTAATCATCACATGTATAGATGGTTGAACATTCATTTGAGAAAGATATGATTATTCACCTTCCATTATAATTCCATGATTCATCCATTGTAAATACATAAATATTGGATCTTTTGTGATCCTCATCATGGATATGCTAGCATGGTCTTGTCGACTTAATGCGTCTGCCACCTTGTTTGGTTTCTGAGGTTGGTAATTAATTGAGCGGTAATAATCCTTAATCAACTCCAACCATCTTCGTTGGTGCATATTCATATTTTTTTGTGTGAAAATATACTTCAATCTTTTATGATCAGTATAAATATCACACAATTCACCAAAAAGTTAATGCCTCCAAATAATTAATGCAAAGATTACCGCAGATAACTCCTAATCATTAGTTGGGTAATTTTGCTCATGTATTTTCAATTATCATGAGGCCTAAGATATCCCCATATCATTTTGCATAAGGAAACACCCCAATCCCTTATTGGATCCATCAATGTAGATCATAAGCATTTCTCCACTACAAGGAAGTCTGAGGAAACGTGCACTGGATAATCTTCTTTTTAACTCCTTGAAATTTTATTCATACTCCTCCGTCCAGACGAACATAACTCTTTTTTGAGTCAACCTTTCATGTGGATTATATATTCGTTAAAAATATTTAACAAAACGTTGATAATATCCATCAAAACAAACAAAACATTGATTCTCAGTTACGGTTGTTGGTCATGACCATCATTCAATAACCACTGTTTTGTTGGATCCATGGATATCCCCTCTTTTGAGATTCTATAACCCAAAAATGAATATTTTTGAAGACAAAATTCAAACATGGAAAATTTGGCATATAGATTCCCCATTCCTAGGGTGTTTAATAAAATTCAAAACTGATCTTCATGTTATTCCTTGCTCTTTGAATAGAGAATAATATCATCTAAAAAGACTACCAGAAACTGATCATGATATATTCTAAATAATCTATTCATTAGATCCATGAATATAGTATAAGAATTAGTAAGACCAAATGGCATCACTATAAATTCATAGTGTCCAAACCTTGTACGGAATGACATATTTTTTATACCATTCCATTGGACCCTTAATTGATGATACTCTAAACGATGATCAATCTTGGATAAGTATTGAGCTCCACGTAGTTGGTAATATAAGTCATCAATGGAGAGTTGCATTGAACCATTATTCTTCTTAACAAACAGAACATGTGCTTTAGAAGGTAATGCACTAGGGCATATGAATCCCTTATCAAGATTATGATGGTGTTACTTCTTCAATTCCTGAAACTCAATTGGGGCCATTCTATAAGGTGTCTTTGAAATCGGAATAGAACCCGGTATGAGTTCTATTGAAAACTCAACTTCATGATTTGGTGGAAGACCTGGAAATTCCTCTAGAAAATCATCATCAAACTCCCTTACAATGGGTTTGTTATTAATCATGAATTTATCTCCAACCATTTCAGATAAATAACCTTAATTTATTGTAATCAGGACCCATAAGATTGAATAATGTTCAAATGGAAGGGTCTATTTATCCTCACATCGATAGAATATCATTGATTGATCAAGAATATAAAATCTCACTTCTTTTATTTAGAAATCTATATGATCTCCATATAAAGAAATGAAATCCATGCCACGGATCAAATAAAATTACATTGTAGGAAGGATAATAAGATTTGCATGAAGCACTTTCCCATAAACATCAATAAGATAATAATTTTTATCTTTTGATGCGACTGTTGAGCCATTAGGGATGGTCACAAATAACCGAACATCTAATTATTGAGGTAATACAGTGATACCCTTAGGAAATTCTTCATAAATAAAAGCGTGGGTGGACCCAAAATTAAATTAAACATTTTCTACTTCAGAGTGGATAGAAAGTGTGCCTTTCACCACTTCGTTATCATACTCCAAATCACCGAATGAAATTGCATGTGAATTTCCTTTTCCTTTGGCCTTAAGTGATTGTTGACATCTATCATCATCAACAACCCTTGAATTAGGTAATTGATTATCATAATTACCCATTTCATTTCACTTGTAACATTGAAGTGTAGGTGGTTCATTCTGTGTAGCCTTTTCTTTGTTTGCATCACTAGACATCTTTTTCCCATCATTGCAACATTCAAAAGCCTGATGACCTTCTTTTCCACATTTGAAATATTTACTTGTCCCATTAAGATAATTCCCTCTATGTTACTTTTTAAACTTTGAGCATAAGGGAAAACTCCTCTTTATTTCAGTGTGCTCTTTAGATTTTCATTTGAATTCCTTTTTCCTCTTTTTATCAAACACATATGACTAATGGGTTACTCCAATATCCATCTCAACCTTCATAGCTCATCGAACAATTTCCTCGTAGCTATTGAATTCCCTTATGGCTAACAACCTTTGAAGACTTGGTTTTAAGCCACTAAAAATTGATCGATCTTACCCTCAGGTTGGATAATAATTCTAGAAGTGTACCTTGCAAGTCTTGTAAAATTTTCTTCTTAGGTACCAACAGATTTATCATCCTCTTGCTTTAGATCAAGAAACTCATTCTCTATCATTGTTGGAAGAATACGAGGGAAGTACTTATTGAAAAAAATTTCCTGAACTCAACCCATTACATGGATTCTATTTTATCTTGGGGACTTCTATTCTTTTTAGGATTCTACCATTGATCAACATCCCCTTCCAAAGGATATACAGCTAATATGACTTTATCATGTTATGAACATTGTAGACCTGAAAATATCTTTTCAGTTGTACTGATCCATTGTTTGTCCACCAATAGATTTGTAAACCCACTGAACGAGGGCGGACGTTTCTTCATGAAGTATTCAAAAAAATGTTGCTCCTTCCTTTTCTCGTTTGGAAGTACTGCATGATTCATAGCTTGAAAAAGTTGTGTGAGAATGGCTACAATATTTTTCATTCTATATAAAATATTGTTTGGTAGCTCAGGGGGACAATCATTACATTTCCCATCGCATTTCACATAAACACGGTTCCTTCGGGTTCTAGCCATTGACTAAAAACAAGAAGAATATTGTGAGAAACACTAATTATAATAGGGGGAAAACATAATTAGTATAAAATTTCACACTTTAGGTTTTATCATAGGTAAGTCATGGCCATTAAAAAACACTAATATTGTGTTCTAATCTTAGACATGTCCTTAGGGTTCTTACTAAGGATTTCACATCCTAGTTTCTAAAGGTTGACTATACATTTACTCTGATACAAAATATAGAGACCCATACTTTACATTTATTGTTATTAAATCAAAATTGAATCACACTTATTTGAACATATAACAAATCCATTAAAGTACTGTATAGGTATAGTGTATTTTGAAACTGGGAAACATAAACAACTGGTTCATAAATCATCTACACTGTTTCCCATTTATTTTATCATATCTAGAGTCCAGTTTGGAATATCTTAAATAATACCCGTCCTCCTACCCTGGGGAAAACAAAACATACTAAAGGGTGAGCTCAAATGTTTAGTAAGGGTAAACAAAGGAAATATAAATCAAATCATATTCCTAAGAACCTAACATTTTGGAAATCTTAACCTATAAAATAGATCATAATATCATAACCTGGGATAAATCATGGGAGTGAAATGTAATACCAATAATCATAACATAAAAAATTATATATTGTGGAATACACACATAATCATAGAGAATCATTTATTTTAGTCAATACTGATTAACAAGACTATCAAAGTAGACAAATTCTATTTCCGAACCGAGTTCAATCTTCATTTCCGTCCTGTATCACTGATCCAGATTAACCTGTCATTTTATCAATGTCTATCTCATGAGATATAAATATTTACCCAATGAATTGGAGGGAGATATAGGTCCCACAAATCTTATAATTATACTATTATTCTTTGTGCTACAAGATCATAAATCATACATCATAGCATAACCCATGAAATAAAAATGGGATTCTTTAACATCATGCCATCATAACATAATCCATAAAAGATAAAAGGACATCATAAAAATAATACCATAATAACATAACCAAATCCATTTAAAAATAGTGATAGAAATATAACCCTATATTTTCTTAGATGGAAAATAATTTTGATAAAACACTTGAACTTCATTGTTGTGGAAATTATCCTTTCTACTTCAAAAACATTTTTCCATCCATAACATGTCATACAATTTTAAACTAAATGATGTTGATTAAAAATAAACCTAAAATACTGTGAAGGAAAATTCATGGAAATAATGTTCTATGAAATCATAAATATCCATTCATGATGTATAAGTTAAAAAAACATTTTTCCCGTACTTTGGTTGGAAATGTCAAAAAGTACCTCATACTAAAATATTCCTTTCATATTTTATTATCAAAAACTCTCCAATGGGTAAAATTGAATATAAACAATTGTATGAGGATATAAATAATATTACATACTAATGAAACATGGATTTGGATGATAAATATTTCCCAGTAAATTCTGAAGTATAAACAATCTCGGATAAAAATTAGATTGAGAGATTTTCCCTTATTACCATAGGTCTGATATGCATCGCACGTATCTAAACCTCTTATATAATGATTTAAATAATTACATTGACTTATTATAGAATCATAATCATTGTTAGGATATCATATATGGTCATATTATTTTCTTCTTATTAGTAATATTTCATTGCTACTTGTTATTTGGGTGTTTATTGCTTTATGTTCTTATGCGTGTTTTGTCAAATAAATTCTTATTATTCTTTTTAGTTTGTAGATACATCATTTCCAGAATGGTATTAGTATAACATATATCATATTTATTAGTTAAATTCATTTATATAATAATCATTCAATGAAGATCATGTAGAACAAGTCGCATAACATCGTGGAGATGGTAGGCCGTATGTACGCATGAGCGATGATATTATTCCCTTGTTTGTGGAATTATTTTGATGTGAATGATAGAATATCTAATAATTAGTATCATGTCATAATATACATATATATTTATTATTTACATCATTATACCCATCCATGTAATGTGGTGTTGGAAAACAGAATACACAACAGCGTGGAGACAGTATTCTGTACGTACGCACACTCGGTGATTTTTTTTGTAGAATGGATAGAAGGTGAAATATGGTTTTTTCATATTTATATTAACATATCAGTATATAATTGATACTTATGTTATTACTTTTTTATGAAACAACTAAATAAGAAGATGTAGAAGAATAAATGAATTAGAAAATATTGGTAAAGGATATTACATCTTCTTTGACGCTCCTCTTCTAAACCACCTCACAGGGTACTAAAGTTGATATTTCAAGAAGACAAGAACGTCAATAATTTTTCTAGGGATGTTGGTAAGGGAAATTTTCATATTTTTAATGAGCTTTAGGGATCAAAATTGTGTAAAGAGGATAGGGAGGAGTAGTCCTTTTATAAGGGAGGAGATGGGCACCTTATAAAAAACATAAAATATTATTTTATAATAAAGTCATATTCCATTTATAATAGCTCTATATTGATCTATTTCAAGGCTAAAGTGTGAATGGGTAAATATTATCTCATCCAATAGGTTTTAGAATCGTTTAGGATACTATTTTAACCTTATCATTTAGAATTAACTCTAAGATAGACAATTTAACTTTTACCATGTCTTCTTGTATTCTTACATTGTATGGTTAATAAACATACAATAACAAGCCATAAAAAACACCCAAGTGGTTCATTATTAATTTATATAACCTCTTAAAAGTAATTTGGCTGAACCTTATATTTTTAAGGTAAAAATTACAATTAAATATATAATATATGTTTAAAAACACTTTAATGTAAATTTTGACACTATTTGGTAATTGATTTTTTAAAAAATAATAACAAAATTATTAGTTCGAAAAAAGATAATTAAAACAATACTAACATTTCATTTTAACCTATTAAATTTTTTTAATTTATTAAAAGTATCAAATTACATTTATTTCTATATTTATAATATCAATTATGTTAATATTTCATTAATAAGGTATTTAATAAATCATCATTGTGTCATAAATAATGAAATTATTTAATTTATAAAAATTATATATAAACTACCACTATGTATGAAATTTCATTGGATTTCTACTAAATATTTATAAACGAATTTATCTTATGTATAACTCTATATTAAAAATGATTTAGTTATTAGGATTTAATTTTAACTCTTTTAACTTTTCTTTAAATAAAATAATAATAATTGTCCGAAACTAATACAAGTGGACCTAAAGGGAAATAATTTATTCATAAGGTTGTTTTTGGTCGAATTAGTCTTATCCCATAGAATTAAGACATGTGTTAGGATAATAATAATATCATTTTTACCCTTAATTACCGTATTTACTTTTAAGAGTTGGCAATAAAAGGAAAAAGTTACTATTCACCAAAACAAAATTTGTCTTATTAAACCGAATTTGACTCCTTGATATTAAACATGTATCTTGTATTTTCTAAATTCATCTCACAGAAGTAGAAAAAATAACTTTTATGTATAATGGAAAATTCTCCTAGGAGGTTGGTAAAAACCGGTAAAAAGTTCAATTAAATTTTTATTTATCTATATTTTTATAAAATAACTCCAATGAATTACATTGAAATTATATAGGTATTATGTATATCTTTTGACCTAAAATAAATTTAAATAAATTAAATGATTATTTAAATAAAAAGTTGGTTTTAATAAATTACTAAGTGTTTTCACTATTCATAAAAAATTGAATGTTTTCATAAAAATATAAAAAATTCAACCTAAGCTAATTTTGATATTGCGAATCCAAAAATGAAGTCTATTTTAAAAGATATAATTTAAAAAAATTAAAAAATTGGGTATTAATTTTCATAATGTCTCATTTATATAATATTTTAATAACATACAGTTGTTTAGTGAAACACGGTATTACATACAACACAAGCTATCAAAGAAGAATGCTCTTGCATGTAACGCAAGACAAGACAGTGTTGTGTGTAGTGAAATATTCCTTTGGGGATGCATATAACCTAATACAAAAAAACAAAAATATTTATAATAAAATCTTCAGTGTTATATTCTACCCCCCTTAAAATGAATTTCTCCCTCAAAATTTGTTACATTATAATAAAAAGATGAGGATACCTCTCCCTTATCAAATCCTCAAGTTCCCATGTAGCTTCTTCTAATTGGTGGTTCTCCATGAAACTTTCACCAAGTGAGTGGTCTTGTTCCGTCGGACCTTCTCTATACGATCCAGAATCTCTATCAGCTGGTATTCATAAGAAAGATCTTTCTCCAGCGGTACAACTTCTGAGCTGAGTACGTGTGATGGATCGGGTATGTACTTTCTCAGGAGAGATAATTGAAAACGTCATGAATTGGTGAGAGATTCGGTGGAAGCGCCAATCTGTAAGCTACCTTCCAAACACGGTCCAGTATTTAAAAATGACCAATATACTGAGTTCTTAACTTTCCCTTCATTACTTATATCATTACTCTCTTCTAAGGAGGTATTCTTATGAACACTTTATCACCGTCTTCAATTTCTATGTCTATTATTCAGTTATCAGCATAACCTTTTTGTCGACTCTGATCTACTCTTATGTGTTTTTTAATTGATGTGACCTTTTCTACCATCTCATCAACAAGATCGGGTCCTAATAGTTATTTTTCTTTAATTTCAACACAACAAGTTGGAGTTATGCATTTCATTCCATAGAAAGATTCATAAGGATCCATCTGAATACCTTAGTGAAAGGTGTTATTATATGACAATTCCACCAATGATAGGTGTTGATCCCAACCACCTTTGAAATCTATAGAGAAAGATCTCAACATGTCTTCTAGAGTTTGAATTTTCCTCTCAGACTGACCATCTGTCTGAAGATGATAAGTAGTGCTGAAACTCAACTCTAAGTGAATGCTGAAGACATTTCCAAAAATTTGAGGTAAACCTCAGATCCATATATGATATAATTGAAAGTGTTACTCCATGAAATCTTACAACTTACTTTAAATATATCCTGGCAAGTTGATCAAGAGAAAAATCCTCTTTAAAAGTAATAAAGTGTGTCGACTTTGTAAGATGATCAACTATAACCCCAATAGCATTATTGCAATTGGATGTTTTAGGAAGTCCATTGACAAAGTCCCTAGTGATGTATTCCCATTGCCATTCTGTTATGGGTAATTTTTCTACCATCTCCTTAGACTTCTATCTCTTGACTTTTACTTGTTGACAAACCAAGCTTCAAGAGACATATCCAGCAACATATCTTTTCATTCCATCCCAACAGAAGTACTCTTTAAAGTCATTATACATCTTCATGCTTCTAGGGAAAATATAGAATGAATAACTATGATCTTCAACCAATATTTCCTTCATTAATTCTGGGATGGGAAGAACACAGACTCGATTCCTGAACATTATTATTTCATCATAAACAATGTTGAATTTAAGAACATTTCTCACCTTCTTTTGTAACTCTACATCTTCTTTCTGTGCCTTTTTAATCATCACATGTATATATGGTTGAAAATCCATTTTAAAAAAATATGATTTTATCCCATCCATTGTAATTATATGATATATCCTTTGTAAATCCATAAATATTGGATATTTTGTGATCCTCATCATGGATATGCTAGCTTGGTCCTATCGACATAATTCGTATGCCACCTTGTTTTCTTTCCCAGGGTGGTAATGAATTGAGTAGTCTTAATCCTTAATCAACTCCAACCATATTTTTTGGTGAATATGATGCTTCTTTTATGTGAAAATATACTTAAAAATTTTATGATAAGTATAAATATCACACCTTTCACCCTAAAGATAATGCCTCCAAATATTTAATGCAAATATTACCATATACCACTCCAAATCATGAGTTTCGTAAGTTAGATCTTTTATTTTCAACTTTCTTGAGGTATAAGCTATCAACATTTCATTTTCCCTGAGAACACACCCCTATCCCTTCATGGATGCATCACTATAGATCACAAACCGTTCTCCGCTACAAGGTAGTGTGAGCACAGGTGCTATGGATAATCTTCTTTTTAACTACTTGAAATTATCTTCACACTCCTCTGCCCAAACAAACATAACTCCTTTTAGAGTCAACATGGTGAGAGGATTAGATAATCAGGAAAAATCATTCACAAAACGTTGATAACATCCATCCAAACCAAAAAAACTGCAAATCTCAATTACTGTTTTTGGTCTCGACTATCATTCAATAACTTCTATTTTTGCTGGATCCACATATATCACCTCTTTTGAGATTATGTGATCCAAAAATTAATTTTTTTGAAGATAAAATTCACACTTAGTATATTTGACTTAGATATTATCCATTTTTAGGTACATTAAAACAATTATAAAGTGATCTTCATGTTCTTACTTTCTCTTTGAATAGACAAGAATTTCTTCTATAAAGACTACCAAAAACTGATCAAGATATTCTCTAAAGGCTCTATTCATTAGAACCATGAAGATAGTTGGGCAATTAGTAAGACCAAATGTCATCACTATAATTTCATAGTGTACATACCTTGTATTAAAATCCATCTTTGGTATATCCACCCTTTTGACCCTTAATTGATAATACACTGAATGAAGATCAATCATGGGAAAGTATTGAGCTCCACATAGTAGTTAAAATAAGTCTTCAATGCATGGGGGGATATTTGTACTTGATAGTGATTTGTTAATTTCTCAATAATAAATATAGTGTCTCATTGATCCGTCTTTCTTCATAACAAACAGAACATGTGCCCTCCAAGGTGATGCACTAGGGCGTAAGAATTCCTTTTCAATATTCTCTTGTAGTTGTTTCTTCAAATCCTACAACTCAATTGGGGTCTTTCTATAAGGTGTCTTTGAAATGGGAATAGCACCCGATATAAGTTCTATGGAAAACTCAACATCCTGATTTGGTGGAAGACCTAGAAATTCCTCTGGAAAGACCTCATCAATCTCCCATACAATGGGTGAATTCTTAATAGTGAGTTTCACTCCAACCATTTGAGACAAATAACATTAATTTATTGAAATCAAGACCCATATGATTGAAGAAATATCCACTGGAAGGTTATATTTATCCTCGAACTGATATACGATCGTTGTTTGATAAGTTTTATGAAATGTTACTTCCCTTCATTGGAAATAAATATGAAATCCATATAAAGAATGCAAATCCATGCCAAGGATCAAATCAAATTCCACTATAGGAAGGATCACATTACGTGTAGAAATCACTTTCCCACAAACTTCAATCAGAGAATAATTGTAAACGTTTGACGTGACTATTGTATCATTAGGGATGGTCACAACTAACTCAACCTCTAATTATTGAGGTAATACGGTGATACCCTTAGAAAATTCTTCCAAAATAAAAGAGTGGGTGGATCCAAAATCAAATAAAACATTTTATAATTTAGAGTGGATAGAAATTGTATCCTTCCCAAGTTCGTTATCGTACTCCACATTTCAAATATAAATTTCATGTGACATTCCTTTGTCTTTAGCCTAAAGTGTTTTTTGACGTCGATCATCATCAACAAGCCTTGGATTAGGGAATTGATTAGAATAATAACCCATTTACTTGCACTTGTAACATTGAAGTGTAGGAGGTCCATTCTATAAATCCTTTTCTTTGTTTTCATCACAAGACATTGTTTTCCCATCATTGTGACATTCAAAATCCCAATGACCTGCTTTTCCACATTTGATACATTTAGCTGTCCCTCAAAGACAATTCCTTCCACGTTTCAGTCAACACTTTGAGCATTAGCGAAAACTCATTTTCATTTCAGTGTGGTCTTTATATTTCCATTTGAATTCCATTCTCATCTTTTTTTAAAACCTATATGATTGATGGGTTACTCCAATATCCAACTCAACCATCAGTGCACATCAAAAAAATTTCCTCATAGCTATTGAACTCAGTTATGGATAATGCCCATAAAAGACTTTGTTTTAAGGCACTAAAAATTGATCGATCATACTATCAGGTTGGATAATCATTCTGGAAGAATACCTTGCATGTCTTGTAAAATTTGCATCGTAGGTACCAACATATTCATCATCCTTTTTCTTTAGTTCAGGATACTCCTTCTCTATCTTTGTTGGAAGAATATGAGGGATATACATATGGAAAAACATGTTCTTGAACTAGTCACATTCCATGGATTCAATTTTATCTTAAGGACTTGTATTCTTGATAACATTCCACCATTTATCAGCTTCACCTTCCAATATATATAATGCTAAGATGACTTTATCATGTTCAGAACATTGTAGAACTGAAAATATCTTTTCAGTGGTACTGATCAATTTTTCTCCCACTAATGGATCAGTAGACCCACTGAATGAGGCTGGACACTGCCTCATGATGTATTAAACAGAATGTTTCTCCATCCATTCCCCATTTGTAAGTCCTGAATTATTCTTATCTTTGGAATGTTGTGTGAGCATGGCTACACGATTTTGCATTTTGGCTCCCATAACAATTAGTTTCTCATGGGGACAATCATTTCATTGCCCATCGCATTTCGCATTAACATTGTTCCTTCGTGTCCCATCTATTGACTAAATCCAAGAAGAATAGTTTGAGAAATACTAATTATTACAGTAAAACAACATAATGATTAATAAAATTTCACACTTAATGTATTATCATAGGTTACTCATGGCCATTTCTAAAACACTACGATTGTGTTCTATGCTTAGACATATCCTTAGGGTTCTTACTAAATATTACACATCCTAGTTTCCAAAAGGTGACTATACCTTTCCTTTGAAACCAACTATAGTGACCCATACATTACATACATTATTATTACGTCAAAAATGAATCACACTTATTAAAAATTATAACAAAATCCTGAATAGACCATGTAGGAAGAGTGTATTTAGAAACTGGGAAACATAAAAAACTGGTTCATAAATAATCTACACTATCTTCCTATTATTTTATCACACATTGTGTTCCTTCTGGCATATATTATTTAATATCCTTCTTAAAGAACAAGGGAAAAGAAAACATGCAAAAGGGTGAGCTCAAATGGTTAGTAAGGATAATCAAAGAATATATCAGTCATATCATATTCATAAGAACATAGAAATTTGAAAATATTTACCTGCAAAAGAGATCATAATATCATAACATGGGATAAATCAAGGTAGTTAAATGAAATCCCAATAATCATAACATAATACATGAAACTTTTGGGCGCACACACATAATCATAGAGAATCATTTCATAGTATTCAAGACTCATTTCCAGAACTATCCTAGTGGAAAAAGTCCAAATCTGAAACGAGTTCACTCATCGTTTCTGTCCTGTATCACTAAACCAGATTAACCTACCATTACAACCATATCTATCTCATGAGATATAAATCGTTAACCATTGCATTGTAGGGAGATATAGGTCCCACCCATCTCATAATGATACCATTCTTATGTGTGCCACAAGATCATAAATCTACATCATTGCATACACAATTTAATAAAAGTGGGATTCTTAGACATCATGACATTATAACATAATCCATATAATATAAAAGGACATCATAAAAATAATCACATCATAACATAATCAAATCAATGTAAAAATATGGATAGAAATAGAACACTATATTATCTTATATGGAAAATGATTTTGATAAAACACTTGAACACAATTTTTGAGGAAATTTTTTTTCTACTTCAAATTTTTTTTCCTTTTTTGATGTGTCATAAAATTTTAAACTAAAAGATGATGATTTAAAATAAAATTGAAAACTTGTAAAAGAATGATTCCTGGAAATAATGTTCTAGGAAATCATAAAATTCCATTCATGTCGTATAAGTTAAAAAAACATTATTCTCTTACTTTGGCTGGAAAAGTCAAATATTACCTCATACTAAATGATTTCTTCCATATTTATTTATTAAAAACGCTCCAATGGGTAAAATTTGATTTATAAAATTTTAGTAGTATAGAAATAATATTACATATTGAGGAAACGAGGATGTGGATGATAAATATTCCCCAGTAAATTCTGATGTATAAACAATCTCGGATAAAAATGAGATTATGAGATTTTCCCTTATCTTAGGTTAGATATGCTTCGTACATTTATGAAAATCCTGTATAATTATTTAAATAATGTCATTGACTTATTAAAGAATCATGTTAATTGTTATGACATCATATATGGTCATATTCTTATCTTCTTATTAGAAATATTTAATTGCTACTTGTTATTTGGGTGTTCATTGCTTTATGTTCTTATGCGTGTTTTGTCAGTTAAATTCTTATTATTCATTTAAGGTTATAGATATATAATTTAATGAATTGTATTAGTATAATATATATCATATTTATTCATTCAATTTATTTATAGAATCCTTATTCAATGAATATCATGTAGAACGAGTCGCATCACATCGTGGAAACGGTAGGCCGTATGTACGCACGAGCGATGATATCATTCCCATGTTTGTGGAATTTTATTGAAGTAAATGATATTAAATCTCATAATTAGTATCATGTAATAATAACCTTATATATTTATTCTTTAAACCATTATACTCATCCATGTATGGTGGTGTTGGAAAAACATATTACACCACAGCTTGGAGACGGTGTTCCGTACATAAGCATGCATGGTGATTTTGTTTTTTGAAGGATGGATAGAAGGTGAAATAGGGTTGTTTCATATTTATAATAATATATCACTATATGAGTGATACTGATGTTATTACATTATTATGATACAATAAAAGAAGAAGAAATATAAGAAGAAATGAATTTGAAAGAATTGTTAAAGGATGTTACCTCTTCTTTGACGCGCCTCTTCTAAACCTCCTCTTAGGGTCCTAATGATTGTCTTTGAAGATAACAGTAACCTCTATTATGTCTATAGGGTATTTTATAAGGGAAATTGTCAGGGTTTGGCCATGCTTGAAGGCTCAAAATTGTTTATAGATCATAAGGAAGAGGTTCCCTTTTATAAAGGAGGAGAGGGTCACCTTTCGAAAAACATGATATATTATTTTATAATAAAGTCAGATTTGGTTTATAATAGTTCCAAATTTATTTATTTATAATATAAAGTTGTGATGGGTCAAAATTTACTCATCCAATAGGTTTTAGAAAATTTTACATTAGTATTATAGTATTATCATTTAGATTCAACTCTAAGTTATATAATTTAATATTTACTGTGTCTTCTTGTTTTCTTACAATATATGGTTGATAAACTTACTATAACAAACCAAAAAAACCCCAAATGATTCATTATTAATATATTTAACCTTATGTAAGTAATTTTGTGGAACCATAGATTTTTAAGAAAAAATAATAGTTAACAATATAATATTTTTTTTAAAAAATATTTTTCGTCATTTTTGACAATATTAGGTAATTTATTTTTCTGAAAATGATAAAAGAATAAATAGTTACATACCTCTTACATAAATCAATACTAACATGTCAAATTAACCTATAAAATTAGTTTAATTCATAAAAAGTTTAATATTACATTTATTTGGGTATTTATAATATCAATTATGTTAATATATCATTAAAAAGATAATTACTACATCATCATTGTGTCATAAATAAATTACATTATTTAATGTCTAAAAATTATATATAAAATAAAATTATGTATGAAATATTTTTATCATTATAATTATTATTTATAGTTAAATTTATGTTAATTATAACCCTATATTAAAAATGATTTTGTTATTAAACTTCTATTATATCGCTTTTAACTCTTCTCTAAATAAAATAACAATAAGTTTACTATTCCTATCCATGTTGACCAAAAGATTAATATTTAATTCCTAAGGTTTTTTTGGTCAAATTATAATTATCCAATAGAATTAATACAAGTGTTAGGGTTATAATAATATCATTTTTACACTTAACTACCCTATTTATTCTTAACCGTGGTAAATAAAAGTAAAAAGTTACGATTCGCCAAAAATTATTCTTATATTATTAAACATAATTTTAATACTTGATATTTACCATGACTCTCATATATTATAAATTCAACTCATAGAAGTGGTAAAATTATGTTTTATGTACAATTTAAAATGCTTCTATGAGGTGGGTAAAAGACGGTAAAAAGTTCATCAATGTTTTTATTTACCTATATTATTATAAAATTACACCAAGAATTACATTTAACATAAATAGGTATTATTTATATATTTTGAACTAAAATAAATCATTATTTAAAAAAAATGGTTTTAACCAATAACTCATTGTTTTCACTATTAATCAAAAATTGAATATTTTCAGAAAAAGACCAAAAATTCACCCTAAGATAATTTCGATATTGTGAATCCAAAAATGAAGCCCATTTTAAAATATAATATTTATAAAATCTCAAATAGTGGGTATTAATATTAATAATGGCTAGTTTGTATAATATTTTAATAACATATCGTTATTTAGTGAAACTCGGTATTGCGTACAACGCAAGCTATCAAGGAAGGATGCTCTTGCGTGTAACGCAAGACAAGACAATGTTGTATGTAGTGAATGATTCCTTTGATGATTCATATAACATAATACATAAAAACAATATATTTCCAATAAAATCTCGGGTTTTACATTATTATTATATATCAATGAAGGTAGAGGCATCAAACCGGACTCGTAGTCCTGTTCCAACTGGTGCCAACTATGTAAGGTTGGAACATGCCATGGGAAAAAATTACATGCATGTAAAAGATGTCCTGCAACATAATTAGGAGGCCAAGGATCGGGACCATATCCTTTTTTGGGGCATAGATGACCAGATAATATTGGCACAAGCCTTAGGAAAGGATCATATTCCTCTCAATTAATATGCTCGACATACTATAAATTGTCATTAAAGCAAGGTGAAAATTCCTACTTCTGCCAATGAATGAATGCACAAGCATAATTCCAAGGAAATATAGGTGGAGTCTCAAATTTTTACTACCATTCTAGAGGTATGTCGTCATATTCTAGCAGGGAATTCTTATCCAGTCCAGGTTTATCATCCTGATCATATTAGGTACAACCATTGAGAGAAGCACGTGCCTTGGGATAGGCTCATAGTACCACCATTAATGACTTGTTCCATATCCCAAAGGTTCATGATCGGCCCCATACCCCCACCCCCATCACGTCTTGGATGCGGCTCACAATATGAGAGTGAAACATGCCTAAGGATAGGCTTATATCTTTACCGATAATAGGGAAACTTATTGAAATATTTTGATAGCTCCACATTTTTGGAATCTTATCCCCACAACAATAGGATGTTATATACATATTTCAGAAAATACTATATAATAGGCCCATATCCCTACATAATCATGAAATTTTAGTCGACATACTCTGACCATGATGAAGAACATAACTCATATTTCAAATATTATCAATGATAGTTTCCTTGATGTTGTTCGAGACAAACTCTCAACACGACAAGGGTCCATAAACACTTCTATAGATGTGGATGGAGACAATCATTACCAAATTTTTACTCATCATGTTAATGTTGATAAGGATTTCAGGGAATCTACTCCTGACATCCAATATGATCCAACTCCCCATGGAAATATCTCTCATGGTCAAGACAGTCCACCCTTGGTCCATTCACCTCTATATAGATAGGTGAACCAAACACTGACACCTTCATTTAGAGAGGATCTTAAAACACCAGGGCCAACTATATATAGCTACCCATCAGCATCCAGTAGAACTCCATTCCCATTAGCAGGCGGTCATCATATTCATCATCTATGGTCTAACCAGATGAAGGAAGGTATGTCTAATAAATAATAGGATAAAATTGATATATTTAGAGAGTTATCTATAAAAAACTCCCCATCATTTTATTGGCCATTTCTAATTTCATTGAGGAGATCCCTGGCAAGATAAACTTGGAGTTCATTATTTATCTATGCCATAATATAAGGAATTTCCAATATCAAATGAAGAATCAACATATTCCTTATATAGGATACGATTTTCACCTTCAGACCATCATTTTAATATGTTGGTAGCTCGAACTCGCTATTGTATTCATGTCTCTCGATCCAAAAACCATTAAAGAACATAACAAATTTTCAACACACTTATATCCATTGCATTTTGACAATTCTGAATTTGATCTCTGAAACCACATCAGGAATTCTAATTCAAGGATTGGGATAGTATGGAGAACTACAATTCGTTGTTCCCATAGAATAGTTGATCCCTTAAAACATGGAATCCTGAAATTCTATAGCCACTGGTGAGGTTGAGAAAATTAATAAATATATGGTCTAGTTGTTCACTGCAACAGAATACCCCTGCTCCAACAATTCCAAGAAAACAAAAATTGGGAGAGATGATAGCCATTAGGACGTCAAACTAGTTCCCTCAAGATAGTAGAAAGATGTTCAGAAAATATGGATCAGAGTTGTGATCACCAGTACAACTACCTGTAAGGAACAATACCCATCATAGGAAGTTATCTCCCCAAGATACTGAAGAAGAATATTCCACAGTGGCTGCCCAATAGTGGACTCAGCACCATTGATTAGGAGAATATTTTATACTACCTCCACCCCTCAGTTGACCGGCTGTTGAAAAAATATATGATGTTCTTACATCAGTCACTGAAAATCCCCAACCCATAGGGATGGGGGAATTTATATCTCAATCACTGTATCAAAATTTATTATCCCCTGAAAAGGGATGGGATACATCAGTAGAGATTCCATATAACCTCAACCCCAAAAGGATGGCTTCTACTACATCTTCATTTCTAATGATAGAACTAGAAAAACTACAACCCACAGGGTTGGGGGAATTTTTATCATCAACAGAACAATATGGGGAATCATTATTCTCTATTTTGGCAGGAAGAGATAAATAGTTAGAATCCCACCATTTCCACCAACCGCAAGACAAACCTATATTTCTTAGTTCTAGTTCAACAAACATGATTGGAATTTCAATAGGGTCACAATTCATAATACAGGAGGATATGAGGGCATGGTGAAACAAATCATGCCCCAATGGGGTCATAACACAAAATGGAAAAATAAAGAAAATGGTTGTAATAATGACCCTGATGAAAGCCTCACAGAACTGGCTCTTCGTGTGGAAATAAATAGAACAACAACCAATAATCGATATGCCTTTGGGAACATCATCACATTTAACATGTGGATAATGGATCAAGATCTAGATGTAGAGGGTCACAACTAGGAAGACATACCCTGGGAAGAGGGTTGTTTGGATACACTAAATGAGGTTGTGTTCTCCAATAATCAAATAAGGCTCTAGAATTTGGTACCACCAAATATTATGTTTTCACATCCTCAGTAGAAAATCCCTAATGATAAAGGTAATGATGTGATTGAACCTATGTTTCAATATTTGGAAGAGAAATGGTCATAATATAATAGTGAAATATGAACTATCTGTCTAATCAATGAGGAGCTACTTAGGGGGAATACAATCGTTGGGTATCATCTCCATCAGAAGGTGAATATTCCCCCTCAAATTGTTGATCCACCAACCAGAGTAGTTCCTGAATAACAAATTGGCTCTAGGTCTACAAAACACATAAATATAAATGAGTAAGTCATGATCAATCCAGACTTCCCCCCACTATGGTGATAACCTCTCCCTTTCCAGTGTTACTCATTAATCCTCAGGCAAATAGAGGATCAATGGGAGATGAATGTGCGACCACAATATCAGCCCCCACCCACTCCCTAAGAATGGGAGGTGGCTGAAACAATAATGCCTCTAAATTTTCTCACTTTCATTGAATCCCATACAACATATATGAAAGCCATGGAATTTGAACTTGTGCTAGTGCAACATAAGAAGATGCAATATCTTAAATTGATAGATGATACCCCACCTCCACCCACCTTTGAAAATACTACCTTTTCTACCTTCAATGGTGCATGGAATCTGAAGCACCTTCTAACACACTAGGTGACTTGATGAAATCCAATTATAGGCCCTTAAGATCAGTAGGAGGTGACCATGAGAAGAGTTTCATATAGAAATTGATTGGGAAAGCCATTTTCTAGTATAATAGTCTTCTTGTAAGATCTATCACCAAATGGGAAGTCCTTCTTTTTCAGTTTGATTACCAATTTAGTTCATCATTGAGAATGTTGATGATCATTGACTAGAAGAACTACAAATATAATGAGAATTACTGAGTATCTGACTTCATATCAAGGTGGAAGGGTCTAACCAATTCACTAAACATACCTCTCTCATAGGTACAACTACTAAAACTCTGTTAAGAAAATATTATGTATAGGCTATAGATAACGCTAATCCCCCTTAATTATCTAGGTGGATTCAAAGAGATAACTCAAATAGAACAACAACATGAAGAGGATACTCAACATACCCTATACAAGTTACTTCCAGTGCCCACAACATATTGAAAAAATACTAGAAGAGTGCAAGATGCAACTATCACTATCAAGCCCACAATATTCCAAGTACATAGGAAAGATACAAACCACCCAACACCTCCTTCTGACTGACAGTAGCCATAGAATCCCACATGGATTGAAGAATAGAGAAAACATGAACTCCAACGATATAATGAATGAATGAATATGATTCACTCATTCTGAAATGAGAAATTCTAAGGGTACTTCTTTGAATCCATGGAAAACAATCTAATCACAATTCTGTATCCTAGGAAGATAGATGAAGTCAACCTAACTGATCTTCCCAATTAGTTCTCTTTCCATGAGAGGATATGTTATCATATCCTGAAATATTTTATCTTTAATGATGTCCTTCAAGTCATTGTTGACTCTGGACTGGTGAAATTTGATAGTCCTTTGAAAAAAGTGGCTTGCATAACCATTTCCTAGTCATAGGAAGAGGATGGATGATGAAATTTCCTTCCATGAAAGCATAGAAGATTTATAGTCAGTTGACATATAAGACAAATGATCGATCTCAAGGAAACCTAATGATACAGTTGTGAAAACATGCAACATCTCTATCACCCAAAAATGAGAAGTCTGATGTACCTTATAATGGTGGTAATGGCCACCATAAGAAAGAAGAAACAGAAATGGATGAGTCATATTCTGCATCAATATAGACTATAACTATTGTATAATTATTATCTGCTATATCTACGACATGGAAACCACCCACCAAATATATTCCTCATTTGTCGAAGAGGTCATATTTGGTTTCATCAACACAATACACTTGACAAATCCCTTCTCTTATGATGAGTATTCCCCCAAATATAGTTTCTTATTATATAAACATTTAATGGGAGGCATTATGCACCAAAGATGAGGATACAAAGGACAAAAAGGATATGGTCAGATCAGTATCCTATCCATATCATTGTATAAAAAACTTATTAAACCAAGACCCATGTGCAACCACTAAAATAACTTCAATGGATGTTGGGAGATTCCTCTGGTCCCTCCAATAGTGAACAACAACTAATTATCTTAAATGACTACTTAACAGGGGTTTAAATAGATCATCCCAAGAAATGTGGAAGTTTGGTGCAACCTATGCCACTAGTGGCAGATACTCCCTCAACCTATGCGCAAGACTAAGTCCTATCGACTCCAAATACAGTAGCATTGAAGCCTCATGCCCTAGAGAAGCCCCATATTGGGATGAAGTGACCTTTGGCCCAAAATTATGGTATCCTAAAATACCTAGATTCAATCCCATCCATGCTCTCAATCCATGATGAACTTTATCTTTCGAGTGAACTCTGGTAGTCACTTATTCAAGACCTCTAAAACCCAATGTAATTGAAGACATAATTCATTGCGGATGAGGACTATAAAGTGGAGGATATGTATTTAGGATATGATTTCAACATATAATTCACTAATCAGGATCCTGAGGAGGCCATCTAAGGACACATCCTATGCTTGTACATCTCAAGAAAACTCAATAACATCAATTTCCATAGGGAGTTTATTGACAATGGATTTGAGATCAATCTCACCCCAGCCTGAATAGTCAGACGTTTGGGGTATAGTAAAGGAGACATATCCCCTATGAAAATATCCAACTAGAGATATGATAAGAATTATAAAAAGAAACTTAGGAATAATAAAATGGATATCACAATTGGGGAGTTGACATCTGATTCCATGTTTGTGGTCATTTAGTAGGACACCACATATAATGTATTTCTTGGAAGGCCCTCTCTCTATATCCCCTTAGTGATTCCATCAACATTCCGTAATTTTTTGATGTATCCCATCAATGGTATGGTCGTCATGATTCATAGAGGCAATTCCCCCATCGCGGCTTATAGGGACATATATGTTTATAGAGAATTTATAAGAATGGAGGAAAACATGTGATAAAAAATGATGTTATACAGGTTTCTACTTCCAATGGTTTGGGGAATGCCCCTATAATTACATGGAGTGTTCATGATGAGTATTACATGATCATAATAAACATGGTCGAAATAGAAGAACCAATCCTATAGGAGCAGTCATTTGCTATCCTCAGATACAATCATATTCACCATCTCTTTGTAGCCACTCAAATTACAAGAGATGTATTAGAAATATAAGAATATGAGTATGATATAAAAAATGCTCCTACAATATTCGAGGAAGGTGTTTCCATCACCATAGATGAGCTCTAGAAGATAAACGTATGGAAAAAGGAAGAACAACCTATTACCTGTATTAGTGCGTCCATTCCTCTTGAAGAGAATGATATTTATATCATATTTCGGAAGAAACCCCAATATGTGTTTTCCATGTGTTATACACAAATTACCATACAAAATCTAGATGTGGCTACAGACCATCTCCAACTAGCCAAAGAGCATCATGGCATCAAGTTGGTAAGTTAGAGAATACACCACTCTCAGGATACAAATTTAGAGGCAGACATCGACAAGTTCATCAAATCCAACTTTTTCTGAGATGTGAAATACCAAAAATTAATTTCCAATATCACCTCATCATAAAAAAGAACGAGAAGTTTAGGGTATGCATTGATTTCATAGACCATAATTGGAATTTTATAAATGATAATATCCCATTTATAATCAAAGAAAATATCAATCGACATAACATCTAGATTCAAAAACCTTTCTTTCATGTATGGGAACTCAGGGTTAAATTAAATCAAAATATACACCAAGGATGAAGACGCTGCAACCTTTAGGGTGCCCCATGAGATCTGATACTACCAGGTCATTCCCTTGGGATTAAATAATTTCAGTGCCACATATCGGTGCACCATGGATCATATCTTCAATCCATTCATGGTAATGATAGATGAATTTTATATTGATAATCTAGTCCTAAAATCCCAAAAATGATGTGATAACTTCATAGATCTGAGAGAAAAATTTGACCAGTTTTGACAGCATAGTCTGAAGATGAATATGATAATGTTCTCTTTTGGGGAAAAATCAGATAAATTCCTTGTTTTTTTGGTATTCCAATGTCGTATCAAGGCATACCTAGTGAAGACTAGTGAAATCCTAGAAATTTCACCACCGAATAATCTGATAGAACATTGGGGGCTTTAACAGAACCTCACCAATGTTTGGGTACTCATAGCCAACATAGCTAGGAAAGATCTCCCCTTGAAGTGGAAAATTAAGAAGGTGGTATCCTACCATTGGGATGATGAATGTAAAAAATAATTTTAAAATATCATGAAATATATTCTACATCAACCAGTTTTAATGCATTCAGTGGATGGTAGGAAACACATTGTATTTGTGTGCACCATGGAATGCTCATTAGGTCCACAGCATGCATCGAAGAACGATGATGGAGGTGATGATAGTCTTTACTACCTTAGTAGGATTACTCTAGTTGTTGAGACAATATATACTGTTATTGAATTGAAAAACCTTGTTCTCATCATCAAAGTTAAAATGTTGTGGCATTACCAACAACACCATGAGGTCTACCTAGTCACTCATATCTACACACATAGGTATATCCTTGGCCACCGTATCTTGACCAGGAACTTGTCTTGATGATGGATAATTATTTACTAGTGTGACATCTAGCTCATATCCATGAATTCAAAGAATTGGAAAGCTCAGGTTGACTTCCTATCAACACATCATAATCTAGAAAATACACTGGAGGACATTGATATCTAAAATGAAGAGGTCTTTAATCCCCACGACACTCATCTAACATGGGATATGAATTTTTATGGTGCCTATTAGAGTCGTATTGGCATATTAATAGAAAACCTAAGATCAATCAGGTTATCCTTGGGGTTATATTTGTATTCTAGATAATACATCTCTACCATACTCTTTCTCACTATCTATAGGCTATATGAACAATTAGGCTAAATTCCAAGCCCTTATCGTTGTGTTGGAAATAGTTTTACAGATGCACATAGCCAACTAGAACATAATAGGGGATTCATAATTGGGGAGAATGTAGATCAACACAGAATATTCAATCAAAATTGAATAACTAGCCCCCTCAATTGATATGTTAGGGGTAAAATGGTGGAATTCATCATTGACACCACATTTCATTATATCACCTAATCATAGAATTATTGTTCTGACACACTCTCTAATTAAGTGGCTGTCATAGAGGACCCTCATCATGAGGAGCAAACATTCTTCATATCACATAAATGAATGGGAAAATCTGTAACATCCCAGGTAAATAAATAATATTACATTCTAAGGTTTATCTATAGTTGTGAATAAAATGTTAATATTACATTAAAGGGAATGCAATGCTCGATGGCGTACCCAATACGCAACAACTAGTTTCTTTGAAATCTTATGTTTCACACTAATAATATAATAATATTATAATAGTTAACGCCTAGCCATTGTAATGGAGGGAATGAACAGAAAATACTACAAAAATTTTACATATGTTTATTAAATATTTTTTCATGTATCAAATAAATGTTAGAGGCATAAAATCCAAATGAATCCAATTTTAAGAATAAATATTCTAATATTTTTAAAATATATTTTTACCACCTTTTGATGGAGAACCTTTTTTAAATGTAACTGTTAACAATTTTATAGGCTCTATTTGTCAAAATAAACTTATTATTTATGATTGGGACATTGCATTTTACATTAAAACTGATTTTTCATCTAATTTTAATATATGTTTAGATTATATTTTTAATTGGTTTTAAATATTAATTAGAATATATTATTACCATTTAATTCAATGGTGGTCATTAGAATTAATTTCACATTGAAAATGGACATAAAAAAGTGCAAAACTTTTCATAGATATTGCTTCCAAAAAACCCGCTATTTGTTTTGACAGTGGGAATTAACTATATGATTATTTAATGAAACTTCTATGTTTTGAATTTGGTAAAATCTACATCATTTCTGAAATTGAAATATCAAATATATATTATGGTTAATTTTTGGTATTTTTCTGAAAATGATTTTTTTTAATAGTGAAAAATACAGTTTTTAATTGAAAAATACATTTTCATCAAATTTATTTATATATTTATATTGAGATTTAATTGTTTTTAAAGTATAATTGAATTATGTTTTTAACACTTAATACAATTTTGTTCATTTTATGTAATTTCACTTTTCAATTAGATGAAAAAACAAGTCAATCTTTTGATAAATTTTACTTCTTAAAAACTCGACTTTTGTTTTGACATCGGGATTTACGTTTAAATTAATTACTACAATTTATGTTTTTTTAATTTGATAAAATGGATTCCATATTTGTAATTATAAGGTATAAATTATGTAATTAATACTATTTTGTTTTTGGACATTATGAATAGTAAAGACGGTAATTATCTTTAATTATCGTGTTTAATTAGTTATCGGGTAATTAAGGGAAAGAAAATAATATCATAAAAATACAAAATGACCCCATCATGTGTCATAATGATATTGGTGGTGTCTTGGAAGACAATGGGATTCCATGTACCAACCTTGGGACCCCATGGAATCACTTTAGTGTGATAGTGACCTTTTATCAGATTTTTTTTATGGAAAGGAAAATGTAACCAAAGTATGTAACACCTAAGTAAAATAATCTTAATTTTGTCTAAATAAACGATATCTTAGACTATAAATATTAATTGTAAATATAAAAAGATTTCCTATAACATATTATATTATTTATAATTTTTAGACATTATATAAATTAAATTATTTATGACATCATGATGATGCAACGATTACCTCATTAATGAACGATTTAAATTAAATGAAAATATAATGTAAAATATAACAATTACACTTGGAAAAAACCTATTGGATGAGTATATTTTGAACCCTTATCACCTTATCCTCGAAATATATAATTTTGGGACATTTAAATTCTGATAAGCATTTTATAATAATGTTACTTTTCAAGACTTTCCAAGAGTGTCCCTCCTCTCCTCATATAATAGACCCCCACCTCTAGCACCTTACCCTCACCTCTCAAACATTTGTCTTGGACAAAACATGCCCATTCTGTCTCTTTACATCCCTCTCTTACTCCTAGAAGCCTCACTTTGGGCATAAGTCTTTCCAAGGAAGCGTTTGAGCTCAAATCAAAAAGAGTTACCTGATTTATAGGTAATGTCTTCTCTTATATTCTTTTGTTTTATTTTTCTTCTCAAACCCCCTTACCTCTTTTTATTCCTTTATTTTGTAACAAAAAAAGTATCTTCAATATAGTAGGATTTTGTTATAAGAAGGATTAGAGATACACTTACACACACATCCATCTAATGGTTAGAGAACATATTGTTTCTGTGGATAGTGAATTACTACATCACGAAACGATGATTGTTCAATATTCTAATAAAACCTTTAAAGGTAGACATTATGATGTCACTGTATTTTATATATGATATATATGTTATTTATTTTTTATATATGCTTCTGTATTTTATATTTAAATCATACCTTTATTCATTGCATGTTGTGCAAATGCGATAATTTCATATGAGGATGTGCGGACAACCGCCCCCTCAAGTGATGTGACTAGTTCATGCAATACATGGAATGTATAAAGAATGAAATTAATTAACATATGTGACCTATATAACATATATATTATACATTAATTATAATATATATATATCTCAATTATTTTTGATTCCATTAATATGACAATGAAATGAAAGCAGGGTTCATGCGTACGTACGGCCTACAGTCCCCATGAACGGTGCATTTCATTTCTTTTTATCTAAAAATGTTATGGAATTGTATAAAATTAATATGTACTATATATATATGATATTTAAATCATTTATACTATTCTGGAGATGATGTACTTATAACTACATGGATGATTCTTTTCAAACAATTTCATTTTTGACTAATGTACCAAACATCGAAAAAACATTTGATATGAACTCAAAAAATTAACAAATTATTATAACATTATAATATGTGATATTAATTGAATAATAAACATTAAATGAGGTCCTTAAGAAATTATAAATTGAAAAAAGATTATAATTCATGAAGATAAAGAAACGAACAAGACAAGTCGGACTTAAGGTAAAGTATCCTACCTCTCTCTATATTTTTAAGTACTCTTTTTATGTAACTTACTTTAAGATCCTATTTATTATGTTGGGAGATGTTCTTTTATATTAATAATTCTTTAAAGTTTATGTTAATATGATTAGAGTCCATATTTTATCTCATCAATCCATTTTTGGTAGTTTTATGTGGCGTCGTTAGGCAGCCGAATTTTGATAAGTGGATTTTCATCTCACTATTTATTCCCATGAGATTCATGCTACATTGGCCACTATTTAATTTTGTGTGGTGAATGTACATCGCATTATTTTATTATTTGTATTATATACTCTCATTTAAGGGTAGTTACATATTCATTTTATGACCATTCTTTCATGGGGTGTACGTTTCGATAGTTTCCCAAATCGGTAAGGGAACCTTCCACACTCCTCTTTTAAAAAGGCTTATTTTGTTATGTATTTTAATTTACATCTTTTTATGTTGGGAATTGTTCTTATATATCCTTATTGATGTAAATATTACTTCCAAGGGATTAGATACCATTTTATCTCTCATAAACTAATTTTATAAATTTTAATGTTACGCCGTCAGGATGTCGAATTTTATCAAGGGAACTTTTTAACCCGATTTCGATTTCATTGGGTTCAACATTGAATATGTCATCCTTTGAAAATATGTGAATGAAAATTGATTTTTTTACACCTAATATCCACTTATATTTGGTGTATTTATATTTTTCACACAAAATTATGAGATTGATTTATCCTTAATTTAAGGATACTTTCTTTATAAGGGATTTCATCTCATTTTACATTTCTATTGAGACTTCATTATTGTTATGCACCAATTCACTCATATATGGTGTATATACTGTCCTTTGTAATATTATATCAGGAATCCATTTATTCTCAGGATATTATTAAGTTCTGATTAAATGTTATTCCTCAATTATTGTATTCAATTGTCTCAAATTTTGTTAAAAACCCTTTAACTAAAATATCATTTTAAATGTTTTAATGATTTGTTCTTATAAATATTTCACATTAATATACATGTATTAAAAATGTTTTAAGGATTTATTTATATGGATATTAATGGTTTAAAATGTTAAAATCTTCAAGGTGGTATGGGACACATTTATTCAAAAACCTCTTTATTAAATGTTTTAAATGGTTTTGAAAATGGATTTTAGAAAGGATTCATTATTTTCAATATCATAAAATGTTATACGGTTATTGCATTGGGAATTTTATATTTCCTTCATTCTTATGTTATGTGATATGATTATGTTATGGTTCATGGGAATTGTTTATGAAGACGGGTGGTTCCGTAATAAACTATGGGCGGGTGAGCCCGATATAGCTCTCCAATGCATTGTGTAGCGCGATGGAGTTAAACATTATGGTTTCTCCAAAGAGATTTTGGGAATATACTATTATGGGTATTCCAAATGTAGCCATGAGGGTTACTCCCTACATAAGAATGTTATGAATTCCTCAAGTTACCTTTATGTCTTATGATTTCTATGAGTGATTCGTAAATCTTATGATTTCATGAGGTATGTTAAATTGCTTATGCTTTATGAGTAAAGTATGATTTCATGTATTCTTATGTATACATGGACTAATGTTTTCTATCCATATTCTTATAACCCTTACTGAGATTTTTATGCTCATCCCAAGTTTTTTTGAAATTTTTTTCACATGACATAAAGTTTAATAGGTTCATGGATGGGATCAAGGAAATGTCAGGCTGTCTAAAACAAGGAACTAGACATGACTCTTTTATTCAAGAGTTTTTTTTGTGAAAAAATAGAAGATGAGTTTATGTGTCTACTTTGTAACCATTGAGATGTAATAGTTATATCCTAATTCTCTAAAACTCTAAACCGGAAAAGATCCTCACTGTGAAATATTCATTTAATTCAATAATAAGTAATGTTTAAGGCTGGATCATTATAGTTGGTATCAGAGGTCGGTTTAGATAACTTTAGAGGTTAAAGTGTTGTTTAAGAAAAAGTGACATGTTGTGTATAACCAAAAAGGTTAGTATATTAGACGGAGTCATTGTTTTTTTAAAGATAGAATGAGTTTGAGATAACTTAGATAAGTATATCTTGGTGTTTATCTTCCACATCATTATTCGATAATTTTTCTGATATACTCACATTGACCTTTTTGGTTTTAGTAAATGGCTGGATCTAGTAGGAACCAAAGTAACAGTGGATTTGAAGAAACTGTGATAGTTTTATGAAAGAACAGTTGAATGATATGGGAGCTGCAATGAGAACTCTTGTGGTTATCCTCAACCAACTATCTGGAGTCATGATTTACCACCTGAACCTTAGTGATTTTTATAAGGAATCGTATATGCGAGAAAGAAATCCATATTGAAGATCAGGTAATAATCATAAAGGTAAGTATATTCAAAAACCTATGTGTCAAATATGTGGAAATAAACACATAGGATAATGATTCAAAGGGACAGAAAGATGCTATAGATGTGGAAATGAAGGTCATAAAGAAAGAACATGCCATGGAAAAGGAAGAATCTAGTTGACTCTATGAAAGGGATAGAATTTCTTTCTGAAGGATCAATTGAATTTTTAAAATGTGGTGTGCTTGGTCATTATCCAAACACTTCTCCTATGAAGAAGTTTTAGGATTGGGGTCACCAAGATCATACAAATATTCCATTACAAATACCTAATTCCATTCCGATTGAGGATGAAGAAACTGACAATGACCAATGAAAGGTATGGATTATTTCTTAACATATGTTTTCCTATTATTGGAATTGTAGGATATGCTTCATGATTTTGTTTGTAGGAAAGAAGTATTTCAGAATAAGTTTAAAGGGAATGGCTAATGGATCATGAAGAATTTTTAATGAGTAAGAAGTCAACATATAAGGGATTCAAGAGTTGTGGTAGATTTTAGGATGGTGAAATTCATAGAAGTATTAAGTCTATATTGACGATGGGGATACATTAGAATACTATTTATAATAACCCTGATGTTTGATATACGAAAATTTTATTCAAGGAATAATTATCCTTTCTTTTTTGGATATAGTTATAAATAACCATTTGGGTTTATATGATCCGTGAATTTGAGGCAATTACTGGTTAATACGTTTTGGGTTGCAAAATGGAATTTATTAGATAACATTTGTGGTTAAAATATGTTATGGTTATTTTTGACGATTTTATCTCTTTTGGGGGGATGTTTTAGGAATTTTATAGTTTTGGAAAAAGGACAACACACAGACCATGTGACAACTCATCGCGTCGGACGAAGTTGCGGGAATTGAACCCACATCCAATGTGAAACTGGTATTAATCGCCTTCCACTGGAATACATGATGTCCCTGGTTAGATTGAATGATTATTTTTAGATAGATGATTTTAGGAATTAATAGTAAGTAGATTTTTTTGTTATAAATGTAAATGATTAGACTATCATGGAGGATATGTGATTAGATTATTTACTTTTTAGTTTGAGACTGTAAGAGTAAGTGATATTATTTTGGAGAAAAAATTTAAGATTTATCTTAGGAGACTATGTGATTAAATCCTTTAGATATTTCTGTTTCAATCTTAGTTTGGTTTATAGTGAATAATATTTTGGATAGATGTTTATTGAATGGTCTTTGTTGAACTTTGGGTTTTGTTTAACAAATTTTAGGGATTAGGAGTAGATTTTCTTTTTGTTAAAAAAAATCCATTTTTTGTATTATCTGATCTCGTACTAAAATTTTTCTTTTGGTTTTGGTTGAGTTCTAAAGACATGGGAAATATATAGTTCTCTTTTGTGGATTATGTGATTCTCAAAATGTTTATTATAGTACTCTTAATGCAAGAAAGTCTTCCTAAATACTCGTCTTTTGGAGAAAATATGAGTTTGATTAAGGAATCTAGTAAAATTTGAAAGCCTACGTGACAAGAAAGTATGATTCATTATGGTTTAGTTAAGCTCAAAGATAAATTCCTCAATGAAAATTAACTTAAAACAAAAATGTTGTCTGTTAACTTTTCCTACTGGGGAATCGAATTCCATTTAACCCATCACATGTTTGTGATTTTCTTGTGGTTAACTTTCTCCAAGACATGTTTACTATCACTCTCCATCAGAACACGACCATTTTTTTTCTCCTCCATATCCATATTTTCCTACTTGGAATCCTAGTATGGGTTAACTCAGGTGACCATTGTACTTCTCTCCCTTTCTTTTAAAGTGATTTTTTTACTGACTCTTGTCCCGATATGGGACTTTCAATGATGATTCCAAGCCCAATCTTGAAATTGTGAGGACGCAATTCCCAAAAGGGGGGAAGGATGTAACATTCCATGTAAATAAATAATATTACATTCTAAGGTTTATCAATATTTGTGAATAAAATGTTGATATTACTTTAAAGGGAATGCTATGCTCGATGGCGTACCCAACACGCAACAACGAGTTTCGTTGATATTATACATTGCACACTAATAATATAACAATATTATAATAGTTAACACCTAGTCGTTGTAATGGAGGGAATGAACAGAAATAACTACAAAATTATTACATATGTTTATTAATTTTTTTACATTTATCCAATAAATGTTAGAGGCTTAAAATCCAAATGAATCCAATTTTAATAATAAATACTATAATATTTTTAAAAGATTTTTTACCGCCTTTTGATGGTTAACCTTTTTTAAATATAACTTTTGTTAATTTTATAAGCCCTATTTGTCAAAATAAACTTATTCTTTATGATTTCGACATTGAATTTTACTTTATATAAATTTTTGGTATGTTTCTGACAATGTTCATTTTTTTAATGAATAGTGAAAAATATTGCATTTTACATCAAAACTAATTTTTCATATAATTTAAATATATTTCTAGATTATATTTTTAGTTGGTTTTAACGTTTAATTAGAATATATTTTTACAATTTAATTCAATGGTGGTCATTAGAATTAATTTCACTTTGAAAATAGACATAAACAAGTGCCAAACTTTTCATAGATATTGCTTCCAAAAAACCCGCTATTTGTTTTGACAGATGGAATTAACGATATGATTTATTAATGAAACGTATATGTTTTGAATTTGGTAAAATATATATAATTTCTGAATTTAAAATATCAAATATATTCTAGGTTTAATGTATGGTATTTTTCTGATAATGCTTTTTTTAATAGTGCCAAATACAGTTTTTAATTCAAAAATTCCTTTTCATCCAATTAATTTATATATTTAGATTTTCATTTTAAATGTTTTTAAAGTATAATTTAATTATTTTTTATCACTTAATATAATGTTTTTCATTGTAAGTAATTTCACTTTTCAATTGGATGAAAAAATAAGTCAATCTTTTGATAAATTTTACTTCTTAAAAACCAGGCTTTTGTTTTGACAACAACATTTACTTTAAATTAATAAATACAATTTATGTGATTTTATTTTGATAAAATGGATTCCATATTTGGAATCGGAAGGTCCAAATTATTTAATTAATACTCTTTTTTTTGGACATTATTAATAGTAACGACGGTAATTATCTTTAATTATCGTGTTTATTTAAAATCGGGTAATTAAGGGTAAGAAAATAATATCTTAAAAATATAAAATGACCCAAAAATGTGTCCTAATTCTATTTGTGGTGTCCTGGACGACAATGGGATTCCTTGTGCCTACCCTGGGACCCCATGGAATCACTTTAATGTGATAGTGAACATTTATCATTTTTTTTAAAGAAAGGACAATGTAACCAAAGTATGTAACACCTAAGTAAAATAATTTTAATTTTGTCTAAATAAACGATATATTAAACTATAAATAGTAATTGTAAATCCAAAAATATTTCCTACATCATAGTATTTTTTTATAATTTTTAGACATCAAATAAATTAAATTATTTATGACATCATGATGATGCGGCGATTACCTCATTAATGAATGATTTAAATAAAATGAAAAGATAATGTAATGTATAATACATTCACATAGAAAAAAACTATTGTATGAGTATATTTTGGACCATTATCACCTTATCCTCTAAATATATAATTCTGGGTCCTTTAAAATACGATAAGAATTTTATAATAATGTTACTTTTCAAGACATTCCAAGAGTGTCCCTCCTCTCCTCTTATAAAAGGCACCCAACTCTACCACCTTATCAACACCTATCAAGCCTTTGGATCTACCAACCCAAACCTATTTTGTCTCTCCACATTCATCTATTACTCCTAGAAGCCTCACATTGGGTATAAGTCATTCCAAGGAAGCCTTTGAGCTCAAATTAAAAATAGTTACCCGATTTAAAGGTAATGTCTTCTCTTATGTTCTTTTGTTTTATTTTGCTTCTCCAACCCAATAAACTCATTTTATTCCTTTATTTTATAACAACAACAGTATCTTCAATTTACTAGGATATTTTTATAATATGGATTAGAGCTACACTTACTCACACATCCGTCTAATGATTACAGAACATACTGTTTCTGTGGATGGTGAATTACTGCCTCACGAAACGATGATTATTCAATATTCTTTTAACACATTTAAAGGTGGACATTATGATTTCACGGTATTTTATATATTATATATATGTTATTTATGTTTTATATATGCTTCTGTATTTTATATTTAAATCATACCTTTATTCTTTTCATGTTGTGAAAATGCGATAAATTCATATGAGGAAGTGCGGACTACCGCCCCCTCAAGTGATGTGACTCGTTCATGCAATACATGGAATGTATAAAGAATGAAATTAATGAACTTATGTGACATATATAACATATATAATATAATTTAGTTATAATATATATATATATATATATATCTCAATTATTTTTTATTCCATTAATATGACAAAGAAATGAAAGTAGCGTTCACGCGTACGTACGGCCTACTGTCTCCATGAATGGTGCATTTCATTTATTTTTATCTCCAAATGTTATGGAATAGTATAAAATGAATATGTAATGGATATATATGAAATTTAAATAATTAATATTATTCTGGAGATGATGTACTTATAACTACACAGACGATTCTTTTCAAACAAGTACATTTTTGACTCATGTACCAAACATCGAAAAAAACATTTGATATGAACTCACACAACTAACTAATTATTATATAATTATAATATGTGATATTTATGAATAAAAAACATTAAATTAGGTATTTAAGAAATTATAAATTGAAAAAAGTTTATTATTCAGGAAGATAAAGAAACAAACAAGACAAGTCAAACTTGAGGTAAGGGATCCTACCTCTCTCTTTATTTTTAAGTACTCTTTTTATGTAACTTACTTTAAGCTCCTCTTTATTATGATGGGGGGTGTTATTTTATATTTATCTTTCTGAAATGTTAATGTTAATATAATGAGAGACCCTATTTTATCTCATCAATCCATTTTTGGATGTTTTATGTGGGGCTGTTAGGCTACCGAATTTCCATAAGGGGATTTTCATCTCACTTTCTATTCCCATGAGATTCATGCTACATTGGCCACTATTTAATTTTGTGTGGTTTATATACTTCCCATTATTTTACTATTTTTATAATATATTATCATTTATGGGTAGTTACATCTTAATTTTATGACCCTTCTTTCATGGGGTGTACTTTTCGAAAGTTTCCCAAATCGGTAAGGGAAACATTAATACTCCTCTTTTAGAAAGACTTATTTTGTTATGTATTTTAATTTACATCTTTTTATGTTGGGATATATTCCTATATATCCTTATTGATTTAAATTTTATGTACAAGTGATGAGATACCATTTTCACTCTTATCAACTAATTTTATGAATTTTAAAGTGACATCGTTAGGCTGTCGAATTTTACCAAGGGAAATTTTTAACCCGATTTTTATTTCTTTGGGTTCAACATTGAATATGTCATCCTATGAATATGTATGAATGAAATTTGATTTTTTTACACTTAATATCCACTTATATTGGGTGTATTTATATTTTTCACACATAATTATGAGATTTATTTATCCTTAATTTAAGGATACGTTATTTATAAGGGATTTCATCTCATTTTAAATTTCTATTGAGACTTCATTGTTGTTATGCACCAATTCAGTATTATATGGTGTATATACATTCCTTTGGAATATTATATCATGAATCCATTTATTCTCATGATATTATAATGTTCTGATTAAATGTTATTCCTCAATTATTTTATTCAAGTGTCTCAAACTTTGTTAAAAACCCTTTAACTAAAATATCGCTTTAAATGTTTTAATGATATGTACTTATCAATATTTCTCATTAATATCCAGGTTTTCAAAATGTTTTTTAGGATTTATTTATATGGATATTAATGGTTTAAAATTATTAAAGCTTCACGGTGGTATGGGACACTTTGATTCAAGAACTTCTTTAGTAAATGTTTTAAATGTTTTTGAAAATGGTTTTTAGAAAGGATTCATTATTTTCAATATCTTAAAATGTTATACGGTTATTGTGTTGGGAATTTTATCTTTCCTTTTTTCTTATGTTATGTGCAATGATTATGTTATGGTCCTTGGGAATTTTTTATGAAGATGGGTGGTTCCGTGATAAGCTATGGGTGGGTGAGCCCGATATAGCTGTCCAATCCATTGGGTAACACGATGGAGTAAAACATTAAGGTTTCTCCGAAGAGATTTAGGGAATATACTGTGATGGGTATTCCGAACGTAACCATGAGGGTTACTCCCTATGTAAGAATCTTATGAATGCCTCAAGTTACCTTTATGTCTTAGGATTTCTATGAGTTATTCATAAATCTTATGATTTCATGAGGTATGTTAAATTGCTTATGATTTATGAGTAAAGTATGATTTCATGGATTCCTATGAATAAATAGACTAATTTTTTTCTTTCCGTATTGTTATAACCCTTACTGAGATTTTTATTCTCATCCCACGTTTTTTTGAAATGTTTTTCACATGACCTAAAGTTGAATAGGGTCACGGATGGGATCAAGGAAATGTTAGGATGACTAAAACAATCAACTAGACATGACTCTTTTATTCAAGAGTTTATTTTATTTTTCTAAAAAAATGGAAGCTGAGTAGATGTGTCTACTTTATAACCTTTGGGATGGAATAGTTATGTCCCAATTCTCTAAAACTCTAAACCTGAAATGATCCTCAATGTGAATTATTGATTTAATTCAATAATAAGTATTGTTTAAGGTTGGTTCCTTATATAATCAATCATTGTATGTGATATGAAATTGATCAATCATGTCATCTCCACCCCAGAGTGTAATGAAATAGTGACCTATTTTTGATGTGTGGAGCTCATAATTATCTATATTTGGGATGAAAATTTCCTGACGTATCATGCTATAAAAGAACTAATTCAGAACCGGGAAGCAACCTTCACCTTACAGGATACAACCAATTATAAGAAAACCCTATTCAAGAATGGTGTTCATGGAAATCACCTCAGGTGAATTGAAGAAGAAGAAATCCTCACCATTATAAAAGAGGTCCACACAGGCTCCCATAGTTCCCACATAAATAGAGATAGTCTCTCCCTCAATATCATATGGTTGAGGTATTACGGGCATACCATGAAACATGATGTAATGGAATTCAAGAGAAAATTCCATGCATGCAATATTTAGGAAATATACATCCATAAAGTGCCTTAATTACTGTATACAACCAAATATTCCTAGCCAATCACCATTTGGGGGATAAATGTTTTTGGACCATATCCCCTAGCCACTACAAATCAGTTCAAGTATATCCTATATGTATACACATCATCTCCAAATGGGTTGAGGTGATACCACTCAAGGAAGTTGGAATGAATAATATCATCAACTTCATAAATACCCATATCACCACCAAGTTCGGAGTCCCTCACACAATATTGAAAACCATGACACTAAATTCTATTAGGTGGAGTTGAAGAAGCTATAACAAGAGTATAACATTGAATCCAACCACCCATCACACTATGATTCAGCTCAAAATCGATAGACAGAGGACTTAAATAACACCATATAGAACATACTCCCAATGATGGTTAACAAGGATATGAGGTCATGGCCAGATAAACCTCTTTATTATATATGGGACTTTCATACTACCATGCATACTTCTACACAAGCGGTGTTATAATCATTAGTGTATGGGACCGAGGTAGTGAAACCCATAGAGTTTTAGATCCACTCATTATGAATTTTCATTTTTGAGCAAATCCCTTATGATGAATAGGAACATAAATGACTATATGAGTTGGAAGATCTATATGGGAGGAAGGTGCGTACCCTTCACAACTATGAGTCCACAATAATTGAATACCAAAAGCCTTCGACAAATAGCTTATCCTCCATTCATTCCTCTAGGGAGAACTGGTGCTAGCTCTTAGGACCCCAATGATACCTAAAAACAAGCCCCTGAAGTTGAATCCATAGTGGGAGGTTCTTATCATCATACATAAATTCTATCATAATGAATCATATTCACTTGACACCATGGATGGGGAGCATTTCACACCACCCACCAATACAATATTTCCCAATAAATACATTGCATAATTGCTAGAAAAAGGGAATCCATTAGGGTGTAAGTACCATAATCATCCTTGTTTCATGAAGTTAAACTTCATGGAATATCCTGAACATGACAATAAACTATGCAGTCACATCCTCACCATGTGACGTTAAACTTCTCGACCCCCCAGAACTACGTATGACATGATTCCCTTATCTAGTGGGATACATAGGGATTCCTTGATCCAATATCTTGCTCTAGCCTACACACAAAATAAAATACTCCTATACTATATTATATGATGAGTAATAGTGTATGGGAACCTTGTCATCCCTTGTTTCTCTCACCGAGCATAGCTAATGTGTGATTAGGAATGCTGGTAAGGGTTTTCCCCTACACAAAAACATGCAAGATGTATTTGGATGAAAATGAGTCCTCATCATTTGATGTTAAACTAAAGGTTCAAGTTCCCTTACATGAAATGAAATTATACGCCCCTATGGGCCTCAACTGAGAGGGACACCATTGTTGATGTCTATTTCTTACAGAACAAGAATTTCAGAACTATATACATCTTGATTCCCTTCATTATGTTTTGTGTAGTGACGTCTAGACCCTTTTTCTCTAGGTGCATCCATAGTCCTTCCCTGGGACCATATTGAACAACATTTTCCTTCACAGCCATCAGTTACTTCTGGTTATAGCATTCCATGTCATACATACCCGTTTAAAGGTGCTCCACCCTCACGTCTTTACTACAAGACGTTAAAATCCACATTTCTCCATGAACTACATATAGTTTGATTCCATTGATAAAATGATATGTAGTAATGCCCAGACCACTATTTTTGGTCATAGACATAGGATTGAATTCCTTTCATATTATGTTATCCAATGTCCTTACCACAATGCATTAAACTACATTTCCAATGTCCTCACTGCATGACATAAATCATTACATACCCATAAAATCCATCTCCACTCATGTCGGGTGACCCACATACATACCGCACGATGTTAAATTACCCAAAAATTCGTCCATGCTGCATGAAATTATACTCCAACCCTTGTGGGATATATAAGAACACCTGGGAATTTAATCATCAACTGCATACCCATGTACAAGTGAAATCTTCCTTCTTTTAAGCCTCTTTTCCTCGACACTTTTTAGGTATATATAGTGTGGTGTAGATATCTTTGGTCTTAATTCATGTTGAGTATGATTTACCAAGCTATAAAAATACCTTTACATACAATACCAACCCAATTTCATCCTTAATTCATGATGTTAATCTACACAGAATTATATGAACTACATAAATAGAGTTACTCATTTTCCAAGAACTACTCCTTGTATGATTGTCCCATATCATTTCTCCTGACATTAGGAACATGATCCATGATTTTAAAACTTCTTTATAACAATATCAAAGGGTTTTTGGTGTACTCATAACACTATTTATCCTAATGAACCTCTTCTGTAACATCCCCATACCATGTACAAGTAACGCTACCGTAAATTTATCCAACCATGGTCAATGCATTAAGACCCTAAACTCTAGAACATAATTTTCCAAATTGCATGACCTTAAACTTCCATAAAATAGATAAAAGACATTTTCTAGTCGAAAAACCACAAAGGGCAACCTAAGAAAATTTAATGACTCTCCCCACAAAATTCATCACCTTCAGAGTTTGGGAAAAATATGGCACAATGTAAATAAGGAATAAAGCTCTTAGGGTATATTATATATTTCTATTAAAATCCATGTTATTATCATTATATCCCATAGTATTGGAATGAATTAGTGTGATGATTAATCAAAACTCCTCACCATGAGAATATGTTTGATGGGTGGTGCAACAACTTTTATGGTTCTCGAAACTTTATTGGTTATTAAAATTTTCAGATATCCCACTTCATGATCTGATGTGTCTTGGGTCATTGAAACTCTTTCATTTTCCCTAAATAAGAAAAAATATCTCTTATCTTGGCCATGATATTGATTCAAGGGCTCACAACCACCAACCAGAATCATCTTGGCCTAATGTAAAGGGATTTCTGATTCTTGTGGGCCTGACATTATCATGGCTAAACCCAACACCCCATTGTGTTATATGTTCCCTCTAGGGTGATAATCCCATATCATCCTCATGGCCTAAGCGCAATGGACTGTGATTTAAATTTTCTATATTAGACTATCCAATTAGATCCGACATCCTCAACATATCATCACCAGGTTTTGTACCAATTTTCAAATCCCTAATGTGACCCTTTGGAAGGATCACACCTCTTGATTTGAAAAGACATGGTATAAGGGCTCATGCTATTCAATTAAGATCTATGATTACACTGGGTGACGTGACCCTTCATGGATGGGATTCATTCCATACCAAAATTCATCATCCTGATGATTGAGCCTTCATAAATATTTTATATCCACTGGAAAATAAAAGGTATTTCCCCTATTGGCCATTCTATAGATGCAACGACTCAGAACCACCAACTGGAAAAAGCCTGGAAATGTTAAAAAGTCTTCATAATACTTGTGAGACTCAATGAAACCATGGGAAAACATGATATTCACATAGTGTCAAGGGATATACCTGACATGTCTACTCCATTCCATATTACATGGCTCATTTGTTTTGATTATAACTTATATCACCCACATTCCAACATTCTAGGTGGAACAAGGTAACCTAGTATTTTTTCCATCAACCAAATTCACCACATAATATCCATCATAAACCATGGAAAGGAGTGGATATCAGCTTTTATTGTCAATGATATTGATGAAAAGGATATTTTACCCTCCAACTAAATGTATCTCCCAAATTTCATAAAATGAAATTAGATCGTTGTGAGATCTATAAGTACTCTGAAAAAAATAAGCACCTCATTATGTTTTGATACATTTTTGGAAAGATTGACCCGTATTTTATAAAGGTCTAAGCTAAAAGACCATAAACTAAAGCAAAATAAGGTCCGAGCTAAAATACTCTAAACTAATGTAAAAATATTTCTGAGGTAAAACACCCTAAACAAATTAAATGGTATCCAGAATAAAATACCCTAATCTAAAAAATGTGGAAATTTTCATGCAGCCTGCTATTTGGACCTATCACTCATGAGATACTCTTCAAAGATATGAAAAGATCCAATCATTCAGAAACATTATCCTACACCAATGACATCCCTACACATCCAACATCCATTCTCATTCAATGTAATGAAAAGTATGGATTTCATCAATAATTAATGAATTATCTAAACAATGAAATGTCATGAACATCATAGATAAAAGAAAAGGTGAGCGTTGAAATATGAAGAACAAAAACATGGTTCATAAAATTACACATAAAAATGATGGATATCCACAAACTGAGGCCTCTCCCATGAACCAAAATATGATTTAATATTTATACTTTCACCATAACATATTCTTAGCTGAGTTTTTTGATCATTAAGTCTTTTCTCTAGTTGAGAAGAAAAATGACACAGTTGATCAACATACTCAGTATCTACCAACTTAGTGTGGAAATACTCCTCTGCTCTGGTAACAAAACCCATCATGGATTTCTCCACTACATACAAAATCCAATTATTTTCATGAATGGTAATTTTTGATGACTGGAGTGCATGCTGAAATCAGGACAACACTATTTGATGAAGACCTATTTCAGATAGGAGATGACCATTATAAGACTCCCTCTCCTTAATCGCATCCTAGTGAGTTGCATTATCCATGAATCATTGATTATCTTCATCCAAAGATTATATCTAATTTTTCTTCACCAAAGAGGAAGCCTTAGAATTCACCACCATCAATTAAAGGATCATTTTATGTTCAAATATATAGATTACTTCCTCCACACAAGAATGAAGGGTATAATAATCAATTACTTCATATCAAATGGGAGGAAAAATTAATCAATGTTGACTGAATAGGTCCATAAAACCATCCCATGGGTTTGCTGACAACAAGATCTAGATCTCCCTCCACATATGTCACCACATCGAATGATAATTACCTACAGACATATGGCCATAATCCAGGCTAATATTCAGAATGAGAACATCTTCCAAGACTAGATCACTCAATGATTGGTCTGTTCTCACAGTCGTCGATGGTTAAGGGAGGTAACTAGCCTCACCATTGGTAGTCTCAATTAGATGAACTCCTAGATTAATAGGAACCAATTTCCTGGAACTTCTGGGTAATGGTACTACTACAAAAAGTGATAGGGTTTTCCATTTGCAAGATAAACCATGTGGAACCAACAAATGTCAACATATACGACTGACGTGGTAAATGTACCTTACTCAAAATCATCAACAACTGAATGCTTGTATTCAATACCATCCTTAGGAGATGATGCAAATCCCTTCTATGATGTGGGATTTTGAACTACCTCTGACACCTGATCTGCTGAAGGGCTGTTCCCATTTCCTTAATGGACAAAGAGGGTGGAGAATCATGTCAGGGGATGCAAGAATGGAAAACAAAATGTTCTGATTCTAAAAAACATGTTACCTTCTTCAAAATGTGAATCTATGTTGGCCAATTAACTAAGGAATAACTTTCGATGCCAATTCCCTCGATGACTGTCTCCATCTGTGTCAGATTTCAAGGAACCCTTGGAATAGTGATTGTGATAGTAAATGGACTTGGTTTCACAAGCCCCTCAGCTATATATATTATTTGATGAATCGGTTCTTTTAGTGGTTGACCTATTATAACCACTAAATACCCATCTTCATCCTTCGAATTGGAGGTTTGATCTTCTAAATGATAGAGATGAGGGACTACATGTGGTCAATGTATTATGAATGCATCTCCACGAAAATCCTTGATGAAAATAGGGTGTTAAATACCTCAATTACTTGAGGATTATATGAGATAAGGATTTGATGATGCAATTCACTTTATCTTGATCTTATTTATTTCCATGGAAGAGGATCTAGAAGCTATTGAAGTTGGGGTTTCCCCAACAGTAGAAAAATGTTCCACTCTCATCTAAACCAATTGACCTAGGGACCCTTCATCTCCCGCCCCCCAATCACCAAAAAAACATGATCTGATGACTATTCTGTGAGGGGTATACTCGGGAGATAGTAGGGTTGGACGATCATTGATAGAGTCCTCCTACATGAACAAATATAATGGATGTCATCATGATTTCATCAACAATATGGCATATTATGGAACAAAATATACTCATAATCACAACATCCTCAATTATAGGGTATCCCTACTTGTCCACAACAAAATGAATAGATCCCAGAATGACCAATTGGTGGATTAGATGAGAAAAAAATATCTGAGGTCGTGGACTATCCAAAACATTGCCAATGATCCCAATGAAGGATCTCACATCCACAAGGTGCTCATAAAATGTAATACCATTTGGGAATGTAATGTATGCAATGCCATCCAAAATCACCTCTCAGAGGATCATATTATTCTAAAGGGAATCCTTATAATACTATTATTTCCTAGCTTCCAAATACTGAGATATGATTGGGAACATAATGTCATTCATACCCCTCATACCCATAGCTATAGATACATTCATTAGTAATGGTAAACACATGAATTTCTTGGGAGTTTCTATCGATGTTTCTAACCTATTTGAGACCAAATTCTTCATAGGTATGAGGTTATATTAAACTACTATGGGATGGAGGGTCTCAATCACAACCATGGATAGTTTCTCATTGGTATATAATTAGATCCACACATCCTCATAGATTTGTGATTGCTCGATTGTTGCCTCAATAGGGGGAGGAAGTCTTCTACCCTAGTATCCTTCATTGTTAACATCATCTAGAACTGAGGCTCCAATATTGCATTCCCCTTTTATATAACATGGAGAGTGATATAGTAAATTGTTTGGACATAAGATAATTATCTTCTGAATTGACACAGTGCAGAAAATTCACAAATAAGGTCCTCATCAATGCGGGTGGATGGAACAAACTTGAGAAGGGATATTATATTGGAATGATCCTGATTACTAGTCATACCATCATCAATAAATATTCTTGATACTGTGGGATCATAAGAGAATAAATAATAATGTTAATGAGACTTCACAAAATCACTAATCTCCCAATCCTTCGACTGAATGGGTTATACCCAATTAATATACTACAGATGTGGAATGAAGATATTCGTATGGATTCCCTGGAGTTTTAAGTTCTCATAACCACACAGTTTAGCCCATATTCAACCCCAAAACACATGTAAGGGACCCATAATCCTATAAGGGGATTCTACCTTATATAAATGTTGAAAAATGCGATAGTTCTTCTCCAGCACTAGGATCCCCATACCAATGTTCTCTCCTCCATCCATATATGTCTTCATTGAAAATTTGGAGAAATCGAATCACCCTTCCGCTTTTGTTGATATTATGTATCCACTCAGGTACATTTTATGGAATCCATCCAGTTTGACTAGTCGATCAATACTAGGGACAACCTCTCACCCCCATTATTTGAACCAACCACAGTCAACCGTGGGATAGTAAGAACCTAAAGCACCAACAGAATCCTTGGAATTCATGGAAATTGGATTCTTGATGGCTATCACAGAAATTCACTATGGAATAATATGTTTATTACATGTTTTTAAGGTAATATACTTCATAGGAAACACTCCTTTCAGGATGGTCTTCCTAGCTAAATTTATCAGCTACAGAGTTAAAGGAGGACTATTGGTCACATAATCCTAGGAATATTTTGGGGTGGGGTGGGAATATATCATCATAAATTGAACCATGAATTGGCAGGCCACAAATATTCTCCACATCCCAAAAACTAATACCGACTTTTCCATGCATGATGTTGAAGTTGTTTGTGTATAGGCTCCAACAGATGCGTAACTCCCCCATCAATTCTGGTTACAACATTACAATTTCTGCAATATCCAGAGATATTCATACATCCCAATTTTGTTCATCTCATTGAAATATTCAGAAGTGTTATACTGGACCCATAAGGGACACCCCCAATTCAATCCAAAACATCCCCTTGATTAGATGTTTCAATTATAGATCCATCCATACTTTCGATAAACAGCTTGTTTTAGTATTATTGATTGATACATGTGGATATCCTGATCAGATATATGATCATTCCCATCAATGTACGCCAACATGAATGGTTGCAAATCACCATCACCATTATCTCTTTTTTGAGATAAAATGGCTCCCGATAGAAGTATTATCACGTAAGGTGTCCAATGATCTCCAGATCTAGTAGGGGGTATAAATGATGAATTTTATTAAGGTATAAATACATCATCTATGTGACCAAATCCATAGAGAGGAAAGTAGTCCAAATGGGGGTATCTCATGAATTTTAATCCCATTAGATTTAGTATTCCCTGTTGATATGACCTAGTTAAATGGAGACATGTGGGATCTACACTCTCCATTATAGAATCACGGTGAGAAATAACTAATATCTCATCCCAACATGAATTACATTGTGCTAATTTATGGGATCAATAATCCATCTAATAATAAGTAAGTGGAACATGCCATACGAACCAATAAAAAATAATTCACAAAGATAAAGGCATGAGAATTCCCCAATGGAATCATGTGCATTGCATTACCTAGCCAAGGGTCTTTGATGCATAACAATATGTTTGTGAAAAACCTAGTATATATAAAAAATCATTGGGAGCATAAAACTTACGAGTCCCCTAGTGTATTTCATGACCTCCTATGTGTCTTGGTATCATGTGACCTGGGTATTGTTATGAGAACATAATCGAGAGGCCAAGACAACTGATTTCGTAATGCCCTCCAAAAAACTGCCTTAAGATTATTGAATTACCTAAGCTTAGTGCACAGTCGAGATAGATGAGTGTGTGAGCAGAAATTTGTATTGGACAATAGAAGGACTCATGATCATGAATCGTAGTGAAGACTTGCGGGCAGGACTCAAAATCAGGGTTGAGAGAGGACGTGTGAAATGGAAGTAGTGGGAGTTCTCTATAGAATGCAGTGACCATTGGAATGAATTTTTACCCACACCCCCTATTTATTGATGGTTTGTGGAATACAAAACGTCACCCAAAAGATATAATATTGATCGAGATCATGGGATTGAGACACCACCTAGGACTTTGGTCATCATTTAGTTGTCCAGAAGACCTAGTCCTTATCCACTCAGATATTTCTCATTGGGGGGGGGGTTGTTGAAACCAACCAAATAAGAATCAAGGAATCCAAAAAGAAATAAAAAACTAAACATGGAAATTATATTCCCCACTCGAAAATCTAGAATAGGATGATTAAAGACTCAAAATTTCATTACCACCGCACGTTCATACCATGTCTCCATGCAAGGCGCCTAACCCACAGGATGTACCATGAAGTCTTCTTTAATGATCTCCCTTATTACCTGGTGTCCAAACGGTGACATCTGGATGAGTATCCCACAGGTCGCATGGTTTCTAATTGGTATGTACCCAAAAAATAGTCTGGAGTCCTTCGAAAATCACAGGAAGTGACATTTCAAAGAAGAAACGACAAGTGGTCACACAGAACACACACCAAATCATTTGGGAAGTATAAAATCCCCATATTATATTTAAGACATCTCATGAGGCCCACAAGCTTTCTTCTCAAATAAATATGGAGATAACTTTGACGAGACAAGAGGGGCTCGCAGTCACCAACGGATTTGTGATGTACACATCAGTAAATACGTGATAAACCAGGAGACCTTAGCGTCAGTAATACCATACCTCTTGAAGATCATTTACAATTTCAGCCTCATCATTTTGAATGCCTGCACATTTTCCTTTGAAACAATGCAACACTATAATGAAAATTGAACATACTTGTCCTCTACATTCTTGTACGATATTCACATGCCCCATATTGGTCATGAAAAAAACCATACAAAAATCGGGAATAAAACCCATACATTGATCATGAAATCTTGCACGACCCAAGGCCTTTGTGAAATAATAAAAATATATAAGAAAAGAGAAGTATAGAGGGGTCCATGATCAGTGAAAGTCATAAGACATGCCCCTAATGATCTGTGCAGCACCATGAACCATTAGTAAAATGCCCACCCTACCTTGTTGAAGCCCTTTGGATCGATAATTTTTCCAACAAAATACTTGTTCACCACACGACCCATACTGGTCATGCCACACATCTCCAAAAAATATAGGAAAATACCCTAAATAACATTTTTAAAATAATGCATAACTCCCAAACATTCTCAAATAAAATGAAGGAGATAAGGAAGGAAAATGAGATATAGGATATTAGTTGCCGAAGGGCATGGGATATGCCCAAATCACCCTCATTGTGGTCCCATGAGACCCCAAGACAAGCCATCCAAGGACATGAGGATTCCATCCAATAGAAATTTAGATTCCATGAAGACCCTTGGACATGTACACATGACATCATGGAGTCCATTGATGTGAAATTCCTAAATAGTCGGCAATAATATGACAAATGACATATGTACTTGCATGTTGTGGAATATTAGGTGATAACCATGACGCAGTGCATTGTAGAGACTTGAAAAACTATGTAATGTGAGACCCCACATCAACTACAACATTGACTCATGCCATATTCCCTTGAAAAACTAATGAGTATGAAGTTGGATACACCTTTATTTCCCTACTACAACATGTAAAAAGGTTTTGGATTGTTGGTTCATTGGTAGACGAATCAAACAATAGATGTTTGGAAATCTACCACAACTACACATGTCAGATTCTTGACTCCATGCTTCTACATACATTGGACCACACAACCTTTTGACTTTCCTCCACGTAATACACAGGTGGACTACCAATCTAACACCCCGAGATTTTATGAAAAATATTCTTTTTAATTTCATTAATGTCTTGTACTGTATGATACACCAAAAGAATCTTGCACAACACGCATCCTTGAATTTTCTTTTCATTACACGCAATCACGAACTTCCTCGATAGGGTGTGTAGTACGCAATATCGAGTTTCACTAAACAACGATATGCTATTAAAATAATATTAAAACTAGCCATTATGAATAGTAATAACCACTTTTTGAAATTTTGTAAATTTTTGTTTTCAAAATGGACTTCATTATTGGATTCGGAATATTGAAGTTATCTTAGGGAGAAATTTTGGTACTTTTCAGATAACTTTCATAATTTGATGAATAGTGAAAATTACTAAATTGTAATTAAAAACAACTTTTCAATTTAGATAATTAATAGTGATAAATTATTAAATTGAGTGGTTTTAAAATATATTTAGAATATATTTTTTCCATTTAATACAATTTTGGTCATTGGATGTAATTTCACATTTAAACCAAACATAAACAAGTGTCAATCTTTTGATAGTTATTATCTCTTAAAAACAATCTATTTGTTTTGACGACGAGATTTAATTTTTAAATTAATTAATGCAACAGATATGTTATGAATTTGGTAAAATAGACATAATTTTTGAATTCATAATATCAAAAATAGCTTAGGGCTAATTTTTTGTATTTTTCTGGAAACATTCATTTTTTGATGAATAGTGAAACCGCTATGTGGTAGTTAAAAAAATGAATTTATCATAAAACATAATTTTACCTCTTTTGTGAGTGGAATTTCAAAAATCCGAGACACACTGTTGATATCAGTAGGTAAAATGTGGTTCAATGAAATGAAAATAATTTTTGGTGAATAGTAACTGTTTACTTTTTCTTACCACGGTTAAAAGTAAATAGGGTAATAAGGGTCAAAATGATATTATTATTACCCTAAAACATGTCCTAATTCTATTGGATAAGTTTAATTCGACCAGAAACAACCTTAGGAATAAAATATGACCATTTAGGCCAACTTGGATTAGATTAGGACATTTATTATTATTTAATTCAAAGAAGAGTTAAAAGAGTTAAAATCAATGTTTATTTACTAAAACAATTTTAATATAGGGATATACACAAGATAAATTCGATTGTAAATATTAATTATAAATCTAATAGGATTTCATACATAATTAGATTTTATTTGTAATTTTAGACATTGAATAATTTAATTTATTTATGACACAATGAAGATGCAGTAATTACCATAATAGTGAAAAGTTAGATTAATTGATATTACAAATACCCAAATAAATATAATTTGAGACTTTTTATGAATTTGACGAATTTTCTAGGTTTATATGACATGTTAGGATTGATTTAATTAACATTCTTCGAACTAATCATTCTGTTATGAGTTTCAAAAAAATCAACTATTGAATAGTGTCTAAATTGACATAAAATAGTTTTTAAAACAAATATTATATTATTGATTTTTATGTTATTCCTAAAAATCTATGTTTCGGACAAGATGATTATATCATGATATTTTTATCATTAATGGACCACTTGGGAGCCTCTTGGATGTATATGGTGTGTTTATTATCTATATAATTTAAAAATACAAAGGGACATGGTAAATGTCAATCTAATTAACTAAGAGTTAAAACTAAAATATAAGGTTACTATAATGACCTAAACTTCTCTAAATTCTATTTTATGAGAGTATTTCGACCCATACCTACATTATCTTCGAAATAAATAAATTTGGAGCTATTTAAAACCGAATTTGGCTTTATAATAAAATAATATTTTTAGTTATTTCAAAGGTGCCCCTCTCCTCCCTTATAAAAGGGCACCTCCTCCCTCTCTTCACACCACATTGAGCATTCAATATCGTCCAACCCCTGGAAAATTTTCTTCTCAACTTCCCTAGAAACATCCTAGTGGTCTTGGTCTTCTTCAAAGGCCAATTTTATTGCCCTAATGGGAAGACTCAAAGAGGTGCTTCAAAGAAGAGGTAATGTCCGTTACCGATTCATTCAACTTTATTTCTTCTTACACTTCTTCTTCTTAGGTTGTTTCATTATGAAGTAATAAAATCAGTATCACTAATATACTTATATGTTATTATAAGTATGAAACAACCCTATTTCACCATCTATCCATCCTACGGAAAACTAAATCACCGCGAATGCGTATATACGGAATATCGTCTCCACGCCGTGGTGTAATCTATTTTCCACCACCACCTTACATGGATGGGTATAATGGTGTACATAATAAATATATATGATTATTGTAAAGTGATATTGATTCTGAAATAGTATACATACACACCAATACAATTCCACGATCATGAGAAAGATATCATTGCTCGTGCGTACGCACGGACTACCGTCTCCACGACGCGATGAGATTCATTCTCCACATTAACCATTCATGAATTATTATAATGTATATATAATAAGTAATCATGAAATATATGACATAATAATGATACTATATTTATGTGTATAAATATGTATGTCGTCTACTAAATTCCATTGAACTCAATAAGGAAACGAAATCAGCATTCTTGCGTACGTACGGCCTACTGTCTCCATGAACTGTGTATTTCTTTCCATTTACTAATCTATTATATATATGTATATTCTGAATATATATTATATATAAATCATGTTTTATATTCTGGAATTAAGTAATCATGATCTATGTAATCATATTAATAATTACAAGTCAAAACACGGATGACAGATGAAACGATTTTACCCAAAATGCTCTTTAACATGGAATTTACAAAACAACGGATAATATAAAGTCATAAGTGAACCATATATGATATCATAACAATGAGTATGATTTTGGAATAAGTCAATGACATTATTTAAATCATTATACAGGAGGTTTGGACAATTACGAAGAAAATCTGACCTAAGGTAAGGGATAATTTTGCAAATCTCATTTTTATCCGAGATTGCTTATTCGTAAGTATTTACTGGGGTTATTGCTATCATCCATGTCCATGTTTTATAAAATTGTATTCATGTATGTTTAATTTCCTTTTTACACATTTTGACTATTACCCCATGGTATGAAAGGAATTTTTCTTTTATTTACCCTACAAGGTACTTTTTGACGTTTCTGACAAAGGTACGAGAAGAAAGTTTTTTTAACTTATACGGAATGAAAGGATTTTTACAGTATTATAAATCCTTATTTTCATGAAGCTTACTCCAAAATAATTCATGAATATTTTCAACAGAATACTCTTCATTTAAAATTTCCTTGAATTTTGTGAAACAAAAATGATTTTGAAGAATAAAGGATATTTTCCTCAAGAATTCATTTCAAGTATTTTATCAAAACCATTTTCCATCTAAGATGAAATTATTTCGTATGTCTATGTTTCATGTATAATGTCTCTATGATTTACATGGTTTCACTTTTCTTATGATGAATTATCCAATTGTTTTATATGGATTATGTGATGATGGGATGATGTTTTTGAAACCCATATTATTCTTTGGGTTATTATGAATGTTCTAAGTTTATTTTGTGGCACAAGTAAGAATGATTATATTATGAGATGGGTGGGACCTATATGTCCCTCCAATGCATTGGGTAAAGATTTATATCTCATGAGATAGACATGGCTGGAACGGCAAGTTAAACCGGTTCAGAAATACAGGACAGGAACAAGGAGGGAACTCGATTCAGAAAGGGACATTGTCCACTAAGATGGTCTTGGCAGCAATGCCTTGGCTACTATGGATATCATATAATGTGCTTAATGGTTGCCACAATTACATGTTTTATTCCCATGCTATTTTATCATTCATAATGTTTCATTATGATCTATGCCTTATGTACTTCCATGTTTTCTGTCATTTCTCAATATTTTGATGTTTAAACATTATGTTCATGTTTATAATTTCAAATGTATATGGTATGTTTTATTTTATCCATTCTTACCCTTACTGAGCATTTGAGCTCACCCTTTTTGTGTTTTCTTTTCCCCTGGATATAAAGAAAGGTTTTAGGTAAGAAAAAAAGGGACTATCTTTATGGGAGATGTTGAAGATCTTTCACCACGATTATAATATTACGTTCCATGTTTCCAAAGACACTAAACTATTACGGTCCTTATGTGTCTATTTTTGTTAGGTATTAAGTATTCCGCTAATGTAATGTAATGTCCATGTACGTCAAGCATCAGGTCTCTACAACCAGAACAGTCATAATCCAGGAATAAAGACCTCTGCATGATCAATAAAATATCACATAAAGGACTTCTGGTGAGACATGTGAAAACCATATCACATGTCCTCTATACCACATGATACCAAAACTAACTGACACTAAACAGAACAAAGTCACTCAAAACACATGTGTTAAATATGAATGATTGAAGGTTGAAACCCCAAGAGGAATACTTGATTGTTGACCTCCACATTTTTCACATGTGTCAATCAAGAATACTTGACAATACCTAGTCCCGCCACCCGAACCTCACATCCTCCCTTTGACATGTCGTCAGAGATATGCATGATGCCTCAAACATGTAGAGAAAAGTCTTGAGGATCCTTTTGTGGACACCAATTGGATAATGAGAACCCTCTGGGTTCATCACCCTGTACATGTGATGCATTTAGGATACACCAGTTTACACATATAATGACACCCACTAATGTCAGTTGAATAACGTCGACACATTTATACATTAATATCCATCTCTTGTGACATACCCCCCCCCCCATAGACACGTCAGCCTGGTCTTACCTTGTCTCCACGAGGTGTCATCCAATACATTCGACACCCCCCAGACGTGTCATCTATGTCTGAAGAATTATTTCATTGTGTCATAAAAGAAACACAAATCCCCTCATACCACACCATGATGGCTCTCGCAACACCCTCCAGATGTGTCAAGCCAGGTCACATGATGACCTCCAGGGTATTCCAACTGTATAATGAGGACCCTTTTATATAAAAAAGCCTATTAACCATTGAATAATTAGTGTGTAAACACCAAAAACTCCAAGAAAAATATAAGGGCAATAATTCCATCCATAACTGGGATACATAAGACACATCCTTAAATGTCTGAGCTCCATATAAAACACCCAAAGGACTACCCCAATACACAAATCCCATATCCATACTCTGTGATTCTTATCATGCACTCCTCATTGTTTCCTGAAATTAAAATAGATCATGTGGGATTAGGGGGATGAAACGAAAACGACATTACGCAGAAAATACACATTAACTAGGGCAGCCTCAGTGTCTAGCCCCAACATCGACCAAACTAGGATGACTCTAATTCCCACCATAAACAAGATACATAGGCCTCACTTTTAGACTAGATCTCAAATATTTGGTGTTTCGAAACCCCTGTTATATCAGTCCATACCAAATGATGTTAAATTGCACGGATCAACTGAACTACTTGGAGTTTTATTCCTTCAATAACCAGGATACATAGGAGAGCTTATAGTGGTTAAATCCTATCAATGAAACATCAACCGTCACCTCAAATTGGACCATGGACTGAAGATCATGTTCATATAGTTTCAACATATATCCAGCCCCCCATTATTGAAAAATGTGTAAGAACCACAGATAAATAAATATGGATACACAAAAGAGATTTCAGTTTCTTACATATAAAATTGTGTTAACACTTATCAATTTTTTTAGTAAACTTGTCCATCATCGGGAATAAAGAGGATATTCATAGAAAAGTCTTAAATAACTAAGAGATTCCTAGAGTAGGAAAAAATTTCCCTCCAAAAGGGTGGGATGGGCCAGAACTCTGACCCTCTCAACTAGTGTGTGTCCCCAAGATTCAATGGGCCTGAAAGGCCAGCCGACCACCTACCATTGGAATTGAAGTCCATACCCAACTGTAGATGGGGAAACTAATTTTAGTTTCTGGGAAACTTGAAAATGGAATCATTCCAAGTGGAATCCATTACATGCCACAAAATCAGGATGAAACACCACGGAAATAATATTGAAAATGACTCTATGTAACATGAATTGGGGTTTTCATGATAAAAAAATGAATCATGATTCCACATTGATAATTTTTAAGAGTATTTTGAATTGATTTTGTCACAAAACAAATATATTCTAACTCAAAAAATTGTACTAATCAATGTATTTATAAATATTTTTTGAAAAATTTCAAGTGATTAATTTCCCATGACTGATATTTTTTCAATATTATTATATTTATATATTCTATGATTTAGTCATCCTCTATTTACATTTATCGTTTATTTTAAACTTCTATTATTTTCATATTATTGAATGTTGAATTTTTTTTTAGAAATTTTAAGAGAAAAAATTTTCAAAATACCATGATATTCAATGTGTGATATATATATTTATTGAATTCATTTAATTTCTTTTTCTATTAATATTTATAGAATATATAGTTTTTTATAAATAATATAAAAATTATTTAAAAAAATACCATAGAATTTGACATAAACCTGTTGACATTAGGGGATGTGTTAATGAAAATTTTGGTCCTTACTATGGGATTCATTTGTTACTAATTTATAGATAATTTCATGCCCTATAAGAGACCTATTTAGAAATATAATTTCTTATAATTATCTAATGAATATAACTAATTAGAAAAATAAAATCAATTACATGAGCCCTTCAATAAGATGTTATACATTATGAGTTCTTTTAAAGATATTTTAGGGTAAAAATCCGAGTTAATTACAATACTATAATATATTATCCATTTTATTAGTAGTAAATAGTAATTATAGATTATAAAAATCTATTGATGTTTCACTCATATCCAATAAACTATAGTACATAGATAAAGTATTGCTAACTTCCTTGGAGTTAGAAGAAATATAATATGATAGACACTCAGTTTTATGGCTATTTGAATCTTCATATCAATAATAAATCAATTAATCCTAATTTCCCATGTTAAAAATATAAAAAGTAAAATAATATTAATAAATAAAATTTATTAATAAAATTTCATTGAATTATTATTATATATACACATAATAATTTTTTTGATATTAAAGGAATCATTTTCCATTTTCCAAAAAATAATCAAATACAACAGAGCCTCTGAGACATATAATACTCAATGAAACATATATCAGTGGCCATAAATATATAATGACATAAAAATAAACTTAATTTGTTGAAAAATATCCTCAATGATATTTACTCTGATATACTAAAGTATCATTATATAATGATCAAAAACCATTGATCAACCACTATGTATAAATTAAATTAGATATATCACAAATACTAATTTCTACATGTGATTATCAATTGTTTCCTACATTAAATGATAAATGAGTGGTATGATATTCTTTGTCAATGAGATATTATGAAATTTACAAATCTTGTTATATAAATATGAGACTAATATAGAAAATAGTTATCATTTTAATGCGAGATATAAATAGTGAGAAAAATGTGGTAAATGAAAAATATTCCAACTAAATAAAATCCATAATAACAAACATAAGAGAGAAGATAACTGATTTTTGATACATTTTTTTCAAAACATATAATCATTATAAAATATTAAAATTTCAATATTCATTGTCTATAATAATAAAATACATCATATATGAAACTTTTTATAAAATAATAAGTATCCTGTCATTAGATTTAAATAACTATAGATGAAATGTGTATTTTATAATAACATTAATATCAATAAAAATCACTTTCAATGATAATAAAAATAACATTGGATTTCTTTGATAATTACACTATGATAAGAATCAATATTTTAAATAAAATAAGAAGGATTGGATCAACAGATTTTGTAATATATAGGATAAAATTATTGTAATCCTAGAATAATATCCATATTCACATGATACATATATGCATCATTGAAGGGATTACACTTAATCAACATTTTACACTAGAAATAATTATTTTAAATGGAATAATAAAAGGAAAATAGTTTGTAGAACATTCCATCATTCAATTTTTATATAAATGTATTTTGTATGGTTCAACTAAATAATGGTGATAAACTATATAATTCAAATCATGTGAACATATCTAAAAATATTTAATCATATAAAGGATGAATATAAGATTAAAATGCTAAAATACTAAATCCCTAAAAAATTCTTATTTTAAATGAATTTAACTTAATAATAAAGATTAAATATACACTAATGAATTTTTTTCCGTATTAACAATTGAGAATATAATAGAATAATTTTCATGATATTAGATGAGATATTTTTTCTAATAAAAGGAATGTTAAAAGGCCATCATATAATTATTCACTTAAAATTTATGCTATGAATATTATAGGAAAAAATTATTTAATAAGATCACTAATTAAAATGAAAAAATATTGAGATAGATAAAAAATAATATAAAATATACATATTTTTTATATTTGGAAAGAGATGGAAGGAATAACTTATATAAGTGGAATATAAGTGTGCAAGTGTGATAAATATGGGGAGTTCATGATAAAGACTTTTGTATATATTTATAATTTCAAAAAATAAATTTTACCCATATCAAAAATTTCCTCACTAACTTCTAGTAACATAAAACATACAATCATTTCCCAATTTAAATAATTCATTACAAAACCCTCTATAGAAAAAATTAATTGTCATATTTATGAAAAATTAAAAATCATTTTATTTACAAAATCATTTTAATTCTTTGACATAAAAATATATTGTTTCATGTGAAAGATAACCACTTTTTGTATTATATTTGTGCATAATCCATCAAAGTCATGATATTAATATATTGTAATGATAAAAATATATTGTATATAAAATTTCATCTAAGATGAAAATTAATAACATAATTATTATATTATTAATTAATGAATGTATTCATAAATAAAAAATTTCCACTACATCATATTTAATAATGAAAATATTATATTCATAACTTATCCATCATCCTTATTCATTTAAAATTTATAAAATGTAGAATAAAAAACCATTTAAAATCTATATGTAATTATCTAACATGTTAAACCATAAAAGAGTCTAATTATAGCCCTAATTAATCTTTACATAGACTCCCATGGTCAGACCAGATATTTATTGTAAATCACCTCTAGGGAGATATCAGTTATTATATTATAATTCCATTAACCTTTACATGAACAGAACCATTAATGGTGAACCCTTATCAAAAAAATCTATCACATAAACTAATATTAATAGACCTCCTCATTATCATAAAAGTGGAAAAAATAGTACATACATAATTTTGTAGTCACTTAATTCTCAATTTAATTTATTATATCTAAAATCACGAAAATGATATTATGGATTGATTGCTAATGAGAAAACCACCATGATTGTCCATCATGCATGGAACATAAATTCTAGTGCAACAAAAATCTATATATTTATCTCACATGATTGATCCATAAAATATTAACATCATTTCACATAAATATTTTATTCATAATATATATAATAATTTATGTGAAAAAGTCATATAAATCAACTCATAATAATTTTATGGAAACATACCAAATTCATAGAGGTAACTCTATAATTAAATTCTCAATTAATTCAATCAAATACATAATCATCCACTATCGACATATATGATCATTAATACCATATATTAAAGTTGAAAAACAATTTTATAAATATTATAAAAAATATTATATATTTGTCAATTTGGAATAGTTAATGAAAACTCAATATAATTTATCATTTCCCAAAAAATATAACATTTTACAAATAAAATAACATAGGAATTACTTCAAAACACCAATATAGAAAATTATCTTGGTCAAATTTCATAAATATCTATAATTTTAATTCAATTTTTTAAATATGAATAAAACTATATAGGTATTATATATATATATATACTAAATAATGTTTTAAAAAATCTTCTGAAAAAATTGTTTCCTTTACTATTTACTCTATAAAAAATCCCCTACACATTTATTATTTTTAACCACTATCCAATAAAATCATAAATAAATCCATTTAGATAAGGTAAATTATATTTAATATTAAGTGAATATAATATAATGATAAAAAAGAGGAATACTTACAAAAATGATAACAAGAATCACTCAAAATATATTATGTATTGATATAGGAAAAATGATAAAAAATATATAATAGAGAATTGGGGAAACTTATTGTATAGTGTCCAAAATAATGATTACACATTAATACTTTTTTATCAAAACAATATTCTGGATTTGTAAAAATATTTTTTACTTTTGATGACAATGGAGATGGATTAAGGTAAATGGATACCCTCTAACATGCCACACATAATGATATAATGACTAATAACACCTCTTCTAAAAATTATGTACTAACTACGTGAAATCATGAAATAATTCATTAACATTGATTTAAGAAATTTTTTCATAGAATCCTCTTCGATTAAATGGCTATTATATATTTTTAAATGATTTATTTTTCTAGTATCATACACACACAAAACTTATTATTTAAATTTAGACTTGTCAACCTACCTAATGTGTTAATTTATGGGTAACCATTATTTCATTCCTATCAATAAGATTTACATTTCTAAAAAAAATTATTTCCACTGTTAATTCATAGAAATTAGATATATTATAGTGCCACATATTATATATTTCACTAACGTACTGTGTATAAATATATTTTTTTTTCATTTAAATATAATGATAAAATTCAACATCATAAGTCCATTTCTATCATTTTACATGAATAACTACCTAGTTTTAATATTCATAACTCCCATGAAATAAATAACAAATTATAATTCCTAGTGATCAATCTATATCAATATAATTAATATTTCTATAATTAAGATGATTCCTCATTTCATTATCCAACTAATGATATTTCACGTAAGTTTTGATATTTATTAAAGGATATAATATAAAAATATCTTTTGACAAAACATGATAAACTCATACCATAGGAAAAATCAAAATTGTATCATATATAATTATCACCTCATTGAAAATTATTATCCAATTAAAAAATTAATAAGTCACCTCTTTTAAATAAATGGTTTTTAATTTAATTTAGTGTAGATACAATACATACTTATCATACAATAATCCATCAACACATAACAAATAAATTATTTAAAATATTAATCTTCTTGATTTGTAATTCAATATAATATTATTCACTATATGAATATAAGAAAAAATATATATAATTTTGATCCCCAAAAAAAATTAATTTGTAAAACCTATGATTTATCATTTAGAAAAATATAATATAGTTTAATAACTATCAAAAATTAAATATAAACATGTCGGTGTGAAAAAATAGTCCGATTGTTTTATAAAATCATATATAAATCCATCTAAACTACAAGATAAATGATAAAAATTAATCATCATAGAATAAATTTTGAGAAACCAATCAATGTTATAAGACACCATAACATTACATATTATTTTATCACATTCCAAGTAATTGATAAAAATATGTTATGTCAAGTAACACTATCAATATCATCATCAAAAAGAAGAAAAATATAACTAATAAAATAGTGCACCATAACAGCACCATATTCCTATATCATAAAATTTTATTGTATATAATACATTAATGAACACATAAAAAAGTATTATAATTTATGTAACACCAACCACATGTTAATAATTAATAAATATGGGTAAAAAATTAATATATTTAATATACATGATTATAAGAGAGTTTTTAAACAATCATAGAAAAAAAATTATAACGTGCTAATAATATATAATAAAATAATTATGAAAATTAAAATATATGACTTCATGAAAATATGTCCCCAATATTTCATGTGAAAATTTAATTAATAACGATATAAATTGATATTAACTTTTATTAAAACCCATAATAATACAATAAAATTATTTAATTTATAATAATATATAACACATTGTTCTTTAAGAAAATTTTACTTTAAAAAAAATGTTAACAAAAAATTTAAAATTGGATATATAAAGGAAGTTAAAATTGTTTTAAAAAATATTAGACTGAGAATTTTTTTGGGAATCTTCATTGTAAATATAAATGAAACCATCAGTTGAAATTAATATAGTATATAATATACATGGGAAAAGTAAAAATGAATCATTTATTGTTCTGTATGTAAGTCAAGGATAATAGAATATTAGATTAAGCAATCATATATATAGATATGATGACGCCTATAAAATGATATAATGAATATTGGGTAAAATGAATAATATTTCATGAAAATATATAATATAAAGAGAAACCAACTTACAAATATCATCTATGTAATATTATGAATTACTGGAATGAGAAATGGAATGATGAAATTTAAATCCAATAATGAACAAAATAGGAAATTTATAATGTTTTTATTTTGAAAAAATAGATATAAATTATTTTCCTTGGGATGTTTGGTCGTAAATAATCTCACTTTACAAATGAGTTTGAATGGGAACATATTACCTTCATAGGAAAACCCATCAAAAATGACTTAACACCTTGTATAATTAATGTAAAATTATAATGTGATTTTTATAGATAATTTTTTATTTCTATTTCATTTCTCACTATTCAATTATATTAATCTGAAAAATGTATACCATTTGTTTATATTGTATTCTATAGTTGCATGTGGTTACTTTTTATTATCTTCTATTAGTTTCTAAATTTTGTTATAAATCCCCATTCATTAACAATTTGTTCATATTTAAATAATTTTGTAATAAATATGAATAATAATATTTTAAATTTTTATAAATTTCAATGATCATTATATTGAGGTGTCACACCCCGACCGCGGACGTCCGAAATTTTTCTCCTTTCTTTGTCCCGGTTTAATTTTTTCGATGATTAATTGCAATTGGTGGTTTCGCGCCGGTGCGCGGTCACCATATCGCTAGCAATTACCATGCTTTCATCTCGGGTGACTATGTGCTCACCCGGCGTTTTAAATACAAAAGTCTTTGCGTTGACATTTTACTACTCTCACCATTTGAATTGTGTTATCATTATTGTGGTGTTCTTATATATGTTTATATATGTGTGTAGTACTGTATATATATATATATGTCTATTTATGTATATATATATATGCTTATACAAGTTTATGTCTATATATATGTTTATATATAAATGTTTATTGTATTTATGTTTATATATATATATATCTATATGTACAAATATATATATATGCGTGTTTTTTTTAAAATGATTTTATTATTTTAAATATTTGATCAGAATATTTATTATTTTAATTAAATAATTTTTAATTATTATTATAAATTTTATTTACTATAATTAATATAAAGTTTTATTAATATTATTATTACAAATTTTATTAAGATTAGTTTTTATTATTTTATTTAGTCTTTTATTATTATTATTATAGTTATTATTATTATTATTATTATTATTATTATTATTATTATAAAGTTTTACAATTCTTATATAGTTTTACAATTTCTATTAAGATTTGATTTTTTTAATTAATAATATTATTATTATCATTACTATTATATATATATATATATATATATATATTAACATAACCCTAATCCTACCCCCCCGCGCCGTCCTCCCTTCAGCCGTCCCGGCTCCCGCCTCCGCCTCCCGTCAAGCCGGCCTCCCCTCACCACCGGAGTCCTGGCCCTGCTCCCGCCCAGCCGCCGCGCCCGGCCACTCCTCCTTCTGTTTCGGCCTCGCCGCTGCTCCGCAAATCCTCCCCCTCCGCTGTATGTTGTTTTTATTTTTACTTTTATCATTTTTTTGTTAATCTTATATAACGCTTATTATTTTTATCATATTAATAAAATTATAATTATATTATCATTTTTATATTATTATTATTATTGTTTTATTATTATTATTATGTTAATATTATTTTCTTATTATTGTTATTATGTTAATATTACTTTATTATTATTATTATTATTATATTATTATTTTTATTTTTATGGTTATTATTATTGATATTAACATTTCATATTATTATTATTATTATTATTATTATGATTACTAACATATTATTAATATTAATATTATTATTATTATTATTATTACTAATATATTTATTACTATTTTAATTATTATCATATTATTTTTATTATTATTATTATGTTATGATATTCTTGTTATTATTATTAAATTATTATTATTATTATGCTATTGTCATTATATTATTATTATTATTATTATTATGTTAACATTATTTTATATCATTATCATTATTATATTATTAATATATTATGATTATGTTAAATTGGCATTGTTCCTATTATTATTATTGTATTAATATTATGATTTTATTATCATTGTTATTATTATTAATATTATTCTGTTATTAATATCGTTGAGACCGTTTAACGGTCTACTGTTTTAGGACCCGCGCAGGGCGTTTCCGAGAAAGCGCCATCGCTGCGCCTTGTTTCCGAGGTTCCGCCGTCTCCGCACCCCAGTTTCGAGAGTGTTGGACTTTATCTCATGGCTTCGGACACACGTGGTGTCATCGCGCCTTGGTTCCAAGGTCATTTTATCGTCGCGCTTGGATCTTGAGGTAGGTATCCCTATGCACTTGCCTCTAAATAAAGAATTTATTTATTCCTTGTCCTTTTATTAAATTTCAATAAATTAAAAAAAAATAACATTAAGTAGTTTTTATAGTGCGGTGATTTGCTGAGAATGCAAACTGTTTAATTCTAGCATCTCATTAAAAGTGTTTTCTTGGTTTCAATTGTGGGATTTCATAGTAATGTCGCTAAATGGTTCTTCCTGAGAAACGAAAGACATGTTGAATTGGGTTTTGAAATGTTTTTGGCATGTGTAAATTATTAAATGTACTGTTTATGGAAAATGGTGTTTTCTTATAACCTTGACTAGAGAAAACATCGTGTGACCCTTTGAAATTGTTTTTTTGGAAACTTTACGTGTGGTTCTTGGTTGAAGAAAGATGTTTTCCCTTGTTGTGTTATTAAAAATACTGCTTTCTGGGTTGTGAAAGTTGTTTATGTTCTTGTTTGAGTGTTTCCAAAAAGGGGTTTTTGCGAAATCATTAGGTAATGACAATTATATTTTCAGAAAGGTAATTTTGACATGCGTGAGTTTTGAAATATTGTTTGGGTGTGGAAATGGTGAATTTTGTGTGCGATATCTTGTTTGGCCTACGATATGAGGAAGAAATATACTATGTGAATGTGAAGCTTGTTTGAGCACACGGGGAAACCCTGGGTATCTAGGTGGGCGGACTAGAACTAGTGCGCTAGTGAGCCGGATGGGTGTCGTCCCTGTTTCACTTAGCTGGATTGACGATTGCAACACTAACTAAACATATGATATCTGAGGGTCGTGGCCTTCTAAGCCACGTGTTCTGAGGGTCGTGGCCTTCTAAGCCACGTTTTCTGAGGGTCGTGGCCTTCTAAGCCACGTTTCACCGAGACACGAGGTTCTAGGGTCCCACGCGAGCTAGATGAACCTTAGGGGATTTACCCACAGTGCTCTACCATCTCTGGCGTGGTGCCTTCCGTCGGCATACGGGGGACCACTTGGGTGTGAGTGTGTGTGTGTGTGAGTATGTGTGTGTGTGTGTGAGAGTGTGTGAGTGTGTGTGTGTGCCCATGGTTATTGCTGATAACTTCTGGTTTATTTTTTTTCTTTCTTGCACTTGGTTTTCCTTTCCTGTTTACCTTTACTTGCACTTGTTTTCCCTACTTGTTTGCCTTCGGTCATATTTCACAGCCTATACTGTTAGACTTTGGGAAAAATGGTTTCAATTGAATATGCTTTATTCTCTTTGGGTTAGATTTTAAAATGTAATACTTTGCTTTTCAGAATGAGTTTAAAACTAATGAAATGGAACTAACTTTCGAAAAGGAATAAGGGAAATTTCTCATGTTTGATTCTCAAGTAAAGCATTGGGAAAACTTACTTTTATACATTATAGTTCAAACCTGGATTATGTTGATTCTTTATTTACTGGAGGTGCATTGGGATTTGTTGTGGGGCTCACCTACTGAGTTTTTTTGTGCTCACGCCTATCTTTTAACTTTTCAGTTGCAGGTTCCTTTTGTTCAGGTTCTCCTGCTTGAGTCGCTCAGTGTGGGAGCGACGTTGGTTGTAGTTGGGTGGTGACCCGCGAGGTCACATGGAGGTATGTCGTGGTATAGTTTGTTTATGTCCTTAGTGTTTGTTTGTTGGTTTAAGTTGTATTCGTTCTTTTGATCCTGTTTTTAGTTTGGGATGAAATCATTCCCAACGATTCAAATTTTAATGCCCGACACTTGTTGCCATCCCGGGGGGATCGGGAACGCCCCTCGGGACTTGCCGCGGACCGGCTCGGGTGACCGGTTCAGGGTCGACCCGGGCTGGTTCGTGACAAAATGGTATCAGAGGTGGTTCTTGTTTTTTGGGTTGTCCGGTAGAAGGAGATTAGGACAGTTGGAACTCGAGGGGTAAGTACGGGAAGAGCGTCGCGAACTCTTGCTCGCACTGATCTTCGAGTTACCAGGGGTAGTTCGGGAATTGTGTCCTTGTCTTTTCTGGTTTGTCTTGGATTGAGAGATGACAATGGAGGCAAGCCGACGTTACGTCGTGATTTCACATGGAGTAGTGACCCATGTGGAGTCCGAGTACGTGGTTTGAATTCCTCCTAGTGGTCGAAACTGACTTGAGACATGGATCACTACCATGTCGTCAGGTTGAGTGTGACTACTAGTCTCTCACTTCAGTGGTTGATGCAAATTTGGTTGCTGCTTTCGTCTTCATTTGTGTGAGTGCGTTGTTGGAAATGAAAAAAGTTTTTGAAAAATTGGACTGGTTTCTTTAAAAAGGACTTTAAATATATGAAATGGGTTTTAAAACTGAAATCTCCTGATTTGGAAATCTGTTTCTTTCTTGGAATTGGATAAGAATGATTTGGGTTGAAACCTTGGTTCCTCCTTATGAACGTTTGCACGTGTGTGAGAATGCATGGAAAGTGTGTGTTGATGCACGTATGAATGGAATGTGGATAAAGACATGTGCAACGGGTCATGGGAGTACCTTGGTGTGTTTGAAATTTAACGCTTGAATTTGTTTTCTAAACTGGTTTTAAAGGGAAAATGGTTTTGGAAAGTTTTTGGTTTGAAAGTGGATTGGTTTTTGGAAAGTGATCTTGAGAAAGGGTGGTTTTGAAATCAAAAATAAAAAGGGAATTTTAAAGAGGAGATTTTGTTTTGGGTTGTGTTGTATTTTTTTGGTCCTTGTGCTGACTGTTTTGATGAAGGCGCTTTTATTGATGTTGCTTCGATTTGATGTTGGTTTTGGCCTTGTGTTTTATATGTCGCTCAGGAAATGTCGCCCAGAAAGGTCTCTAAGGATTCAGATATGTCATGCCCAGTTTTTGGTCCTCCTCAGACTTTGCCTATTCTCCATGGTGATCAGGGTCCGTTAGAGGCAGTGAAATGGCTCGAGGAAGTGGAACGTGTCTTTAGAATATTGGGAACTCCCGATAGTGTTAAGGTCCGTGCAATTATGGAGTTGTTTGAGGGTCCAGCTCCGGACCAGTGGAAGATGGTTACCCCACCGTCAACGCAAGGTCAAATGACATGGGATGTCTTTAAAACGGTTTGCATCCAATGGTTTGTACCTGAGGAAGTGAAGCTGGAGAAAAGAGGGAACTTGTACATATTCAACAAGGCCAACAGACGGTGAGGGCATATGTTGACCATCTCAAGCAACTGATTCCCTTTTCTCCAGATGTAGCATCGCATGAACTCATGAAGGCCTCTCTTTTCACTGGGGGTCTTCGTCTA